>OZ038480.1:60545710-60650710 GCA_964036315.1 Acanthosepion esculentum
ATGCCTGCAAGGTTAGTAGTAGCGTTTTTAAGCCACTTGGTATGATGGGCATTAAAATCACCAAACACGAATATGTGAGTAAACGGATGGAGAGAGAGGGAGAGCCTTGTCAATACCGTCAGAAATGCACTCGATTACACCACAGTCTTGGGAGGATGGAGAGCGATAAAGGAAGAATAGGTAGCTTACAGCATTGAGAAGAGATAGCCGGAGACACATGTACGAATGGTCTGGAGATTCAAGAGACAGCTCTCTAGCCAGCTTGAGAAGTTCCTTGACATAAACTCTAAGGCCATGCATGTGGGTTTGATAGTTTTTTCTAAGTAAAGGAAGGTAGCCGGGGAGCGAGTGGTCAGAGGAGGGGATAGACGAGTCAAGGTTGGTCTCACACTGAGCCAGTATATCCGGGCAGTTCGCAACGAGGAAAGATTCCACACTGCAAAAATTGGTTCTAATGCCACGGCTGTTAGAAAATGAAATGTTAAAGGGTTTAGGTGATTTTTAAGGGCTGGTTTAGGTTTTCTTTTTGGATCGTCGTTAGTTATCATGATGTGCAATTACAGTAGTAAAAATGAGAAGGCCTGAAGTAGAAGAAGCAGACAGTTATCGACCGTGAAGTGAGCAGAGAGAAGTTAGCGCAGCCTGCAACATAATGTGGCCTCAGAGTTGCCCACCGGAGGTGAATGCAGAGACACCTTTCCATGCGCGACATGGTACTACAGACACCCCGGTATTATACAACTGTTGATCAGAGCGGCCGCTCAAGACGCTACGCAAGAGTTAAGAAAGAGCCGTCAAGTGAAGGAAACCATCAACCTCTCTAACCAAGCAATTACAAAAATGAGGGACAAAATGGAAAGATCGATGAACCTAACATAACTTAATCATCTTATATACGCGGCCTCGGCAACGATCGCAGAAACAATGAAAAAGTAAAAACACAATGTAAACGAAAAAGAAAAATGCCAGTCTGAAAAGAAAAAAAGAAAAAGAAATAAGCTACGAGGACAATTGTCACTTCTAAGTGAAGTATACAAGGACTCCAAATTGAAAGAAAGGAAAAGGAACCAACTGAAAATGCAAAATGAACAATGAAAATCTACATAGATCAAACAACAACACACACATATGGAGTGCCAAAAATGGACGGATATCAATATTACTGAAACAACCGCTGCCTTTTGCAAAACCAAAAACTGGAAAACAGGAGGAATAGACCGAATAATCAATTTTTGGATAAAAACCTATCTAGCACCCATCAAGACCTCGCACGGACATACAATGATATAATCAGTAACCCAAAAAATACCCCAAATGGCTCACGTGGGAAGTAACATACCTACTCCCAAAAACAGAAGAGATGCAGAACGCGAAGAACTATAGGTCTGTCGCCTGCCTACCAATAATGTACCTCACTTCTATCATAACTGAGAGGACATACAACTTCCTCGAGAAAAACGATTTACTCCCAGCAGAACAGAAGAGATGTAAAAGAGGAAGTTACAGGTGCAAGGACCAATAAATTACCAATAAAACAAGACTGGAAGAGATGAAAACCAGGAAAAGAAACATATCGATAGTATGGATCGACTACAGAAGGGCGTTCGACAGTTTACTACACTCATGGATAGAGAAGAGCCTAAAAATATACCGTGTATGCCGCACAACGGTCAAATTCATAACGGAGAGCATAAAAAAAACTGAAAGACTACACTAAAACTAAATCATGCAAAAGGGCCGAGACAAATCAACATCAAAAGCGGGATCATCTCAAGAGATTCATTGTCATCACTACTCTCCAGCCTTGCATTAGCACAACTCAGATGCCGACTGAACAACAGTTGCTACGGTTACAAGTCACAGAATGGCAAACTGAATCACTTATTCTATATTGATGATCTTAAAATGAAAACCTATCAGAAAAACCTAGTCACCATTATCAAAACCTTCAGTGAGGACATTAAGATGGATTGCATTTGATAGTAGAAAGTGAACTTAATAGGGCCAATCAAATGAAGGCTATCAACACCTTAGCTATACCCGTAGTAACATACAGCTTCAACATTATTAAATAGAAATTGAATGGCATTAAAAGATTGGACGTCAAAACCAGAAATATGCTTACCCAAATGAGGATGCACCACCCGAAATAAAATGTTGATAGGCTGTATGTACCAAGAGCTTTAGGAGACCGAGGTTTAATTCAACTTGAACTCTAAAAATTACAACAATCGGATTGGAAGCATACATCACAAAAAAACAATGGCCCTCTCTTACAAATAGTAAAACACCAAATCCACTCCATCCACAAAGAAAATGCACTCTTCAAGAAACATCTTAATATATCTGAGACCCTACCAACGACAAACTAAGTGAATACCATCTAAGCCAAACGAGTAAAACAGAAGGCAAAACAACTTGGCCAAATGAAATTAAAACAAAACTGGGAGGACCAGGCTTTGCATGGCAAAAACCTAAAAAGAAAGAAAAAGGCAGATGTGGACCAACAGAAAATACATCAGTGGCTGAGGGGCACCAGGCTGAAAGCTGGGATATAAGGCCTAATTATTGCAGCTCAGGACCAACGCCTCTCAATCAGATCCTATCACTCTCATATAATCAAGGATGGAACTAACCCTAAATGCAGCATCTGCGGAAAATACGATGAAACTGTCGACCATATTATCTCAGGATGTCCGGAACTGGCAAAAAATGAATATACCCACAGACATAACAAGGTAGCCACATATGTGCACTGGAAGCACAAAATCGAAACCACTGAGAGATGTCATGAACAACAACCAGACACAGTAACTATCCTCTGCAATATGCCAATTCAGACTGACAGGAAAATAAAAGCCAACGGACGTAATATTATCATAAAAGACAAGAAATTCAAGAATTTTATGCTTATCAAACATAGCAGTACCATCTGAGAGAAACATCTCCATGAAAATTATCGAGAAATTGTTCAAATACAAGGATCGAGATTAGCAGGATATGGAGAAGGAAAACTGAGACTGTACCAATAGTAATCAGATCTCTTGATCTCGTGAGAAAAAGAATGGACAATTTTACTAACAGTGTCCCAGGTAACATCAACATACAAGTTACCCAGAATATTGCCCTACTAGGAACCTCCCATATACTAAGAAAAGTGCTATCAATTAAATGAAGATTTTCTTATAGGGTCTAAGGAACATAGTTTGGACCTATCTCTACAGAATACAAAGCGGGATATATCATATACACAATTAATAATAATAATAATAATAATAATAATAATAATAATAATAATAATAATAATAAAATTTTAGCGAGGGAGCTGAAGAATATATGGAACATGAATGTAGAACTCATTCCTATAGCAATGGGTACGCTTGGAACGCCAGCTAGAAAACTGAAAAGGCGCTTAGGGAGAACTGGAATTGAGACTAAGTTAGTAGACCTCCAGAAAGCTAACATGATTTACTGTGAAGATTCTTCTTGAGTTGTGAGGAGTTTTGTTGACAACATGCGTCAAGAACAGAATTTACACTGATTACATCCAGAGTAGTGCAATTTAAGAAAAAGCATAAGAAACGAAAAATACAAGAAATACAAGCATGATGTTTTATATTTCATAATTTTAAGCATAACTTGAAGACAGACATACTGTAGAAATACTAAGCATTCTTAAACACTGTTTTTCTTTTCTTTTTCTTTTCTTAAATGGCGCTCTTGTGGAAGTGTTGCAAAATATTGGAAGATTTACAATAATAATAATAATAATTTCAAGTGGCAAAAGAAGATTAATCCATAATCCACCCACTGCAGCGGCAAAGATCCTAAAAAAGAAAATGCAATGATCCGAATGCAGAAACGATAGCAATATAAACCTCTTCATGGTCAATATTCTGCCCGTGCCAAACAAGATGATGTAGGCAAACGCATTATCCATCAGTAGTTGCACAGTGCAGGAAGAATATTGGAATCGAAAGAACAACATTGAAAGAAGAAGAAGGATCTTTAAATAGAAAACGTAGAAGAAGAAAAAGAATATTGGAATAGAAAGAAATAGAAGAAGAATCTTAGAAACGAAAGAAAAAAGAATATTGAAAGAAGAAGAATCTTGAAATAAAAAACGTAGAAGAAGAAGAAGAAGAAGAAGAAGAAGAAATAGAAGAATCTTGAAATAGAAAAGAAGAATATTGCAATCGAAAGAAGAATTAACTTGAAAAATCTAAGAAATAGAAGAATCTTAGAATCGAAAGAAGAATAATAATCTTGAAATAGAAGTAGAAGAAGAATATTGAAATCGAAAAATGTATCTTGAAAGAAGAAGAAGAAGAAGAAGAAGAAGAAGAAAAAAAAAATCTAATAGAAGAAGAATCTTAGAATCGAAAGAAGAATATTGAAAGAAGAAGAAGGATCTTGAAATAGAAATAGAAGAAGAATATTGAAACCAAAAGAAATATCTTAAAAGAAGAAGAAGAATATTTTTGAAATGGAAGAAGAAGAAGAAGAAGAAGAAGAAGAAGAAGAAGAATCGTGAAATAGAAGAAGTAGAAGAATAATAATATTGGAATCGAAAGAAGAAGAATCTTGAAATAAAAGAATAATCTCAAAATAGAAGAAGAATTTGGGGATCGAAAGATGTATATTGTAAGAAGAAGAAGAAGAATATTGAAGTAGAAGAAGAATATTGAAATCGAAAGAAGAATAATCTTGAAATAGAAGAAGAATCTTAGAATCGAAAAAGAAGAATATTGAAAGAAGAAGAAAAAGAAGACGAATATAATGAAGAATCTTGAAATCGAAAGAAAAGAATGTTGAAATAGAAGAAGCAGATGAAGAAGAAAATCTTGAAATAGAAGAATAATCTTGAAATAAAAGAATAACCTCGAAATAGAAGAAGAATCTTGGAATCGAAAGAAGAACAAGAAGAAGAAGAAGAAGAAGAATGTTGAAATCGAAATTGAAAAATCTGACACCTTGAACTTACTGTTATAGCTATAAAACCTGGATCTCGAACTAAGATGACAAAAATATAGAGAGCAATAATACTTTACAAAATCCCTATCGGCTCTGTTTACAAGAGATTCAAAATATTGCACTGTGCTCATCTATTCAGAAAATTATTATCAATGAAAATAAACTATAAATAGTGGACATGTTAAGTATCACTTAACATCAAGATTTCTGTAAACAGAATGCATATATTTATTACTTTTCCTTACTCTAGGTTTTGGTGAATGATCTGGTAAGGGGGTCTATTAAAAAGAAAACAAAAGAAAGAAAAAAGATATAAAAGCCATTGTTATGACAATTTTTTCTACTTTTATCTCAGCTACGTATGACAACAAAAACAAGAGGAGACTATGATTATCCCAGAGGTTATTTAATTCTTACATTAGAGAGATGTCATAATCTGTACGCCGTTAAATATATGTTTATCTTACTCAGAAAAGCAAACATGAACACAAATGTGATATCCATCTGACGTTTCCAAATGAGCTTGGACATTTCTAACGCCTCCTGCTACAATTTCAAATGCATTCTGAAGCAAGTTGGGTACGCACACAAGCGCAATTACTTCAATACATATATGTAATCGTCTTTGCGTATGGTCTGCGTATAATTGTCAGGTTTACTGATTTTACAAGTCAACCCCATGTGGATTATTTAATGTCGAAAATTCATATAAGCATCGAGTGAGGATCGAACTCACTACATAACAATAACGCTTAATATATATATATATATATATATATATATATATATATATGTGTGTGTGTGTGTGTGTGTGTGTGTGTGTGTGTGTGTGTGTGTGTGTGTGTGTGTGTGTTTATATATAATGATAATAAGAATACAGGGGATTTAATTACCCATTTCGATTATAATTTATTTCCTGAACACTGAGTTGTTCAACTCTTCAGACCGAAATCTCCTCCGTAAATGAAGAAAATATACCGGACGGACACATTAGATTGGTAGTGGGGAGGGAAGGTGAGAGAGAAGTGATGGGTAAAGAAAAGGCTAAGGGATTAGTGGTTGGTAGTAGTCGGTTCCCCCAACCGAGATTTTATCCCTTCCAGTCACAAACTGGTAAGACGTATATATATATATATATATATATATATATATATATATATATATATATATATCACAGTTGCATTCCATATCACGTGACGTCTGCGTCTCGCGACGGACGCTACTTAATGTAAACACACTTCTGAAAACAGCCATTTCTGATGAAAGATCGGGGCCGATCTGAAATATCAAATATATATATATATATATATATATATATATATATATATATATATAAAATATAAATAAATACTTTCACAAAAAAACATTCAATTTTTTTTAATTTGCAACTTTTCAGCTGTTTTTTCTATATTATATATATATATATATTTTAAAGACATTTATGATATGTTTAACGTTCTTTTTATAGATACAAGTATTTAAGCAAATGCTCTGTAAATGTTATTTAATACTATTTATTATAAAACAGAGCATTTACGTAAATACTTGTATCTATAAAAAGAACGTTAAACATAATGTCTTTAAAATAAATTGTCGGACATTGTCCAATTCAAATATATATATATATATATATATATATATATATATATATATATATATATATATATATATATATATATAGCATATCTTCATTCAAACATGTTTCATTGAATAATATAGACATTGTATGTGATTATTTTTATACTGATCCTTTCCAGTTGACTAAACAGTTTCTTGATGTTAAGGTGAAATTCATCAAGGAAAGTGCCGTAGTTTGTTTGTTTTTTAACCCAAATACTTTCGATCTTTTCTAAGATTATCATCAGAGGTAACTTACAAAGTCAAACATATTGTAACTGCGATAAAGTCAGCATTCCGTTATCACAGTTATATTTAAAAACATGTGCGAATGCGCTCTGTTATCGTTATTTGAGTTTGTTTTTTTCATTTATCCGTTGTAGCTACGGAATTTTAAGAAAACAAGCTTTTTACAATATTTGCCACGCTTATAACTGTAAATTAGGTACATTCACAGATTCGCGAAATAATGAGCATGCATTATGAAAAACTGTCCAAAACTTAATTTAAAAAATATTTTATCTTCAAACCCTTATTATTATTAATAGGAAAGACAAAAGAATACTTTTTTATTAAATTATATTTTTTTATCCTTTTTAGAACATTGGAAAATTGGACTAAAAATTTTGTTTTTTCTTGCGTCAGCGCGGGACCAAAGATTAATATAGAAAATTTTAGGAATTTTTTCCTAAATATAGATGTCCATACACGCCATTATCAGAAAATAAGAACGGTAACTATAGTAATTGTTAAGCTAAAGTACTTAAAATTCAGTAAAACATTTGATTACGGAGAATATTTTCCAATTTTTTAAAGATTACTGGGTAGTTAAAAATCATTTTTAAAAAACAGCGCCTACCGTATATTTCTCAATATTTTATAGATATATCCACCATAGAAATAATTAGATAAACTTCCGGCTTACACCTACTCAAACACCTACCTCTGCTAAAAAAAATGCATTTTTGACATATTTTAAACTAAAAATAAGTAATATTTGTTTCGACACAGATTAATTAAACTTTAAATAAGGTAATATTCTTCAAATATTCTTTTCTTTTTGAAAGATTTTTTAATACAGAATTCCATTGCTGGCCGATGGCTAAAATTGGTAAAATCATAATTGTAAAAAAACTACTTTAAGTCTATTTAAATTAGTTGTGAAATACGGCAAAGTATTTGGCTTATTAGAAATCTTAAATTTAACCTATTAGCTTGAAATGAATCCTAAAATAAAAGATTCAAGAGTTTTTTTTTTTGCACTTTCAAAAATTCATTTTAAACCTTCGATATGGTGTTTCTTTGGAGGTACCTGCTCTAAATGGTTAACAAGATTCCTTTACTTAACCATTATTGTTAATTAATTCACTCCTCTCTGTGTGCCCCATATTTTCGGCCTTGTGCCACAAATGAGCTACTATTAGTAAATCATTACATATATATATATATATATATATATATATATATATATATATATATATATACCCACTGGACCCCCCTCGCCACCTAATAATTCCTGTCACTTGTATATCCTTGCTTGAACCGGCTTCTAATGCTCTGGATGGCGCGTCTTGGGGATAGAAGACGTGACTCGTGGGGGCACAGTCCGTTGTGCTAAGTAAACTTGGATGAGTTACACGACGGAATTTGTGAAGAGCTGGCGCTATATCGAGTCTGGTTAGTTACCTCTTCATCACTGAGACCTGTTGGTCCAGTGGGTATGACGCATGCGTCGTAACGGTCCGGGTTCGATTCCTGTTAGTGAATGCGCACTGATGATGAGTCCCAAAATAGGACGAAACGGCCGTCCAGTGCTTTCCGCATTCTGTTGAGGATTCTTCTAGACTCGATGAATTACTTAATTTTATATATTCATTTTGGTTATAGGGTTTTCGATGATGTAGAATTTTAATAAATGAAACCTAATGTCGGTTTTGTTTGTGTATATTAGAAATAATAAAACCCGCTATGTTTGACTTAGAACAGTGTACTTTATATTATTGATAGTGTATGTACAAGTTTTGCAAATATATATGCATATATATATATATATATATATATATATATATATATATATATATATATATAAGGTCTCTATGAGTTTAAATAGTGCCCTCGAGACAGACTTGAAAACAACAAGTAATCATTTATATTCTTGTTTTGTTTTGTTTAACTTTTTGATAAATAATTCTCTCATATGATTTCTTTCCACGAAGCCGCGTTGTCTAATATTCACTTAGATTATGAATAATCAAATGCAATTATTTTTATTCTTTATTAAAGAGAAAATTGGCAGGAGGACTAATTGAATTTGTATAAGGTGTATTCGCTATGTTTTAATTACGCTGTTTGTGCCTTTCTATATATTTAGCTGGAGTGAAGTGGATGCAAGTTGCGGTTTGTGAGAACGAATCAACCTTCACGCGTGAGATCCTTTTTTTTTTTTCTTTTTTAAAGTAGCTTTGAATATTTGCGTACGCTGAAGTCTGCAGTGTCTAAATGGGTGCTTGGATATGACTATATACGTATTTGTAAACAGATATAAGTTCACGTGCTTCACAACGCACAGTTTTACATGTGCAGGGTTTATATACAGTCCGTTTAGTCAGTTATGTGCCATGCGTGATACACGCTTAGGTGATCATGTATCTTTCGATACATGACTGACGAGGCAGTTTTTTTCCTGTAGTAAGTTGCTATTTCTTTCTGCGGTAGACTAGTTGTCATCCAATGTTATAGAACTCGCTCTGTCCTTCTGTTTACCCATAGATAGGGGGAGAAGAGGATTCATACCTTTGCCAAGGGTATTAGCACGAAAGTGAATGTAATGGATTCGACTGGAATTCGAACTCGGTTCTCCGATTCCTCAATCCGAGCCGCTATACAGTCCGTTACAAAACTTTAAACCAGGGCTCATCAAATGGGGTCCGAGTGAAGCCCTAGGGTTGGTGAGGAGTTCCAGCAGTTCGATGACTGTCAGAGGTTCGATTTGGGGTCTGTGTTCCCATTTATCTTTGTTAAAAATTCGGTCTTTCTTTGGTATTTTCTCCTTGAGATTGTTTAATTTTAACTATTGTCCTTTTTTTTTTTTTTTTTGGTGTTTTTTTTTTTGTATCCAAGACATTTTTTATGCTGTATATTGTCTGCCTGGTAGCAGACTTAACCATTACTCTAATACTCTCTTTTAAAGAAGTATCAAACCCATCCAAAAAAAACACCCCTTTCTGATATTGCTATATTTTTATATGATGCACGCGCTCTTTTCATACATCTCCAAGCATATCCATATTTGTGCCCTTTATAGGGCACTAATTTCAGAGCTTCTTTGCATTTGAGACAATTCACTCCTGGTTTTAACTAGCATACAATACCTTCTTAATTGGCTATTAGTAGCGGCTACGCATTTCTGTTCAAATGCATCGGTTGTATTTAGGCTTGGTGTAATATATATTATTATCATTGGGGTTAAATATATTTTCTTAAATATATTTCGGGAGAATTCTGAACCTGATGACGTGGGGAAGGATTTTGAACCGGATCCAAATTTCTTAACTTTTCATACATTTTAGTTAACATTTTAATTGCCAACATCAGTGCTAGTTTTAAGTTTGGAATTATCCATTCTTCAAACAACAGACCTCTTGAAGAATGGATAATTCCATGAAACTTCGAAGTCGAGGAAACATTAAAAATTCATATTTACAGTTAAGTAATTTTTCCATATATTTTAATTGGTGTCGCTGGGAAGGAAGAGAAACAAAAGGTGATCTCTGGTTGAAACGTCTGACTGACGACCCCTGCTTTAAACCGACTTCTAAATATCTAATAAATTCTCTCAAATTCTATTTTTTCTTTGTTTCTTTTTTTCTGGATTAGTTTCAAAGCTGGACACTGCTATTTCTTTATGCCTAAATCCTAACTTCAAATTATTAGCCTGGTAAACTTGAAACCACAGTTTCTCTTTTCGGACGTGCTATGTATGGACTGATTGAGGTTTTATGTGGTGTTTTCAAAACTGCCTTCTCATCCTCATCAGAGAATTTTCTTGCGTCTACCACCTCTGTTTTCGCCAACATTAAAATTATGGAACTTGAAGCAACAAAAAAAGTGTGTTCTCCAGAATGATGCTAAGAATACAGTGGACAGGACATGTTTAAACATCTATCCAAACATCTTTTTTTTATTTATTAATATTATTTTAAATTTTTGTTTTATTTTTATTCCTCACTAAATACCTCACATGTAAGTATCCCCCTATACACAGACAGACGCACATACGCTCGTGCACACATCCACACAGGCGCGCACACACACAAACGCACACCTACTACATATATATTTATATTTATATATATATATGTGTGTGTGTGTGTGTGTGTGTGTGTGTATATATATATATATATATATTTTTAAACATGTTGTGTTGAATGTCAAAGACAAATTGCTGCCAAATTACGCATATATATATATTATTTACACACGCTCTATCTCTGATATTGAGCACTTTACCCCATAAACATAGCACACTTTAAGACTATATTTCTGTATATATATATATATATATATATATATATATATATATATATATATATATATATATATATATATATATATTCATGCAGATAAGAAATATATATACATGAATTGACATTTATATTGATTACAGTAGAACTAATGCCCCCGTTAGTCCGAATGTAATTAAAGTAAATAATGATGACTCCCCCCGCACATCAGATAGATAGATAGATAGATAGATAGATAGATAGATAGATAGATAGATAGATAGATAGACATTAATTTTGGTTTAAACATATTGAGACTGATCTTTGTTGGGACAGCTCAATGACCGAAGGTCTAGAGAGAAACATGCCCCAAATATATGATATTGGTTATATGGAATTTAAAATTGTTGCCAAAATATATTTCCTACACCGAGGTTACCGAAGTTTGGAGATAAGATCTAAAATACGTATTGTTTCCTTGATTTGGTTCCTTTATCTAGTTGTGGTTTCTTTTTGATACACCTTCCTTCCTTCCTTCCTTCTATCTCTTTTACTGTATTCGTTAAATCTCTTTCGTCCTCCTCTTTTCTTATGTTACTACTTCATCTTTTTTCTCTGTTTCTCTCTTTCGTTCTTTTCTTATATCCGGTCGCTGAGACTCCTAATCTGTTTGGCTAATGGACGCAGCAATAAATAAATTATTAGAAAGTCCAAAGTTCAGTTACGTGGAAGAAATGGAAAGTTGGATGCATAAGAATCGGGGACGAAAATACGTGCCAATTCCGAGAGAAGGAGGAGATGAAAGAGGAAAGGAAAAAGAATTGAGTGAAAGAGAGAAAGGGGGCTAAACAAGAAACATGATCAATCATTAGAAGAGCAATGAGAACTAAACAATAAAATCTGTAGAAGAAAGAGCGACTTTATTTAGGAGAGAAGGAAAGAGACCTGAGCGAAAATGGCGGAAGAGGTTGAAGATGGCGCATCTAAAAGAACAGTACAACTAATGCAAGTGTCAAAGGCTATAAGAAGTGATGTTGTTTAAAGATCTCGGAGAAAGCTCCTGCGCCAAAGTCACAACTCGTTACTAATATGTTTCAGACGTGTGCAGATTCATTCCCACGTATCCTGCGAGACATTTACTGCCTAACAAACTAGATGTCAAAACAGGACCGTTCGTAATAGCTCAACTGGTTAAGGCATCGTTTCCTTATTCATTTGGCAGAGGGGAACTTTGTTATCTATATGTTCTCGGATTCTACGTTGTTGAAAATAAACAAGTTATTCCACATCTTTTGCCATCGTGGTAGCGGTAGGAAAATACAATTCGCTCTTCTATGTTTCGGAGAGCCGAGTTCGAATTCCAGTCGAATTCATTACATTCACTTACGTGCTAATACCCTTGGGAAAGGTATGAGTCCTCTTCTTCTCCCCCCAGCTATGGATAAATAGAAGGACAGACCGGGTTCTATAGCCTTGGATGGCAACTAGTCTACCGCAACGAAGCAAGAAAGAAAAGGCAACCTACTGCGGGAAAAAATCTGCCCCGTCAGTCATGTATCGAAAGATACATGATCGCCTAAGCGTGTATCACGCATGGCACATAGCTGACTGATGGCTGATAGCAAATCTCGTTTTATTACGCTAGAGAGAAAAAAAGAGGACGAAAAATAAAAAAAAACTTCACATTACAAATTGTCTGACCACATTTGATCGCAAGAAAAAACAAAGAAGGATATATATAAATCCATTGCACCTTCTCGGTCGAACTTTTTCCAGTGACAAGAATGGAAACGATTATATCGAATTAATTGCTAAGTCTGATGCTAAGGAAGTGAGTTCACTGTGTCGTGTTAGACAATTTCTCTCGCCAGAATCTATCTTGCAACTTTATAAGTCTAAAATTCGTTCGTGCATTGAATATTAATACAGCTGGTCTTGTGTTTCTGTCATGTATTTAGATTGGTTGATTTGTTTTGTTTTTACAGTTTACCAACATTTTCGTTACTTAAAGCCAGGAAATATGTTTAGATTTTAAGAATATTTTTTAGATTATGATGATTTAGTGACACACGTTCTAAGCCTTATCACTGTGTCGCGTTAAGTGTCAAAGGTTATGAGAGGTGGAGTCATACCTTTCCCAAAGGGTGTTTGCGAGTAAGTGAATATAACGAACCCAACAAGAATTAGAACTCAGCTCTCTGACTAACAATTCTGAGTCATTATCCATTACATCATCAACCAATTGAAACCCATACAGCAAATGGTATTCTCAAGCGGTTTCATCCTGGGTATGACGATAAACTACGTCCAGCAGCAAGGTCTCTGATCAGGGGGTTTGAGGAGCGTGGGACCACCTCTTAATTGCTGGTGTTCCCAGGTTCACCCTGACCTAGGGTGGTAGAACCTGTTAGGGTCTCAACTATGGGCAAATATTTAACCCCCAAACTGGGGTCAAAACACTCTGAAAGGGTAAAAATATGTTTAATACCAAAAATACTTTGTAAATAAAATGATTACTAGCAATATATAAAAGATATTACAAGCTATACATTTTTGAAGAAAACATATTACCAGCAATAAAAATTTTGTCGGCATTAAATAACCCTTTCAGGTTGATATGTCGTAAAACAAACCAAACCCAAGCGGTCACCCACCAAGGTATTTTTCAGATTCGATGTTGCTTAACTTCGGTGATCATACGGGAACTGGGGTTTAAACGTGATGCGGCCGTGATTTTGCTATGTATCTAGAAATGTTGGCAAAATCCAAAGATGTATCTGTAATGTTACCGGTCCTGACGTAGGATTTTGGTTTCAATCATTTTTCCATCACCGTAATGTAACTTCCCTCTGCCTTTTCTATAAATATTTTATGGTAATTATTCTGATGAACTCTTCTTGGTAAAAAAAAAAAATGTTATCATTGTAAATATTCTTTGGAATTTCATTTTTAAAAGTTGTTATTTTTATCCCCACCTCTTACAACCTTTTCAATAGCTTTTTCAATTTCAGTCCAGGTTTCATCACTATTATGCATCTCGTCACTATCTTCTTGCAGATGTGTTTCGTTGTCATCCGTTCTTCTTATTCCCATCATCTTTTGCACCAATACAAGCCATTGGAATGAAATAAGCATAAGCAATTATCCAAAGTAAATTTCCTGAAAAACATCAATTACGGCTACATGTAGCTATTTCAACAGTAAAATGATGAGAACTAGTTGCCGATCTAATATGCACGATTAAATTCATGAAGTCGGAGTACCAAAGAAGAGAGTAATATTTATTTTGGGAATATAACAATGTGCCACATGGCCAAAAGTTGGAATAGAGGAAAGCTGATCTTCAATCTGTCTTATCTTAAACTTAGCTAGCCACGATTACTGATCCAAACATACCACAGTATTTTTTACACCAAAACAACACATTCTTACTTACCATTCTTACTACATAATACCTCAGAGTCTAGTCCTAACCAGTTCCCATACGTACAATTTGTATAAATGAAAATACAATAAAATCCCTCATATCCGGAATCCCTCAATTCCGGAATTCCTCATATCCGGAGTGCCTCATATCCGGAATCCCGCATATCCGGAGATGATTTTGATGTGTATATTTTAACTATTTGGTTGATATGTAACTGATCTGAAATTTCTGTTTTTCAGGAAATTTACTTTGGATATTTGCTTATTCTTATTTCACCCCGATGGCTTATATTGGTGCAAAAGATGATGGGAATAAGAGGAAAGGATGACAACCAGACATATCTGCAAGAAAATAGCGACAAGATGCATAATTGTGACGAAACCTGGACTGAAATTGGAAAAGCTATTGAAAAGGTTGTCAGTTTTATGGAAAGAAAGCCTGCATTCAGTTATGACGAATGCAATAATGCACGTGTATTTCGTCTAAAAAATTTCAAGAAAAAAATCAAAATGAAATGAGGAAAAAGTTGAGAATGACATTAAAAAAGAAAGAATTATTATGCAACAGCAATTAAAACAAATTCTCGTTACATTATTTGTTTTGTTATACGTGGCATACATAATGAATTTTCATTAATATTACATAATTTTATTTCTTTTTCCTTAAAATCAATTCCGTTATATTTCACTCATCATTAGCTTATTTTGTTTACTATAAAACATTGAAAATAAATGCTAAACCTAATTTCATTTCTTTTATTTTAATGTAAATATAACCTCTCATATCCGGATTTTGTAACCAATTCCTCATATCCGGAAGGATTTCTTAGTTCGGTTGTCAGGGATTCTACTGTAACAACATTTAAAAATGAAACCCCAATGAGAGGAGAGTTCATCAAAAGAGTAGCATGAAAATATTTATAGAAAAAGCACAGAGAAGCTACGTTACGGCGGTGGGAAAGGCACTGTTGCCGAGATGCCCGGTCAGGGCCCTGGCAAACATCTGATTGATACATTGGCTTGATATGCAGTGATCGATGGCGGATGGTAAGCGACATTGGATCAAACAATTCCAGTTAGCTGAATACTGTAATGTCCGAGCGGGTCAACAATGAACGCGTCCCTCAGGGAGAAGTCAAGCTGACGAAAAAAAAGATAAATTGACTAAACTCCTTCGAAAGATAACTGGATATTAAAGTGTAGAAAGAAATTCTTCTTCTTCTATGTGCCATGTCCCTTCAAAATGAAGGCGATCATGACTCTCCACACTTTCCTGTGTTTTTGTAGCTCTTAATAAATTTTGTCTTTTTGTTATTTTTTCTAAACTTTGTTCCGCCATCCATTTACTCAAGCTCAGTAAGTTTTTGACGCGTTGTTTTCCTCTGTCCCTCTCGCCTTCAATCTGTTCTCCTTAGATACCTTAGAAATTCTAACTGTCTCTTCCTGTATAAGTGACCTGTTTGTTTCTATTTTCTCTAAAATTCCGATGTTGCTCATATGTTCGGTCCATGGTATTCTCAGCATCCTCCTGTAGAACCTCATTTCTGCTGCCTCAGCTCTCCTTTTCTCCTGTGAGGAGATTGTCCAGTATTCACTGCTCTACAGGAGGACTGATATTACGTAACAGTTCAGTAGTCTTTTTGCTGTTGTTTCTAACAATTCTTTTCTGTTTCATAATAATTTGCTTAGCTTTTGGAAATCATCTTTTGTTATCCCAATGCGCCTTCGAATTTTAGTGTCGCACTTCCCGTCTTCTGTTCTCAGATATTTAATTTTATTGTTCTTGTTTGATTTCGGTATCTACAATTTGTAATTTGCATCTTGGGCTGTTCCTTTTGCTAACAACCATGCATTCTGTCTTCTTGCAGTTGATGGTTAGTCTTTTCTTCTCGCTTTCCTTCTCGCTTTCCTTCACTATCTTCTGTAGGAGTTTTTGTAGATTCCTTTCCGTATTTGAAGTGTGAAAAACTAACGAAGATCATGAGAGACAAAAAGAATGAAAGAAACTCGTTAATGTTCAAGTTCTCTCGAAACAATCGACCAATCAATCATCGAATCCTACCAGATTCTTTATTTACAATAAGCGCTGGTTATTATTATTAGAGTGGTTGTCTAGGAGTTGCGATAAAAAAGCAACAGAAATTAAGTTGAAATAAATACTAGCCAAAAAAGATAATAATTAATAGCAATGCTTCACCCTAGAAACTGGAATTTTTTTCTTCTTTTTTTATATGTAGTGTCTCTTCATGGCGTGTGCGGTCTTGGATCTCCACAACTCCCTCCCAATTACAGCTCTTAGCAATTTTTGTCTCTACCTCTTCCGCACCCTGTTCTGCCATCCATTTAATCAATCCTGTTAGATAGGTTACTTGCTGTATCTCTTTGTTCCTCTTGCCATCAATATATCCTGTGAGGGCCAAATTCTCCAATCCTTCTTTCTTCATAATTTTCCCCAAAAATTTAGCTCCCTGTTTCTGATTTTAATTATAAGTGTACCTTTTTATTTCCATTCCTCTTTACTCACGTAATCCGTCCACGGTATTCTCGACATTATTCTGTAGAACCAGATATCTGTTGCCTCAAATATCTTCTTAATCTGGAAAGAAATTGTCCAGGATTCACTGCCATATCCGAGGATTGATATTGGCCACTCAGCACTCTTTTCTTTGTTTTTAACGAAACCTTCCCACATCTTCACATTTTATTTAGCTTCTAGAAGGCATGACAATTCACCTTCAGATTTCAAAATCAAGTTCAGAAATTTCTGAACTGGATTTTAAATTCAGGGTTCGCATGTTGGGCTGTTCTTCTTGATGACAACCATACATTCTGTGTTCTGTTCAATTTATGGTTAGTTACTACTAATACTATCAGTTACCATTTCCACACTACCAAAGAGAAGTAAATAAGTAATAAAAGTGTCTGTGGACAGACCAATTGAAAACACTGTTAAAATTTTGGTCGCGTCTCTTTTTCATGGTTTCACAGTCTACTGGCTTGTTACTTTCGGCAAAGTCAGTGCTTTGAAAGTAATGAGAGCAAAGGCGAGCAAAAGCTTTTTATTGTGACTTCATGTCCGCCAAACGCATAACCTAGCAACCATTGGAAATTTTGCAGCCATTTCACTGTGGATCGATGCTCTTTTACGGTCTTCATGGCAAATGATAGAATACTCTTAGGCTCCATTCAACTCATTCCAAGATAGGTAGATAGATAGATAGATAGATAGATAGATAGATAGATAGATAGATAGATAGATAAAATCAGATTTTGATAGATAGATAGATAGATAGATAGATAGATAGATTATAGAATGAGAAAGCGAGATATAAGCAAAATGATATATATATATATATATATATATATATATATATGTGTGTGTGTGTGTGTGTGTGTGTGTGTGTGGAGAGAGAGAGAGAAATAAAGTATAAGATGAGAAAGAGAGGAAAAGCAGACTGAGATAGATAGATAGATAGATAGGGCAAACTTGAACCTTCGTACCCTCAAAAGAACGGAGTGTCAAAAGTATAATGCTATTATTTTAACTACCTTCACTCCTCGGCAATGTTTATTGTTTTAAAAGCCCATGATTCGAATTGCAATAAAAATTTGCATATATGATGAAAGTGAATTTATACATAAATAAATAGTGTTTATTATTTTTTTGTCAAATCTCAAGAACAAAGAAAATGTATAAATTCACTCTCATCATATGTTTAGATTTTATTACAATTCTAATCATCGCTTTTTAAAAACAATAAACATCACCGGGAAGTGGAGGCATTTAAAATAATAGCGATGCCAATGAAACGTCTTTTTAACGCGCCGTATTTTTGCGGAAACCAAGTTCCAAGTCTGCCATAGATAGATAGATAGATAGATAGATAGATAGATAGATAGATAGTGTAAAATTATTCAGGTTTCGATGCGAAGAAATTTTAATATCAATTTTAGTATTTTATCAATTTTAATATCTAATTAATTAACTGATTTCCTTCTAAAAATGTAACATCTGAAAACATTATAGTCAGATGGAACAAGGTCAGGTGATTACGAAGTTTGTGAGAAAATTTGTATATTTAGGGCCATAAAATTTTCCTGGAGGACTAGGGTAATATGCAGCCTTGCATTATCGTGTAAAAGCAATACGCCTTTAGGATTATCCAATGGTGGCCGTTTTTTTCTGCAAATATTTTGTGCTGTGCTTCCAATTGGCGACGATTCTCCTCTACATTAACTTTTTCGTTCCGCACTTCATGATAGACACCCTTCATACATCACCAAACGCAAAGCGTAACATTTTCGGGGGTAATCTAGGTTTAGGGATGAATTTTCCTTTTTCAGTGGGTGCAAACCATTGTCATTTTCGTTAGATATGGTTATAGTAGTAGTAGTATAGTATAGCTGGCTACTCGTATTCGAGGATACCCGTCCACTAGGGCGGCTAGCCAATCCCTATTGCAGACGCTTGCTCAGGCGCATTTATGTTTATTCAACACCCACAGATCCCACCTGTGGTTTATACTACAACTATGCTGAGCAGACCTTAGTTACAGTTTCTGGGAAAGAGGGTGTTATCTAGCGTGATCAACAATTTGAACAAGGCCAGCACGCTCAAGCCCTCGGTCACGATGACTTTTGACTTCGTGCTAGCGCAACTATCGACGGCACCCAAGGGTTCCGTCTACCCAATTTCGTAAAACATGCCTTAAAACAAAACCAAACAAAACCAGATACACCGTCAATTGTACTATGCCAACTTGCTGTTACGAAAGCTATCTAGACCAAACATCCATGAAAACTAACGAAAGAGATCGTGTTTCGTCTGGACAATGCTCCAGTACACGTCCTTACTCACAATGGCTACTGTGCGTGACTGTGACACCCTTTTCTCCTGATTTGGCTCCATCTCACTACCATCTGTTCCCCAACATGAATAACACTTTGCTGGGAACATCATATCTGCTGTTGATAACTTTTTACCAACAGAATGAAAGCTTCTTCATCAATGGGGTTCAAACACTGCAACATCAATGGAAGAAGTGTGTGGACCACAGTGTTGGGGTTGGGGGAACTATGTTGAAAAATAAACCTCAATTGATCATATTCCATAAAAGTATATTGGTCAGCCTATGAACTTTTCAACCGATCCTCGTATATCGAAGTTTCACTTGTATTGAACAATTTTCCTAATTCTCTGTTTGCTTGGGATTTACCTCAACTACGGTTTACAGAAGCTTCGTTATTGACAGAACTTGATCGTCCAGATTGAGATGAATCTACAAAATATTTTTACCCAGTCGAAACTGACCAAATCATCGTTAACATATCTGGATACTTCTGTTTGATTTCCAGAGACGAACATTTCTTGCCGCTTCCGTTACTGGAGAGTCCTTTTTTAATATATTTTTATAATCAGTTCTTGACACAGATAGATGTAGATAGGGTTCAAAACAGATTTATTCAACAGTGGCATTTTCTGAGCAAGTACCACAACAGCACAACGGGGTGTAACTTATTACGAATGAATATTTCTTGCCGCTCCTATTGAGGAAGAATCTTTTTTGCATTAATACAGTGTCTACTATGGATCTGATCTAAAGTCATTTTAAAAGGGTAAAATTGATACAATATTCACTCATTCTGATATGAAGCATCAAATCCAAAGAAGAATTTGTTATGCTATTCGTCCAGACCTGGTGTTTTCTGCTTCAGTCGCTTTCCCACCGCCGTAACATAGCTTCTATAAATACTTTCATGGTAATTATTCTATTCGGATTTGAAAAGGTGAAAAATCTTTTGAATGGATATTTTTATCCGATATTATTGCTTTATTACCATAAATAGTTCCATTGGTTCATGTTCGAATCCAACTAATGTCAGCATTTCGAATACTGATTTTCAAGGAAGGCATCCTCTTGAAAACGTGTTAATACATAGAATAAAACGTATTTAAACAGGCAGAACTTGTCTGTTGAAAAAACAACTTGTGTGAATGAATTCGTATGCCTAAATACACCCGTGGAATATATATATATATATATATATATATATATATATATATGTGTGTGTGTGTGTGTGTGTGTGTGTGTGTGTGTGTGTGTGTGTGTGTGTGTGTGTACAGGGTGTATCAAAAATAATTTTACAAACAATGTGGGCGAGTTCCTCACCACAAAACAAGGACAGAAGTCCATATAAACACATGTCCGCAAATCCTTCGTTGTTGCGTTATTAGGTTTAAAGAAAGTTTCAGGTAGATGGCGCTGTGTTGCTATGTAGACTAGTTTACATTTGTCATTCGTGTACATTTGTTACTAGTCTGTCTGCAACGTTTAACGTGTGTTAAATGAGAACTGTTCCGTTTAAGAATGGTATAATATTAATATTGTGAGCAGGCAAATATGATTTTTACATACGGCTGTGTGAATGGTAATATACGCGAGGTTGCACAGTTGTATCAGATTGCGTTTCCAGACCGAAGGCAGCCGAGTCATTCAACCTTTGCTTCTGTTTATCGTCGCGTTGATGAGACAAAATCCGTGATACCAAAGACTATGCATCGAGGTAGACCGAGATCCGCTCCTACCCCTGGCCACGAAGAACACATTCTACTGGCTGTCAGAGATGATCTAGGTATCACCACACATCAAGTGGCCCTAGCATGCCGTACATCTCATAGTACCGCATGGTGGGTACTTCAAGAGCAGTTCCTGTATCCGTATCATTTGCAACGTGTGCAGTGTCTTTCGCTCTCTGATCACTCACCACGTGAGAACTTTTACCGATGGTTTAGTGCACAAACTGTCGATCCGTTGTTTGTCCCTTCAGACAACATTTGGAAGAGATGGAATAACAAATTTACACACCCAACATTTATGGGCGGATCGGAATCCCCATGGTACAATATAGACTTGATACCAACATCAGTTTACCATTAATGAGTGGGCCGGAATTGCAAGTGACTGTTTGGTAGGTCTATATATTCTTCCAGCACGTCTTACAGGAGCTGTCTACAGGGACTTCCAACACACTTCTAGACCTGCGAGAGGATGTACCTTGCTAATACTGTAGTTCATGCATGATGAGGCTCCAGCACATTTTAGTCACATTGTTCGCGATGCACTGGCTGACATCTACCATGAAAGATGGATAGACAGACGGACCGGTTTCATGATCTGCACGTTCCCCCGACATCAATCCTTTGGATTTTTATCTGTGGGGCCACCTAAACAATTGGTTTATGCAGCACACATAAATAATGCAGAGACGCTTCATCAACGTGTCATGGGGGCCTGCGAAACCATTCGATACCATGTGGGAGTATTTGAAAGTGTCCGCCAGTCAATGATCCGACGGGTGCATGCGTGTGTAGAAGCAAGCGAGGGACATTTTGAAAATGTGTTATGAGTTGCTGTCTTGAGTTACAAGGATAGCCTTTTGGTCATAAGTTTATATGAACATTTTACATTGTTTTGGTGTCAGGAACCCGCCCCCAAATTTTGTACAAGTATTTTTGTTACACCCTGTATGTAGCGTATAACAGGGGCTTGTCCGAGTGGTTCGTTTTCTGACAATGAGAACCGGGTTCGAATCTCACCATCATCGATTTGCCAAGGAGATGACTTCCTGTTGTTATCGGCCTGGGGGACGATCCCAGCACGCGGCTCTTTTGGAAAGGGCCTGAAATCCATATCACGTGTTGATTCAAACCTAATGCGTAAAACTGGGTATACGCTGTCGATAATTGTGCTAGCTTGATATCATAATAACCGAAAGAAAAATGATCACGCCAGATTATCCCATCACATGTTTTGTGATGTCAGACGTTTACTCGGTGTCACTTTTGTGATGTCAACGAATGCTCGTTATCACGTTCATAATGCTCGTTGTAGTCGGGTCTTTGGAATCGTATATACTATTAGTAACTCCTTCGAATAACACTGGTCAACACGATTTTTGGTGCCAAGAAATAAAACACATTTTTTAGCTAATTTCATGGTGCTGATTCCGAAAATAACCTCAGATTTCATGGTTAGCTACCGTTTTTGCTGTACTGAAATTGCTCATTTTTGGAAAAAAAAGATCAATTTACGATATTGGCTGATCGAAAAATTTAGTCAATAAAGGTCGTAGAAACCCATCAATTTTCAGGTAGGCCGAGCAATTTATGCCAGTCACCTGAAATAAACTATTTTTATAAGAAAAACCTGTTTTGAGTCCAAAATTTTAAAATAGAAATACCGAATGTTTCCAGTTTATCGCCAAAATTCAAATTAACTGATAAACTTTATCAGTAATACTCTTTAGTAAAACTGATAATTAAGGTGACATGAAAAAAAATGAAATCCTAAAATCTTCTGCTTGATATTCATAAATTTATCTCATCATTTTGGAAGGAAACCAAGCACATTGAGAGCATTTTATTTTCACAGTTGAAAAGAAACGCCAACTGAAGACATCCCAATTGAATGCACCTATTCCATTGTACATGATACCGCTGGAGTATCAAAAGAGACTTAAATAACACTGAACATGACAGACAATCAAGAAAGAGAAAATTTCCTACTATAGTTCTTGTGTTCACGAAGGTTTTAATTCTGCTGTTAGTTTATTACATGATTTGATGGAAAATAATTGTTGGTCTTGGTATATTCGATCGTGTTATTTTTAAAGACTTGTGATTGCTATTGCAAAAATGCTATTTCCCAATAAGTAAATCAATATTTGTTGGTTTAAATACGATTTGAGATGTTTCTACGATTTTATTTTGAGAAATACTGCAATCGATCAATATCACATATACAGATAACAAATGAAAAATGTTTTTTTATAAATGAGGCATTTATAAATGAGGTATTTATTTAGGCTGTTTGGACTTTTCCCGTTATGAGGCACTTCTGTACAGCAAAAACGGAAGCTAACCAAGAAAAAGTAAGGTCACTTTCAGATTCAGCGCCCTCAAATTAAGTAAAATAGATGTTTGCTGTCTCGACACCATTTCAAAATTTTGTTGTTGTTGTTGACCAGGCGTAATACTCGCTCTAGTAATACTTGTTCGATAGTAACCCGAAGAGTGATTAGTATAGAGAAATAGTATAGAAGATAGTATAGAGAATCACAATCAGTTAAGCGCCATACTAATTCCCATACATACCTTTTCCTTTACGATCACGTGGTCTACTTATTAGAAATGGAATCACCTGTGTTTGCACACTGGTGGTCTGTGTTCAAACTTCAGTGTCGGCAACGGCACTTTATCCCAATACAACATAATAATAATAATAATAATAATAATAATAATAATAATAATAATAATAATAATAATAATAATAATAATAATAATAATAATAGCAACTTTATCTAAAATATGTGTAGTCTTTGTTTGATTTTATAAAAATTGTCAGTGGAAATGTCATGAAGCCATTAGTTTTCTGGTTGGTACTCGGAAGAAAATGTGTAGATCAAAGTAAAATCCAAGGAAATTCTATTAATAATAATAATAATAATAATAATAATAATAATAATTTATCCCTATAAAACAATACTAATACCCACGAACCAGTTGAACAGACTTTACAAAAACAAGCCAAGCCCTGTAAAGAACAAATTAGAATTACAACCTTGCAAGTTACTTGTTGGCTTTAAGAGCCATTGTCGTCCTCAATTGTCTTTGAGACTTCTACGAATCTATATCATCTAGTTTCAGAAACGTAAAGTAATTTTTGAATGGATTTTTTTAGCCGACATTATCTCTTTATCTCAATAAACGTTATTTTTAATGGGTACACATATTTGAGTTGATATCCCTGTTGTTTAATGTGAATTTAATAACAAGCGACCTAAAAGATATCTTTCTAATTAAACTTCTCTTTCTCAGTTCGAGGGCTGGACAAGGCCAATTTCGAACAAGATCGCATTTTACCTACACAATCTTACACGTATAAAAAAGAAATTATTTTTCTAACTCTGAAACGTAAGCCGAACACTTCTATCTTTAAAAAAATGGTTACAATATATTGTCCATTAATTCACCAAAACTGCAGGCAAAATTTCTGTCCTTCTCAAACCGACCGGTCACCCCTTTTGTAGTTTGTGTTTTTGAACGTAAAACGGCCTGCCACAAAGAAGACATTAGGGTTACATGGTTAGGTAAGACAGTCACTGAAGCGTCTAGCACTAGACGACAAACAATTGTATCAGGTCTCAGCGCAAAAGCATTAGCCGATTTGGTAGGGTAGTTACCGGTAAGAGCCCCGGTCATTGAAGATCTCCACAGGCAAAGTTGCGACTTAAAAACTATACCAGATATACGAGCATTTAACGCATAAGAATATATAGATAAATAACTATACATTTCCTAAGCGGAATATAGGTAACACATAGCCACGCATTGCGTATAGATTTTGTCATTAATTCAGATACACGCACATACACGTATACAAGCGTACCCAAAGATAGATAGATAGATAGATAGATAGATAGATAGATAGATAGATAGATAGATAGATAGATAGATATGAACAAATTGAGATAGACAAATAGATAGATATGAACAGACTAAGATAGATAGATATGAACAGACTAAGATAGATAGATAGATAGATAGATAGATAGATAGATAGATAGATAGATAGATAGATAATGAACAGCGAAATACGTTTATACAAGGGCGGGACTGAAATGCGCTCGGCTCGGACCGACCCACTTACCAAAATTTAAGGAAATGACAGATATTTTTTCTCGGTTGAGCAGAGCACTTTTCAGTACCTTCTCATATATACCTCACACATAGGTAAGTGGTGGTAGGTCTATTTATCAGTTGTATTATATATACATGATGGCTGTCGACTTGTTAAACGAATATTACAATCGCTGACAAGTTCGATCACTGTTTTTGGTACTCATGTATAGACACACACACAGACACACACACGCACACACACACACACACACACACACACACACACACATATATATATATATATATATATATATATATATATATAATTTAGCCCATGAACATTTATTTCAATTGAGCACTGTTGAATGACTAGCTAATTCTACAAACAACAGCCACCTGCGTTAATGCGAAGCTCTTCGGTATAATAAATTGAGCACTCCGGATGATTGATATTTGTTTACATTTGTAAAAACAAATTGCTAGATTCAGCTGCCTCATTCTGTCGAATGAAGATAGCTCAGTGGTATAAAATCCTGGCTTGAGGCATTCGGTTGTCGAGTCGCATTGAAGAGCTGTGATACAGCGAAACGGTACTGTCTGCGAATGACACACACACACACACACACGCGCGCACACACATATATATATATATGTGTGTGTGTGTGTGTGTGTGTGTGTGTGTATACGAAGTCTTGTGAAAAAGTATCGAGACTGCTTCTACAAAAAAGTAAACAATACATTTGGCATTTAATGTCCTTTAAAACAGTTCCCTTCTGAAGCCACAGATTTTAGCCAGCGTCCTTTCCATTGTTGAAAAGATTCCTAGAACACCTTTTTTAGGATACCGAGCACGCCTTGTCGCATTCTCATGTATTCCATCGACCTCTTTAAATCTCCTTCTTTCCAAGTGGAATTTCATTTTTGAAGAATAAAATGTTGCAAGGGGCGAGATCTGGGGAATATGGTGTTTGTCGAACCTAGAGAATGTTGCCTTCGACAAAGACTGCTGGAACCTCTGTCTTATGGGGAAATGCTCACACTCTACACACTTTCCTTCGAAGCACTGCTATAAACAACAAATATTTTTTGCTCGTATCTCATATATGTACATACATACATGTGTGTGTTTGTGTGTTTTTGTGTGTGTGTGTGTACGTGTGTAACAGGAGAGATATATGGAAGAAAGATTTATTCTGACATTTATATTTTCCCGTTATGAGTATTATTACATTCGTGATATAACAACACCGTAGTTCACGGACGGAACGGAATCGCTGAAGAGGAAAAAATGACAAACATACTTTGTTCTCAGAGAGACATTTATACTACTAAGACATATACAAAACTATATATACATGTATTCCACGCAGAGAAAAATAGATCATATATATCAACACAGCAAAGAAGAGCGCAAGGAGAAACGAAAAGGAAGCAAAAGTCTTACATATAATCTGGAGATACTCCTGTGTCTGGAGAAGCCACATTTAGTACTCCATATTCAAACGGGCCGGATTCATCTACAATGTGCCAGGCGAGGACATATGGCGAGGACATATTCCACGAACGAGAAACAGCGATTCCCAAATTGAGGATAGTGAACTGGAGTGTTGACCTCAATGTTCACTTTTGTATATATATTTTGTTATTTATAGACAAGAGTACAAATGTTGTTAGTTTTTCTCAGTTTTTTAAATTAAGAAACGCTAATAAATATTCATCAGGTTAGCTGAAACGTACAGGTAAGTTATGGAGGTCTCTAAGTGACATAATTTAATGACTAATAAACGAAAGTGAATAAAAGATGTTCTTGACATTTTTATGCAAATTAATATCCTATCTGAAATTTTACACACAAATACACACACACACACACACACATATATATATATATATATATATATATATATATATATATATATATATATGTATATATATATATTGAAATCGTCAGATAAAATTTCATCTAATAATTGTACCAGACCAGATTATTAACTTATTGATCTACTCTTGGATACATATATATAGCTGTGCAAGCACGAAGTCACAAGTCATCGTGACCGGGGTTTGAGTGTGCAGGCCTTGTTCAAATTGTTGATCACGCTAGATAACACGCTCTCTACCAGAAACTGTAACTATGGTCTTCTCAGCATAGTTGCAGTACAAACAACAGGTGAGCTCTGTGGGTGTTGAACAAACACAGATGTCCTGAGCGAGATTCGACAGGAGAGGTTGGCTAGCAGCCCTAGTAGACAGGTATCCTCGAATACGAGTGACCAGCTATTATATATATATATATATATATATATATATATATATATATATATATATATATATATATATATAATGTGTGTAAATGTAGGTAGAACTATAGGTATCTATCAGTGCACTTTTACATTTGTTTACGCATCTGAATAGATAGATAGATAGATAGATAGATAGATAGATAGATAGATAGATAGATAGATAGATCATACATATGAATGACTATTTTAGTATTCAGCCACATTCCGGAAACTCCATACACTAGCGATGATCAGAGGCGAAAGTTACTAAATAGTGCCAGCGAATAGCATCCTAAATGGCATGTAGCCGAGATGAAAAGCTCGCAAAATAGCCATGACTAAGCGGCTTGTGGCGCGCGAATCTTGGGTTGCAGGAGAGAAGGAGAGAATGAGCGAAGGTGCGGTCACCGGATATGGAGGTGATTTGAAGGATCCGTTTTCGCATGGCTGGCGACGTCCACTCAAGCGTCTTATTCTCTTTCTGCTTAATGCTCGACCTTACGAACTGGCATTCATTCACTCTTGATTACTGATTAGGCCGGCCGATTGAAATTGGAAATCTTCGCCATTCGTTAAAATCGGACCGTCAACCTGATTCCTCAACACCCACCCGTCTTCGTGCTATTCCACTGCTTTCGCCACTCCGCTTCGCCTTTTACCTTCAACCCAAAATGGCGTAACGGTTTAATGATATTGTAAGTCATAGCGAGGAGAAAGGAGATTTGAGTTTTGAAACTGCAGGAAAGAGACATTGGATGATAACAATTTTTGCATGTAAAATCAAAACACAAAATATGGAATACGAAAAATGCTTACATGTCGTCTTTGTAATCAACTTTCTATATTCGTTCTGTCGATCATACTATCTACGAATCTGCAACGTTATCGGTTCTGGCATGGCAGCTCGACTTTAGTCCCTTTCCCACAGTCGTAACATAGCTTCCTTCTATCTTTCGTTCTTCTTTTGTACTTCTCGCTTGTGGAATTCTCTTCCGGCTTCCTGGTTTCTTGTCAACTACAAAAATTTAAAATGCAATGTCAATTATAATCTTTTGCCTCATTGAATCCTGTCCGTTTATTGTTCCTTCTGTTTCTCTCACTCAGTAATCTCTTGCAACTTACTGGCTTGTTTGGGGTAAAATGATTTAATATATATATATATATATACACTAATGAAAAAGAACGAAGAGTAAGATTTCAGCGCTCAAAACATTAATTTAAAACAGGGTCAATACAAAAGTAGACCAATAAATATTTATTTATTATGCAGTGTTACATTAGAACATGCACATACCCACTACAAAACTGAACATCTTGTTTCAACTTTAAAAAATTTTGTGACATTTCATCAGGTAGGAAATCACGATGCTACTCAAATATTATCGTGATTTCCCACCTGATGAAACGTGAGAAAAATTCTTTTAATGTTGAAACAAGATGTACAGTTTTGTAGGGGGTATGTGCATGTTCTAATGTAACACTGCATAATATATATATATATATATATATATATATATATATATATATATATATGTATTGGGGAAATTGTATGACAAAGTGCAGATATTTAATTGTGGTGTGTTTCGTCCTTGAGGACTTCATCGGTCTAAATTTGTTACATTGTTAGTACTACACATGCGCACAACAGAAAAGTGCTGAGAAATTTAGAATTTGTTTTTATCAGTCGAATTCATGTAGTGTCTTTTTCTTTTTCTTTCCATCACTTTTGTAAGTAGGTATTCTACATAAAAAAATTCTAAAATTCTCTGCACACTTGTGTCATGTGCATGTGTAGTCCTACCAACGTAGCAAATTTAGACCATTACCGCATATATATATATATATATATCGCATATATATATATTGCATATATATATATCGCATATATATATATAGCATATATATATATATATATCGCATATATATATATATATATATATATATATCGCATATATATATATATACATATATATATATATCGTATACATATATATCGCATATATACACATATATATATATATCGCATATATATATATATAGCATATATATATACATATACATATATATATATCGCATATATATATATCGCATATATATATATATACATATATATATATATATACATATATATATATATATCGCATATATATACATCGCATATATATATATCGCATGTATATATATATCGCATATATATATCTCGCATATATATATATATATATATATATATATATATATATATATATATATATATATATCATAAATATAATTCACTCTATTCATATCTATCAATCTATCCTTGAATCCTGTTCATTTATTGACCTCTCTATTTCTCTCACTCTCAGTGGTTTTTACAGATTGCTTGGGATGAAATGATTAAAAAAAATGTTTTTATCTTCGAGATGAGTGTTGTAATCTTCTCGATCCAAACAAGAAGCCCTTAAAAGATTGATGTTCTGTAATTTCTGCAAATATTTTTACTTTTCGAATCTCAGCATGGTCGATTTCCCTGATGTTATCGGTCTGGAGAAAGTGCCTGAAAACTATACCACGGGTTGAACCAAGCTTTGTGAGTGAAATTGGGTAGACGGAACGCTTGATAGCTGTGCTAGGTCTTGACAAAGGGTTTGAACGTGACCAAGGGTTTGAATGTGCTGGTGTGGTTCATATTGTTGATCTTTCTAGATAACACGCTCTCCCCCCAGAAACTGTAACTAAAGTCTGCTCAGCACAGTTGAAGTATAAACCACAGGTTGGTTGTGTGGGTGATGAACAAACACAAATGTGCCTGAGCGAGAGTCTGCAATAGGGATTGGCTAGCCGCCTTAGTAGACGAGTATCCTCGAATACGATTGACCAGCTATTATTATTATCTAAGTATCTCTCTACACACACACACACACACACACACACACACACATATATATATATATCATCTTGTTTTATTATCAATGTACATATCCCTAGGTTTTCCTAACTTTAAATCTATAGATTTAAATATAAAAGTGAACACTGAGGTTAACGCCCCGTGTCGACAGTCTGTTTCATGCTTAAACGCAATTTTCACGACATAGATAGATTTATTTAGATTTATAGAATTATCTATTTCTTTTCTTACCTATGTTTGTTTATTATCTATCTTTCTCTGGCTCTCTTATATATGTTTACAGCATTTGTCTTTCATATATATATATATATATATATATATATATATATATATATATATATATATATATATATATATATATATATTATAAATTAACTGATATATATATATATATGCTAGGTTCATATCTATCTATCACTTTTTCTCGTCTTTATTCATATGTCTATCCATCTGCGAGTGTGCATCAAGAAGTTCATGAATTTTGATCTTAAATTTACACTGTATAATGTTCGATATACAATATATGTGATTAATATTCAGGATTAAGTGCTTTAACAAAGAAGTTGAAAAATAAATAGTCGTTGTATAAAATGTATGACTTATTCCTCATTAAACTGCGGATTTATTGATGTGGCCTTGTATCTCCGACTTATCATAATTTAATGACGTTTATTTCTACCTAACTATAATTATCATTCTTTTCATCATACTTATCAATCTATCTGTATATATATATATATATATATCAGGTAGTATTTACATTTGGGGTTTGCACTCATATGTGTACGTAAGTATGTACGTGCATGTGGGTGAGTATGTGTAAATCTGTGCATAATAATTGTTCAATATCATTACTTATATCATCTAGCATGAAAACTATGTATGTATACAAGTGTGTGTGGGAGGTGCTTTTAGGATGTACAGAGTATTTATAAAATATCTTTACAGTTTAAAAAATATATTACAAAGGCAATTGATGAGATATCTTAATCAGATTTTTTTCCGATGTACTTAATATTTATCAATTGTGCATTTCAGGTGTCCTGTCGATGAAGCGGGTACGCTAACCTCTAAAAATGGCTACTCCTCAAGAAATGGCACAATATGTGTCATGGTTTATTGAAACAAAATCGGATACGCAGACTCAGCGTAAGAACTAAGTATGGAAAGATCCACTGTCACGTCCATCAATTCGTGCACAATAAATTTATGGAGACAGGGACAGTGTTGGATAAAGAGAGGAGGGGGACGCCCAAGAACATCTGAGGCAAACATCGATCGTGTAAATCGAGTACCGTCTTGATGTGTCTATCTGTATATATATATATATATATATATATATATATATATAGAGAGAGAGAGAGAGAGAGAGAGAGAGAGAGAGAGTTAAGTCAGTTCATATCTCTATTTATTTATCCATCGATCAATCAGATATTGTTCCTATTTATTGCAATCTCTTAATATCTATTTACAAATGTATCTATCTATATGTAGCTAGCTAGTTAACTCACTATATTCATATCTATCTATCTATCTATCTATCTATCTGTTTATATCTTTCTGCGTATCTATCTTTCACTTTCTGTTCATATCTATGTATTTAGTGATAGTTTATCTGTTTATACATATCTATTGCAATCCGTTCATATCTATATATCTCAGTTTTCATATCTTCTGTCTGTCTTCATATCAATCTATATGTTTATACGGGCACGTGGCCGAGTGGTTAGAATGTTCACATTCTGGCCATGAGACCCGGGTTCGAATCTCACCGTGGTCGATTTGTCAGGAAGGTGACTTCCTGATGTTGTCGAACTGGAAAGGTTGATCCCTTCGGAAAGTGCAATTGGGTAGACGGAACCCTTGCACATATATATATATATATATATATATATATATATATATATATATATATATATATATATCGCATATATATATGCACGAAGTCATAAGTCATCGTGGCCGAGGCCTTGTTCAATTGTTGATCACGCCAGAAACTGTAACTAGGGTCTGCTCAACATAGTTGTAGTATAAACTACAGTTGAATAAACACAAATGAGCCTGAGTCTGCAACAGGTATTGGCTAGCTGCCCTAGTAGACGGGTATCCTCAAATACGTGCCAGCTATACATACATACATACATACATACTATATATTTATAGTTATCTAGCGAGCTAGCTCAACATGTTGTTCATATCTATCTCTATATGTAGGGTGGCCACTGGATAGTGATTTTCCAAGCGTAGCTCAGATTTGACACAAGGCCGAAAGTATGGGGCACCCAGTGAGGATTGAACTCACTACTCGTAATTGTTCTAGTGAAACAAGCTTGCTAACCATAGGACCACCCCGAGGTGCACCTGGAAGAGTGAATGATATGAAACAAAAAGAACGTTTACAAACACATGAGTATCTTGGAATAGTCAAGGTTGAACCATTTGAATCTTGTATAGAAACATTGTTTTATCCAGTTTCAGAATCTTCTGAAACGATGTTTTGGCGATGCCTAGTTGAGCAGAGCGAGGATGGGTAGAAGCTTAGGATATCTTCCCGGAAACTCGCCGACTGATTCACTTCGGACGATTAGGTTACAATTCATGTTATCGCTAGGAGATACTCTGACATTAAAATGTTGCCGGTAATTTCTCTGTGTTTGAATAAGTGAACCTTCACTGGAACAGTAAAAACTCAATAAGTTTTACACGTTGCTGGACATCATACGTAACCATTTTAATCTCCAAGGGAAGCTCTATAACCTGTAAAAAATAAAGAAGATTAAAAAGAACAAGACTTTTTCAAACTCTTCAGCTTTTCAGTGGCCTCTCCGTCACTTTCTCTCTCTCTCTCTCTCCATATATATTGTTGAAACTTGACTAATGCATGGAATAATAATGCAAACACAAAATGTAGTTAGAATAAAATGTATTGAAACAAGAAAGTGTACACAATATTTACATATAGTCTTTTGTATATTCCTGGGAAGACCGTTCCTGGAGAATGTGTTGACTAAGTCGCAGTCGGGCAGAGTCTCTAGTTGGATCTCTTGATTCGCCTCCCTGTCTTCCGGTACCAACCATATTTATATCGTCGGTACTCCGCTATGCAAATTAGGTGGATCCTACCACAACATATATATATATATATATATATATATATATATATATATATGTGTGTGTGTGTGTGTGTGTGTGTGTGTGTGTGTGTGTGTGTGTGTTCATATACCTTTGTCTATTTTCTTATATACCTTATCTAAATTCTAGTTACCCTTCTCAATTTATTCGTGTGTATATATATCAATCAGCTTTCGTCAGTTTGTCTACGTATTTATCTGATACGATCACTTTGCATATACTTATCTTAAGCTGGTAATACCTGTTTAAATCTATCTATCTATCTATCTAAGTCGATCAGGCTCATGAGACTAAGTTGAACCATTCTTATCAATGTCAATCTCTACGCCTATGTATATCCATCTTAGTTTGTTCGTAGCTCTATCTCCACAGTTGTCCATACGTTTACGAATCTGTTATTTCGCGTTTATCTCACCCTGTTCCTTGTTCATATCTATTTATCTCTCTCGGTCAATCTGTATCCTCACGTCCAATTATCTCATTGTTAATGTCTGTCTTTCCATCTGTCTTGATCTGTTCACATCTATTGTTAATTACACATTTAATAGCCTTATTTTCTCTGTAATGCTTGCATTAATTCTTGATCACTGACAATCACTTTTCTATTTGTCTTCAATGTCTTCCTGTAATAAAATTCTATAGGAAAATCATTAGCAGTGCATTTACATCATATATATAATCGCTATATTCTGTCAGGAACGTTTGCATTAATAGCTGACCACTGACAATCCCTTCCTTCCTAATTTACAATCAACTGCTTTGATAAAATCTTTATCGACGTATAACTATAGTGAAACACTGTTATTTAAAGAATTCTATACACCGTAGCCATCTTATTTCAGTAATACTTGTTTTAATTCCTGATAAACACTTACAAATACTTTCTCCTCTATTACAATGGGTTTCTATTGTAAATATACAACCGCAGCCCTCGATCTGTTTTTCATCGACTGCACAGCTAGATGAGACTAGACAAGGCAACGATGTGTTTCGATTCAAATTTGTGATTGTGTGAACAAAAACTGGGAAAATATCAAAGCACGTTCACAAGGGAACGGAAGGTGAAAAGAACGCTATGGTCGACTTTTATCGCGCTTTCCTGTATTGATGGGCGTTTCTTTCCTAACCTTTCGTTCGAAGTAGTGTGGAACGTCAGCATCTTATGTCATTATTCTCTTTTCGAGTTACACGTTCTATCCATTTTAGTTGTTGCTACTGTTGAAAGTCCTCAAGTGATGTAGATCCTGTTATTTGATAAAGTTCTTTATTTGTGATTCTGTAGCGCCAATCCACGAGGTTCGAAGAGAGACGGTTATCTTTAAGATCTACAGGGTTCATTCGCTCGTAGTCATTTTTAATCATTAATCTCCTCCTTTTACAACGATTTCATTCAGTAACCCTCTATCTTGAGTGACTCTTACGCCTTGTATATAATCGATACACTAAGGTATTTGAAGTGTTTAGTATTTACTAAATTTTATGTAGGATGGGTACGTGCCATTATTGCTTTCATTCCAATTCCAGATTATAGATTTTGGTATGGAAAACTTTATCTTGACTCCTACTGTTGCATAGCTTTGTGGTGGGGGTGGTCTTGGCGACGGCGTCAATTCTTTAACAAATTTGCATTCTTCTTTCACGACAGGTGATCGTTAGATGTTTTGATTTCAGAGATAAAAGACCTTCAACACAGGGAATTTTAACTTAACTATTTTATTAACGTTCATGTCGATATGTTCTATCTATCCAGTGGGGTCGCGCACTCACTCCACTGGGGAGCAGTTCCAGACACGAAAGAAAACACGTCTACATTGTTCGACGGTTAAGAAACAACTCACTGAAAACCTTTTCTCTGGCTATCGTTCTCACGCTGGCTCAGCCAATCAAAATGGACTTCCTTGTTTTGCCTTCCATCTGACCTCAAAGGTCAACCTCAGGAAGTCGGAGCAGGGATACACTTCCTCTGAAAAATAATAGACTGCTAAACTATTATTTAACACCACTTCTATTGAGAAGCTATATATGACAAAGTGGAAAAAGTTTTCTTGTGACGCGTTTCGTCCTTTAGGATTTCATCTTCATTTAGGTCTCCATTTGATAATAAAGTTGTCTTCTTTTCTCTCGGCAGATGATCGCTAGTTGTTTTTGGCCCAGAGATAAAAGAACTTCAACACAGGGAATTTTAACTTAGCTATTTTATTAACGTCGTCACATACATCTCTAACTATTCAGTGGGCTCGTGCTCCCTGTCAAACCTTTCTATATCTCTATCATTTCCACGCACGTTCAGCCAGTGACTATTATTTAACACTACTTCTATTGAGAAGCTATATATGACAAAGTGGATCAAGGCACTCTCTAAACATTTTCGTTGTAGTGAATTGTTTTCTCCTTTGATCAGTGTAGCATTTTTTATGTCAAAATTTTAGTCAGCCTTGTTACGGTAAGAAACCAATGCATTTGATGTATTGTTTTGGAACGAGACGCGTCATCAGAAAACTTTTTACACTTTGTCATACATTTGTCCCTAATATCATTCCTGATATATAAAAATATGTATCGTTATCTCGCGCTACATATATATATATATATATATATATATATATATATATATATATATATATATATAGATATATATATATATAGATATATATATATATAGATATAGAGAGAGAGAGAGAGAGATAACGATAAATATATGTAGGTACCTCTACAGAAACACGATATCTAAGGTTTAAAATGAATTTTTAAAAATAAATAATTTTTTCTGAAAAGTTTTATTTTAGTTTTAATTTCAAATAGATTAAATTTAATATTTCCAATAAGTAAAATACTTTGCTGTATTTCAAAACTAATTTAAATCAATTGTAATTCTCTTGATTAAAAATGGATTTTTAGGGACTTCTTCCAGGTCATAATCAAACATTAATTTCGTTTGACTTTTAAACATACTGTAATTTGAAAAATGAAAAAGATACGAAAAAAATGTGATGTTACACAGTCTTTTTAGTAGAAATTAGGGATTGGAAAGAAAAGAACACCAGGAAAAAAAGTGTATATATATATATATATATATATATATATATATATATATATATATATATATATATATATATATTTAGTTTACGAAAAACTAGGTAATCCGTATGGGTAAACCCAATGAGGATAAAATCCAGAGAGCTCAATGTAAATCAGAGCTAATATTTTAAATAAAAATAAAAACAGACCACTTTGAGGTTCCATGTAATAAATTATTTCACCACAGCACTTTTAAAGGACCGCGGATCATCAGACTTTACTTCCAAAGGTTGAAACGAAAAATGAAAAGAAATTTACACACTTTTTACTGTCAGTACTAAGCCTATGTAAATTAACGAAGTGAGGAAGTGAGGGGGTAGAAAGACATGATTGAGTTAGATGTAAAATTTCTATTCTCTCAAATTTAATATTGTTTGAGGAAGTTCAGACATTGGCACATTAAATCGGTTAACTTAACGGAAGTTATATATTGATATAGAAGGGGGAGAGGAGAAAAAACATAAAGAGAAAAAGAGAAAGAAGTCATGAGAGAAAGTGTCACTAGCTTTCTTTGGAATGAAAGGCCCGAAATAGACGCTGTTGTTTTGCTTTACTTTGATAATTCATAAATATTATAATGTTTGATATAAATTTGAGTGTTTAAACAGTCTATAAGGAATTTAATAAATTTGATAGAATAGAAATTTTACATCTAACTCAATCATGTCTCTCTCCCCACTGAATGACACAGTTATTAGTTAAATTATGTTAAGAAATTTTCAAGATGAACTACCCAAGATGTAAGCGACCCATTAGATCTGAACCAAGCAAGTGTAGAAATTCAACTGTCTGGGAAATTTTTAAGAGACGACAGAAAAAAATGGCACCAAAATCCGAAAGCGCGTTAGAATAGCGAAAGAAGCTTTAAAGTGTTAAAAACGGAAATTCTTTGATATTACATAGCTGAATTGATGGAGTAGTGGATAGCGGTTCGGATTGAGGAATCGGAGAGCCGATTCTAGTCGAATCCATTACATTTACTTACGTGAAATTTATGAATCTTTTTATTCTCCCACAGCTATGGATAAATAGGAGGACAGACCGGGTTCTATATCCTTGGATGGCAACTGGTCTACCGCAGAAAGAAATGGCAACCTACTGCGGGAAAAAATTCTGATTCGTCAGTCATGTATCGAAAGATGCATGATCGCCTAAGCGTATATCACGCATGGCACATAACTGACTGAATATCAACTCTCCTATAAGGTTAGTGCTGGGCAATTTTCTCACAGTGGCAAGCCTACATTTTGGGGCCCCGAATCTTGATCAGATACGGCGGCACCTTCGCAAACAACAATAGATTCGAGGATCCAGCTGCCAAAATGTAGGTTATGAATAGATTTTGACGAGTAGCATGAGTCCATACAGTGGCGGGTTCGTGCGCTGCAAGCCCCTAAGAAAATTTTGAAATTTTACTAATTACTGAGGAATTTTGAGGCTATATGAAATGGGCATTAGAATATATTCTTAGACCAACATTAGCTACTCCAACCCATTGGCTTATGATTCTATCACTAAAAAGGCCTTTTGTTGAAAAATTCGCTCATTAAAAAAACGTTGCTTCAGGGGCCCTTCTGGTATTAGGGTCCCTGAAGATTAAACTATTATTTTCATTTTAGATCCGCTACTGTATCGAACGAAAGACGGGAGACAACAGCAATGTGGTTCGACAGAAGAATGCTGAGAATACCATGGACTAAACATGTGAGTGATAAGGTAGTTTTACTGAAAATGTAAACAGGAAACGGTACTTAAAATCAGAAAAGAGTGTATTGAAATTTCTGTGACATTTAGTGAAAAAAGTAGGCTTGGAGAATTTGACACTCACAGGACAATAGGAGCAGCAGAAAACGGAGAACTACATAATGAGTTTGTATACATGGATAGCAGGACAGGGACTGGGAGGAATGGTAAAGCGACACACATCACTTAGAGATACAAAGGATAGGAAGATGTGAAGTGCCATGATCACTCACGTCTTTGACAAGACGCATAAAAAAGAGGAAGAATAGCTCTATCATTAATATTCACCACTAAATTAAGAAGGTTATGTTGAAAAATAAGAGACTTGAGACAACCGAAATGTTGTTCTACAGAAGGATGCTGAGAATGTCATGGATTGAACATTTGAGCCATGAGGAAATTGTAGAGAAAGTTGGAACAAAAAGGATACTCCTATTTAGAATCAGAAAGTGATAGTTAAAATTTTGAGGACACCTAATGAGGAAAGAAGGATTAGAAAATTTGAGACAGGTCATGTTGATCATGGCTCTCCACAATTTCCTGTCACTTGTAGCTGTAATAAACTTTGTCTTTCTGTTGTTTCCCCTAAACTCTGTTCCGCCATCCATTTAGTCAAGCTCACTCTGTATGTTATGCATTATTTTCCTCTTGCCCTCTATCTGTCTCGTGAGTATCAGATTTCCAAGCCCTCCTTCCCCATTACGGGCTCCAGAAACCACAACTGTCTCTCGACGATATTAAATAAGTTTCCTTTTTGTTTCAATTTTCTCAAAAACTTCGTCTTTGCTCACATGTTCGATCCGTGGAATCCTCAGCATCCTTCTGTAGAACCATATTTCTGTTGTTTCAAGTCTCCTCTTCGTCTTCGAGAAAATCGTCCAGTACTCACTGCCATACAGGAGGATAGGCATCATGTAGAAGTTCAGCACTTTTTTTCTTTGTTTCTAGCGAAATTTTTCTATTTCTTAGTACTCTGCTTAGCTTTTAGAATGCTTCTTTGTCTATCCGAATACGCCTCCGGATTTCAGTGTCACACTTTTCGTCCTCTGTTAAAAAAAAAATTTCCAGATATTTAAATGTCCGCACTTGTTTGATTGTAGCATCTCTGATTTACAATTCACACTTTGGACTCATCCTTTTGCTAACAGACATGAATTCTGTTTTCTCACAGTTGATGTTTAATTCTTTCTTCTCACTTTTCTTCACTACCTGCAGGAGTGTCTGTGGCTTTCTTTCCATTTCTGCTATCAACGCTGCATACCTTATGTTATGAAGATTGTGGCCGCCGAGAATGAATCCTGGTAGATCTTCTAGTTCTCACAGAATCGCCTCGCTGTATTGGCTGAATATGTCCGGCGAGAAGACGCAACCTTTCTCTTTTTGTATATCTGCTGAACTCATTTTCTATCCGTACGCAAGCGGTTTGTTGCCAGTATAGGTTCTAACCTACTAAACACTTAGTGGATCCTAAATTCTTTTTTCTCAGGGCCGCTTTTTAGAAATTAAAATTTACTCACGCCTCACCAAATTTTTGTAATTAAAAATAAAATAAAAAACAGAGAGAAGGTTAAAGAGGTAACCGCGGATTCGAAGTCAGAACATTATCATTGATAACTCTCTCCTCCAATTTACGGACCCTAGTTACTATATTCTTAATACTTGATATAATGAAAAAATATCACAATGATAAAATCGGTCAATAATTATTTATAACCATTTATACTGGGACTCATCTATGCAATTACAAGTCATCCGTAATAAAATTTTAAATTTTGAAATCATATTTATTTTTGGCATATAAATTCTTTGAAACTGTTTCTAAATTTTTTATTGTCTTTCAATGATTCCGCCTCACCGGCTAACCTCCTTCGCCGCACCTGTGAGGCGCGCCGCACTGCTTGGGAATCCCTGCACTAGATGAACTTTGCTTTAAGTAAAAGAACAAAGAGATCTGGATATTCTAGTTCCATATGATTTATCCCAAAGATCATATACTTCTAAAATTGTAAGAAAGGCTAATCAAACAATGGACATGATCAAACGTTGCTTTAAAAATCTTACTCGAAAAACAATTAAAAATCTTTTGCACTTATTCAATCAGTACTCGAATATGGAACTGCTATCTAGAGCCCAAACTACAAAAAAAAAGAAATCGATTTATTGCAATCAGCCCAGAACAGGTTCCTCGGCCGAAATCAAGTTACCATCCCTTCAGTCAAGACGCCATTTCACTGATCTATGTGATGTGTACAAAAAAAAACCCTGAACGGCTATTATAGAATGGAAGCAAACAATTTCTTCACCTTCTCAAAGAGGAGGATGCCTGGTCACTCACACAAACTGATGAAACTGCACTCTAAAACGGTTGCAACATCCAATTTCTTTGCCCTGAGGGTTATATGACAGGTAGAACTCTTTACCTAATGTTGTGAAAGCATCAACGCTAGCTATTTTCAAGAAGAACCTAAGGATCCTGTTCAAGTGAGCTGAAGAACTATTAACTAATACTAATACATACATTCTTATACGTTGCGCTCATTAAAGACATCAGCCAACGCTGTTTCTAAGTAAACATGAAAACCGGTTGATGTGACGAGAACGAGGCAAATGAAAGAAAATCGTTTGTCAGATGAAGCGATTAGCTTTGCTCTGTTAGTCTTTGGCTCGTAATGCTGTCTTGCAGTCATTAAACACCTGGTAATGCTTCTACTTAATTTCTGGTAAACTTGGCAAATATTTGCTTTCTATACTTGTCATATATTTTAAATTACCTTTGAATTTTGTACTTTCCTTTCTTCGTTATTGTTGCATATGTGTTTATGCGTCTGTGTAGACACACTAGTTTTTTGGAGATCCAGTCGTATGAACTTTCTTTTATTACACTTATTATTATTATTATTCTATTTTCATTTTCCTCTTTCTCCTATTTATCTACTCACATTATTACTTAGCCCTCCAGTCTGTTTTTCTTTTGTTATTTTTCGTTCCCGTTTAAGTTTCTACATCTAGTGTTTCTCAATTTTCCCCGCCTTAATTTCATTATTCATTATACATTCTCATGCGTTCTGAGCTGTTCATAACTATTTTTCTCTCTTTCTCTCTTTCCTTCTATCTTTGTCCTTCCTCTTTACTATCTTGAGTTTCGCTTTCTCCTACTCTACACTCCTTTTATTTACTTCTTGACTTAATACTTCTTATTCGCCTTTCTCCTTGTTCATTCTCATGTCTCTCAACCTTCTTCTTCTTCTATTACGACAACTACTACTATTACTACTACTACTATTGCCTTTACTCAGTTATGTACCATGCGTGATACATGACTGACGAGGCAGATTTTTTTTTCTTTCTGCGGTAGACCAGTTGCCATCCAAGACTATAGAACCTGCTATTTACCATATAGCTGGGGGGAGAAGAAGAGGATTCATACCTTTCCCACGTACCTTTTCACGCAAGTTACTTGACTGAAATTCGAACTCGGCTCTCCGATTCCTCAATCCGAGCCGCTATCCATTACTTCACCATGCTGCCTGCTACTACTTTTACTACTTATACTACTTTATTTTTTTCCTAATGCTATGATTTCAACTTCTACCACTACCACTTTTTTCTTACGCAATTACCATCTCTTTTTCTTCTTCTTCTTCTTCTTCTTCTTCTTCTTCTTCTTCTTCTTCTTCTTCTTCTTCTTCTTCTTCTTCTTCTTCTTCTTCTTCTTCTTCTACTATTAGTACTGCTACTTGTATTACTAATAATGTTTCCTCGCCTTCTTCTTCTATTACTACTACTAATTCTACAACTACCACTTTTTCTTCGACGACTATCTCTTCTTCTTCTTCTTCTTCTTCTCCTCTTCTTCCATTTCTTCTTTTTTCTACTACTACTACTACCGTTGCTAAATCTTCTTCTTTCCTGTTTTTAGTATTGTTTCTATAATTCTTAGTTATTTATTTATTTTGATGTTCAAGCCTGATTTACTTCATTTCACTTTCCGGCCATTGTTTTCTACCCTCAATTTTTCAAATGCATTTTATTGCCTTTTGTAAATCATTTCCCTTCCATCCTTTCCCTTTACAACAAAGAAATGATATCCTTTATTGTTCGTGGTATCTCCAAGCAAAAACGAAACCACAATAGCTAGACTCCTAACGATGCCAATCAGAAAACTTATTAACATGTCATTAATATTAATATTAAACAAAATATTTTAATGACTTATTAAAATGTCATTAATATTAATATTACGAAGTTAGCGTATAAAAAGGATAACAATACGGATGACGAGAGCGATAACGAAGATAATAAATAGTATACACACGAGTATTAATTGGTGTTTTATTACTACAGATCCAGTGACAGCAAGTCTCCTCATTATACCAATATGCTCCTCTCTCTCTCTCTCTCTCTCTCTCTCTCTCTCTCTCTGTGTGTGTGTGTGTTGTGTGTGTGTTTGTGTGTAATTAGTTTATTCCCATATACGAATATGATATTAGACCACTAAGTAAGGGCTGAACTCGCTTCCGTAGTAATTTCTTTTTATCATTTTACCCCAAACAAAAGCAATAAAGACACTAACATACAAGGGGTTACTGAGAGTGAAAGAGTCTGAGAATAATAATAAAAACAGGATTCAAGGAGGCAGAAGATGGTGATAGACACTGCATTTAAATTTTTGAAGATAAAACCTGACTGAAAAGCAAGAAACCGAAGAGATTCCCACAGGCGAAAAATGCGAGAGACGACACTGTTAGCATAGAAAATGGTTTAGGAACCTAAATAAGTAACATTTGCTTAGTCTGGTACAAAGGTACTATATTAGACAACCCATTGAAGATTGAGTTCATTACAGTAACCAATTGGCTTGTGAGATTAACGTGCTCTAGGGGAGACGTCCTTGGTATCAATAAAAAAAAAATAAGTCTCTTTTCCTCTAGATCGGCAGCAAGGTCTCGTAAATTTACAGTTACAGTTAGATGTAACCGCAAGTTCTATGCTAGCAGTTTCTTCTTTCGCATTTCTCGCTTGTGGGGCTCTCTTCCGGTTCCTTGCTTCCCAATCAACTTTGATTTTCAAAATTTTAAATGCAATGTCAATCGTCATCTCCTGTTTTTTTTTCTTGTTCTTTTCTCGTTCCCTCCCCTTAATAGTATTTTTCTCATATCGTCTAACACTCGAAAAAACTCAGTTCTCCAATTTACGATACCGAACCGTTATCACTTACAACACCCGCACATCCATGCTTACAAGCTGACTAGGATTGACGTTGCTTAACTTCGGTTATCGAACGAGAACTGGTGTTTCAACGCGAAATAGCCGTAAGCTCTAATATAATTTAAGAATATCACGTGCGTCTTAGTGGTTTTATTACCTTGCTTGGGGTGAAATGATGCTCGGTGCAACCAAGAAGAACTTCAAATAAAATCTGACATTTCATCATTTGGAGACAACTTCAATGGTAATATTTATTATGGTAAAATTAGCCGTTTCCTTATAAGGGAACATTATGAATTTATTTATCGAGCAGCTAGTGCTGCTTTCGGTTGAAATTTATAAAGTCTTTCTATTAAAATAATTTTTCAGGAAATTAAGTTTCTAAAGTCTAATGTTATCGCTCTTTCCAGTATTGATTGGGGTTTTCTTCCTAACCTCTTGTTTGAAATAGAATGGAATGTCAGTATCATGATTATGTGATTATTTAGTTTTTTAGTTACGTGTGATATCCAATTCAGTTGTTGCTGCGAAATGGCAACCTACTGCCGGAGAATGTGCCTACCCAGTCATGAATCGAAAGAGACATGATCGCCCAATCGTGTATCACGTATGATACTTAACTGACTGACTAGATTGACGGCAAGGTCTCTTCGTTTTACAATTAAAACGGCTAGATGTAACCGTAAGTTCTATGCTAACAGTTTCTTCGATCGCATTTCTCGCTAACGGAACTTTCTTCCGGTTTCTTTCTTCCCAGTCAACTTTGATATTCAAAACTTTAAATGCAACGTCAAACTTTTTTTTTTTAATTTATTGTCATTAATACCGCTTCTGTTCCTAAAGCTGATAGTTTTGTCTTTGTTTATTTTACTATATTTCATATATTTGCATATTCTCACTGGCTATCTGGTGATTGAGGCTGGGGATCAAGTAATAAAAACTTTAAATGCAATGTCAATCCTTATCTTCTGTTTTTTTATTCTTGTTCTTTTATTGTTCCATCTCCTTAATAGTGTTTTTTTTTTTCTCATATCGTCTAACACTCAGTAAACTCTTGTGCTTTAGTGGCTTTATTACCTTGCTTGGGAAGAAATGATTTTTTTTAAAATCCCTTTTTAAATTTCTTGTCATTAATACCATTTCTGTTCCTAAAGCTGATAGTTTTGTCTTTGTTTATTTTACTATAATTCATGTATTTGCATATTCTTACTGGCTATCTGGTGATTGAGGATGGGAATCAAGTAGTAAAAGGTTTGCTCAAATCTCCAGTACCTTCCAAAGACTACGCAATGACTTCATCTAAACAATCTCAATTCTTCCTCAAATAAAATAATTAATTCGTGAACTTAAAGTTTCTGTCTCCAAGTGCGCCAACTGTAATGGTCGGTCAAAAAGTAATCCCAGTCATTATTTAATTTTAAAAGTGTCAGAATTCCTAAGTTGTTGTTTTTTTTTCTTAGCTAAAAACCATAAATTATTTCTAGACAATTTTCTAGAGATAGTAGGTTAGTACAGTGTATTGAGTACTCAGAGGTCTGTGAAAAATATATTACGAGAACAGAACAATAAGAGAGTGGTTATTGTCCAAAAGCTTCATGAAGATGGCAATCAGACGACCTTTCAGACGATGACGATGAGGGAGGAGGAGGCAACTCGCACATGACCAAGTAGCAAAGAACCTTCTACGAGACAGTTATATAAGGCATCATGTAAAGGTGGATTTTTTAAATGATATTCACGCTGTACAAGGCCTGAGAGTCACTCGATGTAGAGGGTTACATAAGGAAAAGACATTAGAAGAAATCGGAAACCAAATCCTAAAGAGGAAACAAGGGAAAAACTTCTACTTTGTTCACAAGACCTGGGAGGATTGTGAACCAGACGATAAGTGAAATAAATAAGATTGAAAAGAAAGGAGTCTGTGCTAAAAGATTAGATATGAACTCCTGACACCTCTCTGGTCATTTTGGTAGTGCACTGTCTGTTTTTACTATTAAATCTGTTATAATTAAATTTAAACAAGGTTTACGTAAGAACACAACTTTCATTCTTGTGTTTCATAGTTTGTTATGCTTCCTGAATGAATTCTTGGTATTTTCCCAATTTCTCGCCTTTCTTCGTTTTCATATTACGGCCCACTGGGGCAGCCATGTCTACAAACTAGCAGACTGCATTTACTTGCTTGCAACAATTAAATACGGCATTTGTGCTTGGATAGGATAGTCGGTTTGAATGTCAAATTCACATAATTTTCTTTTTCTTTTTTGTTTTATGGGAAAGTTTCTGATCTGTGTACTTAATCTATATATTCACTGAATTTTCTTACCAGTCGTAAATGGTGGTTTACGCTGGCGAATAAATGACAGCAACCCTTCTCAATTCTCCGACAAATTCCTCAAGAAATTAACTGTTAACCGAATGATTTTCGCGTCTTCCATTTTCTGCAAGTTTCTTCGAAATATTTCCAAACGTGATAATAAGCGTGTAAACTGCCATCATCGAAAACTTTTCACTTCTTTCAAATAGTCTAAATCAGCGATTCTTAACGGGTTGGAGATTTCAGGCTGTTAGGGGGGAAATGTTTTGAAGAGGGTTTTCTGTGATTGGCGTTCTTTGCGTGATTTTATCACAAGCATCTCAGAAATCAGATAATGGTTGTTTGTCTTTTTTTTAACGGCGTAATCGACCTGTGTCAGTCTATCGTTGTTACCGTTGGGGATCAGATTGTTTACTGTGCAAACTATAGTTGCTTGCATTCGTACGTACAATTTTATATTTGTTCAACCTTTCCGAGTTTTGAGACACGATTTGACATTATCGTTTTTTTTTCGTTTTTCTCAGATGTCAAAAAAAAAACACGCCGTTATCAAGATTTGTGCTTAGACTTCAGGTTTTCCTTCCTGATCCAGAATGGAGAGCAGGTGCAACGTGTGCTTTGTTTGAAAACTTTAGGGGAACGTCTCCATGAAACCATTCCAGTTGAAACAGTATCTTTAAAACAGCCATCCAGAATTCAAAACCAAGTGCTAAATTATTGACTTTGCTGTTCTATATGATACTAGAGTGAGTTCCAAAGAAACTGAAAAGATCTGGCTAGGGATATTGAAGAAGATATGGAACGTGAATGTTGAACCAATTCCTGTAGAACACCACCAAGAAAACTGAAAAAGCGCATAGGGAGAATTGGAATTGAGACCAAGATTGTAGACCTCCAGAAAACTGCCATCATTTTCTCTGCGAAGATTCTCTGAAAAGTTCGAGTTTTGAGGAGTCATGTTGACACCATGTCATGAATTATTATTATTATTATTATTATTATTATTATTATTATTATTATTATTATTATTATTATTATTTCTTTTGATTTCTTTTGCATACACATTTTCTTCCGGGTGCCAACCAGAAATCTAAGGACTACATCAATTTGAAACACAAACATAATAATAATAATAATAATAATAATAATAATAATAATAATAATAATAATAATAATAATAATAAGCAACAAAAATGTGGAAACTTAAAACTATGACTATACCTGTTATGATAGTGGCATTGGGTATGATAAAGAAGGGTATCGAATATCATGAGTAAAATTCCTGCACACATCATCACCGCAGAGTTATTAGGTTGGTGCAAAAATAATGTCGTTTTTTGACGTTCAACTTCATGTGAGAAAACGACATTATTTTTGCACCAACCTAATATAAAAGATTACTTTGTGCAGAACTGCGCATATCATCTTGCAAAAGTCACTCCATCTAAACGAAACATTCCAAATGTCCATAAATAACTATCCAACAGTGTTCTCTTTAATCATAAATCCCGGAAGGGACTTGGTAATCAGGCACTTAAAATTACTCTCTGACAAGATGATACCACACACAATAATAATAATAATGTGATGGCAAGATAAGGCTCTTCATGGTCAATACACTGCCCGTACGAAACAAGCTAATGTAGAAAAAAACCCGTACTCATCAGCGGTTACATAGTAAAGGGTTAAAAGCTGAAACCGAAGGTTTTATTCTTTCTTCACGGGATCAATGCTTGTTAACTAGAAATTACCAAATACACATACTTAAAAAAAAAACGCTGTTAACTCGAAATGCAGATTCTGTGATAAATATCCAGAAATATTTGACCATCTTGTATCAGGTTGCACGGTGTTAGCACCCACTTAATATAAAACGCGACATGATAGAGTGAACTTATACCTGGACTGGAAAATATGCAACTTTTACGGGAAGAAAATTGCAAGAAACTGGTATATCACCCAAAGATAGGTTACAGCGATAGAACCTGTAACACTTTTATGGGACTTTACAAAATACACAGACAGAACAATCAAACTAACCGCCCAGATATCGTGAATTCCTTTTATCACGATGTCCAGAGTTCCGATTACTATTGGTACAGTCTCAGTTTTCATTCCCCACATCCTGTTAATCTCGACCTCCAGGTCCTTGTATTTGAACAATTTCTCGATCATTTTCATGGAGGTGTTTCTCTTGTGTGGTAATGCTATATCAATAAGCTTACACTTCCTGAATATATTGTTTTTTATGATAATATCAGGTCTTTTGGCTTTTATTTCCCCTGTCAGTTTGAATTGGCATGTCCCAGAGGATAGTTACATCGTTATTTTGGGTAATAATGTCTGCTTGGTTCTCATACCATCTCTCAGTGGTTTCGATTTTGTGCTTCTTGCATATCTTCCAGTGCACATATGTCGCTACCTTGTTATGTCTGGGTATATTCATTTTTTGCTAGTTCCGTAGAGATAATATGGTCGCTGTTTCATCATATTTTCCGCAGATCCTGCATTTCGGGTTAGTTCCATCGTTGATTATGTGACAATAATAGGATCTGGTTGCGAGGCTTTGGTCCTGAGCTGCAATAATTAGGCCTTCTGTCTCAATTTTCAACCCGGTGCTCCTCAGTCACTGATGCGTTTTCTGTTGAACCACATCTGCTTCTTTTCTTCTTTTTAGGTATTTGCCATGCAATTATTATTATTATTATCATTATTATTATTATTATTATTATTATTATTATTATTATTATTATTATTTCCTTTGATATCTGCTGTTTACACATTTCTTTCCGGGTCCCGCCCAGAGACCTAAGGTTAGAAATGGTATCATGACACTTTCCCCTCAAAAAAAACTTATTACATAGATAAAGCCCTTCGTAAAGTGTGGGCTGTACTTGTCAGAATATATTTTGCAACTCTTTGAGGCATGGACTTCCAGGGATCTCTTCAATTAGTCTACTGGAATCTTTTCCAACCAATCCTAAGGCTCCCACTACAACAGGGATTGTTGATGTTCCCATGTGCCACATTATTATTATTATTATTATTATTATTATTATTATTATTATTATTATTATTATTATTATTATTATTATTATAAAGTGGAAATATAACAAATATTGCAATCTAATAAAAGGTTCCGATATACTATTATATATATTGAAGGGATCCGTGGTAGCCCATACCTTAAAGAAATATAAAAAAAATTTTAGTCACAGGTACAGTTCATACCTTACAATTGGGTTTAACGATGTAAAAATGTGTGTGATCTTAGGTTGTTTTATCTTTATTTTTATTACAAAAAGGATCAGTGGAAAATTTCATGAAGCCATTTCTGACCTTAGATTTCTGGTTGTCACCCGGAAGAAAATGTGTATGCAAAAGAAATCAAAAGAAATAATAATAATAATAATAATAATAATAATAATAATAATAAAATTTCTTCTGGTTTTTACGGTAACGAGATTGGGTCTTCTTGTCTCGACTATATGATTTGTTTCCTATTATTATTGGAGCTGTTGTTGTTACTCTTTATTATTGTTGCTATAAGCTGTAAAAAATGTTATTGCAAGCAATATCAATGTTATCATCATTCATATTATTATGTTATCGTAATCTCTAATAGAATGATTATCGCTCGATTACAACCGCCCTTATTTGTGCTTACATTATTGTTATTTCTCTTTTCATTCTAATCAAAAAATCAAAGGCTCTTCATGAACAGCGGCAGGCGGAACCATATTCGCAAACATTATCCGAAACCTTGCTGTCTTTGAGCGGAAGCCGAATATCTGGCACGAAGAACATTATTCTCTCTTATCCAAACAATCTGCATGACGTCACAAAAGAGGCCGCCCGATAAGAAACTCTGCGGAAAGACGAATAACAAACATGTCTTTCCGCTCAGCCCTGCTCCCTGTGATACTTAATCTATTGAAAGACTCGTTTCAGTGACAGTTCTGAATTACCCTTCTGTTTTGTGCGTTGGGGGAGAGGGCTATTTTTAATGACTACAGGTTCAGACCGAAGGCCAGAAAGTCTCGAATTCAAATCTTTTAATTGCCCGGTGCGAACATAAATGTTTCAAAAATAAGAAAAGGAAAAGCATCCATTTTTATAATTGCCATATCCCACACCTACGATCTATCTATTTCAGTGAGGTTTTATCTGTCAGTCTATCTATCTATCTATCTATCTATCTATCTATCTATCTATTTATCTAAGTTTGTTCATTATCTATCTATCTAAGTTTGTTCATTATTTATCTATCTATCTATCTATCTATCTATCTAAGTTTGTTCATTATCTATCTATCTAAGTTTGTTCGTTATCTATCTAGCTATCTATCTACTTAACTTGCTAGTTCATTCTATTCTTACTAATTTATTTCATTCTATTAATTCTGTTTCTATCTATTTTAGTCGGTCCATTCTTTCTATCTATCTATCTATCTATCTTAGCCTTTTCATTACACATCTCTCTCTCTCTCTCTCTCTCTCTCTCTCTCTCTCTCTCTCTCTCTCTAAGCCTGTTCATTATCTATCTATCTATCTATCTATCTATCTATCCATCCATGCAGATGGGTGTGCGAATGATATAATGAATGGGAGCTTGGAACGAGGAATGGACGAGCCAACTGCAACTTCCAGTCGTGTTCGTTACATTCATTTTCGAGCAAGGAATGGATCTATCTTCCACCTTCCTCACACACATACACACATACACACACACAAACACACGCACGCACACGCACACGCACACACACACACACACACACACACACAACTATGATTTGAAAAGTCGAGCAAACTGGGCTCTTCAACCTTGGATGGCAACCAGGAAAACTCTGAATTAAAAACCTGCGACTGAAGATATTACCAGTCATCTTGGGCATTCTGATAATTCGAGTATGATAGGAGGCACGGTGGAAATGGATAGCGGCTCGGGATTGAGAAATTGGAGAACCGAGTTAGAATTGCAGTCGATTCCATTACATTCACTTACGTGGTAATACCTTGGGAAAGGTACGACTCATCTTCTTCTCCCCCCCCCCCAGCTATGAGTAAATAGCAGGACAGACCGGATTCTATAGCCATGGATGGCAACTGGTCTACTGCAGAACGAAATGGCAACCTACGGCGGAAAAGATACATGATCGTCTAAGCGTGTATCACGCATGGCACATAACTGACTGGTGATAGCTGATGTTCAGAGATTGGTATTCATGTTGTACGAGTGTCTAGTATTATTATCACTTTGAGTTACAGGCACTTTTTACATATAAGAAAGTCGCGATGCTCGAAATTGAGTAGCAGTTAACATCTACTCTCTCTCTCTCTCTCTCAATATATGTATATATATATATATATATATATAGAGAGAGAGAGAGAGAGAGACAGACAGACAGACAGACAGACAGACAGACAGACAGAGAGTTAGAATAAAACCTTAATAATCCGTCAGTAATAAATTTATTTTGATGAATATAAGCATACTCATCTCATCAGGACGACTACATTTTATGAAATTGAATCAATATATCCCAGACAGACAGATATACAAAGATAAAAAAAATAAGAAATAGAAAAATAAAAAACATAGAAAAAAAAAACAAGGCAAAACAATAGCAAAAATAAATTGACCTAGAAAGGTTTTCTTTGGGGCTTTACATAATGAAGAGAAAACAACAAAAATTTAATATAACAGATAAGGGAAGGTAAAGAGAAAGGAAGGTTAAATTTAAAGCAGATTTACAACAATCTATCAAATAAAGCTAACAAAAGGAAGATCATCATCATTATATAATCATCATCACTTAATACTAATGATAATAATAAAAAATATAATATACTTATAAGAAAAATATATATTAAAACATAAATATATACATATAAATCTATATATAACAAAATAATATAACTAATAATAAAAAGGATCATGATAATAATAATAAAAATAAATAATAATAATAAATACATAAATAATAAATGAAACAAAAAATATATAGATAAAAAATAATAATAACAATAATAAATAATTACAAATAATAATAATAAAAACATATCTTAGTAAAGATAATAAACAATATATATTATGTAGTCATGTTTATTATATTCACATAAATAATCAAATACATCTACAGACCCATATACATGTGTAACAAGCACATACAAATACATATACACATATATACATACATACGAACACATATACTTGTATCTATATACAATAAAAAACAAATTTACAAGTGCATCACCCGCAAAGTCAATGATTTTAGGATAATTTGAATCTATTTTTATTTTGACACCTGAAAATAATTTCAGCATTTATATATATATATATATATATATATATATATATATATGTCATTCACAGACAGTACTGTTTCGCTGTATCACAGCTCCTCAGTGCGACTAGACTTCCGAATGCCTCAAGCCAGCATTGAAACACAACTAATTTGGTGTCAGCCAGAGCTATCTTCACTCGGTAGAGTTACACAACTAAATCTAGCGTATTGTTTTTACAAATGTAAACAAATGCCCATCAGCCAAAGTGCTCCATTCATTTTACTGAAGAGCTTTGCATTAGTGCAGGTGGCTGTTGTTTATAGAATTAGCTTATCACTCAACAGTGCTCAATTGAAATGTATTTTCAAGAGCTAAATTATGTCATTCACAGACAGTACTGTTTCGCTGTATCACAGCTCCTCAGTGCGACTAGACTTCCGAATGCCTCAAGCCAGGATTGAAACACAATTAATTTGGTGTCAGCCAGAGCTATCTTCACTCGGTAGAGTTACACAACTAAATCTAGCGTATATATATATATATATATATATATATATATATATATATATATATATATATATATATATATGTCATTCACAGACAGTACTGTTTCGCTGTATCACAGCTCCTCAGTGCGACTAGACTTCCGAATGCCTCAAGCCAGGATTGAAACACAACTAATTTAGTGTCAGCCAGAGCTATCTTCACTCGGTAGAGTTACACAACTAAATCTAGCGTATTGTTTTTACAAATGTAAATAAATGCCAATCAGCCAAAGTGCTCCATTCATATATATATGTATGTATGTATGTATGTATGTATGTATGTATTATCACTTTAAACGTTATTTTTAGTGGATACTGGTATTTGAGTAGACCGTGCATTTATTAAACAGTATATGTATTATTATTTCCGTCTAGTGGCCTGAATTTTTGAGAAATCTTATTTTTTTAAAAATTCACGCCTCGTTGCAGGACTTGAACCAGCTTTTCTCTGGTTTAACGGAAGCTATCGTTAAAACCCGTATGCCTTGACCAATTGAGCTACTAAGAACCAATTAGTCAGGAAAGGCCGAATTGTAGCTTTAAGCAAAAACTTCTCTCGTCATGGATCTCGCGAGTTTTTCATATTTAGTATCCAAATGTAAACAAAGTGAATTTTAAAGAAAGTAAGGGATTTTTTATTAAACAGATATTTTTATCAATCCGCTCATATCTATCTCTATTAATATCCACTTCAATCTGCCCAATCTTTACATCTAGCTATCTGTCACAGTCTATTCATATCTATGAATCTATATATATGTGTGTGTGTTCATATCTATCTCTATCCATATCCACTTTAATCTGTCCTATCTTTATATATATATATCTTCGTAATTTATAAAACTATCGTATTTTCTCTCTACCTATATGTTTATATATATATATATATATATATATATATATATATATATATATATATATATATATATTATGAATTAACTGATTTAAAATATGTTTTTTTTCGCTACATAGTAATAACTATGTTTCAAAAATGGAAGCTAAATGCTTCCAATTTAATTTTGTAATTAAATTAAAAACATTAGTTCCATTTCCTCCTCAAGCGAATTTTGGAGTAACTTATTTTTTAAATTTACTGAGTTTTAAAGGTACGGCAAAATTCATAATTCACTGTTTCCAAGGATACAGAGAAATCCAATCATTCAGACAAGGGGTGGTAGCGTGTTCATTTTTATTAACTTTTGTTGTATCAGTTATTAGTTACGTTCTAAAAAGGGGTTATGTTTAGGTAGTTAGGGATGTATTTTTCAACGAATTCTGACATGTCATCTGGGTTTTTTTTAATTTTATTGTTAATGGCAAAAGTTTCTTACGGCATTTTTTCTATTTGTATACTTAAAGACTTTTGGTGGTGTTTAGGTTAAAATACGTTTTATTGAACTACAATTTTAAAATATTTTCACATTTAATTTTTAATAGACTATATTTCTTTTTAAAACAAGTAAATGTACTAGAATTACTTACGGTATGTAAAATTATTTTTTCATATCAAGTATAAGTATGTATATTACCAGGTTAAATGTTTTTAAATTTTATATTTAAATATTATTTAAGGAAAATTTATGACAATGACGGCAAAAATAGCTAATTCATTTCTCTGATTCAGTAAACTTTTATTTTTTATAATCCTTAGTAATATATAATTTCTCGTGTATGTACAAAGGACATGGGTCATTTAATGGCCTACATATTCTAGCTTTTCATATTAATTTCATAAATATGAAATTCGCTTGAGGATGAAATGGAACTAATGTTTTTAATTTAATTACAAAATTAAATTCGAAGCTTTTAGCCGCCATTTTTGAAACATGGTTATTACTGTGTAGCGAAAAAAACATATTTTAAATCAGTTAATTTATTATATTAATGCTCTGTAAATTTACATTGAGCACTATTTTCTAAAAATAAAAATATCAATAAGAACACCGGATTATATATCTTACTGTTCTTTCTTTTTATTTATTTACATACACACATATATATATATATATATATATATATATATAGAGAGAGAGAGAGAGAGAGAGAGTGGGAGAGAGAGAGAGACATATATATGTTTATATATATATATATATATATATATATATATATATATATATATAATGTCATTCACATACAGGCCTGTTTCGCTGTATCACAACTTATCAGTGCGACTAGACAACCGAATGCTATGAAACCCGACCGATTTGGTATCAGTCGGAGTTTCTACACGCAAGCCATCGGCGCTTCGGCAGAGAGAAAGGCGAATTCTAGCGTATTGTTTTTACGCATGTAAACAAACGCCAGACAGCCAGAGCGATATATATATATATATATATATATATATATATATATATATATATATATATATAAACAAGTTTGATTAAAAAGAACCAACACGGTCACGTGATTGAAGTTGGAGCTTGATCGCGCCAGTTTTCTTAGTGTTGCTACAGTGTAAACATGGCTGCACTAAAGAGAACAAGAGCACTCGCTCCTCCTTCGTGTGTCACGCTTGTCCGTCCATTTTTAATCTTCTCGATCCAATCATACACACTTCTAGGCGGTATTGCACTGTCGCCGTATTGTGTCAAAAGCTTCCGATTAATTTCAGCCCCTGACACACCTTCCGACCAGAGAAATCGGATCACTGCTCTTTGTTCCTTTTTAGTGCACAATGCCAGCGGCCATGTTTACATTGTAACTGCAGGAAGAAAACTGTCAGGATCAAGTTCAAACTTCGATCGCCGTATCACAATAGTACCAACTATAAGTATGTCTGGACAACACAATGGTCATGTTTCAACCTGCTCTGAGTTCGCCCTTCAGTGAATCATCAATATTTATTATGTAATTTTCACAATTGACATTACCAAACAGGCATTGGTAAATTTTTCTTGATATACTTATACAGGGTGCGATGTGTATATGTCACCATTTTATATTTTTAATTTCGCGCATGCGCCTTGTTTGTTTTTGATTTTGTCGACTGCACAGTATATTAGGGTCAGTTGGGCACTGTCTGTGAGAAAAAAAATGCATCATGACGCAATTCACTCCGCCAGAAATTTGGAGAAGACATGCTGTACTGCTAGGCATTCGCACTGGAAGCCCAAATATGAACATTTCAGAGTGTTTGGGTGTCAATTTGAGGACAGTGCAGAAGTTTTGGAAAGAGTTGGATGATATATTCAGTCAACATTATAGTGTTTGGAGTGAACGCTAGTGATTGCGACGTTATGCCTCCATACATCTTCCCACATGGCCTCAGACTCAATACGGAGGCCTACATCAAGTGCCATGAGAAGGAAGTGCTGCCCTGGGTCAAGAGGGGGACTGTTGGAAGACCCTATGTCTGCCAACATGACTCTGCACCATGCCACACATGCAGGGGAATGCAGTCATGGCTGTCAGACAATTTCTACGATCACATCACCCCCTTACATCTGGCTACCTAACTTCGCAGACTGCAATCCCCTTGATTATTATGTGTGGGGTGCAGTTGAGCGAGAGACCAACAAAACTTTTAACACTAAAGATGAACTGAAGGCAATGATTATGGCAGCATTCATCAACTTAAACAAGGGGACCATCCAGAAAAGTTGCAGGCGATTCCGAAGTCATCTTGAGGCTGTGATTGGAGCTGATGGCGATTTTATTGTACAAATTTAGTCTTCAGTATTTCAAGATATTTTTGTATAAGTTAGGTAAGTATATGTGTCAAAATGAGATGTTAGTGTTATTTTCATGTTTGTGCATTTTAGACGTCAATCTATCCATCGCAGCTTGTATGTATAATTGCAGAACATCATCTAAAATCGCATAATATCTACGCTATTCTCTTAACTAAATTACTAAGGAGAATGCTGGTGTTTGGAGAATAGCTGTTGTCGCTTACTCGCCAATGTAAACAATCATTTTCCCTATGAGTCTTCTTTTCCTTCTATGTGCCGAGTGCCTTCAGGACGTGGGGGATCATGGTTCTCCCTATCCTCCTATTCTTTGTAGCTCTTAGCACTGTCTTTTTGCTATCTCTCCAATTCCATGTTCCGTCAACCATTTACACGAGCTTGTTAGGTAGGTGACACGACATTTCACCTTGTCCCATTTTCTTCAAAATACCTTGTGAATGTCAAATTTTCCACGCCTTCTTACATAACATCTGACATCGTGCAGACGATTGAGAGACTTTTTTTCCGTAAGTTCGTGAGATAAATCTGATTAAGGCGAGTTTTTCGTTAAATTATATCCGGCAAATGTTTTAACAGCGGACGGAAAGTGCGAGACTGAAATCCGAAAGCGCATCTGAATAGCAAATGATGCCTTCCAAAGGCTAAGCAGAGTATTACGAAACAGAAAGATACCGTTAAAAACAAAGTAAAGCGTACTGAATTGTTATATATCAATTTTCCTATATAGCAGTGAATGTGGTTCTACAGAAGGATTATGAGAATAGCAAGAAACATTGGAACAACGACGAAGTTTTACAGAAAATGAAAACAGAATGAACACACATACTTAGCATCAGAAAAAGACAGTTAAAATTACTAGGGTACATAATGAGTCCAGATGGCTTGGAAAATTTGACACTCACGGGGCATATTGAAAGCAAGACGAACAGAGGAAAACAGCGCATAACCTACCTAAGAGCGCTAACAAAAGGACAAAATTTACTAAGAGCTACAAAGGAGTATTGTGGAGAGCCATGATTTCCAACATTCTGGATGAACACGGCATATAGAATAAGAAGAATTGTTGTATAATTTTCGATTCAGTGTGCATGCCGTAACGATTAACATCGTGAAAAAAGGAATAGACAAAGAGAGTTCAAACTCCGACTGAAGCACGAATGTTCGCGGGAAATACACCAATACAGCTCCACACCCTTGTTACAGGTAAATAGTGGAGTAGACATGTCTCTTTAATAGTGAGTGATCCGTGATAACCGATTCCATACTTGATTGTATGGAAACGGTTATCATGGATTCCAAACAACGCAAAACTTACTCACTATAATTCAAGTTGAACGCTATTCGTGATTACAGAATCATGTTTATCGACTATGATACACACATTGTCTCTCTACTCTAAACTCGATAAATATCTGTGCATATTAGCCGCCCCCCATTCTCTAATTCCCGCCCAGAAGCAAGGAATCATCAAGAAGTCTGGAAACAGACCATGGTGCAGTGGATAACCAGGGTGTCATCTGTGCCACGCTATACGCTTCACACTTCGTAACGCGTTGCTGTTTTCTTTTTGAGAGAGCACCACTGCATCGTTTGATATCTGAGATAACCGTTTGCCTGGCTGATTGCCAACCATGACTAAAGAGACATGTCTGCGATACTATTTGCCTATGACAAAGTAAAAAAAAGAGCTAGATTCATGACTTACTTTTGAATATATAAAATTGATTCGTTTAACTGCCAAAACACCAAAGAATATCGTAGTTTTTGCATTTACCAGAGATCATATTTTCTTGCACTGTTCCTAGTAGATCACAATCTATACCCACTCATATCAATTCTGTACTCCATCTGAACCAATTTGCTGCATTTGTTTCACTTTTTCCCTTGTTGAAGTGATTCAGGTATTTGTATATTTTCGTTGCATAGGCAACTATCAATCTTAGTTTCTTTTCTCGCACTTCTCGGATGTAGAAATCCCTTCCAGTTTCTTGCTTCTCTGTCAACTGTAATCTTCAGACATTTAAATGCAATGCTAATCACCATCTCCTGTCTTCTTGAATCCTGTTCTTTTAATGTCTTTTCTCCGCACTTTTCCTAAATAAAGTATTCACATTCTTTCACCCCTGAAATCTATGCGTCCTAGTAGCATTAACGCCTTGCTTGGGGTGAACTGATTGAAAAAAAAGTATCCTTTTCAGTTTTGATCATTTATTCAGAGTTTTCTTTTCTGAACATAAAGAATGTAAACCAAAGAAAACACTTATACGAACACAAGAAAAATTGAATAAAAAGTTTAAACTTGCCCGTTGTCTTTAATCAAACTTGTATAAAAGAGGGATTGCTACTTAAATAAACACAATATATATATATATATATATATATATATATATATATATAATGTGCTTATGCAATATTTTTCTGTGTGTTTTTGAATGTCATTTTGATGACATTTTTATTGATGGTAGTTCTATGTAAATATCCAAGCGACTGACATTATTCGTCACGCTTTCATTTTCCAATTATCACTTTCATTCCGTTTTTACCCCGTGCCACACCTCTTCCGACTTACTTGTTCAAAATGCATTTATTTCTATATTATCTCCGTCTCATATATATATATACCTATATATATGTGTGTGTGTGTGTGTGTGTGTGTGTGTGTGTGTGTGTGTGTGTGTGTGTGTGTGTGTGTGTGTGTGTGTGTGCAACTATCACTTATTAAAATTCAGTCTTGGTGGTGGGACTGGAGTGCACAGTCCTTGGTCATGGAATAAGGGGGTCGTGCGCTGACCAGTCTACATGACGTATCGACAAGATCCAAAGGAATTACAGGGTAGTACATTTGGGGACGGCTTGACTACAGAAGTTGCGGGAAAGATGTCAGTGTTGATAGCAAACCGCCTTCGGGGTTCCACTTTGGGATTTCTGTCTGGATTTACTTCCAGAGACTTGTATGTGATTTTTAGGCAGCGGATTTTAAAATCAGTTTTCCCTCTCTAGATGGAATGCCTTCCTGTGCTTGCTACGAGGCCCGCGTTTTCCGCCTTCGTCCATTCTCTAGCTTGAAGTTTTCAGAGTTTTTTGGCGACGCATGCCATGGAAACGTATTGTAGACAGTGGAAGTTTGTCCCCACTATCAACCCTGGCTATGACAACCTTCTTAAAATACGTTACTTAGTGTGCGCTCAAAAAAACGCTAAGTGATAACGTAAACCTATTTTAAATCTTTTCTTTCTTCAAGGTATCATTGCATTATGTTCGGCCTATTTGCTTTAATCTTCCTGTCTGTAAAGATGGTGCAATGCCATAGAATTGGGATGTCTTCTAATATAATGATGGAATTAGCAGTGGCATACATGATGTTAACAGGGTTATAATGATGTTATATATATATATATATATATATATATATATATATATATATATATATATCCATTCAGGGAGTAGGCAATCAGGGTCCCCAACAGATTCTTTTTCCTTACCTTTATAAATTACCATGACTTTTTTAACATTTTAATTATGTATTGCGTTATTTTTGTGACGTACGGTGGCCGTTAAGGATTAAGTATAACTCAATACTTCAATATCAAATAAAACAGTATTTAATTACAACCGTAAATAAATACTTAACAAGAAAAAAGGAGTCAACCAAAGATAATTAACCATTTTAGTGAATACCTTCTTCGTAGCGCGGCTCGGCTTAACGTTCGGTAAATCCTAAATCAAAACCCAAATCATCGAGGCACAATAATTCACACTAATCCGACTGGATTAGTTCCACTCAATAATCACTCAATAATCACTGCAAACAGTAGCCTAACAGCTCTGGTGGAAACATATATTCATAAGTCCAGAGTGTCACGATCGAACCTCGGTGTCGGTAGTTACTCATTTTCTTCCTATATGGCAGCTATATATCGACTTCTTTTTGTTATCAAGTTCACCCCAAGCCAGGTAGAACAAAAGAAGAGTAATCAGGAGGACATAGATAGCAATTGACATTGCATTTTAATTTTTCTAAGTGCAAGAAAAGAATCTGTTGGCATAGAAGTTACGGTTTCATCTAGCCAACTCAACTGTAAAGACCTCGTCGCCAGTCTAGTACTGGGCATAGATTTTTAAAAATCGAAGCGTTCGTCCGAACAATTACCATGAAATTATTTATATAAAAGGTACAGGAAGCCGAGACACCAGATCAATATTGCTGATTCTTCTTTGCATTTAATCAAGGAATTCTAGAGAAATAACAGTCGTACCGGGCCATATGTGGCAGCAATATCCTAAGAATGGACGAATGGTAGACTTATAGATATGTAAGATAGATTCTGGAGAGAAAAACTGACTAACGCGACACAGTAAACCTTTCCAGAAAAAATTAAATAACGTCTTTTAAGAAAACTATGACTTGTATAAATTAATTCAGTTTTACTACCAGGCCCCTTAACGAGTGAATGTAATCTCCATGAAACTCAGAGCAGGGGCAGAGATTAGTGAATATTTATTTTTATTATTCCTATTAACGATCTATCTCTTGAGATTAAGCACTATAATTATAAAGACTGCTTAGCTCAAAAGGTCGACTGTTTGGTCGGTGGAGTGGTGATTGTGGATTAGTGGATTAATGGCTGTGGAAATTACTAGCGATTATTATTATTATTATTATTATTATTATTATATTTCGATTTCTGCTATGGTCACACTACCTACTAAATCTGCAGGAAGACCTAAGGTAGGTAGTGGTGTGTTGTTATGGCGACATTTCATGATTTGTTTTTCTGATTCCCATAACATCACGAACGTTATATGGACAAAGTTTTTCTTAGAGTGTAGGCTGTACTCATCAAGATATTTTTTGTATTTCTTTTAAGCTGGGATTTTTTCAATGTGTTGTTGTGGTCCTTTTTTATCATTCCAAGCGTACCTACCACGACTGGTGCTATATTTGTTTTCAATTTCCCCATTTTTTCTCTTTCGATTTCCAGGTCTTGATACTTCGATATTTGTTCAAATTCCTTGCCTACTAATTGATATAGCTTGCATAGCAATGCAAGCTATATCAATTAGTAGGCAAGTTTTTTCTATTCGGTTTTTGACAATTATGTCCGGCCTATTTGCTTTAATCTTCCTGTCTGTAAAGATGTTTTCATCCCATAGAATTGTGATATCTTCTATTTCTGTAACCGATTATTGCAGTTGTAGTTGTGACTGCGTGCAGTGTTGATAATGATGGAATTACATGATGTTAAGAAGGTTGATAGTGGGATTATTTATGGTGGTGATGATGATAGTGGCCCTAAATATAGTAGTAGTGATGATGATGATGATGATGATGATGATGATGATGATGATGATGATGATGATGATGATGATGAAGAAGGTTATAGTGATGTTTTATACACACACACACACACACACACACACACACACACACATATATATATATATATATATATATATATATATATATATATATATATATATATATATATATATATATAAAGAAAGACATTGGAATGACCAACACAAAAACAGAGAATGTCTCATATAGAGAATATTTAACATTGAAAAACATAAAAGAAAAAAATTAATTATTTTTAATAATATGTGGAATACCTGAAGACGGTCGTGAGACCAGAAACACGTGTTGTAAAACTATATAAAACTATGAAAAATAAAGAATAATATTTTTTTAAAAACCCACATTACAACCAAAAAAGTTTGCGGTACCTCTCTTCTTTTTAATATATATATATATATATATATATATATATAAAAATTTAGGACGTAGGCAATCAGGGTTCCCAACAGATTCTTTTTTCTTACCTTTATAAATTGCCATGACTTTTTATGATTTTCTCCCAAGTAAGGTGATTAAGCCACTAAGACACAAAGGGTTACTGAGAGTAAAATTATCTGAGAAAAACATTACTGAGAGGACAATAAAAAAACAGGTTTCAAAATGACTGAAGATGACGGTTGATATTGTATTTATATTTTTGAAGATTGTAGCTGACAAGAAATTAAGAAGCGAGAAAAGAGGATCGCCTATCGTCCGGTTCACGCACTTTTCCCGTGTTTAGAACGGGAGAAGAGGCTTTTCCCCTTGTTTCCTGCTTAGGATCAAGTTTCCGGTTCCTTCTCCTAATTTTTCTCATTCGCTTTCACTCCCAGTAACCCCTTGCGTTTTGGTGGCATATTGCCTGAAGGGGTTGTGATGAAATGATTTTTAAAAAGTTCCACAACCGATAGAAGAAACTCTTAGCAATTTCAACAGTAAAATGTCGAGATATAGATTCCGACTTAATACTGAATAATTCGCGAAGTCGAAGAACTAATTCCCGTTACCTTCTTCACTGTTTGGAATTCAGAGTTTTCCTTCTCTTAGGCTGGTTGCCACCCAGGGTTAGAGTGCACAATCTCCCAATTCTGGTTGGAAGAGAAGAAATGGATTCAGGCCTTTCCCAAAGACATTAGTGCGAAAATGATACAAACTAAGTTGAGTAAGAGTAGGCTGGGATTTGAACTCGGTTTGCCAATTTTACTTTCAGCGTTGATAACCGTAACCTACCGTAACCATTATAATGATGATAAGATGGTGAGGATGTGAAGAGGCTTGTGGAAGCTATATCAAAGATGGTGGTAATGTTCCTGATTAGTTGTAAGCGTTTTCGTGGCAGTTATCTACCCATGACTATGATGACCATCTTTTTCTTTATGTGCCGTGTCCCCTCAGGACTTAAGCAATCATGGCTCTTCACAAGTTCCTGTTCTTTGTAGCTCTTAATAGATTTTCTCTTTTTGTTATTTCTCTTAAACATTGTTCCACCACCATCCATTTGCTCATGCTCACTAGGTATGTTGTATGTTGTTTTCCTTGGTCACACTCGCCTTCAGACGTCTCTTCTACTCCAATAGCTTCATGTCTCGCACATCTCGCCTGTGGAACTCCCTTCCTTATTCCTGTTTCCCTGACAAATACAATCTCCAACTATTTAAGTGTAACGTCAATCGACATCTCCAGTTGCCTTGATCTATCCACTTCCCTTCTCCACATCCTTTCACCTTTCATTCCTATCTGCTCTCGCTCCAAATCTTCTGTAACCCCCTTGCCTTGATCGATCCACTATCTTTTTCCACATCCTCTCCTTTACCACTCCTATCTGCTCTTCCTCCAAACCTTCTGTAACCCCTTGCGTGCTAGTGGCCTCCAGCCTTGCTTGGGGTGATAAGCCTAAAAAAAAAAAAAAATTCGTCCTGTATCATATTTTTCAAGTCCTCTTTCCTCATATTCCCTAGAAGTCTCTTCCTGATGTTAAGCATAAGATCCTTTTTGGTTTCCGTTTTCTCTAAAACTTCGTCGTTGCTCACAGGTTCGGCCAATGGTATCCGCAGCATCCTTCTATAGACGTACATTTCTGTTGATTCAAGTCTTTTCTTCATCTTTGAGATTTTCCAGCATCCACTGTGATATAGGAGGACAGTTATCGCATAACAGTTCGGTATTCTTTTCTCTGTTTCTAACGAAGTTTTTCTGTTTCTTAATACTCTACTTAGCTTTTGAAATGCATCTTTGGCTATTCCATTGCGCCTTCGGGCTTTAGTGTTGCACTTTCTATCTTCTGTTAAAACACTTCCCAGATATTTAAATTATTGTACTTGTTTGATTTGTAATTTGCATTTTCGGCCCATCCTTTTACTGACAACCATATATTCTGCCTCCTTACGGTTCATGTTTACCTTTTTCCTCGCTTTCCTTCACTACCTTCTACAGAAGAATTTGTCGTTTTCTTCCCGTGTCTGCTATCATCACTGTGTCATGTCCCTTCTCCACATCCTTTCAGCTTTCATTCCTATCTGCTCTCGCTCCAAATCTTCTGTAACCCCCTTGCCTTGATCGATCCACCATCTTTCTCCACATCTTCTCCTTTACCACTCCTATCTGCTCTTCCTCCAAACCTTCTGTAACCCCTTGCGTGCTAGTGGCTTCCAGCCTTGCTTGGGGTGAAAAGCTTAAAAAAAAAATGTGCAAATACCTACGAATTTCAAACAGATTGTATGGGGCGGCGATTAGTCTTTTTGGGGATAAAAATCTACCCTGGACAAATAAAAAGCTTTATTTTATAATGCTCACAGCCTGAATAGAGGGTTGGGAGGAAATTTCATGAATATTTAATAAAAGAGGTAGTTGGAATCAGGATGTCACGTGTGTTTTTTTTGCGGGGGGGGGGCTCCAGAAAAGAATAATCGCCCCGGCTCGTCTATTTGAAATTAAAAGCTAACGTCAGACTGAAATTATTTTAGAAGCTGGTTCATTCTTCAAGAAGAGAAGAATTCCCCCGAAACAAAACGAAGAATTAAGCGGCTGAAATTTCGGAGAACAAAAAATTATCTTACAAAAAGAAAAAAAGAAAAACAACATATATCGCCTTGACCGTCTACAGATTGAATAAAAATGGCGTATGTTAATTTTACTTGTCCTATCTTTTTACATTTATTTTGAATCTATTTCTCTCTGTTTTTTCTATACTTTTTTTAAAACTCATCATCGGCGCACTCTATTTACCATCATTCTCAGGTTTTATCATCAAATGAATTGCGAACATTCATGACGAATACGAATCAAAAAGCCAGCGTACAGAATCCTAACCACAGTGGCACCAAATCGTAGATTACTCCGCGAGAAAAAAAAAAGAGTGTATTATGTTGCTGTTTCGCGTCGGTTATGTTTCAACACGTGCAGACGAGATTCTTTTTTTATGACTTCCAGATATATACGAACATAAGTCATTAGGCGCGTCTAATATTTGAACTGATGGCCTTTCAGGCATACTTAACCAGTTAATTAGGGACACAAAATCAACATTGGTGTTTATGCAAAACGCGTTAATATTGGGCTTGCTGAACAAGAAAATAGAAGACGTCGAGATTAACAACTTACTGGTAAAATAAGCGCGGGAACAAATAGACATATTCCCTGACGCACATACACGCGTACACACATCCCCTCACACACATATATTATATCCATACGCATAAACGTATATATAAAAAAGTATATAAGCCAAGAAAAATATAAACAAGTATACACATACGCATGAATATTTTTTGCGCACGCTCACACATATACTTACATATTTACACGTACACCATCTACACATACATACACATACACATGCGCATACAGACACATATATTGGAGCATATTTTGTGCATGTGTATATATGTTCCTAAATGTCTACATTTCTCTTTGCTTATATGTTTATGTATATGAAAAATGTATACACAAATACAAAAATATGTCCCAGTATATATATATATATATATATATATATATATATATATATATATATATATATATATATCGAGGTTGTACCAAGAAACATTGGTCGGGCGAAGAACTTTTCAGTACAGTACTCTCTCTCTCTCTCTCTCTCTCTCTCTCTCTCTCTCTCTCTCTCTCACTTTCATATATATATATATATATATATATATATATATATATATATATATATATATTACTGAATGAACATAAATATATGTAGAAACGTAGATAAATATATAGCGGGAAGTGTGGGGTAAAAGAAGAAAAAAACATATATATACATACACACATATCCAAACAGTGCGTTTCGAATAGAATGTAGATGAGCTTTTTGGTGGAAATTTGCCTAAAGTTGGTCCCCATGTTAGACGACGCAGCCAGGCACTTAATAGCTCGTCTATATTTTGCCCCGTATCAAACTGACAAGGATTTAAGATTTTAGGTATTAATTCTTTGGTCAGATAAGAAAATATGTTCTTGTTGTTTCTAGGGGAAAAAAAGGTTTCGACCCGAAAAACAATCTACCTAAGAGCAAGCATGATAGTGGCAGCTATGGAGATGATTTTCAACTAGCTAGTCAGATTAAGTGGATGGTACCATGAAGAACAGTATAAGCAGATTTTAAATCAAAATATCAAATGCTGAAAACCTTGGAACATCACTGGACCTTCAAAACATAGTTTACCTTTCTTTACACAGCAAGCGTTAAAATTATTTTAGAGCGTTCTCAAATTCAAAATTTGGAAAACTAACGATATTGTTTATAAATACAAGTTACAAAATAAAAACTCCACATTTACATTGATACAGTTCCTCAGGGGACGAAATACGTTGGTAGTGAAGAATTTTTCCCTTTCTATTATATATATATATATATATATATATATATATATATATATATATATATACACACATATATATATATATATATATATATATATATATATATATATATATATATGTATATGTATATATATATATATATATATATATATAGAGAGAGAGAGAGAGAGAGTTTTATAGTACGCTATACATGTGGGATATTGGCGCTCAATATCAGGGATGTGACGTGTGTAAATATAAGCGATGTAGACACAGGGTTCAATAAAGGATGGCGATAGTCTGTTTCATGCAAGAACACAATCTTTAACCCAAGTGATCTACCTACAGATTGCATTAAACAGACTATCGCCACACACACATGCATCCCCATATATATATATATATATATATATATATATATATATATATATATATATATATATATATATATACATAAAATAAATTCCTATGGTCATCAAACCGGTCACGACTTTTAGTTTCGTACCCAGTCATCAGGCAGCCGGGTCATCAGGCAGCCGAAAATGGTCTTTGGTTATATGAGCACTTATAGTCGCTCGCCTGACCCAAGATATGCAATAAGTGTAATTGGTCGATACACATAATGCATTTATCAAATAAAATCACGATACTTTGTGTCCATATGGTAAATATATCCTTATTCAGTGAGGGGAATAACTTTTTAAAATTACCAAAATAACAAATGTATTAGTTTTGTTAATCATTTCACCCCGAGCAAGGCGATAAAACCACTGAAATGCAAGAGGTTACTGAGAAAGAAAGAAAAGAACATTTTAGTGATGAAAAAGGACGATAAAAAAACAGGATTGTAAAAAATAATGAAACCTAGATATCAATCGAGCATTCCAAACAGAAAAGCTCCTCAGAACAATTATCATCAAAATGTTTGACTGAATGAAGCCGACATGCTAGACCAGGACCGATAACATTGCAGATTCTCTTTGGACCTTGTCATGAATCTTGATATATATAGCAGAAGCGCCAGACCAGATGTGGCAGCAATATTCGATGTAGGGAGTTCAAGCATGAAACCGACTGTCACCATTCGGTCTTTATCTCTGTACCTACACCGCTTATATTTACATAAATTGTATACTTATAAACGTACAAAATGGATTCTGACGGGTAAGATTGCCTGACAAGACACCAATTTTCCTAACAGCAAACCTAGCATTTGATTTCACACAGTCGTTAGACCTCCTGTCATTGGAAGACGTGAGACCGAGAAACCGCAGTGAATTGTTTTTCTGGACGTTGGCAGATGGAGTGTAAAAATAGTTCTCTAAGATGACTAAAAGAAAGCAGGTTTGGTTTTTAAAGTTCACAAGATCAGTTTGACTTCACCGAACCTATTGATAGACTCAATAAAGTCAAAATGCTGATGACACATCTATTTACTCCTGTCTTAATAGTGATTAAATAGTTGTGTCATCGATGGAGATACCTAGTCAGGAACTAATAACATCATCGAATTCGTTGTCAAATTTCATTACGCGATTTGTTAAGAACGTTTGAGTCAAATCAAAAATTCGACCGGAGATATCGTACCCCTTCAGCTTGGAAAATATCAGAATATCAAACCTTGTCTAATGTCTTCGAAATATCTAAAGCCACAATTCGAGCTACACCACTTGATAGACTCTTTCATTAATAACTGTTAACACATTGGCGGTTGACTTAGAAAAGCGAAAGCCATATTGTTTATCTGAAAGAAGACTTTGCGAGGTGAGATGCTTAGTCAATCCAGAGCTTGAATTATTTTGCCAAAAATAGATAGAAGGCTAATAGGTCGATAGTTCGAAGAATCATACAGTTCACTCGAATTCTTCTAAACATGAACTACAGAAAGTGGAAATCAAGAAGGAGGAAGGCATTTATAGCGTTTATAGAGAACAGCAGCCATTTCAGGGGCACATTTCTTCAGGGATAACATCGAATTAGCATGGTTTGTGGGGTTAAGTTTAGCGATTATAGGACGGAATTATATGCATATCATGCGGTAGAAAGTCGGTTCTAGGTGGGAAATCAGGTAAAAATACTCCTGATGAGTCGAGGGTAGAATTGGAAGAGAATCTACGAGCAAAGCAGTAAACGACAACCCTTCATAATTATTCAAGGAAGGAGTGATTGTTTTTAGAGAAAAAAAAATGGAGTTTTCGACCCGAAAAACAATCTACCTAAGAGCAAGCATGATAGTGGCACCTATGGAGATGATTTTCAACTAGCTTGTCAGATTAAGAACATGAAGAACAGTATAAGCGGGTTTTAAATCAAAATATCAAATGCTTAAAAACTTGGAACATCACTCGACATTCAAAACAAGACAATGGCCCAAAACAAAAATTCACCAGTGACTTACTCTTATTTAACATACATACAGAGCCGCTAGTAATCACCAGAAACAATCTTGTGTGAGGCTATACGGAGTCTATACGGAGTCTCACTCTATCAGCGACTTAGCCTCATTGAAGATACGCTTGCAATTATTACGATCGGATACAAAGAGGTGTCTTCTGATCAGAGGTTTATTGAAATAAGTGATTCCTGTGGGCTATAAAGGCTGAACAGGCAGGTGTGAACCAAGGAGTAAATTGTGGTTTTACCTGATCTTTCCGAGATGTTATGAAAGCATCGATGCCAGCTTTCATCCATGTAGTGTGTAATTAACAGCACAGGGACAATTAGCCAGCGGCAAAGGATCGTTATACAAATAAAATAACTTAACAGAAAATAACACTTCAATACCCTGACCTTGTGTTTCAATTTACTCAAGATTAAACGTAAAGATAGCATTGCTAGATTACAAAAACTTGATCACGTATACTGTCAGTGCGGACACGGTTTCCAAAATAATGTGTCTATCATCAGTATTCAAATTTCATATTAATATACTGCACATGTTCCCTTGATTGCATACCATCGTACAGATGGTGAATACCATCCTACAACGCATTATTCCACGATTCTTGTAACTGTTAACTGTTGAATGTGAGGTAAATGAACGAGTCAAGCGTCCAATGGGATATACGTCTAGCGATCGTTCCAACCCAGAACGAACATCTTGCAGTAGATTTTTGCTCAGGCCCAATTGTGTTTTTTTTGTTTTTTTTTTTTTTCAACGACCAGAGGTATTGTAACTACGCTGAAAAGACTTTAGTTACAGTTCAAGTATGCGCCCTTCCAGAGTTACATATGGTTTTGAATTCAGTGTTGTTCTCGCATACTAGTTCTAGAGAATCAATTCTGTCCGGCTATTTAACCCTGTGCTAGTGATTATAATTTGCTTCATTTTTTTCAATCGTGAAAATAATTTTTAGAGTTAAATGCAGCTTAAGTGGACAATTCGACGTGGTGTAATGGTTAGCAAGCCTGTCTTACTAGTTCAATTACGACTAGTGAATAGTGTGTTCAATATTCACTCGGTGCTCCACACTGTCGGCCTTGTGCCACATCTAAGCTAGACTTAGAAAATCACAGTTTAGGCCATTCGACGTGGTGTAATGGTTATCAAGCTTGTATCGCCAGATCAATTACGACTTAGTAGTGAGTTCAATCTTCACTGGGTGCTCCAAACTGTCGGCCTTGTGTCACATCTAAGCTAGGCATAGAAAATCACCGTTTAGGCCCTTCGACATGGTGTAATGGTTAACAAGTTTGTATCACCAGATCAATTACGACTTAGTAGTGAGTTCAATCTTCACTGGGTGCTCCATACTGTCGGCCTTGTGTCACATCTAAGCTAGGCATAGAAAATCACCGTTTAGGCTCTTCGACATGGTGTAATGGTTAACAAGTTTGTATCACCAGATCAATTACGACTTAGTAGTGAGTTCAATCTTCACTGGGTGCTCTATACTGTCAGCCTTGTGCCACATCTAAGCTAGGCTTAGAAAATCACCGTTTGGGCCCTTCGACGTGGTGTATTGGTTAGCAAGCTTATCCCCTTGAACAATTACGACTGAGTAGTGAGTTAAATCTTCATTGGGTGCTCCGTACTATCGGCCTTGTGCCACATCTAAGCTACGCTTAGAAAGGCATCATTTGGGAACTTCAACATGGTGTAATGGCTAGACTGAGTAGCAAGTTCAGTCCGCACTGGGTGCTCCTTACTTTCAGCCTTGTGCCACATCTAAGCTACGCTTTTGTAAATCACTATATACCGCGTAAGTAAATATAGCATGTTGAGTTATATACAATTCCCGTTTTTGCTTATAAACTTTATTCTTAAAAAATTTAAGTACAATTACATTTTATTTAATTATATATTCACCATCATTTACAATAATTTGTTGCTACATACCAAGCATCTATCTGTTTAATAGTCTGAGTAAAATTCCGTAGGTTTTGACCTGAAATGTTTTCAACGAACTTTTGAATATGGTTTCCATGAGAAAAAGTTTTCCCCATGAAAGCTCTTTGAAGCTATCCAATACTAGACATCGACAAAGGCTGATCATTTCAGGTTTTTCTTTCTTCCAACTCGTCAATCGCCGTGAGATATTCTCACTGCTTCTGGATTCTTTGATTTGGTTATTGTTTAAACGTTTCGTTTGTTGTCAAATTTGTTTTTGTCAATATTTATATTTTAATTTTTTTTATTTTGTTATCATTTTATTTCGTTTCGTTGTTCCAATTTGGTGTAAATGGTGCGGTAGCAGGGCCGGTGCATACTATCCCCGAAACCCCAAATCACGAGGAACAAAGCCTGATTTGGGGCCCAAGCAGTTGTTTTGTGACCACCATTATCTTATCAATATTTGCTTTTTTCTACCTAAATTTATATACGTCACAAATTAAACTAGACATAACTGACTATTAAAGGTTGAACATTTTTTGAGGATTTTGACGTCATTCTGAGCTTTTTTAAGTGGGGGGGGTCCAAATCCGTTAATTTGTTTTGCTTATGCTAAGTCTCGAAAAAATAATTATTTAAAAATATATCTATATTTAAAACATTATATAAATAAAATATAAATAAAATATTATAAAGTCTAATGAAAAATATTGTAAAGATAAGTCTAATAAAAAATTATATAAAAATATATTTATATTTATATTTAAAACATTATATAAAATTCATTATTTTTCATCCATAATGTTGAATATGTTAAATTATTCAACTTTTTAGCAAGAAAAAATCTCAAGTTGATGATAAAAATTGCTGTAAAACATTGTTGATTTATTTAAAATGGAATAAAAAATTACGACATGTTTCTTCTTTTGTATTTCGATACAAGCTATTTATTTTCAATTTTTCTACTTGAATTGTTCACCTATATTACGCTTTTACCACTATTGTACATACTTAGGATACAATAAAATTTGTATTTTATATGAATATTACCTTATGTAATAGATGTGATAAAGTGGGGGCCCCATATCATAGATTCGAGGCGCTTGTACTGGCCCTGTGTGGTAGCATAACATTCTGGTGGTATATTCCGTCTAGATTTTCTAGATTTTTCGACACAGGCAGCCTGTGAGAGGGATAGTAAAAAGACAAACATTGTTAAAAGCTACAAAAGATAAGAAATAGTGAGAAAGCCATGATCGCCTACGTCCTGGACGGACACAGCACGAAGACGAAGAAGAAGAAGAAGAAGAAGAAGAAGAAGAAGAAGAAGAAGAAGAAGGAGGAGGAGGAGGAGGAAGAGGAGGAGGACGACGACGACGAAAAGAAGGAGAAAGAGAGGAAAAGTTAGTTATTTTACTTGCCTTTTTACTATTCCTGTCACTCCCTATCCTGCACACCATTTACACAAGCTTTTCAAATATCTTACTCCCTGTTTCTCCCTGTCCTTTTTGCTTTCGATATGTGTTGTGAATGTCAAACTTTCCAAACCTCCGTTCCTCATTACGTATCCCATAAATTTCAAGTCTCTCTTCTGATTTTAATTATAATTGTCCCTTTGTGTCTATTTTCTTTAAAACTTCCTCGTTGTTATCCGCAGTATTATCAGCACTCTTCTTCAGAACGCCATCTCTGTTGTCTTCTCTTCGCCCGTGAAGAGATGGTCCAGTGTTTACTGACTCATAGAAGAGGAATGGTATCACATAACTAACTGTTCTTAGTCTCTCTTAAATATATTGTTGTTTTCCTTTAATTACTTATTTCGCCATCTTTTTATTTTATTCACAAATCTCGTCTTTTCTCATTGAACTGCCGAATTAATTCTTCCTTGGATCTCCAGTTCTTCCAATCGCTTTGCAAGAAACTTTGCATCCGCTTTGCAAAGGATTATGGGCACGACCTTTACATTTTTTAAAACAGGTTTGTTCGAACACTCGACCAATATATTTCTGCTCTTTCTCTATTTCTTCTTCTTCTTAATATTATTATTATTATTTACTGTTTTCTTTCTCTTAGCTTCCTTTCTCTGTTTCCTTCCTCCCCCTCCCCTCTCTCTCTCTTTAATCAATCTTTACCTTTCCTTTCTCTCACGTTGTATTATCTTGTAACACACTTCATGCTTTTAAGTCTTGTTGCTTTATTTTCTTTCATCTTTATTTCTATGCGATTATTAATCGTTTGAAATATTTTCTATTTGTTCTCTTCGTCAAAATAATAAAAGACGTATCCATCTTTGTACGCGTCAATATATATATATATATATATATATATATATATATATATATATATATATATATATATATATATATGAGTGTGTGAGAGAGAGTATTTGTGTGTATATAAATATAAGTGTATCTGTAGTAATAAGCGAGTTGATAGTTCTGCATATACGCGTATTTGTAAGCACATGTGTACTTGTGCGTGCGTCAATGTGTGTGTTGGTGACTGATTTCGCCTTCTACCGGACTTTCAGATCACAAGGGGACCTAATTGCTTTTCTCTTTTAGAATCAATACTTAAGGGAAATATTAATATTTTAGAGGACAAAAAGTTACCTCCCTTGAACTGACGTCATACCCTAGGGATCGCTTAGCATTCTCTGCCGCCAACAAAGTGTAAAAAAAAATCAACTGAAATATAAATTTGTTTTTTTCAGTGAAAACAGACAAACTAATGACAGTCAAAAACACATTTTGGAGAGGATGACCGTACGTCAGGATGTGTTTACCAACCGTGTCTTCCGTGGACATTTTTATTATAAATTTATTGATGAATAAATTAATAATAATAATAATAATCAAAAACAAGAAGTCGGATGGAGAACATATTAATTATAAAGCAGATCTAATAACAAGAACTTTTATTCATAAATTTTCATTATTCAATCACAATCATATCCGTTTGATATTAGAGGTTTCAAGCCCCCGTCGGGGATCAAGAGACAAAAAGCATTCACAATTCTACAATATTCTCTTCAGCAACACTCTTGTGGTCTTCGTCGCCTCAAATTTTCCCTTTAACTCTTCAAGGGACGAAGGGGTAGTATAACGGATATCGGTTCAGAAAATGGAATCGGAGAGTCTAGTTCAAATTCTAGAAGAGTCTTTTGCGTTCGCTTTCGCACAAATGCCCTTTGGAAAGGCATGAATCCGTCTCTTTTTCTCCAATTATGGGACAAATAGCAAAGTAGACTAAGTTCTCTAGCCTTGAGTGAGAACCAGTCTAGGACATGGAAAAAAATCTGAATTCCAAACCGTGGAGAATGCAACGTATCGTACACAAGAAGCCATGTCATTTTACCGATAACGATGAAATATTTCCTGTATTTCACCCGAATCTATCTTGCACTTTTATAAGTCTAGCATTCGACCGGACATTGAACATTGTTACCACGTCTGGTCTGGTCTTGTCTGGTCTTGTCTGGACTGGTCTGATGCTTCTGCTATGTATATCTTAGATCTTGCACAAAATCCAAAGAAGCATCGGCAACATCATCGGTCCCGACCTTGTCTCTCTGTTTGAATCATTTTCCAACTGTCGTAACGTAGCTTCCCTGTGTCATTTCTGCAAATATTTTTATAGTAAACGTTCTGAAGAGCTTTACTCTTTAGTACCTCAACTTAATAAATTTAAGCGTAGTAGGAGATTGTCAGCTAGATGACATGATTTTATTGTTGAAATGGCCAAATGTAACCGCAAGTTCTATTCTAATAGTTTCTTCTCTTGCACTTCTCGCCTATTGAACACTCTTCCAGCTTTTTGCTTTCCTGTCAACTACAATCTATAAAACTTTAAATGCAGCGTCTATCTGTCTATCTGAATTCCTTTCTTTTCATTGTCCATTCTCCTCAGTAACGTTTTCTGTTTCTTTTATTCATTTGTATTTCATCATTAGTAACTATTTGCATCTTAGTGGCTTTATTGCCTTACTTAGAGTGAAATGATAAAAAATTATCTGGAGAGTCATGATCACCTATATCCTGAATGGACATGACCTAAAACTTTTCGAATCTATTCACAAGAGCTTTTGGGACCTTTCTCAGTTCTGCACTTATACTATGGGCGTGGGGCCGAGTGGTTAGAACATTCCAATTCTGACCATGGGACCCGGGTTTGAATCTCACCATGGTTGATTTGTCAGGAAGGAGACTTCCTGATGTCATCGAACTGGAAGGGGCGATCCCAGCGTGCGGCACCTTTGAAAAATGCCTGAAAAGCATACCACGGGTTGACCCAAGCCTTGTGAATGAAACTGGGTAGACGGAACCAGTGAAATGAAAGCAAGGATTATGGTTGCATTCACCAACTTAAATAAGGAGACCGCTGTAAGAGTTACAGTAGATTCCAGAGTTGTCTGGAGGCCGTGATTGAAGCCAATAGCGATTGTATTGAATAAATGTACTTTTTAGCATTAGTGTAATTTTGATAAATATATCCGTTAAAATGAGATGGTGGTGTTATTTTCATTTTTGTGCAATTTAAACAATAATTTATGTATTGCACCATGTATGTGTCATCTGTAGTTGAATCCATGACATTGTGTTCAAAATATTTAAATTTCGGCATTAAATAACACATAGACGTTGATATGTCACTAAACAAACTCAACCAACCAATCGTTGCTGTTGGTGTTCCTGCTACTGCTGTTGCTGATGATGATTGATTGTTTAATTCGTTTTCTACGGCTTATCTACCCTTTGCAGATTATTTAGAGCCAGAAAATATTTTTAGATTGGGAGGGGAGATAATAATTTAGTGATGCAAGTTTTCATAATCAACCCATAGCCGGGAGGAGAAGAAGTCGATTCATACCTTTCCCAAGGGTAATTACGCGTAAGTGAATATAACGAACCCAACTGGAATTGGAACTCTACTCTCCGATTTGCAATCCAGAGCATTTATCGGTTGCACCACCGGCACATCCAAGCTTACAGCACCTGGTATTCCAAAGCGCTAACACACGTTGCTTACCTTCGGTGATCGTACGGGAACCGGTATTTCAACCTGATGTGGCCGTAAGGATGATGATGATGATGATGACGATGATGATGATGGTGATGTTGATTATGATGATGATGATGATTTAATCCTAATCGTTATTGATACTGTTGAATTTCCACACTTTGGGTAACTAATGCTCACCGCTCAGGACCAGCTTAAATCACCAATGCTCTTTTCATCATTCTTGCCCACTTCAGTAATGCTGGGATGTGTATTGACTTTTCACAGATTGCTCACTGTTTCGGGATTTGAGAGAACGTTGTCAATGTATCAAAAATGTTAATTGCTTCTGCGTACAATTGGTATCTGCTGGTTGCTGCTGGGAATCAAAAGACAGCAACTCCTCTCAAATTTCAGCAATTTCCCCAAAAGTTTCTTTGGTTTGTTTTTTTTTTAATATCGTTCACCCAACCGAATTCATTCAGCAAATCATAGACCATGTGAGTAAGGAAAAAGTTTGAAAGAAAATGGAAGCAAATACGAAAGAGACTGCTGACATTTCAGCTACACATAGTGAAAAAAGAGGGTTGGGAGAATTTTTGCACTCACATGACATGCTGAAGGCAAGGGGTCAGAGGTAAACATCAGGTAACCTACCTAATGAGCTTGTGTAAATAAATGGCAGATCTGGAACTGGGAGCATTAGTAAGGAGACAAACATTGTTTAAAGTTAGAAAAGATAGGAAGCTGTGGAAAAACATGTTCGCCTACACCCTGAATGGATACAGCCCATAGAAGAAGATCATCAGACACGAAACTAAATAATTAATAAAGGTTATTGCTATGCAACTCAAGATGGCTGCGTCCATCATTAGAAGTGTAGTACAAGAGGCCATAAAATGTGTGTTTGAGAGAGGGTAGATATTAAACAGGTCACTGTAAGAAAATGTTATGTGCGATCATGGCTCTCCATAACTTCCTTTCATTTGTTGCTCATAGTAATGTTTGTTTTTTCGCTATCTCTTCCGATCCTTTTTCTGGCATTCATTTACACAGGCTCATTAGGCAGGTTACTGGCGGCTTTCCTCTATCACATCTGCCTCTAGTGTCAGATTCTTTTTTCTTTTTTTTTTCGTTGTCAGGAACAGATTTTCATTTCTATCCATGCTAATCCTAAGTAGTTGGCACAATTCCCATCAAATTACTATTAATACCCAGTGGTGTGTGTTTTATACTCCGTTGAGGCTAGCTTTCTGATTCACTGACGATTGAAATAAACTTACCGTCACTTTTCCATATTGTTTATTACTATTAATATATTTATTTTCCCTATAATCAAAGTAATAATTGTATTTATCCTTATTATCATCATCTTCATCACTCAAGGTTCTATGGTCTTCTTTTATTACGACGATATTTAAAAATTTCTATCAACCCCAGTCGATTATTCTTCACAATTTCTCTATCCTTTTCACTCTATCTCTATTTCTTTCTTTCTCTCTCTCTCTCTCTCTCTCTCTCTCTCTCTCTCTCTCTCTCTCTCTCTCTCTCTCTCTCTCTCTCTCTCTCTCCATATATATATACATATATATATACGTACCGATCTCTTTCCTCCCTCTCCCTCCCTCTCCCTCCCTCTCTCTCTCTCTCTCTCTATAGAGAGAGGTTTAGGAGGGAGATAGTGCGAAAGAGAATTAAATTGAAAGAGAGAGAGGTATATTTAGACATCAAGAATTAATTCAAATAAATTCTGTTAATTTCAGCATACAAGAATTGTCTGTTTTTGTATTTTTTCTGGTTTTCGAATAAATTGTTATAAACCCAAATCAAAATTGTGGATAAAGTGACCAAACATAATGTTTTTTTTTCTATTTTCTTCAAGGACTTTTGAACATTTCAGTCATTATCAAGAACTGGATGTTGTCGGTATAAGGAATAAAATATAGCCAACATATATATATATATATATATATATATATATATATAAGTCAACACTTAGAGGCGACAGTCTGTTTCATGCTAGATGCAATCGTCAGGCCACGAGTGGTGTTATTTTTCTCGGCTATTTATATATACGGGTCAGTGGTGCATTGCGGGTGGTCTATTTTGGCAGATATTTTACCGGAAGTCGTTTATTTGTTTATTTGTGTCAAATTATTTTGCTTGTTTTTATTTAATTTATTTTTGTTTTTTATCCTTTATATTTATTTTATTTTTATTTTTTATTTTGATCGGTGTTTTTATTAACGTAATAAAAATTTGTTTATATAGCTTATTTAATAGTTTTGTTTTTGTTTGGGAAGATAAAGCTATTTGTTGAATTTTGGGGTTGATTGTTGTGATTTGTTCTGACTATTATTTTGGCGGGAACAGTTTTTAATTTATTTATTTGGATTGATTATCTTTATTTGTTTCTAGTTTATCGGTATCGGTTGTTAGTTTATTTATATATTTGGATGTATTTAGATCAATTTATTATACTTGTCGTTATTTATTTATTACACTGTATATTTTCTCATATATATATATATATATATATATATATATATATATATATATATATATATATTGAGAGAGAGAGAGAGAGAGGGGGAGAGACAGACAGACAGCGAGAAAGAAATAGAGAAAAAGAGGGGTGACATAAGAATCAATACTGTATACCAATATCCACACCATGTATATCTATAAACATTATCTCCGATATTGGGCACTTTTCCTCTACGTTATATATATATATATATATATATATATATATATATATATATATATATATATACCTATCGGCCGGCATTTAATTTAGATCCAGCGGAGGGCTCGTGATTGGGTTTTCATCACAATAAATAGGGGGAGTAGATGCTATAAGCAACAATAAACTACAGAAGGACTCAAAATTACTCGCTGCATTTTAAGAGTTCAACAATAATTCTTTTGCCGCCACTTAATTCAAAGACAATCCGTTGTACGTAGGTCCTTACTTTCCATACAAACAATTATTTTTATTTCATGGTTGACTATCGCTGTATTTCGCAATTAAATTCGACGATTCCTAAATTTATTTCCAAGTTATAAAATTTTTTAGCGTAAAAAAAAAATTCATCGCGAACAAAACACGCAAGAAAAACGTCGAAAACAATTACAGTGATGAAAAATTGGGAATCCAAAATTTTAGGATTACGGGTCCGGATCCGGCCTGGAATGTTTTTAATTTGCTCACGGAGTCGTCCTGATTCCAAAATGGTATGATATTTTGGGCTATGGCCTCTAGGAGTAAAGTTGAAAAAGTGTGACACATTGACACACTGACATTTTTATTTATTATATCTAAGATAAAGAACATATAGAAAACCTTTATCAATCTAACATGTTTCACTTTTATAAAAAATGTTTCGCTTTTATAATAAAAGTGAAACGTTAGATTGATAAACATCTTCTAATTGTTCTTTATGTTATCAACCTTTCAAATTCCTATCCATACTTGGTCTATATTTCATCCTTAACTCATATACATACATATATATATATATATATATAAATTAAGATTTCCCGTATTTAAAACTTGACCAAACAATTAGAAAGAATGTATCTAACGCTATCCGTCAGATACATCCACACCCCAAACTACACGCACCCCTAACATAATTCACCACCTCACGAAGGGAATATCACCTGCAATAAACCCTGATGCCAAGTCAGTAAACATATCATCAATGACAACCCCCGGTACTCATATAATATTCAAACCACCGGATATGACTTGTGACAGTCCAACTTTTATATATTTACTTTTCTGTCACAAAAGCAAAAAAAAAAAGAATTATGATGGAGAAAAAGGCACGGAATTACGCCTTCATTAATCATTAAAAAAAACTATCAAAGACAACAACAACAATAACCTGTCGCTGCACACTTCAACCAACCGTTCCAAAGCATTGATGACATCAGATGCGTGCCTTTAGCGTCTTAACAACCGACAAGAAAGACTCAAATCGGAATTGAAATATATTTGCAAAATAAATTCACACATTGAGGGATTAAACAGGGATTTGAGTTAACTCAGTGTTATGGGAACTTACCTATAACGATAATGGACTCTTCCTGACTCTATAAATACTGTGCCTCTCTGAGAGAGAGAGGGGAGGAACGAATCGAGACGCAGTCACAGACTGTGCACGACTCCTGTCGAACTCTCTGCTTTGGCAGAGAGGAACCTGGACGAGGCTTTTATCGAAGGGCAAAGTTTCGACCGGGGTGGTAGACAACCCCTGAACCCATTTATACGGGTTCTTAAGGGAGTATTTTTGGCCGAGCTTACGGTCTCGGAGAAACCCACGTTAAACTCGGCCTTGTGCCACATACTTTCCTCGTGGGGGACTGTTAGATATCGGAACGAGTCGAGACCTAACGAGTCAAGACATATTAGTTCACTCTAAACCAGACTGACAGTTAATACTAACACCTTCAACTTCTTGTATTATATTTCTGTCGTTATATATCTTTGTTATTTTCTACTCTTGTGTTCGTGTTGTTCATCCTTGGTCCTAACCTTGGACCATAACAGTGGTGCGAGGATATTGGTCCATAACAGTGGCGACGAGGACTCAAGAAACAAACTCTACACGGAGAAATCCTAAAAAAGTATACTGAGGAAACTTCAGAAAAAAACTCTACGCGGAGAAACCAAAATAGTATTCTCAAGAAACAAGTGGAGAACCTATAAAAAAATCTTTTACTATCGGTCGTCCATAACAGAGGCGACGTTGGTAGTGAGAAAGAAAAAAAACAAGTTATACGTTTACATAAAAAAAAGAGAAAATTTTCTTTTTGGACACCAACTTTACAGTAGTAATAAAGACCTGAAGTCTAAACTAAAAGAAAAATACTTACACATAATTACGGTAAATATGGAAGACTTTAAGGCAACCATATTGGAACTTATGAAAATACAATTTGAGCAGCAACAGAAAAACTAACAGAAGCATCTTGAACTACAAGAATTATTGCTACGGGTAATAACAAATAAAGGGCAAAATTCCGAGAATGAAACAGTTCTCTCGCAAAATGCTATATGGAGCTCTATCGAAGACTTCACGTATGCACCAGACAAAGACAAAACCTTCGCAACTTACTTCAGAAGGTACGAAGATTTATATGAGTTTGATTGCGGGAATTGGTCAAATGCTAGAAAAGTACGTCTACTATTAAGAATATTAGGGTCAAGCGAATACACTAAATTCGTAGACTACATCCTACTGAGGAAAACAAATGAGTTAACTTTCAAGGAAGCCATAAAACTGTTAACAGATCTATTTAGACCAAACACCACACTATTCCACAAAAGATAGAAGAGGAATCTAACAAAAAAGGACAGCGAAGACTACATAAAATTCGCTTCCATTGTAAACAAACACTGTGATGACTTTGTTATCTGAACTCAGCCCGGTCAATTTTAAATGTTTAATTTTCGTTCAAGGCCTGGTTTCGACTAAAGACGCAGAGATCAGACGCAGAATTCTTACAAAACTTGAGAGTGAACCAGAATTGACGCTACAAAAATTGGCTGAAGACTGTCAGAGATGTATAAGCGTAAAGAAGGATTCGAAAGATATAGAAGAGTCTGGCATCGCTCACATGCGTAAAGTACGACAAACACGTTTTTATCCCTCCTCAAAAACAAACCAAACCAATTTTCCCTCCTCAAAAACAGGTCAAACAAATTTTTCTACTTCAAAAAGTTAATATCAGAAAAAACTATCATCCAGTCCATGCTATCGCTGTGGGACTTTGCATTGGTATAAAGATTGTCCATACCGCTTTAAGACTTGTCTGTCGTGCAAAAAAGTGGTTCATAAAAGTTCTTATTGTTGGACTAGGAAAGAAAGCAAAAGCAGAGTAAGAGTCACTAGGACTGACCAAGCGAACGAGACAAACAGACGAAATTACGTGCAAGTAGAAATGTTAAACAGAAAAGTCAGGCTACAATTGGATTCTGGGTCGGATTTAACTATTATTAACGTACAAACATGGAGAAAATTGAACAAACCGGCCATGTTGAGAACCGACAAAATTGCTAGGTCGGTAACTGGGAGAAAAATAAAATTTGAGGGAGAAGTTATTGCAAATGTGACATTTAATGGAATGACCAAAAAATTAAAAATGTATGTGCTAAGAAATACAGAAAATTTATTTGGAACGGACTGGATGCAGAAATTCGACTTCTGGGATTTACCAATAAGTACTTACTGCCAAAAAGTGAAAATTTTATCGACCTAGGCAGATAAATTAAAGGAGAAACTAAAAAAGAGTTTCCTCGAAGTATTTTCAGCCGGCCTCGGGAGGGTGTAAAAAAAATGGCAGCAAATATAGAAATGAAAGAAAATGTACAAACTATCTTCAAGAAGAAAAGGAACATACCTTTTGCTTCAATAGAAAAAATAGATCAAGAGTTGGATAGACTCGAAAAAATCGGTATATTGACAAAAGTGGAATATAGTCAATGGGACGCACCTACGGTTTACGTCAAAAAAAATCGGGTGAGATACGAGTATGCGCTGATTTCTCAACGGGATTGAACGCAGCGATTAAGGATTACCACTATCCTCTACTCAGTCTAGAAGAAGTTTTCACAAAATTAAACGAAGGAAAATTTTTCTCAAAAATAGACTTGAGCGAAGCGTACCTACAAATACCAGTAGATAAGGAAAGCTCGAGATTATTGTGCATAAACACACATAAAGGATTATACAAGCTCCAAAGATTACCATTCGGGATTAAGGTCTCGCCGGCAATATTTCAACAAATAATGGATACTATGCTGGGCGGACTTGATTTCACGATTGCAGACCTGGATGACATACTGATAAATAGCAAAAACATTGAACAACTGGGAACATGTTCAAGAGGTTTTCAGGAGAATACAAAACTATGGTTTCAAGGTAAAAGAAAACAAATGCGATTTCTTTATGAAGGAAATAAAATATCTGGGCCATATCATCGATGAAGAAGGAAGACGACCAGACCCAGAATGGGCAACGGCAATTAAAAAAAAATGCCAGCTCCAAAAAACGTAGCCGAATTACAAAGCTTCTAAGGCTTAGTGAATTATTACCAAGAATTCATTCCAAACATGCATAAATTACGCGCACCCCTAAACGAACTGTTGAAGAAGGAAAAAAATTGGAAGTGGACAAATGAATGCCAGAAAACTTTTGACAAAATAATTAAAACGCTAACCGCGGATCTATTTTTAGCGCACTATGACCCAAAATTAGAAATAATAGTCGCAAGTGACGCGAGTGCCTATGGAGTCGGAGCATGTATACTGCATAAAATGCCGGATGGGACACTAAAACCCATCGCGCATGCTTCAAGAACTTCGATACCAGCAGAAAAAAATAGTCACAAATCGAAAAAGAAGAGCTGGGGATTATTTTGCAGTTACAAGATTTCATAGATATATTACGGTATATTTTTTACTTTACAGATGGACCACAAGCCGTTATTAACAACATTTGGATCGAAGAAAGGTTTACTCGTTTACACAGCAAATAGGTTGTTAAGATGGGGTACAATTTTACTGAACTACAATTTCAAATTGAAGTATCTGCCAACGAATAAAATTGGGCATGCAGATGGTCTCTCGAGATTAATACCTAAGAAAACGGAGCCATTGGAAGATTCCGTAATTGAAGCCCTACGACATGAAGAAGATATCAGGACATCACTATGTAGTACAGTTCGAAACCTCCCCGTCACACTACAAGAGATAAGAAATGAAGCAGTAAATGAGGAATTCATAAAAGAAACAAAAACAAAAATTGCAGAAAAAAATAAAAAGGTATCAGACAGTTTTTCCTCATGTGACAATGTTCTACTATATAACGAAAGGGTAGTAATTCCGAAAACACTACAAAGGCGAATCCTAAAGGACTTCCAGATGGACCATCCAGGAAAGAACAGAATGAAATCGTTAATGCGAAGTTACGTATATTGGCAAAACATGGATCAAGACATTACACATATAGTGGAAAAATGCAAAGGTTGTTCCTTAGCAGCAAAAGCACCGCCGATCATCCATAAGCCATGACCAGAGACAGATCGACCGTGGTCAAGAATCCATGTAGACTTTGCAGGTCCAATAGATGGTTTCTACTATTTGATCATAGTAGAGAGTTATAGCAAATGGCCAGAAGTGTTTCGTTGCAGAAAACCTACTTCTGAAACTACCATAAATTGCCTCCACGAGTATGGACAACTTCAACTTCTTGTATTATATTTCTGTTGTAATATATCTTTGTTATTTTCTACTCTTGTGTTCGTGTTGTTCTTCCTTGGTCCTAACCTTGGACCATAACCGTGGTGCGAGGATATTGGACCATAACACTCAGAAAGTACAATTTCCACAGGGAGCCCTCTAACCAACAACAACATTCTTCGGGAGAGTAAGTCCAACTTCTTGTTTATTCCTCATCTCGTTGAAAAATGAAACAGGCGTGTCCGAAAATTCCGACTTTAAAATCTTCCTCTTCTTGCTTCAGTTTTGACTAATAAAAAGCTAATGTATAATAAATATCATCAAACTCATTACAAATATTGTTATCATTTTGTTGGCTTTATTTTCTTCAAACCTTATTAACCGGCCTATTAAAACTACATGTTTTTTTTTATTTTTCTTGTATTCTTATAATTTTCTTCTTTTCTGGACATAAATTATGTAGAAATTGTCCGAATGTTCTGTATGGCCGAGCGCTTTCGGCTATACTTTTAGCCATTACCAAGGGGGATTTCATTTTCACCTTTCATTGAATGTATAGATTGATTTATGTATGTATCCAGAGTTATAAGAATGTTTTATTTTCCAAAGACGGTCAGCATATTGTTGGCGTGTTCATTAATTGATGTTATTGAGTATTGGCTTCTTCATTTTTTTATTAATAATGCTTCCATTATTTTTAACTATTTTTACATGTGGTTGAGGCTATTATATTGGTATCATTAACGAGTATGTTGCGGATGAGGTTTGGTAGGTCTCCGTGTGTATTTAACTGAGACATAATTGAGCTCTCCTTAGAGAGATGTAAGGTGAGTTTGTTTTTTTTGTTCAGCATGTTGTAGAATTTCTAATATAATTATTTATGAATTTGGTTTGATCAGGAACACAGTTCCTTAAAAGACATGGGAATTCGTAAATAATATTGGTTCTCTGTGATTTGGATCTTGCAGGTGAATTATTGTCGTTGGCGATGTGGTAAGCAGTTTTAATTTTTTTTATAGTATATAATTAATTTAATTTTCTTGTGTTGTATATTTCTTTATAATGTTTCTAAAGGAAGATTCATCCTGCTTATAGTTACCAAGCAATTGGTTTTTATAGAAAATGTTAATGTTATTGTTTTTATCTGTATGTTCATTGTTGCTATTGGTTACTTTATAAAGAAATAGTCTAATATGGTGATCTATGAGTTAATTCTGAAAATCGTTATTGACTAGCGTTTATTTGACGTTGTTAAGTTCTTTAAAGAAAAGCTGACGATAGGATGAATTCACGTGTGTTCTCATGAGGATTTTTTTATAACGCCTATTTTATATATAAGTGAACATTGACTAATAAAATTAAGGTGGCAAGTGTTTCTACTTGTGGGTGTTTTTGTATAATGAAGTAGTGAATATATTATTATTGACTCCACAAGAACGCCCAAGAATGGGAGTTTATTTTTTTGACTGAATTTATAGGTTAAGGACAGAGTTTTTTTACGAATGTAGCTTTGAGAGTAGCAATTTCGTTTTTGTTTTCAACTAAAAAATAAAAACATCATCTACATAGCGGACATATATTTTCGTTTTAGTAACTTGTTTAACTTGTTTTGTACGTGGTACATGTAGTGGTTAGTCAAGCACGGACCATAATTTATGCCCAGAAATTAAAAAAAATTAAAACAAAAAAAATTAAATAAAAGACTTAACGGCAGTATCTTGTCAGTCGTTTTTAATGAAACTTATATATATATATATATATATATATATATTTATAAAATCAGATGAATGAAAATTACAAACAAGATGAAACTAGAATTAAGGACATTATAAAAAAAATGCACAACACCAGTAGACAATGGCAAAAAAATTAGACTAATTATTTATTATAAAAAATGATATATATAGTTAAAAATAATAATTCACCTCTTAGAGCAAAATTAAATAGAACAAATATTACTTACGAATTTAAATGTCCATTAAGAAATTGTATTCCTGATCAATCAAAATTCGAAAACAATTATATTGGCAACACTACATGTTTGACAAAAAGACTCATACTACATCTTTCTGACTATAGCTCAATTAGGTATCATTTAAATACTCATGGAGACCTACTGAACCCTATTTGCAACATACTTGTTGATAACACAAATATAATAGCACCGTCTACATGTAAAAAAAGGCTAAAAATAATGGAAACAAAAACTAATACTCAATAATATCAACTATGAACATAGACACAATATCTTGACCGTGTTTTGAAAATGAAACATATATGAACATACATGCAACAGACTATTTCTTGTTAACAGTTAATATATTTCAACTTTGAAAATTGCTAAAAGTATAGCCGAAAGCGCTCGGAAAAAACAACATGTGTACAGTTTTTATATAATTTATCTACGGAAAAGAAAAAAACTTATAAGATCACACGAAAAATTATATAAAAAACTTAATCAAAGCATTTTGTCATATTTAATGAAACTTGCATTAAATAAGGATTGCTGCCTAAATACACAATTATACATATATATATATATATATATATATATATATATATATATATATATATATATATATATATATTACACACTGAGTTCTGGTGCTAATAAAATAGTGCTCGATGTATAATAACAGAGCTATAATTTGCATGAATAATAAATATACACTGATAGCTCAACTCTGAGTTTCAAGCACAACACAATCGAGTTTTTAACGCAAGTGTGTTTTCGATCAGCACCTGACGATTTCATTGCGCATGAGAAGCCTTGATAAACCAATGACCTCCTCGCTTTTGTATATAAACACGTGCAACAAAATAAAACCTACATTGTCTTGATAAAGTCCCTCAGAGGTCGTAACGCCTTGTCTAAGAATAGTTTTTCCTCTTCTCTCTTTTTATTCATTTTGTCCCTTGACAGATTCATTCTATCTGAAAATAATATATATATATATATATATATATATATATATATATATATATATATATATATATATATATATATATATAGTTAGTAAGATGATTATAATGAGAAAGAATGTTTTCATGATGATCAAAATCATCGTCCGTACAAGTATTAATGTCGTAATAAAAAACGAATAATTGATTTCAATTATTATTATTTATTTCGCTATAACCACCGTTGCATTTCTTATGATTATCTCCTAGTAAAATAAAAATATATGACTATATTAATCTTGGCACTTACTTTGTAACAACAATTATTGGCCCTTCTATAAATATATAATAAGTAAATACATTACATAAAGTAGTTGAAGAGAGTCAATTAATGGGAAAGCCAGGAATTACAACAAGTGGAGATTAGTGCTTATTTATGGAACTATAAATAGAATCAGATGAAAAAACCATTCTCGCTACGTTCCCCTCCGACCGACCAACCACAGGATAGCGCCTAAATGTAGAGTGACAACTGTGAGACTCTTTTCTCATCGAAAGAATGAAATTTTTTTGACTGCTCTTCTACTGGACCCTTGCGCCAGACTAAACTAATCTTACTAAATAGCTATAAGCACACACGAAAAGACTCAAATATGAGTAGATTATGAATTTTTTTGTTCAATCAACTTCCCAAAATCTACTCAAATCACTATTAATCAGATTTTTAATCTTTTCAAATGAGCTTCTTGCTCTTCGCATAACTGCGACGAACACACACACACACACACACACACACACACACACATATATATATATATATATATATATATATATATATATATATATATATATATATATATATATAAAATGTGTATGTGTATAAATATGTATATATAGTGCTCCATAACAGTGATAGAACTAACATATTTCCTTGGATTGGTCTGAGTTTGTGACCCTGGGTTTCACGATATTTGCGATCAGAAAAACTAATTCATTTTTAAATTTTGGATTATATATCGGTGTTGTTTTTAGGGCGTTTAGTTTTTTCTTAAATCTGTTTAATTTGGGGCCATTGGGTTCCCTTATCAGGATAAGACCGTCATCTCTATATACCCTCGTGTATTTTTTCTCTAGGATACTGAGAGGATGAGTATGTAGCTACCCATTAGTACATCAAATAGGTCGTGATTTTGTTGTTTTTTTTGTTTTGTTTTGTTTGATTTTTTTGTTTTTTGTATTTGTTTTTTGTTTTGTTTTTTGCCCATGGTTCATTATTGTGGAACAACAGAGATTTACAACAGTGCTTGATTATTTTAATATCTCCGGCTGTAATTTTTACATGTTGTTGTGCTATACATGTATATATATATATATGTGTGTGTGTGTGTGTGTGTGTGTGTGTGTGTGTGTGTGTGTGTGTGTGTGTGTGTGTATAAACAAGTTTGATTAAAAAGAATCGACAAGATCTCTTTGAAATCTTAGCATCCTTAGTCGTTGAATATTTGTTAACTAATTTTTCAAACCTGACATTGTTTGAAGCAAATCCATCTGGTTTCCTTGAACGTTTTCTAACCCAGGATGAGTGTTGGGTTCATCACTTTGAGCCAGAGACAAAAAGACGACGTATGCAGTGGAAACACCTCTCTTCACCTGATCCAAATAGTGCCAAGGTCGTTTCATTTGCAGGGAATGTGATGGCCTCAGTTTTGGGGAATGTAAAAGCCATATTTTATTGACTATATTCAAAAGGGCCACACCATCAATGGAGAGTATTATGCCAACATGCTGAGGCAGTTACAAAAGGTTATCAAGACCAAATTCCCAGGAAAATTGATGAAACGGTTTGCATTTCATCAGGAAAATGCTCCAGCACACAAGTCCTTGGTTTCAATGACTACTGTGCGTGACTATGGATTTGAACTGGTTGATCACCCTCCATATTCTCCTGATTTGACTATCATCTGTTCTCCAGCATGAAAAATACTTGCTGACAACCAGTATCGCAGTTATGATGACGCCCTATTTGTTGTTGTTGACTTTTTGCCAACAGCATGAACAGTCTTCCTTGAAAAGTCAGATGTCAGTTTACCTGTAAATAAACAATGTAATCATTAATCAAAGTTGAAATTAAAGCATGCAAGAATTCACAACTCTAGCATCACCCCTTCATAGTCAGCCTATGAACTTTTCAACCCAGCCTCGTATATACATATATAGAGAGATAGTTATATATATATATATATGTGTGTGTGTGCGCGCGTGTGTGTGTGTGTGTGGATAGATAGATAGATAGATAGATAGATAGATAGATAGAAGTTAAGCAACGTCGGGCCTGGTCAGTACCTAAATGGATGACTGCTTGGGAATACCAGGTGCTGTAAGCTTGGATGTGCGAGTGTTGTAAGGGATAACGGCACGGAATTTGAAATCGGAGAGCCGAGTTTCAATTCCAGTTGGGTACTATATATTCACTTACGCAGAAATACCCACATCTTCTCTCCCCAGCTATGGGTCAATTAGTAGGACTCGTATCAGTAAATCATTATTATATCAAAATAATTGTTAAATTCTAAAATAAAAAAAATTCTGGCATTAAATAACCTACAGAAGGTTGATAAACCGTAAAAACCAAACCAGTCAATCAATCAATCAAGACACCGGTTCATCAGTAAAAGATACCAAAATGGCAGTTTTCCAAATTGTCTTATCTATGTACGATTCTGTTGGATTACCATCCTACTTTACTCGTATGTATGTATTTATGTATGTGCATAACTCTATACGTGTACACGCGTGCAAACGCATAACCTAGACACACTGTTGTAGCATACCTACGGACGATAATGTATATTTACCCATTCACATAAATACAGTAGTAAATACTGTATGTTGGTCTAGAGTTGGAGATTCGTCTCCAGCTGTGCTGGTCAAACTCTCTGTCTCCAGGCAGAGAGGATCCCCAGACGAGTTTGTGTCGAAGGGCAGAGTCTCGTCTCGGGAAACAGCTACCCGACCCCGTTTTAAACGGTGTATACGGGAAATTTTTGGACGAGCCTACGCGCTTGGATACCCCACATTGAATTCGGCCTTGTGCCACATCTGACCGCGTGGAGTGGTTGGTAGATATCCTGCAGTTGGGGATTCGTCTCCAGCTGTGCTGGTAAAGGTCTCTACCTCCGGGCAGAGAGGATCCCCAGCCGAGGCTATGTCGTAGAGTAGAGTCTCGTCTCAGGAAACAGCTACCTGATCCCGTTTTATACCGGGTATACGGGTATTTTTTGGCCGAGCCTACGGCTTCGGATACCCTACATTAAATTCGGCCTGATGCCGCATCTGACCACGTGGATGTCCTGCAGTTGGAGATTCATTGTGGAATTCACTTGACTCACTTCTAGCAGTTGACTACTTCTACGCGCCGCTGGCGAATCTTATATATGTTGTTCTTGTCCGAAGTATTATCATTCATTACCAACCTTCGCTTGATTATTCTATTCAGTAACGAGGATTAGCCAAAATTATAACACACAAACTAATTTTCACAATGATGTTCACCCTGTACAAGGTTCTGGGTCCACTCGAGGTAGCCGATTACTGAATAAAAAGCACAGCTTATGCGGATATGTGTGAAAGATAAAGATTAACACTAGGCTTGAACAGATTAAGATTGTAGTGATTGGGAGAACATCATCTTTGGAGTCGGTTCCATAGGGCAGGGGTTTGTGGGAAGAAGCTGCTCTAGTGGAAGTTACACCTCACCAAAGAAATACGAAAAGAATGAGGCTGGTTCGCTCCAATGTGCGTGGTATAGTGGGTCTTCGCCGTGAAGGTTAGGACTGGTCGAACTGAGGAATGTAGTTCTTCTAAACACCGTCCATAGAAATAGCGATGGAGCAGCGACGTCACCCACAAGGACGCGGAGACGCTTTTGGAATCTATCAAGAATGGAAAGCGAAAACTGGGCAGCTCCTGTCCATATATAGTAGCAATACTTCATTTTCGGCCTGATCTGGCTCTTTTGAAAGCAGAGTATAGCAGAAGGGGTCAGGTACTTACTGTAGCGATACAGAGAACCGACCATTTTTCCACTATCTTGGATTTTATGGTTCCACTTGAGCTCTGGGCTAGGTTTAAGTTCCAATAAGGGCTCAAGGCACGAGGCCTCCCTGAGGGAACATCCGTTCATCGCGATTGGTGAAATTTCTGGGTCCGATTGGCGATGGTGAAATACTTGTTTAGTTTTCGAGGCACTGAATGTGACCAGCCAGTTTTCCCCGATTTAGCTGTTAGATCTCGCTCAGAGGAGAGATCAGCTACACATACACAAATATAGATAGATAGATAGATAGGTAGATAGAGAGAGAGAGAGAGAGAGAGAGAGAGAGAGAGAGAAGGTAAGAAAAAGTGGGTTTCAGAATGTCCAAAGAAGTTAAAATATATAGAAACCTTAATTTTTATGTAATTATTTTGGGCATATCTGAGCCCCCAAATAACACACCACTTTGTGGGCAAATCATTTATACAAGGTTTATCATGGCAAGGAACCCAGTCCAGATGATGGTTGGTAACACTTTATAAGTAAGCCTATTGGAAAGCATTCGTTTACAAATCATTCGGACCCCTGCTAAAGAAAAAAAAATTATATGTCGTATTTTCTTGTCGTCCTTATATTCTGAGTTCTGATTTTCACCAATTGTGGTTCTGGTGTCGAACCGTATGGATCATACCTTATTCTTCAAATCTCTAGCTATTTCACTACATTCAGATACCCCCAGGCTCTTTTGCTATTTTCCCTACCGACCCTCCTACTTACTTTCTGCCAGCGTTCTGATTCCGTTTCGCTTCTATGAATTCGGAAACTATTTTTTTTTCTAAGCATAGAATCCGAAATCTTTGGTGATGGCCAAAAGATGGAGAATGGGGCAGCATCAGGAAACAACTATAAAGTAATAAAATCTTCAAATCTGTTTCATCAGACCCATTCAATGGGAACTTCTTTTAACTGCTTCTCTTTATCACGACGCCCATCTGCGAGCGTCTTTTTCTTTCTTATCTTCTTATAATACCAATATAAATAACCCGGAGTCTAATAATACTAGTAACAATAATAAATAGGAAATCCGTAATAAAGGTTTACAGAAATAAAACCTGAGATGAAGATAAAATTGCTGTTAGTACTAAATCTACAACTGAGACTTATGAATATTGTTAAGAAGAAGAAGAAGAAGAAGAAGAAGAAGAAGAAGAAGAAGAAGAAGAAGAAGAAGAAGAAGAAGACATGAAAAGAAAGTCGACATACGAACGACAAGAAGAAAAAGAAAAATATATGAAAGGAAGGTTGAAATAGGAATAAGAAAAAAGAAAGAAAGAAAGAAAGAAAGATAAAAGACAGCAAAAAAGAAAAAAGAAGGTTAAAATATGACCAAGAAGAAAGATATATGAAAAGAAGTTTGAAATGGGAGGAAGGAAGAATAAGAAAGAAAGAAAGAAAGAAAGAAAGATAAAAGGTAGGCTGAAATATGTGCAAGAGAAAGAAAGATATATGAAACGAAGGTTGAATTAAGAAGAAGGAAGAAAAAGAAAGAAAAAAAGAAAGAAGAAGAAAGAAAAAGACAGATAAAAGGTAGGCTGAAATAAGTGCAAGAGAAAGAAAGATATATGAAATGAAGGTTGAATTACGATGAAAAAGAAAAAATAAGATAAAAGGACGATTGAAATGGGTTTAAGAAGAAATATAGATGAAAGAATGTTTGAAATACGAACGACAAGAAGGAAAAGAAAGGTTGAAATACAAAGAAGAAAGAAAGAAAAAAGAAAGAAAGATAAAAGGAAGTAGAAGAAAGATATATGAAAAGAACGTTGAAATAGGACGAAGAAGAGAAAGAACGAAATAAGTGCAAGAAGAAAGATACGTGAAAGAAACGTTGAAATACGAAAACAGAAGATAAAGAAAGGTATATAAAAGGAAGGTTGAATTTACGAGAAAAACAATATATAAATATTAAACAGTAATTTTTTATCCAACTATCACTAAAATATGTGTCCTCCGGCAGGATTCCAACCTGCATCTCCTATTGGAAACCGTTGTTAAATCTGACGTGCCTAACCGCTCAGTCACGTAGGACCTACGGTCAAACGAAACCAGAATAGTGCTTTTGAACACACACAGAGCAGATATGGATGTTTCGATAATCGGTAGAGAGTGTGACTTCGAAAGCACTATTTGGGCTTTGTTTGAGTGTAAATCCTACATGGCTGAGCGGTTACGAGGACGCATATTTTTCTGACAAGATTTCTCGAATATTCAGGCCGGTAAATGTAATTGGATAAAAAATACTGCTTAATTAAAGAGACAAAGCATCTACTCGAATATAAGTATCAATCAAAAATAAAGTTTAAACAAAATAAAGTAAAAATAAAAATATGTTGGATTTAATCCATTTCCTAAAATACACACACACACACACACACACATATATATATATATATATATATATATATATATATATATATATATATACATATATATACATATATATATACATATATATATATAATATATATATATATATATATATATATATATATATATATATATATATATATATATATATATATATATATATAATAAATCCATTCTCTGAGTAATGCTTTACTTCATTCTTGACTAATGACAATTCCTTGCTTCATTTGCATACATATATATGTAACATACATTCACGATATTATAATAAAATAACCTTATTCTGCCAATAATGATGTATTAATTCCTAAACTCTAGCAAACTTTCGTCCTCATTATGATTCTTTTAATATTGCTAATTTTCTTTCCTGGCCACTGACAATTCTTTCGTTCTTCTTCATATATATATATATATATATATATATATATATATATATATATATATATATATGTATCACATACGAGAGGGAGTGATCCATATATTTAGAATATACTGTGTACAATTCGAAAATGTCTGCAAAGAAAAGAAAAAACAAAGCTACAAAGTTTTGATTTTCTTTTCTTCTTTTTTTAAGCTTTTCTCCCCCAAGCAAGGCGGGAATTTCACTAGCACGCAAGGGGTTATTGAGAGTGGGAACAAGAGTAAAGAGGCGTGATAGAGGAAAGGATGAAGAGAAGAACGGGGAATAGATCAAGGCATCTGAAGATAGCTATCAGGGAAGCAAGTAAGAGGAAGGGAGTTCCACAGACGGGAAGGACGAGACATGAAGCTATTGGAGTAGAAGTAACGGCAACATTTAACCGTTTCGACAGTGAAAGAGTGGGACTCAGATGCGGCACGTTTAAATTCATGCAGTTTGGGAACTAGCGAAAGTAGCTCGTCGGAGCAGTTACTGTGAAAATATTTGTAGAAAAGACAGAGGGAGGAGACGGCACGTCTGTGAGAGAGCGACTATAGACGAGATGCCAGATCAGAGGCAACCACATTGCATATCCGTCTCTGGATTTTGTCGAGGACCTTCAGACGAACAGCGGGGGCTCCAGAACATATATGATAGCAGTATTCCATGCAAGGGCGAATGGTTGATTTATTCTGTCAGTATTGAATATACTAATTCCTGATTACTGAATATCTCTTTCTTCCTGATTTACAAAGCATTGCTCTGGTAGGCTACCACTACTACTACAACATTCACTTGTCAATTCACTTAACCTAACCTTTCTATTTAACAACGTAAGATACGCAGATGAGACTTTGTTGATGACAAACTCAATAAAGCAGTCTGAAGAGCTCCTAAACAATACAAGAAGAAATGACAAACTTTTAACTGTATTCGCTCGTGCATTGAATACTGTTGCCATAACTGGTATGATGCTACTGCTATTCATTTCGCGATTCTTGACAAAATAGCAAAGAAAGATATGCAATGTAATCGATCCTGACTTAGCATCACGATATTTTCATGGCAACTGCTCTAACGGTTTCCCTTTTATCCCTGGTGCCCCGACTACGTGAATTTAAGCGGGCTACTAGATTGGCATCGAGGTCCCGCCACTTTACTGTTGAAATAGTTAAATGTAACCGCCACTTCTATTCCAACAGTTTCTTTTCTCGCACTTACCGCCTGTGGAACTCTTTTCCGTTTATTTGCTTCCCTGATAGCTACAATCTTCAAAAATTTAAATTTAAACATCTTCTTGAATCTCGTTCATCTTTTATACTTTCCTATACCCAGCCTTTTCTCTCACTTTTACTCTGTAACCCCCGGCGTACTAGTGGCATTCTTGCCTTGCTTAGAGTGAAATAAGTAAAAAAAAAAAAAAAAAAAAAAGAAGAAAAATAATGTAAGGTCGTCAGTAAGAGGTACAGTCCACGGTGTTAGCTACCAATTGGAAACATCAGAATCTAGCAGGTACGGACATTTAACTATCTGGATAGTGTTGGAATAGACGGAGGAAAATATGACCTAGAGATTCGAGGGTGTATTGAAATAGTGAACAATCCCTTCCTGAAACTAAGCAAAATATTAAGAAACAGGAAAAAAAAATTTAAAAACAAAGATAAGTGTGCTGAACTGCTATGTAATATCGATCATCCTATATGGCAGTGAATGCTAGACAATTTATTCACAGATGCAGGTGAAACTTGAAAAGACAGGAATGTGGTTCTACAGAAAAACTCAAAAGATGTCATGGACGTAACATATGAACAACGAGGAAATTTTGAGAATATTATGAAAGAGAAGGACATTTTTTATACTTAAAATAATAAAGAGACAGTTGAAATTTCTAAGAGAGTTTAGAATATTTAACACCCACAGAATATATTGAAGGCAAGAGGCCCAGAGGGGAACAGTGAATAACCCACATAACGAGTATTAATGGATGGTAGAGCAGGAGCTGGGAAGTGAACTGATATTGCTTAGAGCTAAAAACGACAGGAAATTGTGGAGAGCCATGATTGCCCACATCCTGAGGGGACACAGCACATAAAAGAACTTATTTCATCACATAGATCGAGCATTATGATAAAACATCAGTTAATGACAATGGCAGACTTATTTATCCATCCTGGTATGTAATCATTAGAGTGAATGAAAGTTTGCACGTATTTATTTAATAAATTATTTAATGGGATATCATCGATAATTTTAATAGACAATATGTATAAAAATAAAAGAGAATAGGAAAACTGTATTATTAACCGACGCGTTTCGCAATATGTGGACTTTTTCAAGGCAAAAATAAAATTAATTCATTAAAACATCGTAACTATTAACAACAAAACAAAATGTCTTTAGCAAACTAAAATAATTTAGAAAACGTTATTGTATTCATATTGTCAACTGAAAATTACGTCAAATAGTACTACCACGTATGGAATATATATATATATATATATATATATATATATATATATATATATATATATATATATATATATATATACATATATATATATATATATATATAAGTCAGCGGCAGTCCGTTGTAGTTTCATAAATGGATTATGCATGTCTCGATCCATATGTGCCGGCCATTAAATCAAGTGTGTGGGCCACTTCCGGCCAAGTTGAGGTTCACCTTAAACAAATGCACGCCATCGGCACTTTCTTCTCCTCTGATTTTCTTTCACCCTAAACCAACTATTGTAAAGTCAAACGGCGAGAGGGGAAATGATAACGGGAGCAGGTTTTGGTGAAACTGGGAGCTTCTACTCCTGAACCTTCACGTCGGCGGTGAATGTAGTCATCAACGCCATCATCATAAAGGAAGCGATCAGCAAAGAAGAAATTAAATTTTTGTATACGATATTAAGCCGACGATATATATATATATATATATATATATATATATATATATATATATATATATATATATATATATATATGCACACGCGAGGATGTGTCAATATAGTATATATTTGAATATATATATATATGTGTGTGTGTTTGTGTGTGGATGTGTGGATGTGTAGCAAACATGAACCTTCGTGCACGCAAAAAAAAGCGTGTTTCAAAAGGGTCGACTTTTCCATTGACAGTGCTGTTTTTTTAACTACTATGTCGAAAAGGAGAGATGAGAACCTGTGATGTATAGCTATATCTTGATATGCGATATGATTTCTTTGTGTTCCTTATTTCGACAAATATGAACCTTCGTATCCGAAAAAAACGTTGTTTTACTATTGACACTGCTATTATTTTAACAACGTTCACTCTCTCAGTAATGTTTATTTACAAAATTATTTACCTTTTATAAAGATGTATTATTTATCATTTTATAATAATTTCAACTTTACTTTTTTATTCAAAACTTTCTGAAAATTTCAAAATTACCAAAATATGTAACCATCTGCAATGCAATATTTATTATTTATCATTTTATAAATAACTATGAAAACGAGTTTTTTATTCATAATTTTATATTAATGAATTATCAAACAAAATTTTTCTGCATATAATAGATTTTCTCAGACTATTTTATATCTCAGATTACTTATTGTTTTCATTTTAATTTTGCATTTTTTTAATCATGATCATGAAATCCAAGGCCTGAAACTTAAGCAATTATAATTACTACTCATTTTTTAAATTATTTTGGAAAAGTATTTTTATAAAAGTTTTAAATCGTTGGTAATTTTACAAATAAATTCCTTTTTACATTTATTTCTTTATAAAATGATAATGGATAAATCTTTATAAAAGGTAAATATTTTTTTTATAATGTTATGTAGCCAATTCCTTACAACAGTTTTGACTTCTTCGTTACAACCATAACACTTGCCCAAAAAGATGATCAGCGGGGACACTAGACCATATATGGCAACAGTATTCAATGCATGAACGAATGGTAGATTTGTAGATGTGAAGGATGGACTCAAATGAGCAAAGCTTTCAGATAATCAACTTTCCTTGCGGCTGATGCAGCTATTGATTCAATGTAGTTGTTCCACATCAGATCAGTGGAAAACGTAAGACCAAGAAGGCGCAGTGATTGCGCATATAGTGCTGGTGTTAATAAAACATTACTTGATGTAATACAACAGAGTTATTAAGTATATATTAATAAATATACATATTATTCCTCACCGGTAGCACGACTCGGAGTTTCATGCACAACGCAATCTTCAGGTGCTAAGTATAGACTGGCTGTAACGTAATTTAATTTTCTTAAAAATATATCTGGTTATCATAATGTTGGCGTAGGTAAGTATTATACTGGGATTACAGTTTTGTTTTTCTTCAAGGAAGTTTTAAGGAAAATAAAAACAAAGAGGATACTAATATATAAAGAGAGTTGACATTTTTGGAACACATAATAAGGAAAAAGGGCTTGGAAAATTCGACACTCACATGGACAAAGGAAAATAGTGAATAATTTACTTCAGTTTCTGTTTAGAAAAATAGTATGACAAAATTTTTTGTGACGCTTTTCATCCGTTAGGTTTGGTTTGGTTTGTTTTACTTCATATCAACCTCTATGTATATGTATGCATGTTGCGGCATTCACCCTGACAAGCAAGGGAGTTTGAACTTCACACGTGGTCCCCACACCTCGCGTGCTATCCCAATGGAAGGAGGAATATGCTCTTACTTGCCGCAGAATTTTCACAGACGCAGAGGCAGGAGTAACCAAGAGGCCGCCGGATGCCGGTGCAGACGCCGAATTGTTTTGAATTCAGAGTTGACCTTCTGGGTTCTATAGCCTTAAATAAATTCTATAGTCTTGGATGGCAACTGGTCTAGGAGACCAGTTGCCATCCAAGGCTATAGAATTTATTTACCCATAGTTGGAGGGAGAAGAAGAGTATTCACACCTTTCCCAAGGGTGTTAGCACGTAAGTGAATGTAACGGATTCGACTGGAATTCGAACACGGCTCTACAATTCCTCAATCCGAGCCGTTATCCATTACTCCACCGTGCCTCCTAACCTCTATGGGATATTTAATGACGACAAGATTTTTATTGCTGGTAATATTTTTCCAAAAATGTTTTGCTGGTAATTTTTTTTCCTTCAAAAATGTATTGCTGGTAATAATTTTTTCTCAAACAAATTAATTGCTGGTATTAAAACCTATCTTTATACTTTCATGGTGTTTTGACCCCAGTTTGGGGGTTAACTATTTGCACATAGCTGGGATCCTAACAGGTGCTACCACTCCGGGTCAGGGTGGACCTGGGAACACCAGCAATTAAGAGGTGGTTCAACTATCCTCAAACCCTCCTGATCAGAGGCTTTACTGTTGGATGTAGTTTATCGTCTTACCCAGGACGGTTTCATCCGTTAGGATTTCATCGGAATCAGCTTTGTTGATTTTGTCACCTGCGCACGAAACGAGAGACGCTAGTAGTTCCAAAATTTTTGAAAGAATATATTTTTTGTGTGTAAATTGATGGCAGATCAGGGATGGAAGAGATAATAGAAAAAAAATACAAACATTGCTTTCAGCTACGAAAGATTGCTAGAAATATCAAAAAACATGTGACAGTTTTTTTATTTTAGTTCACCTAATGCAAGACTCATGAGCCACTCAAGCTAGAGGACTAATGGGCGAGATTGTTGTATGACGTAAGGAAGGAGGAATGTGGGATTGGACATGAAGATGTTAAGATTGTAGTAGTCGGGGAAGCATCATCTCAGGAGTTTGTTCCACAAAGTAACAGTTCTGAGGAAGAAACTATCTGAGTGAAACTTACTCCTTACCAAATGAATACGAAGGAAATGTGAATGAACTGATGCTGTATCGTTTTAAGACATTAGCGATCATGGCTCTCCACAATTTTCTGTCTTTTGTAAGTGTCCAAAATTAAATGCAATTTGTTCTATGATATAAGAAATAAGGGCAAACATGGACCTTCGTGGCCATAAAAAACGGTGTTTCAAAAGGACATTTTTCTAATGACAGCGCTATTATTTTAATTACGTTCACTCCATCGGCAATGTTTATTTAAATGATTATAAAAATATTTACCCTTTATAAAGATTTATTATTTACCATTCTATAAAGAAATAAATTCGAAAAGAAATCTTTTACACTAGATCGTTATGTAGGCTATGCGCTGTTTTTCTCTATCTTGCCTTCAATATGCCCTTTGGGTGTCAGATTTTCCATGCCCTCTTTCCTAATTACTTTCTCTAGATATTTCAACTGTTTCTCTCTTATGTGAAGTATAAGTGTCCTTTTTGTTTCCATTTTCTCTAAAACTTTGTTGTTGCTCACTTGTTCAGTCCATGTTATCCTCAGTATCCTTCTGTAGAACCCCATTTATGTTGCTTCAAGTTTCTTCTACATCTCTGCAGAGACGGTCCAGTATTCACTGCCGTATGGGAAGACTGGTATCACAAACTGCTAAAAAGACACAAAGATGTTTAAACTCTGAAGAGGCGTGAAGTCGATTAGTTTCTAACAGTATTTTCCACACATTCAAGTGCAGTAAAAGAATAAATTGGCTGAAGGAATATTAAATGGAGACGAAAACGAAAGTAATGTTATCGTCTTTTTCTTCTAAGTGCCGTTGAAGATCATGGTTCTCTACAGTTTTCTGTCCTTTGTAGGTTTTAGTAAATTTTGTTTTTCTGTTATCTCTCCTAAACCTTGTTCTGCCATCTATGCACTCAAGCTCGCCAGGTAAGTCATGTCATTTTTTTTTAAGCGTATCACCCCAAGCAAGGCTGGAGGCCACTATCACGCAAGGGGTTAAAGAAGGGTTGGAGGAAGAGCAGATAGGAGTGGTAAAGGAGAGGATGTGGAGAAAGAGAAAGACAGTGGGTCGATCAAGGCAAGGGGGTTACAGAAGATTTCGAGCGAGAGCAGATAGGAATGAAAAATGAAACGATGTGGAGAAGGGAAGTGGATAGATCAAGGCAACTGGAGATGTCGATTGACGCTACACTTAAACCGTTGGAGATTGTATTTGTTAGGGAAACAGTAATAGGGAAGGGAGTTCCACAGGCGATATGTGCGAGACATGAAGCTATTGGAGTAGAAGAGACGTCTACATCTAACAGTTTCCACGGTGTAGGGGTGGGAGTGGGATGCCAGCCTCGTGGGACGTTTAAATTCACGAGGCTTAGGGACAAGCGAAAGCAGCTCCTCGGAGCAATTACCGTGAAAGTACTTGTAAGAAAGGCAGAGTGAGGCAACATCGTGTCTGTGAGAGAGCGACTGCAGACGAGATGACAGATCAGGGCCAATCACGTTGCCTATCCGTCTCTGGATCTTATCAAGAACCCCCAGGCAAACAGCAGGGGCCCCAGACCATATATGGCAGCAATACTCCATGCAAGGGCGAATGGTCGATTTATAGACTTGGAGGATCGATTCCGGGGAGAAAAATTTCCTGGCTCGGCACAGGGAACTAACTTTCCTTGCGGTAGATGATGCAACTGACTCGATGTATTTGTTCCATCTCAGATCAGCAGACAGCGTGAGACCGAGCAGCCGCAGAGAGGAGCTCTCGAGAAGTTGGTCTTCAGACATTCTAATGGGATGCAGGGATGGATCCTTGTGATGGTTAATAGAGAGCAGTATTTTACTTTCTCCCTCAATCTGTCCTGTGAGTATCAAATTTTCCAAGCCCCCTTTTCTCGTTATGAGCACTAGAAATTTCAACTCTCTCTTCCTGATGTTATATATGTGCCCTTGTTTGTTTCCACTTTCTCTAAAACTTCGTCATTGTTCACATGTTCAGTCCATGGTATTCTCAACATTCTTCTGTAGAATCACATTTTTATTACCACGATTTCTTCTTAATCTCCGTGGAGATGGTCCGGTATTCACTGCCATATGGGACGACTGAAGACACTAAGAAAGATGTTTAAACTCAGAATAGGAGTAATGTCGATTAGTTTCAAGGACTATTCTCCAAACATTCAGGTGTATTTTAAAATGGAATTTTTAGTAATCCAACAGTTTTTTTTTTATCACGTTAAACGTTATTCGAGATCTATGACAGCAGAAATTTTGCTTGAAGGCACAATATTTGGCGTCGCTTGACCGAATGTTCTTCGTGGCCAAGTTGGTTAAGGCGTGCTAAGCTTAACGGTAGCTCTCTCTCTCTCTCTCTCTCTCTCTCTCCTGAGGGACGCAGGTTCATATCCTGCCAGAGAGAGCAAATTTTTCTTTAACAAGATTTCAAGAACATTCAGGTCGATAGATGAAAATAAATAAATATACTGTTTAATAAATTAATAAATAAACGGAACGTCTACTCAAATACGAGCATCCACTAAAAGTAAAGTTTGGAGGGATGAAGTGTGCAAAAAGAAATTGTCTGCGGGGAATATTAGAGACGAAAACGAAAGTAAGGGTTTACGAGTTCGAAATTTATCAAAATATTTTGCCAAGTTAGAATTATTAAACGCGCTAATGACTATATATGAAGTAAGAAGGGACATAGAAAATAAAGTTGCAATTTCAAACTAGCCCATGGATTTGTTAAATAGCAATAAAATTATGGCGCAAAAGTAAATTATGGTGAAAAAGTAAATATAAAAATGTAGATGACATAAAAAAAAGAGAAAATCGTCTTTGAATGATCCACTTGTTTCGATGACGTTTTAATAGATATTTTTATAATTTAGTATTTTATGTTTCCTATATTTTCTCTTTGTGTCAGTATATGTGCGTGCGTCAATTGGTTTGATTTGCTTTTCAAGTCACGAAAAATTGTCATCGAGACATTTTTAAATGAAAAACAAAATGGCGAAAAAAGAAATTACTATATGGGAAATGAAAATTTCTTTCTCTACCCATTTTTTTACAAAAATAAGTAAAAATTGAAGAAATAAATGAATAGAAAGCGAAAAGTAGAGAAGGGGTAAAAGATTGATAGACACTGAATTTACGGAATGTCATTTCATCCATATCTTATGCGAATGTCGGCAGCCGCGCTATAAACTCGAAATGCTTCGATGGTTTAGTTTGGTCTGGAATTCCCGCGTCTGATCGTTTTCTCTTCCTTCATACATAAATAACAAACAAAAGAGAATAAAATACAACGGGGAGGGGGAAAAGATGTCTCTTTTTTTTTTCTACCTAAGAAAAAAAATGAATAGAAAATTGGCGGTATCAGCCATTTATTTGAAAGATTTTCTCTAACGGAACTGACCTGGATTTTCCTTCCTTATTTGTAAAAGAAAAAAAATCAGGCGAGAGAAGAAAAATAAAAATGAAAACTTCTTCCGATAGCTTTAATACTTGCAGTATCCAAAACGAGGCTGATTATCGTCATCATCATCACCATCATTATCATCGTTGTTATTATTTTTCTTTTATTTCTAAGTTTTACTTTTATATGACAACGGAAAAAATTACAGACATAAAACGAATAAAAAGTATTTTTGCTAAATTAATTTTTTTATACATTATTACTTTTATTGGTTAGTGCCTTTGTAGCTGTAGTCATTTTTGTTTTCTGATTTCAAAATTTTCTTTGGGCCTGCCTTAAGGCTGAAATAGTTACATTATTTTCCCACCGGTCCCAGTGGTTGGTTTTCAAAATCCACTTAAAAGCCGGAAAATCAAACGCTGATTTTAAAGGTAATAAGGCCCTTTTTTTTTCTTTTTTTTTTTTTTTTTACAGTGAGGTTCACAATGTACAAGGCCCCGGCATCCACTGGAGGTAGAGGATTACAGAGTAAGAGTCACGTTTTATGCAGATATGTCGGGAAGCTAACGGTTAGCGCTAGACTTGAATAGATTAAGATTGTAGTGATCGAGAAAACATACTCTTAGGAATTGGTTCCACAGAGCAGTGATTCAAGGGAAGAATCTGCTTAAGTGGAACTTACATCTCACCAATGGAATACGGGGTGAATGATGGTGGTTCGTTACAATATGCGTCTATTGGTCCTAAACGCGAAGATTAAAACTGGTGGAACTAAGGAATGTAGTTCGTCTGAGCACTTTCCATTGAAGTAGCGATAGATCAGTGAGATACTTGCGATGTTTCGTCTGTGAGAGAGAGGTTGTAGAATGGAAAATAACCATTTTAATAGTATCCCTCTACCTTAACTGGCTCTCGAGCCTTGTATTATGTGAACAGTAAAATAAAAAATCCAACAGGACAGTGTTTTCCTGCACATCTAGAATTTCAAACACTGATTTTCAAGGTAGACCCTCTGTAATTAAAAACTTGGCGCAACATAATCTCTCTCTCAAGATTTACACCAATTTTTCCATTTGTGTGCACCTAATTAATTCCTGTAAATATCCTAGGTCTACCTGGTGGGTTAGAATTTTGTTTTCCTAGAAGAGCAAGCCCTCTTCACTTAGGTGAGGCAGTATTTCTGTTCCATTTTCTCAAACATTGACCAATTGTCTAAGACTGTGATCTTGATCCCTACTGCTGTGGCCTCGTGCCAGCCAAGGCGATATGTATATGAAATAACGAATTGGGCTTTGTTAGTGTGTTAGATAGTTGCCTTTTCACAACTGGCGCCACTGATCAATGCCCGAGTCCAGGTTAAAGGTCAAGATTTTGAAATTTCATAACAGTAGTTGCCTTAGACAATAAAATCTTTCTATTTCTCCTTATTTAACCTTGTGACATAAATGGCTAAACTTATAAAATATAGATAATTTAATGAAATGATTCGTTAGATATTTTTTACGAATGGAAAAAATTTATTTTTATTTAATGCTACTATTATCTGTACTAATATTCTGCTGACTTGTATGTCTAGGTTTGATTTCCGGTCGAGTTCATTACATTCACTTACACGCAAAAACACTTGGGAAAGGTAGGGAAAAAGTTTTAAAATTGCAGTGATAATTCTCATTTCTTGTAAGATTTTTTCTTATGAAATTTTCACTTCTCCTTTGATTTTTTTAAAATTATTTGGTAAAGAAAATGCAGCTATGTAATTATAACTTAATCATGAGATAATATCATTCTCTTGAATTAACTATAAAGTTTTCCTTTCTCGCACATGAAACTAATCCGTTTTTGTATAAGATTTAGATAAAAACGTGAATTGAAAGATTGGAAGGGATAAGGAAGAAAAATTAGAAGATACAAACAAAAGGTGAGAGAAGATC
>OZ038480.1:60655710-60675710 GCA_964036315.1 Acanthosepion esculentum
ATGTGACCCCAAATTCTAACGGCGTATTGGGATAGTGAAAATGCTTTCCAAAAGCTAAGCGAAGTATTTAAAAAACAGGACAATTTCATTAGAAACAAAGAAAAGAGTTCTGAACTGTTATGGAATATCAGTCCTCTTATATGCTAGTGAATGCTGGACAATCTCCTCGCGGATGAAGCAACAGAAATATGGTTCTACAGAAGGATTTTGAAAATAGCATAGACTGAATATGTGAGAATCGAGGAAGTCTTAGAGAAAATGTAAACAAAAGGCACTTATACTTGACATCAGAAATAAAACAATTGAAATTTCTAGAGCACATAATGCGGAAAGAATACTTGGAAAATTTACTTAACATACTGAAGGGGCAGAGGAAAATGATGTATAACTTACCTAAAGAGGTTGTGTAAATGATTGGCATAAGAGGATTTAGAAGAGAAAATAGAGAACATTTACTAAGAACTACAAAGGAAGGAAATTGTGGATACCCATAATCACCAACGTCCTGAGAGGACATGGCACATAGAAGAAAAATTTCTACCAATTCAGACTTTCACAAACCTTCGCTACGCCATTTTTACGGTATCCCTATTTCCTCCGTATGCCTTTGGTTCCACTCAGCTTCTCCCTCAAATTTGTTACTTACTGGAACAAACTCTCGAGAGGATGCTTCCCCGACCACTACAATCTTAACTTATTCATGTCCAGTGTTAACCGATATCTATTTTATATATCTTCATAATATGCACGTTTTAATCCCTCCTTCCTCCTCTCTTACACCATACAACAATCTTGCTCAGTAATCCTCTACCTTGAGTGGCTCTTGAGTCTTGTATTGGGAGAACTAAAGTAAAAAAGAAAATGTAAGTCTGCTTGTTCCCCGTTAGTTAGTAAATTAGATAGAACGTGCGTCAGATAAATAATGGACCATTCCGTTTTGTTTGCGCGGAAAAACGGAAGGAAAAATACATTAGAGACAATCGATAAAAAAGTATACATAATAAGAAAGAAAGAAAAAATGAAATAGAGAAGAGAAGATAATGCTCTCATGTGTCTGCTTCAGTGAAATAGAAAAACCTTTCAATTTTTAATCTTTTCATTTGTACACTCTTACTTCTTTAAGTCCTGGGTATGACAATAAAGTACATCCGCGTCCTGGGTAAGACGATAAACTACGTCCAACAGCATGGCCGCTGATCAGGAGGTTTTGAGGAGCGTAAAACCACCTCTTAATTTCTGGTTTTACCAGATTCACCTTAACCCAGGGTGGTAGCACCTGTTAGGGTTCCAGCTATGGGCAAATAGTTAACACCCGAACTTGTGTAAAAATAGGTTTTAATACCAGAAATACTTTGTAATAAAAAAAAATTATTACCAGCAATAATTTTCGAAGGAAAAATTATTATCAGCATTATTTTAAAAAAAAAAAATACCAGCAATACAAACATTTATACATTCTTTGACCAGCTATAGATTTCTTCAAGAAAAAATATCCCCAGAAATAGATTTTTTAAGAAAAACATATTACCGGCAATAGAAAATTTTGTCGGCATTAAATAACCCATTGAGGTTGATATGCCGTAAAACAAAATAAACCAAATCAAATCTCATTTCTTTAAATAATAACCTGCATTTATACTCTTGATTGTTATTGTAATATTTTGTTAAAGATTTTAGCTCAAATATTTAACGATTCAATAGGTGATTTTTTTTCCATGCATATTTTATAGGCATGGAATTGCAAGGAATTTCTTCAATCGTTAACTGGGAAAATCACGATCCCGTAACTCCTTGTGTCGTAGGAGCACCACATGTACTGCAGCCGCAGCAGAAGTCGTGTTCCACGGGCAAGACATCCTGGCGGAGCCCAACCCTCTCGAGGCTGGCTGGAATTCAGAATTCTCCTTCTCCTAGATTGATTGCCAACCAAGGCTACAGGACACAAACTATCATAGAAAAGAAGAGGGAGAAGTGGTGGATTCCCACCTTTCCCATTGATATTAGCTCGTAAATGAATGTAATTAACTCGACTGGAATTCGAACTCTGCTCTCCGATTTCACATTCCGAGCCGCTATCCATTACTCCGTCAGAAAATTCAAATCGTGAAGCTTTCATGGATACTGATAATAATTATTATTGACCATTCGATATGACTTTAAAAAATAGTTCTAAGTCGTCCTAGTTACTCATTTTTCACTTTTTAGGTTGTTTTCTCTGAAATGTTTGTTATGAAATGCCAGTTCCTTCGTATTTTCTCAGTCCAGCGGTAGCCGTTAATATCGCATATCGTATTCTGCCCCTCTCCCTTACTGATTGGACACTTATATAATTTCTACGCCTTAGCTATGCTAAGTAGGCAGTCATTTACATATTACTACAGTTTTTATTTTATTTATTCATTATTCCTCTATTATTGCATTAAAATAAATATGTTGCTCATTTCAAAATGCCAATGCACACACGGTCTTTAATTTCTTTCTCTTCTTTCTCACTGTTTCATTTGTTCATTTGTCTTACCTTTTTCGCTTTAACAATCGCCATTTTCTTATTTCCCAACGCACTCACACAATCCCTCTAAAAAAATAGTCCCATGAAATATTTTGTATAATAGCTTCATATATCTATGTCCGTGAGTGTCTGTTTCCGTATGCGCGAATGTATGCCAGCAAACATATGTGTGTACACACTGTTGATTATATTTCTATGGTGTGTAATTATCTGTTACTGATAGTTAATACCACGCCTGAGTTAGTGTTTTCTCATTTCAATAAACCTTGCCTGATGATGACAGAGTAGACTGTCGAAACTCGATCACGTTTCTGAAAATGAAAGGCCTCCCACATTACATTACATATGAGAAATATTTAGATATTTTGCGCAAAAAAAGCGTCAAAATGTTTGTGGGTAACTTTATTCCATTTTCTGACTGAATTTCTGGAATGAAGAGTTATTGTTATTTGCATTATTTTCGGTCGGGCGAATTTTGTTACTCTTACAACTTTTCGACCGTTGTTCCCTAACCCTGGCTTTCATCAGGTATATGTCCGCCCTGGTAACCTACAGGGAATTTCAAAGGCAAGATACCCTTGGAACTTGGATCGCAGAATGAGGACAATATATCTTCATACGTGATAGGTGGTTTGATTTTTGAAGGGTATTTTTTGGAAGGGGTTAAGATGTGCTAGTAATGAAACGAATATCGACGCGAAAGATGGAATCAGCGAGCCGAGTTCGAATTCAAATTCCGAGTGAGTGTGTTATGCACACTTTTGCACTAATACCCTTGGAAAATAAATGGATTTGTCTCTGCTTCGAACCTCAAAATAGCAGGATAGACTGAGTTCTATAACCTATAAAAAGCAAAGCACTGTAATTTATAAAAAGGAAAACTCTAATTTCGGAGAGAAAGCAACGGGAAACCACTCCCACTAGCTTTCCCAAGAATATATGTCAATTCACAGTTAATAACGATAAAGAATCTGTGGAGAGCCATGATTGCCTATGTTCAGAAGGGACATGGTATTAAAATAATTTTATTGTTTTGTATGATTGGGTCGTATCATTGCCGCTATGACGCAGTTTGAGCTGCTACGTTTTGACAGAGTCTGGTTCTAGGCACTTGTCCGCCTAATCGTGCAATTACAAGCTGCAAGATATCGATTAGTCAAAGTTTCATAGCATTTGGGTTCGGCCATTCAAGATATTTTTTATTGAACTCTATCATCAAAACAAAAAAAACGTTTGTTTGTTTTGTTTTGTTTATTTTTGTTTTTTTTTTTGTTTTTTTGTTTTTTGTTGTTGAAATAAGCATCAGTGAAAATAGTCGGAGAAAATGTCATTTTCTAAATTGATATTAATGCTGGCTTTTGAATATCCAATTTTGCCCGATTGCATGTTAAAAAGTAGATTGCAAGTGATTCAAACCAAATCATTTATTTAAAGACAATTGGAACAAAAAGGAAACACCTAAGTTAAATTTTGCTAGATTGCGTTTCGTAGAATCAAGTGGATGTAATCTCCACGAAAAACAGAATAGATAAAAGATAAGTGAACATTTAATCTATTTAATACAAGATAGATAGATAGATAGATAGATAGATAGATAGATAGATAGATAGATAGATAAAAAGCTCAAAGATATATCACCAGATTATAATTTTTACAGATAAGTTTTGCTTTCTGCGACAAATAAATCAATTGGAGTTATTGAAAAATATAAAATTTAGTTTAAAATACATTACATTAAAATATTATAGAAAGGAATTTATATAAAAATCTGAGTATAGTAATGGTTCAACTTACAGTTTACTGAATATTATAAATACATATATCTATCCACCCTCATTCTCTCTCTTTCTCTCTCTCACTTTCTCTCTCTTTCTCTCTCTCACTCTCTCTATTTATATATATATATATATATATATATATATATATATATATATATATATATATATATATATATATATAGGTAATTACACTCGTCTCGGAAAACCTTCGGTTTCTTGATTTGCCAATGATCAAATCAATATCGAAGGAAAAAAGGTTTTCAAAAAAGAAAGAGCTATGAACTTGAACGTCTGTCGAAAATAATCGTACAACATACAGGTCCAAAGCCCAAAGAAAAAAACCCCGATACGAGTAATAAACTATATATAATGAGATAGCGATATATATTTTATATATTGAGAAAATGTATGAAAAAATGGAAAAGTTTTCGTGTGACGCGTTTCATCCATTAGGACTTCACCGAACTAAATTTATTTTGGTGCGACTACACCTGCACACGAACGAGGAATGCTGGGAATTTTAAATTTAATTTTTTTTTATCTAGCCGATTTTATTTAGATTTTCGCCATTACTGGCAGAATTTCTATTATCACAGTGTCGGGATACCTACTAACAAATGTGATGTAAAGAAAAATAAAAAGAATTTAAATGAAATCGGCTAAATTAAAAAAAAAACATTTAAATTCCCAGCATCCCTCGTTCGTGCGCATGTATAGTCGCACCAACATAACAAATTTAGTCTGGTGAATCTTAAGGTTAAAAACAACACAGTAACAAGTAATTTATTTGAGACTGACTCAATTTTACTCACTTATTTGTACATAACGATGTTATCTATTCATTTCAAGTGTTGCGGTCAGTATTTTGTATGACGTCCTTTGGTTTTGATTACTGCTTGGATGCGACAAAGCGGGCTGAGAATCAAGTTGTTACATCAGTCAACCGAGATTTCTTTTGTACATACTTCTTTAATAGCTTCTCTCCGTACTTCGGTACTTGAAGGTTGTTTTTCTGCAACTTTGCTTTTGACAGTTTCCCATAAATGTTCAACTGGTTTCAGATCTGAGCTGTTCCCAGGCCAATCCAATGTTATCACGTTGATCCTGTTCAAAAAATTCTGAACGACCTCTGACCGGTAGAACGGAACACCATCATGTATATATAATGTGCACTGATGAATGTGAATATGTCGTTGCAGTTTTCTTCCGTTGTAGTTCCACATACCTCGCAGCTTTCATTTTTGTTCCTGGAGGCAAGAAGTGGAGTCCAGTTGATCCAGATCTGGACATACTTCCCCGAATCATCCGGCTTTGTGGGTGCTTTATAGTTTGAAATGTACAATTTTCATCCAATGTCTTACCAGGGGCGATTTCTCATGTTTCTTTGACGAATAACGAACTGTTGCGGGTTAGATTCATCTGTGAAAATATAACTTTGATCCAGTCTTCATATGTCCAGGTATCATGTTACTTAGCAAATGTCAGGCATTTGATTTCATAGTTGCAGCTAGCTGTGATTAATGAGCGAGTTCGAAATTCAGACCAAAATCAAATCTGAGACGACGTGAAACAGTTATCAAGTGGTCATTTCTAGTACTGGTTTTCTTTGGATGTTTACATCTCCCCTTGTCGCTAAATGTCTCTGATTTGGGAAATTCACAATACCTGTGTGAGTAGCTGTCTTGCTACAACTTAGTTTTACATTAATTTCTGTTGTGGAGTTATTTCCACAATAGAACTTGTAGTCGGACTAAATGCGTCCTAAATGGGGTAAACGTACAGAAACGTTAGGAACTTGTAATAAAGTGTTACGCAGAGTAATCGAGTTGTGGTCGCTGATAACTTACTCCTCACTCGACTACCTACTGACTCCTACCTATAATTGGTGGGAGAGTCTATTATCTAGACAAGGTGTCTTTCACTATAACAATTTCACGTTCGTGTTCAATCTTAATTTGGGTCCTTCGTGTAGGTGAAAAACGAGGATTTTTGCCCATATTCCAGGCCTAATTCCCTACAGAAATGCTGTCACTATGGCTACTAATTTGGCAATGATAAACATTTCTGACCATAAATCCTGTGTGCACAATAGCTGATGCAATAACAAAAAACGAGTCGTGGCGCCTGGCTCAACGCAGTGCCCTCTTCATCTACCGGTACCCTTCTAGATGATGAGTGCACTCGGGTCGGAGTCGCGATCCGTCTTGGAATCAAATTATGTTGGCGTCACAGATGCAGATGTGGAGATTCCATTGATGACTTTGGTTTGCATCCTCTCTCCAGTCGTCATAGTGCCGGCCGCTTTCCACGGCATGCAGCAATAAACGACATCATCAGAAGAGGTTTGGATGAAGCTGGGTTCCCTTCCCAAATCGAACCCGTAGGCTTCGACCGTGGGGATGGAAAGCGGCCGGATGGCATTACCATTTTCCCTTTTAAAACGGTGAAGTCCTTGATTTGGGATGCGACTTGTGTGGATATATTTGAGCCGGGTCCCATCGCCCGGGACGCAGAGATAAAAAATATAGTTAAATATTCTTCTCTTACTGATAGATTTTTTTTACTCCTCTGGCAGTGGAGACTTCTGGGGTTATTGGCCCTCTTTCGATGGCTTTCCTTCGGAGGATTGGTCGTACGGTGTGTCTCGAACTGTGCATAAATCAAATGTAGTTTGGACATTTGCTGCTACCATTTTAAGCAGCACCTTTATGACATCATTGTGTAGGTCCCCATGTGAACTACCTTTAAATGATGCGATGAAAACTAGCTCTCACTTATTTTCATTTTGAGTATTACTTATTATTTTCTCTCTATATTCCTCTCTCTCCATATATATATATATGTGTGTGTGTGTGTGTGTGTGTGTGTGTGTGTGTGTGTATGTCTGTGTGTGTAACTATGTTATAGTTTTGACATTCATGAAAACTGATCCATATTTCATAATATATATATATATATATATATATATATATATATATATATATATATATATATATATATATTCCATGTTTCATTGAATAATATAGACATATTATGGCTATTTAAATTTTTATAATAATCCTTTCTAGTTCCCTAATCAGTATCTTGATATTAAGATGAAATTCATCAAGGAAGGCGGCGTAGTTTTTTCCTACCCAAGTACTTTCTATCTCCTCCGATATCATCCTAGGGGTAAATTACAAAGAGAAACTTATCGTAACTGTGAGCATTGTGATGGTGATTTTTACAAATTCGCGGGAACGCGCTTATATAACTTTTTCAAATTTTTAATTTATCTGTTGTAGCTATGGAATTTTTGGCAAAACAAGAGTCCCAATATAAGGGAGATAACTAGAAATTGGCAAAAAAGCAAGATAGCATTAACTGCACTTCAACACGTTGCTAATACACTCGTAATAATTTTTTGAGTGTTGATTGCTTGAGGGCCTCGAGAATTTGAAGTTTTTGTTTATTATTTCGTGCTGTAGTGTCTTCTTGTATTGTGAAGAGGAATGTGTTTTTAAATGTGGTACAATAGAACGTGCATCCTACAAATGAAGTGTAAAATGTTTTGATAATTTTTTGGTCGTCAAACCAACATATGTACTTACTTTTTCTCAGAGATACAATCTCCCAAAGGACATTTAAACTGAACTACAACGTTAGTCTTTTCCACAACACTAGTTGACGGAGAAGATAAATATGTCTATATTATTCAATGAAACATGTTTTGTTGAATAAAGATATGCTGCCTACACACACACACACACACACACACACACACACACACACACACACACACACACACACACACACACATATATATATATATATATATATATATATATATGTATGTATGTATGTCATTCGTAGACAGTACTGTTTCGCTGTATCACAGCTCCTCAGTGCGATTAAACAACCGAATGCCTCAAGCCCGGATCGAAACCCAACCGATTTGGTGTCAGTCAGGTACATTCTGTTCATACGTTATTTTTATAGATATAATTTATTTAAGTAAATGCTCTGTTTTTTTAATTAAACAGTATTAATTACATTTAGCAACCTGAATGTTCGAGAAGTTTCGTAGAAAATATGCGTTCTCCGACAGGAATCGAATGTGTATTCCTATAAACTGTATCTATAAATACAACGAATAAACAGAAAATATATCAAATAATTGTTGGAATTAATCCATTTCATTATATATACATACATATATATATAGATACATATACACACACACACACACACACACACACACACACACACACACACACATATATATATATATATATATATATATATATATATATATATATATATATATATATATATAGATATATATATATATATATAAAGGTAACATATCCGCTGGTATATAATCCAAGTGGATCCTAGTAATATAAAATATTAAAACTGATCCGCAAAAAGAGTTCAATGTATAAATTATTACAAAGCAAATAATTAATAAACAATAAAATCCAAAATCACCTCATATGAGGAATAGCCTATTTCCGGCGTCATATATATATTTTAATTTCTATAATTAAATTTGAAGTTTTTAGTTTCTGTTTTTGAAACATGGTAATTCCTGTGTAGCGATGGAACCATATTTTTAAATTAGTAAATTTAAAATATATATATATATATATATATATATATATATATATATATATATATATATATATATATATATATCAGTCAGTTTTAACAAATTTTAAGAGCTTTGTCTTGTTCTCGTTCACAATAACGCTGGTACTAATATGTGTAAACACTAAATTTGTTGATAGAAAAAACAAATAGATCAGTTTTCATGTATGTCAAAACTATAACATATAATTCTTCTTCTTGAAAATGACCAATTATGGTTGAATCCGCTAAAATATGTGCGTACAAATAATTTTAACGTTCGTTATCCTGTGTGAAAGATGAGAAAATTACGAAAATAAAAAAATAAAAATCTTTGTCTGCGGTCTTCAATTAAACCTGCTTAAAGGAAAATTTACTGCCAAAATACATACATATATATATATATATATATATATATATATATATATATATATATATATATATATATATATATATATATGCATGTATGTATTTTGGCAGTATATATATGTATATATATATGTGTGTGTGTGTGTGTGTATATATATATATATATATATATATATATATATATATATATATATATATATATATATATATGCGTGTGCGTGTGTTTTAATCAATGTGTTTATAAATGTGTGTGTATGTGCGCGCGCACGTTCGCAAGAAAGGTTTTGTGACTTTATATTCGTATTGTAATCGTGTAGGAGGGATTCGTGCGGATACAGTAAATTGAAAGGGAGGCATCACAAATGCAACAGACCGTCTGAGTGTTTACGTCAAAGGTAGATGTGAAATAACAATAATAAATGGCAGATCATCATCACCACTACCGCTACACGCCACCAAACACCACCACCCCCCGCGACCTTTGCCATTTGCTCTCTTCACTTAAATAGCAAAAATAACGCGTTATGAATAGCAAAGATGACACAAGGATCACTACCACGGCTACTGTACAGCCTAAATTTGTTATTCTGTGAGTCGAAAACAATTATTATTTCTATTTAATATACTTGTATGCCAGAAGTCGGCTGGTTATTGTTGCTGTATCATAATTAATCTCGTCAAATATTCAGTACTTTTCTTGGTATTATTATTATCATGTAATAATTGTGCTCGTCCCATTCTTCGTTAGTTCGCACGACCGTTACGTTCTGCCAGTACCTCATAAATGATGGACTATTCCGTTTTGATTGCGCGAAAAGACAAAAGATATATCAAAGACGCTACTTGGTTTCAGTGAGAAAATCAAAGAAAGAATAGAAGATAGAAGTGTTTAAACGTCTGTTTCAATGAAATGGAAAACGTTGTCATTTTCAAATCTTTTCATTTGTACCTCCTTACTTCTTAAAATTACTATCAGCATTCAAGTTTATAATTATTATTGCAATATGTTGTGAAGTTTCTTTAGCTCAAATATTTATCTATGCGAAAGGGGAATTTCTACGGATATTTTGTGATAGAACTCGTCATGAGCGCAATCATTAACTGAAGAATTAAGATTCATCAGAAATTTAAAACAGGAAAACCGTGAAATTTTCACGGGTTAAAACTAGTTATTATAATTTCTTACTTTGATTTCCGTTGTATATTCATTTCCTTCCGGGTCCCAAATAGAGACCTACGGTCAAACATGGCATCATAACATTTTCACTGAGAATTTTTGTAAAAAAAGGAAAAAAGGCACCTTAAGACCACGTACATTTTACATAGATAAAGCCCTTCGTAATCTGTGATCTGTTCTTATTAGTACAATTTTGTGTATTTCTTTAAGGCATGGGAACCAGGCATTCATTCAATGAGTCTATCGAAACCTTCTCCAATCAAACCAAGAAATCCAACTCCAACTGGAATTATTGATATTCTCATGTAACACATTTTTTTAGATTTCCACTTCCAGATCCTTATTATTATTATTATTATTATTATTATTATTATTATTATTATTATATTTCATTTGATTTCTGGCGTGTACACATTTCATTCCGTTTAGACACCTAATTACAAAAAAGCACATATTTTACATAGATAAAGCACATCGTAAGGTATGGTCTGTACTCGTGAGAACAATGTTTTGTTTTTCTTTAAGGCATGGCCTTCCAAGAATCCCTTCAATGACTCTACTGGAATCTTTTCCAACGAATCCGACAGCTCCAACTACAACAGGGATTGTTGATGTTCCCATGTGCCACATTTTTGAGATTTCGATTTCAAGGTTCTTGTGTTTTAATAGCTTTTTTAAGATCTTCAAAGATACATTGCAGTCTGCAGGGACTGCCATATCAATAAGGAGGCACTCCTTTTTCTTTGTGGTCTGTAATAACAATGTGTGGGCGGTTAGCTTTGATTGTTCTGTCTGTGTGTATTGTGTAGTCCCATTATTATTATTATTATTATTATTATTATTATTATTATTATTATTATTATTGTGTTTTGCCTTTGTTTTGTGTAGTGCGAGTTGCCCATTCAATCAAAGGCAAGAAGCTTTTGTATCCGAAGATCCAAACAGATGCGGTGTCATGCAATCAGAGATTATATATATATATATATATATATATATATATATATATATATGTATATATATATATATATATATATATAAAAGTGAACATAGAAGTCAACACTTAGAGGCGACAGTCTGTTTCATGCTAGATGCAATCGTCATGGCCTGACGCTTCTCTGAATTGACGCTATCCTATAATCAGGCATCCAAACATAAAGGCTATCCTATCAACATGTTATGAGGGGTATTGTATTGTTATTTTGTGTATGGGGTCTGAACAGTGCAGCAATTTCCGACGGGGCCTTTCGATGTCAGGATGAAGTGTACAGCTACGGCTGTGCTTTCTGATAACTAAATGGGATTTCTTTTTGTTGAAACTTGACTAATGCATGGAATAATAATGCAAACACAAAATGTAGTTAGAATAAAATGTATTGAAACAAGAAAGTGTACACAATATTTACATATAGTCTTTTGTATATTTCTGGGAAGACCGTTCCTGGAGAATGTGTTGACTAAGTCGCAGTCGGGCAGAGTCTCTAGTTGGATCTCTTGATTTGCCTCCCTGTCTTCCGGTACCAACCATATTTATATCGTCGGTACTCCGCTATGCAAATTAGGTGGATCCTACCACAACACTTTTCTACATATACCACCTAAGGTATTGCTGCTTCGGTATCTCGACTCCTTACTCCCCAAACCAAAAATTAATAATGATAAAACTTGCAAAGAACAAAAACCCAGACCAACCATACATAAAATAGACAGCAATTTCTCCATCTCCTTTACTAACATAATGGGACTACCACCCAACGATCCAAAGGTTGTACTATACCTTCAAGAGGTCCAACTTGACTCCTGGTTCTTATCTGAAACTCTGCTCCGCGCAAGTCTATTCTAATTCAGTACTTCATAATCCTGGGATACTCACCCTTACTCACAAAGGAGGACCATCTAAATATACACGGCAATATGCTTGGGGACTATATCAAGGATTGGTTCCTCTGTAACGGAGACCCAAAAACGAGGATCTCATTTATGTGCTTTATGAACGAGGGCTACTTGTTCAGGGCGTGTCCTACGTTTATCGTCCCCAGGATGAAGGTGCAATGGTTGAAAGTATAGCGGAGAATTGATGATATCCTTCCGGGTCATCCCTCAACTACCATCCACATTTGTGGCAATTTTAACGTTCATCACAAGAAGCGGCTTGTCAACAGAACTGACAAAGAGGGAAAATACTGTTTGACTTTTCCATATCTTATGATCTGACTCAAATTGTAGACAATTCTACTCGTGTTCTCAATAGAGCAGGGTAACAGTCTAACCTATCATAACTTCCTCACCTCATGCCCTGATCAATATTTCGCTGAGTTTTTTGGCGTACCTCGGACCATTCTTTTGATCTATGTTACGGTTGATGCAAAAGCCAAAGACCGCTATTATGTGTTTTTCATAGGACAATCTATCTAAACCGATTGGGACAGCTGCAGATTTTACATTGCAGAAGCACCCCTCACGGTTCTCTTCAAAAACGGACCTTCCAGGTCAGCCTCCCTTGTTTCCGTTTGGATTCTCTCCAACATTGAAAGCTTTATCCCTCACAAAAAATACAAAAACCAAATAACAAGGCGTGATTCACATCTGAATGTGCTGCATCCATGTCCCACCGTATACCCCTAGTACCGTCTCTATCAGAGAAAGCGATGTTGCAGAACCCTTGCCTCATTCAGAACGGCTCGCAATCACTGCAAAAGAGTCCTGAAAAATGCAAAGAGCAGCTATGCGAAGCCAGTCCAAGCCAAAGTAGAAAACAAACACTTGGAGCCGACCAGTTCTTGGTATTCGGAAACACATTACACAATATTTTATACTATTATTAAACTATAGTCCATTAAAAATGGCCCTATGGTTATTTGATCCTCGTCGGATATGACTAAGCTCTTTGCTATAAACTTTGCTTCTAACTCTGTTAGACGAGAAAAACCAATCCTTATCTGATTTTCCATTCCTCACAGAAGATAGGCTTTGTGATATCTCTATATCGGCTCGGGTGATTTACAGACTTATCAAAAGCCTTGACCCGTGCATAGCAGCTGTAAAACCCTGTAATTGTTCTCAAGAATCTTGACCAAAAACTGTCTCTAATGTTGCCGAAGCTGTTTAACCGCTGACTTAAGAAGAAATGTTCCCAAAGCCTATAATTTTTTCTAGTGTGTGCCACATGCATAAAAATGCGAGTGAGCCTTTATCCCAGTCACAATATCGCCCCATCAGTCTCCTTAGTGTCATTAACAAAATCTTTGAAGATATCATTGTTGAACACCTCAACAAAAGCAAACTTCTGCGTGACAAACAGTATGGTATTTGCTCTTCTAGGTCCACTGCTTATGCTTTAACTATTATCACGCAGAGAAGTACTGATAATAAAAAGTATCTCAAGTGTGATCGCCCTAGATATCTCAAAGGCCTTTGACAAGGTATGGTAGAGCGGATAGCTATATAAACTTGCCAGTTATGGAATCTCTAGGGGAGATCAAGTCCTTCCTATCAGGTAGGCGTAAAATAAAGTCCTCTGGAGAACATGACATTAATGCTGCTGCCACCACCACGCACAATGCTCACTTCACTGTCCTACCTTCTTTCAGCTTTTTATATATCTGCCTAAAAACATTCTCAGATCATTAGTAAATATATATGCAGATGATACCACTGTGTATGCGTCGTACACCACCAAATATTTGGATGACCCGTGCATATCAGCTGATCACTCCTCTGACCTAACCATCACGGATCAATGGGAAAAAATGGATGATATCATGCAATACTGCCAAAACAAAACTAGGAACATTTCATCATCACCGATCAGATCCTAAACCTGCACCATTAAATCACCTTGAGTTGAAAGCATACGTCTAAAGCTCACTCGCGACTTCAAATGGAAAGTGTATACTGGAAGAATGGTTGGATCTTTGTATCGCTTCAGAAAATACCGACTTCAGATGGAAGATGGTTGCTGGAAGAATGGTTGGATCTTTGTATCGCTTCAGAAAATACCGACTTCAAATGGAAGATGGTTGCTGGAAGAATGGTTGGATCTTTGTATCGCTTCAGAAAATACCGACTTCAAATGGAAGATGGTTGCTGGAAGAATGGTTGGATCTTTGTATCGCTTCAGAAAATACCGACTTCAAATGGAAGATGGTTGCTGGAAGAATGGTTGGATCTTTGTATCGCTTCAGAAAATACCGACTTCAAATGGAAAGTGTATGCTGGAAAAATGGTTGAACCTTTGAGTCGCTTCAGAAATGCCCTTCTCCTGTTGCAATGCGAGTTGGGTCAAACCAAGAATGGAGTATTACTGTCATATCCGGGCTGATCTGTCCAGTTTTGCCAGAGTTCAAAAGCGATTACGCGCCCTTTGTGGATGATGAATCATTCTCCACCCTGCAACTCTTCACAGACGGAACATCGCTAGTCTCTTATTACTCTACAGCTATGACAATAGCATAGGTTGAGGCGAGTTGCATTCCTTAGTTCCACCATTTCATGCCTTCACAACTAGTACCCGCCGTATTATGTTCATGGTGGCAAATCATCACCATTCCCTTCGTGTTTCTTTGACGAAGAGTAAGTATCACATTTTCTTCCCTAGAAATGTTACTTTGTGAAACAAACTCCCGAAGTAGGGATTTCCTGACAACTACAAATTTGGTCTCTTCAAATCCAGGGTCAGTCGATATCAGTCCTACGCGTCCTCATAATGTGCACTTCTGCTCCCTCCTTTGCAACATTCGCGCTCAGTAACACTCTATGGTGAGTGACCCTTGGACCTTGTAATAGATTAACTAACAGTATATATAAAAAAAATCATAATACCATTCATAAGTAACGATTTTACAACCATCTTGCGCAGATCGCAGCTAAATTATTTTAAAAAAAAAAAACGGAACAGAAAATGGTCGCACTCTTAGAAATTTTTCCCATTCTGAGTATATTTCTAATGTAAAATAACACTTTAGTACTTTGTCGGATGTGGTTGCTTTATAAACGCCAGCATCAAAACCATGAACTGTAGAATGAAATGTTAATGATAATAATTATGTTGGGTCTCGAGTTTCCCACTGGGTGGATTGTGCGGTACATGCCGACTATAACGGATGAGGGCGATTGTATCATTGATTCAGTGTTTTCTAATGACTTACATGTGCTGCGTTTCTGGCATAACAACTGACGACGTGACAGGCGCCGACAAGAGAAAGTGATGGACGATACAACATTCTTGTGTGTGGCAGGTAACATAGTACGTGTTGATGGTTGACGTGTACAGCGAACCGGCACAGCGCAGGTTACCTTGCATCACAAAGTTTACAGAACACACAGACGTACACACACTCGTCCCGGGACCACCATATGCATCTAAAGGCTTCTTTCTTTCTCTTAACGTACTTTTTACATTATTATTATTATTATTATTATTATTATTATTACTACTACTACTATTATTATTATTATTATTATTATTATTATTATTATTATTGAATTTCACCTCTTGCTCTTTCTTACGCTAATACATCACTAAGCAGTAACTTACCGTGAGTACATTACATTAATAAAAAATATTATTATTATTTCTTTTGATTTCTGTTGTATACATATTACCTTCCGGGTCCCAACCAGAGGCCTAAGGCCAGAAATGGTTTCATAACATTTTCCACTGATCATTTTTGTAAAAAAAAAATTAAATAAAAACTATCGAAGATCACGCAGATTTTACATAAATAAAACTCTTTGTAATATTGGAGCTGTACTTATAAGTACAATTTGTTTGTTTTCTTTAAGGCACGGGCTACCAAGAATCCCTTCAGTTAGTCTATCTGTCCCTTTACCAATCAATCAGCGTGCTGCAACTACAACTAGAATTATTAATGTCCACACGTGCCACATTTTTTAGATTTCCACTTCAAGATCCTTGTATCTTGATAGTTTTTTGAAGATCTGCAAAGATACATTGCAATCTGCAGCAACTGCCATATAAATAAGAAAGCACATTCTGTTTTGTTTGTTTTTTTTTTTTGTTTTTTAGCTTTGATTGTTCCGTCTGTGTGTATTGTAAAGTCCCATAAAAGTGTTACAGGTCCTATCTCTGTAATTGAGTCTAGGTGATATTCATACCAGGTTCATGTACAAGTAGCAGATTTTCCAGTGCAGATATTGGCCCACACTGCCATGCCGGGTTTTATATTAAGTGGGTGTCAGTACCGTGCAACCTGATACAAGATGGTCAATTGTTTCTGGATATTTATCACGGAATCTGCATTTTGGGCTGACGCAATTTGTCAGTATGCGTGCTTGGTAATTTCTAGTTAGCAAGCATTGGTTCTGTGCAGTAAGAATAAAACCTTCGGTTTCAACTTTTAACCCTGCATTACGTAACCACTCATGGATACGGGATTTGTCTACAATAGCTTGTTTGGTACGAGCAGAGTAATTTATCTTGCCATCGTTTCTGTATCTGGTCGGTTGCATTTGCCTTTGCTTTCTTTTTTAAGTATTATTATTATTATTATTATTATTATTATTATTATTATTATTATTATTATTATTATTATTATTATTATTACACTTCTTCCATAGTTAATTAGCCTGTACGTTACGCTGTTTGGTTTCAGTGAAAGAAACAAACAAATCACGCTCTCATGTGATTAACGTTTGCTTCAGTAAAATGGAAAAACTTTTCAGTTTTATATCTTTTCATTTGTACCCTCTTACTTCTTTAAAAATGACCTGGATTCATACTTATGAATGTTATTGCGACATTTGGTTAAAGTCGTTAAATATTTAATCATGCAACAGAATTTTCACAAGTATTTTATAACTGGCAAGGCGCTTATTTTTTCATTTAATATTGATACAACAGAAAATTCAGATAGGAAAACAATGAAAATTTAACGAAGACTACTAATTATTATTATTATTATTAACTGTTTCCGCAACCCTCGACATTACTAATCGGATATATTCAACATTTCCCCCTCACTCTCCCTTGCAGACTTTTTAATCGCTTACAAGGCCCAAGATCCACTCACAACAGAAAATTACTAAATGGGGTTTTTGGAAAGGCATACATGGAGGGAGAAAGTGGCACATATTATGAGGATAGGTAGGATTGATAACGGTTGATCCTAAACTTGAAGAGGTTAAGATTGTAGTCCTCATGGAATTCTATTCTACAAAGCAACAGTTCTGGGGAAGAAAGCTGACTGAGTGGAACTTCTTCAGCAATGGAATATGAAGGAAATGAGGTTGAGTCGACTGTGGAACAGTCAGACCAATGGGAAAAGTTCAACTTATAAAATAAGTACGCCGAATCAAATAAACGTTCCGCCAGGAAGTTTAATAAACGTGGAACAAAATAATCGTGCTGCCTAGAAAATTAAACCCTACCAAATAAACAGTGTGCCCTACTAAATAAGCAATACATCGGGTGCGGTGAGGATTTGACGCGTGAGTAAAGTAAGATTTATCTTGGATTTTCCATTTTTATTAAAATACTAGTTCATTATTTGACCCTTGATATCATAGGTAAGATTTATTGAACAAATACATAAAAACTTTCATCGTTTATAATTATACTAACACAGCAAATATATATGGATATAAGAATGAACAGTATATGATTTTATATGAATGCATTGTATATGATTTTACCATAGAAATAAATTGGAAATTATTTTATTATAGAAACAAATAGCAAATTATTTTATAAAAGAAATACATTAAAAATTGGGAAGAAACTGATTGCCAGTGATCAAGAATTAATAACTGTGCTACAAAGAGAATAGGACGATCGTCTATATAATATAAATATATTACTAATTGTTTCAAAATAGAAATTCATTAAAAATCAGGAAGGGATTGTCAGTGGTCAGGAATTAGGTTAAATATTATAGGCAGAATAGGACTATTATGTGTATAATTATTTGAATTTTCCCGCAATTTAGTATCTTGCGATGTTCTCTGAAGATCGAATGATAGCAAGATTTTAAATTCCAATACATTTATCTGTATTCTTAGAGCTTAAATTTTATCCCCATTTCCAGGACTTCATGATTCTTTTCGGCCAGTAAAAGTGGGCGGTATTGCCTCCCTGGGGTGTTGGAGAGATCCAGAGGAGCGATGAAAAAAGCCTGGCAGCTAGAAGGTGGCAGAGGCTCATCTGAAGCATAGCATATGCCACACGCATATTGTACCTGCAATGTGCCTTACCTTCAATTTACAGTGTTTCCTATTTATATAACAGTTATTATAGAAAAATACTAAGATACTCATTGGACATGTAATACTAGCACCAAGAAAATCCAATCAAAGGTTGACTAGACATTGGGGTTGTTAGCGTTGTGTCTATACATTTGGGGGCGTTATGGTTGTGTTTTGGTACACAAGGGGGTGGCCACTGATTTAGACTATCCTATTCACCTTTGATGTTTATCAAATCATTTTAGTCTGCTACACCCCATCGTTCCACTGGTGTATTTCGTATCCAGTAACATTCAGAGAATATTGAATGGAACCTTATTTTCATCCCAAATCAGGTTTAAATATGTTGTGATGATTTTTATCACGTAAAGCGTGTTTCTGAGACATTTAAAATTGTGCCGACTAAAACGAGATAAAAACAATAAACAGGTTTTGATTTGTTTTACGGCATATCATGATTCTCCAGCGTATTTAATGTCGTTTTGTTAAACAATAGATAAGTAAACATACGCCATGTTTCTACGAGGGTAGATAACATTTTGGTTTGCACGAAAGGCTTGGTCGATATAGGTTCGGTTTCCATGAGTCAAAGAAGTAGGCATCAGCTCGCTTTCCATAAGAGTCGGAAAGGTAAGGCACAGGTTTGGTTCACATGAGAGCCAAAAAGGTAGACATAGATCCGATTTACACGAGAGCCGAAAAGGTAGACACAGTTCCGATTTTCACTTGAGTCGAAAAGGTAGACATAGTTCCGATTTTCACTTGAGTCGAAAAGGTAGACATAGTTTCGGTTTGCACGAGAACTGAAAACGTAGATATAATTCCGGTTTGCACGAGCCGAATAGGTAGAAATGTTCCGGTTTGCACGAGGGTTGAAAAGGTAGACATAGTCGTGGTTTGCTCGAAAGTCGAAAAGGTAGACATAGTCTGGTTTGCTCGAAAGGCGAAAAGGTAGACATAGTCCGGTTTGCTCGAAAGGCGAAAAGGTAGACATAGTCCGGTTTGCTCGAAAGTCGAAAAGGTAGACATAGTCCGGTTTGCTCGAAAGTCGAAAAGGTAGACATAGTCCGGTTTGCTCGAAAGGCGAAAAGGTAGACTTAGTCCGGTTTGCTCGAAAGGCGAAAAGGTAGACATAGTCCGGTTTGCTCGAAAGTCGAAAAGGTAGACATAGTCCGGTTTGCTCGAAAGGCGAAAAGGTAGACTTAGTCCGGTTTGCTCGAAAGGCGAAAAGGTAGACATAGTCCGGTTTGCTCGAAAGGCGAAAAGGTACACATAGTTCAGGTTTGCTCGAAAGGCGAAAAGGTAGACTTAGACCGGTTTGCTCGAAAGGCGAAAAGGTACACATAGTTCCGGTTTGCTC
>OZ038480.1:60680710-60738210 GCA_964036315.1 Acanthosepion esculentum
CTATAGACTTGGATGGCAACTGGTCTACTGTAGAAAGAAATGGCAACCTACTGCGGGAAAAAAATCTGCTTCGTCGGTTATGTATCAAAAGAAACATGATCGCCTAAGCGTATATTGCGCATGGCACATAATTGACTGACTGACTGATTTCATATTGAGAAAGTGGGAAAAGAAAGATGTAAATTAATTATCGTGTAGGAAGAAGGGGAAAGAAAATGGTGCGTATACATGAGTTGACAGTGAGAACAAAAGCGATTGTCTGACATTAGGACCCATGGTGATCTAATTTAACATCCGGATTGTGGACATAAATCGTTGCATAAGATGGCAGTTGAGAATACATGAAATTAAGGAAATTAACGGGTAAATCAGAGTTGAATAAAGATGTTTAGTGTAAAATCGAAATTCTGTCTGGATCTTTTTTCGGTCAAGATTCTGACATATGTATTCGACTTACAAAAAAACCTGTTATAATTTATATTAAAAATAATGGTTGTTTAAGAACATTCCAAAAATATTCAAAAACTATTCAGAACCTTGCTAAAGATTTCAATTTAAACGTAAAAAAATATATTCAAAATAAAATTATATATATATATGTGTGTGTGTGTGTGTGCATGTTTTCTAATATATAATTATCCATGAGATTCTCCATAGATAATTAATAAAAACATTAAGATATACAGAAGAAATATATATATATATATATATATATATATATATAAATATCTATTTATATAAAGATTAAATTAGACATTATCTTATAAAATAAGCAATAGGCACAAACTTTTCATAATCTAAATAAACTTATTAAAGTTTAACGAGATACGAAGAGACTTTAAAAACTAACTAAAATTAATAGGATCCGAATTAACTATCTAGTATACCTCTACTAAGGTTAAAAGTTCACAGATTTAAGTTCAATAAGTATCCGTATCTGTATCTATACGATAAACTTTTTATATAAATTAGCACGTAGTACCTAAATTAGTCAAACATATATTTAATCGCTTTCCATTTTTATATATATATACATTGCCTTAAAGGAAAGTGGAAACATAACAAAACATAACATAAATAGCGCAAACAAATAATAAATACACATGGTTAACATCAAAACGAAATATGAGCACTATACATTGTATATCTATATCTACACATACTCATATATACACTATATAATCAATATCAGTCACTTAAGTACCATGCGTGATACACGCTTAGCCGATCATGTATCTTTAGATACATGACTGACGAGGCAGATTTTTCCGCAATAGGTTGCCATTTCTTTCTGTTGTAGACCAGTTGCCATCCAAGAACCCAGTCTGTCCTGCTATTTACCCATAGCTGGAAGGATTCATACCTTTTCCAAAGGTATTAGAACGTAAGTGAATGTAATGGATTCGGCTGGAATTTAAACTCGGCTCTCCGATTCCTCAATCCGAGCCGCTATCCATTACTCCACCGTGCCTCCATAATATACAGATCCATAACCATCTACATACTCCCCCAATTATATAGTTATATATGAATCTATCAAGTAACACAATAACCCGTCCCAGTATAAAAGTGTATATCTAACATACATATAATTACATATATTCACATATATACACATATTTACATAGAAAGCCATAATACGTATACATTACATATTAAAAACAATCCCATACTCATGCACATTCTACACCTAAATACATATATATATATATATATATATATATATATATACACAAAAAATATACATATATACATGACTACAGAATAATTTCATATGTCATAACTCCAGCTATAATCCAATAAATACAATATTACCAAGTGTCAGACACCCAGAATCACATAACACGCATATACACATATACATATATGCACAAACATATATACATCCCCATATACACATTTATACGTAAACCCACATATACATATATACATACATATACACATATATATACATACAAAACAAATACATATACATATATTTATAAAAATACACATATACATAAACACCCTTACGCATTAAAAAAATAATTATATATATATATATATACACACACACACACACATTTATATATATATATATATATATATATATATATATATATATATATATATATATATATATATGTCGATAGGAACGGTCGGAATCCTAGCCATATTTTATTTATCTTTTTTGCAATGTCGAAGTGCGTAGCAATACGCTATCAAGGAGGCGGCCTGAATCTTGTGGAATTAGGTCGGGGTTGCTGTTGGAGCCGATATGATGCAAAACCCGAAATCGGCTATGAAGACAGTGCATCACTGAAGACCTTCCTTGTTGCATCTGAAATGTATTACTCTTCTATATATAAATATATATATATATATATATATATATATATATATATATATATATATATATATATATATTCACACTCACAAAAATTGCATAACTACTGCCATATACCACCCCCGTAAATCATATATTTACACAAGTACACAAATTCACATATACACCTGTATATTTATATAATCAAATATGTATCCATACATATCTACCATGCACACATATATATCCATATATACACATACATATCCAAATAAATATACATATCGAAACACATATATATCGCAACCATAAGCGTCAGAGTACAATAAACATTATTATGTAAACATACGCAACAGCATCAATCCAATGAAGATACAGATTTGAATACATTAATATGTCGATGATACTTTCTCTATTTTCCATTTCATCAATGACGCTGAAGCTTTTCATACCCAACTTAATTACCTTCAATTGTGTATAAATTTAAATGCCAATGTGAAGCTGGATACGTAGAACGAACCATCGGCGACTGGAAACCCGGATTAATCAGCACGTATCAGTATCAGACTGCGTGGTTTGAGTAACTCTTTGAGTGTAACTCAGTCTATACATGATTCGGCCATTGGCTAGCACTTGCTTGATAACCTAAACTCTAAATATGTGAACAATTCTTTCACAGTTTTGCACAGAGCCCGGTTCGCTCATCATTTACGTCTCCTTGAAGCGGTCCATATTAAGTTACATCAACCGGCTCTGTACCAACAGAAGAAGTATTTCATTCGTTCCCTCAGTTTTTTATGAGTTTCATGAGTACTTTCTTCCCATTCCTATACTCACTTGGAACTATTTATTTTTTATTCGTAAATTATTTTAACAATAAATATATTTTAATCGCGTTCCATAATTTTCCCTCTTCAACTCTTTGTTCATTACTGTGCTAATTGTATCTTTTTCCCCGTTTTAAACCAAGCCAAACTGTTGGGCGAACGGAGTCATAGAGGGAAATATGGCTTCGTGCATTAAACATTTAATAGGAATGTATGTTCTATGGTATAAATCCTTGTTTATATATATATATATATATATATATATATATATATTCAAATAACAGATCGTCAATGACTGGCCACTACTATTCATCACACAATCATCAGGTAGCTCTTCCATTTTTTGTGGCATGGACACTTTTATGTCAGAAGACTCTTTTGCGGTAGAATCTATTCACTGGATATCTATATATATATATATATATATATATATATATATATATATATATATATATATATATTTCACTTCCCTAGGATGAAGCCCTGTTTACATTTATTTAATACTCTAACATGGAAAAGATCGATTTTGGAATTTCGTTAAAAAAAAACATTCCTATCACAAACAAACGGGGATATTTCGAAAAACTGGTTTTAACGACTGAGGATCTGATTAGACGAATGAGATGGAAATCCCGCTTCTTCATTCTTGACCGAGATGTTTCGAATATATCAGATCAGTTTAAAAATTGCATCTCTCATTGAACGCTTACATGGCTTTGAAACTGATCTTCTAAACATTATAAATGACATCACGTTTTATAATAATAGGAACCAGTTTCAGAGGCATTTAGATTGTATGGTTAAAGGTATTAATAAACCCAACCAAATATTTGTTTAATCTGATAAAACTACCAATTTTTACAAATTTAATCCTAAAGAATAAATTAATAAAAACAATATTGATATTAACAATATTGATTGTGTTGATAAAATTAACACTGCTTCTAGACATATTACTGATAAACTTAAAATTAGCAATCGGGTTGGTAAACTCTGTACTAAAGAATCTTATGTCTTATTTAAAGATCATGAGCCAGAATTTCAGACCAAACTTCCTACGAGGATCATAAACGCTACCAGACAAGAAATCGGATGCATACGCAAAGTTATCCTGGATCGAGTTAACAAACAGATCAAACACGCCTTGGACTTATACATTGGATTGGTACCACAGAAGTCATTAATTGCTTTAGAGGTATTAGTAACAAAAGCGGCTGCTCATTTATCCAGTTTAATATTGTGGATTTTTAACCTTCCATCTCCAAGGATTACTTTACCCTGGTTTTGGAATTTACCAAAGAATATTCTATCTCCAGTGAAGAGATAAATATAATAATGAACTGTAGAAGATCAGTTCTCATCCACAATAAAGAACAGTGGGTTAAGAACTCTGATGATTACTTTGATATTTCAATGGGATCATTAGATTCCGCAGAGTCTTCTGATCTGGTGGTTTTATTTAATTTATATAACTTTACTGCCTATGAAGATGTCAATGTTGATAGGTTTATATAGAGATGATGGTCTTATGGCAGTAAAAATTCCACTAAAATTAAGGTAGATAAAATAAGAAAAATGATTCATAGAGAACTAAAATGTTTAAGGTTATGATAACTACTAATGTTAAACAAGTAGATTTCTTGATGTTAAGTTAGATCTTGTTAATGATGTATTTCAATCTTATATGAAAAATAATGCCAACCTAGCTTATATTCACCCCAATTCTAACCACCCTCCATCTGTAATCCAACATATACCTTCGTCTGTAAAACGTAGGATTAGCAGCCACTCATCGGACAAAGATATGTTTGATAAATATGGCGGTGTTCATAATAAAGTTTTAAAAAATAGTGGTTATAAGTACGCTACAATTAAGTTTAGAAAATATGATGATAGTTGTCTAAAGAAAAGAAAGAGAAATGGGAAGATCATTTACTACACCCCCCCATTTAATCAATTAGTCTGTACTAAGTTAGGCCAGGAGTTCCTCCATTTGTTTGATAAACATTTTCCTAAAAGTAACCCTCTCAGTAAAATATTTAAGAGAAACACATTAAACCTAAGTTATAGTTGCACCAATAATATTGAGAAGATTATAAAGTTATATAATAATAAAATTTTAAAACAATTTACTAATCTGGATCATAATACACTTTCCAAGGTAAATATTATTAATGATATTGGCCAATGCTATTGTAGGTATTCTAACCAATGCCCATTGCTAAACAAATGTTTAACTAAATCTCTTGTTTATCTTAGTACTATCTCTACAAAAGAGAATCCGACGGTTGAAAAATTCTATATCCTTAGTACTAAGAATTCTTTTAGGACTAGATGGTATCAACATATCTTGTCCTTCGCCAATACTACTTACAGAAATAATACATCACCTTTCTAAACATTTTTGGGGTTTAAAAGATGATAAGACTCCTAAGGTGAAATGAAGAATTTTAAAAACGGCAAGGACATGTAGATCCTTACATGAACCCGGTTTTCTGTGTTTGCATAAAAAACACGAAATCATCAGGGTTTTTTTTACAAAAATCCATTATTAAATCAAAGAAGTGAATTAACTGTAAATTGTAAGTATATTTTACCTTTTACCTTACAATTTAGTAAAACTTTGAAATTTGATAATGCTTTTCCTTATATTTCACTTGTACTGCGTTGCACTATATATGGCTTCTCATTCTATTTGTAAGTTTAATCTGGATTTAATATAATTTTGCATTAATTTCCTGGTAGTTTTAGTAACATCTTGTACAGATGTATTGGTATTTGGTTGCTGTTTTTTATATTTTACATTGATTGCTTAGTGTTCTTAACATCTCATATGAAGAATCTTTATTTAACTGTTGCATATTAATTTACCAAATAATTATATATATATATAAATTTATTTACTAGTTTTTTAAAGAAGCCATTTATTTATCAATTACAAAAAATTATGTAGGAAATTGACAAAGGATATAACTTGTTTAGCATTTTGTTAAATTAACTTCCTGTCCGCCTTTTATTTCTCAGGAAACTGCATTGTCTGGTTTGTATATTTTATGTAACCATAAGTATCCGCTTTAAGTTTATGTCTGGCTGTTGTTAGCTGCCAATCTACGGATGATGACCCATTTATAAAAAGTAACTTTTGCTTCTTCACTTAATTTAAATTTAATGTAGGTGATCCTTGATTGGTTGATAAGAGTAAAGCCCTCAAAGTTTATACCCCCCGCACTTTTTTCGGAAAAAGATGTGTTTTGCTTTTAAATCTAAATAAATTGTTCACTTGCCAGTAATTTACAATCGCCCGATGAGATGCAGTGAAACACGACTGCAATTGTGCAGCGATTTTTATATGTTTTCGGTATAATATCCTAATATATATATATATATATATATATATATATATATATAATCACCAATAGAATTATAAAATATGCAAGAGAAAAACAGAAATAAACATACAAAAGTGCCCAATGTACACAAGTACAGAGCAATCATATTCAGTTTAAAGTAACTTTTTTCACATCCATGCATTTAATATTTAATTTAAACCGTTAATCTTCTTTGTAAGTTAATTAAGTCTATAACATTAATTTCTTAGTTTTAACCATTATTCTTACTTGCAAGTCTATAAACAATGCATGTATTGTCATTTAAAGAATGAGTACATTTTTGGGGACACCCTATGCAGCTGCTGCTGCTGCTTTAATGCATCGATCTTCGTACGAATTGAGCTCTATGGCGGTCGGTATCGCGTTTATATAGCACATATATAATGCGTTAAAAATTCCCTTTCTCTACCGTGCGCTTATAGCCTAGGGTTATGAGTCTCTGACTGATGTCAAATCGGTCGAGTTTCGATCCGGGCTTGAAGCAATCGGATGTCTAGCCAAGCTGATGAGCTGTGATACAGCGAAACAGGATGTCTTTGGATGACTATTTATACTCTCATTCGCCGATTGAGCACTATGGATAAAAGGGAATTTTTAACGGATGCTGCTACTTTAATGCATCGCACTTCGTAAGAATTGAGAGCTATTGCGGCCGATATCACGTTTATATAACACGTGTATAATGCGTAAAAAATTCCCTTTCTCTGCTGTGTGCCGATAGCCTAGGAGTAAGAGTCTCTGACTGATGTCAAATCGGTCGAGTTTCGATTCAGGCTTGAATCAATCAAGCAATGTCTAGTTACACTGATGAGCTGTGATACAGTTAAACAGGCTATCTGTGGATGACTGTATATATATATATATATATATATATATATATATATATATATATATATATATATATATTGTTATCTTCTGTCTTCTTTGTTCCTGTTCTTTTGTTGTTCTCGCTCCTTAATAATGTTTTTCTTTCATTCACGCTTTTATAATATAGGCTTGCAATATTTCGTCTGTAGGAAAGGGATTGTGGGATTGAAAATGATTCATCACCTACCAGGTCGCGTAAACGCTTTTGAATTTTGTCACGGCTTGAAAGTGAGGACTGGGTAGCTTCAGCCCCGATACCGCAGCAATGCTCTATATTTGGTCTGATCTGACTCTTGTAAAGATAGAGCATGGCAAGAAGAGTCTGGAGCGGTATAAGGAACTGGACATTTTTCCAGCTTGGTCATCGCTCCTTGGTGATCTATATTTGATATTTACTCAGCTTAACTTCGTACAAGGCCACAATTGTGGGATGATTATTTAAGATCATATATTTTACAGTAGTAACTCTCTGTAGTACCAACTTGCAAACCATTGTTCCACAGTGAGAACCCCTTTTATTTTCTTATCTTAGACAAGTTAAATGTAATGGTGCATCTAAGAAGAATTGAACTCACTTCAACAAGAATGTACTGATTCGAGTTTAGCCTGACACAATGCCTGACAGCTAGTATGGATCGAGGCATGACTTAAAGAGAGTAGTCATCTTGGCGAATATAGGGAAACATTTTCCGGAGAATAATCTTTGTGGATTAGCATTCTTTCAGACTTTCTGATGCTGCGACGCTAGTCAGAATATCAAAATATTGAATTTTTATCGATTTAGAAAGAATGTTTATAATATCGATTCAGTGTCAAACAAACATACCAATACATACTGGCTTTTATAGGGTTATCTGCTCTTTTCTGTTTTTGTTTGTTTTTTATTGTTACTTTTTCGAAGTATTAGCTTCTAAATGTCCTACATAAGTCTTACTTACGGAAAAAGTCTCGAAGGATTTGCGGACATATATTTATATGGACTGTTGTCCTTTTCTTGGTGTAAGGAAGCCACCCCCACTCGTAGAAGTATTTTTATACGCCCTGTGTATTCGATTGATTATGCTTGTTGCGCGTCATTATCTTGGTTGTGGTCGTGTTTATATCGCCATATTGTCAGTGTAGAATATGTATGCAAATTTTTTCCACAGCATAACAAAGTGCCGGCAAGTCAATCTCGTTTCCACCAATCAAATCCGCGGATCATTAGTTTCCGTTTTCCCGCGCCCTTAGTAAACAATAGATTGAATAACCTGCAAATCACGTGCCTATACGAAAATGTAATCAGACGGCCATTGAAAAAGACAAACGGCTGACATATGACCTAAGGCAAAAATGAGGCGCTTTGCCCGTGAATCGATAAGTACAACATCGACTGCATGTATTCTTTAACTGCGTAAATAAATGACGGTTTATTTGCTAAAATTTTCAGTCGTGCTTGCTTTCCCTCGTTCCGCTACTGGAATCATGAAATACACCATTTTAAATTGTAACAGTATCGAGGGACTATAATAATAATAATAATAATAATAATAATAATAATAATAATAATAATAATGAATTATCCGTGCAGCACAGGAGCAAACTTTGAAAACAAACTCTTTCAAGTACTCTATTGCTGGAATGGCGTGTTATATTTGTGCACGCTGTGTGGGAAAGCTACTGAAAGTTTACAACACATTGTCAGTGGGTGTACTCAGCTGACACAAAAAGGGTACAGCTGACGCCATGACAGATTAGTCCTTAAAGTATATTGGGAATTATGTAGGAAGAACCGTTTCCAGTGCGAAGATAAGTAGTACGAGCATTCACCACCGTCAGTGACCGAGAATGAGCACGTCACATTAACACGACCATCCTTACTAAGTATTGTATCATATTGACAAGCGTTTGGAGAGCAATCGCCCTGATATCATATTCGTGCACAAGAGCAGATGAATAGATCCTGATAAACATTGCGGTACCTTGGGATAAGGACATCGTGAAGGCGCAGGAGACAAAAATAAAAAATGTACCAAGACCTGACAGAGCAAATCAAGTAATGTTCCACGCAGCACCTGAAATTATATCGCTATAGTTATGTGGTTGGAGCACTAAGGGACTATTTCCAGAAACCTTTCTGCCTAGCAAGATGACTTGCGGATAGCTGACATCATTGAGAGGTGCAGGTAACAGCGTTGCTTGGAACAGCTCATGTACTGAGGAAAATCTTACGTCACTAAGCTGCGAGTAGGGATTGATATATCATTACTCGACCGAAATATGTATTAGGCAGGGAGGAGACCAAATCAAATAATAAAATGAAGTGGTTTTACACCAATCATGGTTCTTATAGCTTCTGATCTTAATTCATTAGCTATGTTAATTTCGCAATGATCCGAATAGAGAAATAGTATATTGAATAGAGTATAAAATAGCGGTCCGTATAATAATAAAGGAAAGAGTAGAAATAGAGATCAATTAAACACACGCTACCTCCCATATACGCGTTTCCTCTATGGTCACGTGGTCTGCTTAATTCAATAATGGGATCGCCTCTGTTTGCTCACCGGCGATCTATGTTCAAACAGCGACACTTAATTCCTATATAAAAGTTAACTTGTACATTATGGTTTTGACGTTTTTATAACCCCATGTTCCTGTGTCATGAATCGATTAACTTTTGTTCAAAAGTAATGAAAATGGCATTCTTTTAGTTCTTGAAAAATGTCACCCTAAACCGAAAATTCGATTTTACCATATACGCAATAAGGGTAAAAATCAAAATAGTTCAGAAACATTATTTTTCAATTTGCTAATAATGCAATTGGACAGTAGTTATGTATTTTTAACACATTTAACAGATTATAGCTATAGCATAATTAAGTTTGTTCGAATAACTTGGACCGATTTTAAATGTAAATTAAGTTTAAGCGTCTAATGATTTCTTTCTTTTTCTTTCAGATTTGGCAGATATTTGGGCGATATTATTTTTGCCATAATTGCCATGACTTAAATGACATGATACAATAGAGAAAAAATAAATTTTCACCAATAACACTGATTTATTTACTGCTGACTTTGATCCGTCTTAATGAAACACCCTTATACATAATCCGTCTTAATGAAACACCCTTATATATAATCCGTCTTAATTACTATACTTATATACGATTTTAGAAATTTGGCGTTGGGAGTGACATTTTTTTAATAAACTGAATTAAACCCTTCTTCATTATTTTTCAACAAACATTCATCGAATTATGATACAGGAAATCAATTATCTTACAAAAAGTCATAACCCTAATATAGCATTTGCGAATTAAGAACGGCTGCAGTAAATATCCCGTTCCTTTCCGATTTGCTTGTCAGTTGCCTGACCGTAATCATTTTGGCCTGTCCCCTAAGGGCAGACACACTGTGCATTTCTATTCATGAGCAGGAGTAGTGAACAGAAATGCACAGCAGGAATTGAACTCGACTCGCCGATTCCACTTATCGAATCAATAACCGTTACACTACACGCGCCTCCTTTCAACAACAGCAACAACTAAGATGGACATATATTTACATTATTTAAATCGTTCGGACTGTTGTCCTCATCTTTATTGTCATATTCACGACGTTTCGACCGTTTTACGCTCCGGCCTTCTTCAGGTGACATGCGTTAGAATTTTGAACCGGTCTCTTTATTTAGTCCACGGGCGTAAATTGTTCTAAATCTATGTGCCATGCCTTTTTTCGGATATCTCAGTTTCAGTTAATTCTCTTAAGTAACTCATCTCCCCAATCCACTGGGCAATGTGTGACTGGGGCCGGAGCGTATAACGTCTGAAACGTCGTGAATATGGCAAAGAAATGGGGACAACAGTTCGAACAATGTAAATAATGTAAATAGTTACAATACTTCATCTCAGAAATATAGCCAGATCCTGAACAAAGCCGGAGCATACAATGGCCGAAACGTCGTGAACATGGCAATAAAGATGAGGACAACAGTGCAAACAATGTAAATAGTTTCAATACCTCATCTCAAATATATAGATAGATCCTGAAGAAAGCCGGAGTGTAAAATGGTCGAAACATCGTGAACACGGCAATAAAGATGAGGACAACAGTGCAAACAATGTAAATAATGTAAATAGTTTCAATACCTCATCTCAAATATATAGATAGATCCTGAAGAAAGCCGGAGCGTAAAATGGTTGAAACGTCGTGAACACGGCAATAAAGATGAGGACAACAATGTAAATAATGTAAATAGTTTCAATACCTCATCTCAAATATATAGATAGATCCTGAAGAAAGCCGCAGTGTACAATGGTCGAAACGTCGTGAACACGGCAATAAAGATGAGACAACAGTCCGAACAATGTAAATAATGTATCTCAGAAATATAGACAGACGTTAAAGTGGATAGCATGAGTAACTCGAAGAGAAAATAATGACATAATGAAGAGGTCGAAGATTCACAAGGCTCCAAACAGAAGTTTAGGAAGAAAGTCCTCATTAATACTGGGAAAAGCAATAACAGTTACTAGACTCTCCTGAAAAAGTTGTTTTAAGATTTGATGAATTTCAACCGAAAGTATCAGAGGCTGCTCGGTTATTGAATGCCGAATGTTTCCTTATAAGGAAACGGCTAATATTACCATTATCTTCTAAATTCCCTAAGACAAAATATATGCATATTAATACCTGCAAGTAATTAAGAACAACAGCCATGTGAGCCATGCCTAATGTAACATCAGGGTATTTATTATGAACAGAATTATTTTTTATGCTATTATTGCTATAGTTATTTCATAAATATCTTTTCACATTCACTATCTCTGTTGTTATGGTTTTCTTCTTCTTTTCTTCTTACTGTCTGGCAGATTATTCCAATGCCTCTCCGATTCCTGTGGCCATAACACTGGACGTTTTTTTTTATTTTTATTTACAACTAAACAAAAAATCGCCCGCCCGTTTGCCTGGGAAACAAGATCTGGGCTAAAAGCCGTTGCTCTTCACAAACACAGATTGTCTTGGACACAGATGTGGGCGTTTCCCTTAACAATGGCACAAAGAACCAACACATCAGACCAGTGATTCGAGAAATCTGAGATTCGGACCAAAAAATAAACACACATAGACCATTCATGTTCATTTCATTGCACTGTACTCTGTCGCAGCACCGCTAAAATAAGATATTCTATATTGCCAGATAACTCAAGAACAATTTGATGTATCAAAATAAATCAAAGTTGTTAGAACCACATCTTTCATAATGCATATATATGTATATATTTTAATATATATATATATATATATATATATATATATTAAATTATATATATACATACATATATATATATATATATATATATATATATTAAAGTATATATATATATAAAAGTATATATATATATATATATTAAAGTATATATATATATATTAAAGTATATATATATATATATATATATATATATATATATATATATATATATATATATATATATATATACATTATTAAATATAACAGGCAATGAATGTCTATTATGTCTGATCGCGAACCGTTTTAATGTTTACTTTAATTTCTGGTGAAAATAAAGACAAAAATTGTTCAATATTTGGATATTTTTTAAGTTGGTCCTAAGCTTCTCGGCTCACATGAGCCATCCCTAGAATGGTTATACAAACATGAAACAAAGATATCCATCGTCAAAGATGATAATTTGTTATTTTAACGTAGAAAATTGCTATGCGACGACAACTGTCGCGGAACAGCAGGCGCAGATCGTATGTTCAAGATGCGGTTCTATGACGTCGCAGATATATATATAAATAATAAAAACACATTTTCCTTACTGGTAACACAACTCCGAAGTCCATGCACAACGCAATCTTCGGGTGCTAAAACTAACCGTTGCATAATTTAAAATTTGATATATATATCACATTATGATAATAGTGGAAGATCCAGAGACGGATATGCAATGTGATTGTCATCTCGTCTGCAGTCGCTCTCTCACAGACGCGATGTTGCATCGCTCTGCCTTTTCTACAAGTACTTCCACGGTAATTGCTCCGAGGAGTTGCTTTCGCTTGTCCCTAAGCCTCGTGAATTTAAGCGTCCTACGAGGCTGGCATCCCGTTCCCACCCCTTCACCGTTGAAACTGTTAGATGTAGACGTCTTTTCTACTCCAATAGCTTCATGTCTCGCACATCTCGCCTATGGAACTCCCTTCCCTATTACTGTTTCCCTGACAAATACAATCTCCAACGGTTTAAGTGTAGCGTCAATCGTCATCTCCAATTGCCTTGATCTATCCACTTCCCTTCTCCACTTCCTGACATCTTTCATTCCTATCTGCTCTCGCGCTATATCTTCCGTAACCCCCCTGCCTTGATCGACCCTCCGTCCTTCTCTTTCTCCACATCCCTTCCTTTACCACTCCTATCTGCTCTTCCTCCAACCCTTCTGTAACCCCATGCGTGATAGTGGCCACCGGCCTTGCTTGGGGTGATACGCTTAAAAAAAAAAAAAAAAAAAATCCATATAATTTGCGAGCTTTCTTTAAACAAACACCGTAAATAATAATGTTCCACTCCAATAATATGATCTGCACAACCGTATCAACAGTGTTTGTGTGTTGCAAGATAACCTAATAGAGTCCATTCTTCTTGCGGATGGTTCTGAATTCAGAGATTCCGGAATTAAGAATTCATTTTCCAAGAGCTTTCGAAATTAACAAATAGACTTCGTCAGAATTTTCATTCGGTACACCGATTCCTTTTTCAGTGCCGGTAACCGTTAAACTACCGGCGCGTCCGCCTCAGAATCTACTACTATAGCTATTCATTTTCAAGCTATTTATGGGAGCATAGCCGAGTGGTTAGAAAGTTAGCGCCTCTAGTGTCAGATCCAGGTTTGAATCTCACCGTGGATGAATTGTCTAGGCGATGACTAATTGATAATATCCTTCTGAGAAGTCGACCCCAGCGTGCGGAACCGGAAAACCATACCACGGATTGTCCCAAGTCTTCTGTGTTGATTGACTGATTTGCCATGGTATGTCCACATGATCGAATCACCCGCATTTCCTCCGTATACCAGTTGTAAAAGGAAGTTCCGCTCAGACAGCTTCTTCCTGAGAATCGCCAATTTGTGGTACAGGCTCACGCGGGGGTGCTTCTTCAATCACTACACTCTTAAACGGTACATCTTTGACTCGTCAATCGTTATCCATCCTACATATCCTCATAATCTTCACTTCCTACCTCCTCCTTTTACATTCATTCACATCACACACCTCATTCAGTCACTTTCTACCTAGAGTGGAGGCTTATGGCCATATCACGTTGAAACAATGGTTCCCGTACGATCGCCGAAGTTAAGCAACGTCGAACCTGGTCAATACCTAGATAAGTTAAAGTTTGGGAATACCAGGTGGTGTAGCTTGGATGAACGTATCGTGTGATGGATAATGGCTCGGAATTGTTAATCGGAGACCCGAGTTCCAAAACCAGTTGTGTTCGTTTTATTCCCTTCCGCGCAAAATCCCTTGGGGAAGTATATGAATCCGCTTCTTCTCCCATCCCCCAGCTATGGGTCAATTAGTAAGACTTGTATCATTAAACCTCTAAAAAAAAATCTCTAAAAAAATTCTTACAATCTAAATATATTTTCTGTTTTTAAATAACCATGAAAGGGATGATAAGCCGTAAAAAAAGAATCATTCAATCAATCTACCTTGAGTGGCTCTTGGGCTTAGTACTGAGTGAACATTAGTTTAAAAGGATATCGGATAGCAGAATTTGTAATTCTAATAATCTAATTTTGGGAACATATTTGCTGTTCCTTTTCTTATTCATTTTTATACAAGTGTTTCAATGTAGACATTTTTTACGCCACCGAGAACAAATTAATTTTTGTCTGTTGTTATCTGGAACGATCACGAATGGACTCTCAAGTGCATACCGACTTTTACTTTTTATTTTATTGATATCTTCTTCTTCACACAAAAATCTATTTACGCAAAATGCGAACACGTGCCTTTCTAAAGTAGCGACATTGTATGTACAAGTGTACGTAAGTGAATATACATGATTACTAAAAATTAGTCAGTTACAAGTGTCACTTATGTGTATATATCTACCTACACAAGAAATTGAAAACATTGATCAACCTGTTCATCTCTCATGTTACTTAATGTTTCCTGTGTCTGGCCAGACGTTTTACACACCCCCGAAGTCATTCCACCAGGAAATAACCTTATTTTCTGATAATTCTTCTTTTCTTTGGGGAAACAAGTACGCGCCTTAAGTCGAATTTTAATATATGTCTATGCATATTCGTTTTCTATGGCTTATTTTGCAACTTATTTAAAGCCAGAAAATATTTTAAATTGTAAAAGAAGTGTTAGGGGGATAATAATGATTTAAGTATTACTAATTAACCCATAGCTGGTGGGCGAAGAGATGGATTTGTACCTATTCCAAGGATATTTGCGCGTAAGTGAATATAACTAACCCAACTGTAACTGGAAATCGACTCTCCGATTAACAATTCCGAGCTATTATCCATTACACCACCACCACATCGAAGCTTACAACCCATGATATTCCCAAGCGGTTACCCATCTAGATACTGACCATATTCGATGTCGCTTAACTTCAGTGATAGTACATTTTAAGGCTAAATTCATTAAGTTTCTTGTAATGCTAATGATATTGTCATTATTCTTCAGATCCAGTAATGGCGTTCACTCAACCAGAAAAGGGGTTTTGCGTCCTTGAATTTGCAAAAACTGAATCATGGACACTTGTTCAAAGTGTATTTCGCACAAAATTCCGAAAAGAGGGACCAGAAAGGAAGTTCATATTGAGATGGTATGGTAAATTCATGAAGGATGGGTGTTTGTGCCCAGATACGAGAACGGGAAAGCCCCTCAACTTCAGATGATACGGTTGAGTGATTTCGAACTGCCTTCCAGCGGAGCCCCCGTAAATCGATCAGACGAGCCAGTAAGGAACTTCAGCTTCCTACAACAACTGTTTGGCGTGTCTTAAAAAGACGACTGCACATGACACCTTACAAGCTACAGTTAACCCAACAAGCTACAGTTAACCCAAGTTGCAGGACACTGATAAACCAATGCAATGCTGGAACGCATTTGGTATGAATTGGACTATCGGCTTGATGTGGGCCGTGTGACCAACGGTGCTCACATTGAATATCTTTGAACATTCCATGTAAAACGAGATTAAATTTTCAGAATATGTCAGGCGCGTTTTTATATCCTTAATAGTTTTCGAAATATTCAATGTCAAAATGTGTTCAAGAACACCCTGTAGTTGTGTCTTTCATTATGTTATCATTGAAGAACTGCTGTCCTAATATCTGTGTTATATCGTTCAAGAAGCTCTTGGGTTGAAACACCCTCTGCTCCTTTTCGGAATCAGAATCCTGAGAACGTATTCTGTACATACGTTAAAGTAGCCAAGAGTCTGCACTAAATTGTAGGCTCACCCGAATGATTTCACATGTGTTAGAATGTGCATATTATTGCTAAGACAAGTCTATTCCTGTAGCGAAGAATTCTGGATGGATTTTTGGAGTGCATTATTGAAAAAACCGTTGTTGTAAATTGTCAAGATGCTTGAATCTATGGTAGCCAATTGAAGAGACTTCTGATGAGTCGGTCCATTTCGATAATGTTTCTTTGGTTGGATGATTTCGACAACATTGAAAAAACAAACAGCAACAGCAGCAATCATCAACAGGCAGGTTAGGGTACCAAAGAAAATTGGCCTACTGGACAATATCCAAGCGGATTAAAGTAGGGCAGTATGTACTTGAACTTAGTGGAAATGTAGCGAGCAGTAACTGAGTAGTACTAAAAATAAGAAATTATTATAGTAATTCATCGAGTCTAGAAGAATCCTCAACAGAATGCAGAAAACACTAGACGGTCAAATCGTCCTATTTTTTGGACTCATCAGCAGTGCGCATCCACTACCGAGATCCGACCCCGAACCGTTTCGACACGACGCAAGCGTCATACCAACTGTACCAACGGGGCTCGGTGATGATGAAGAAACTGAACAGACTCGATATAGCGCGGCTACTCAAAAATTCCGTGGTGATACTCATCTAAGTAGTCCAAACCCAACGGATTGTGCCCCAGAAGCCATGACTTTCCTTTCCCCGGAACCGCTCCATCGCAGAACATTAGCTGGGTCAAGCAAGGATATACAAGTAATAGAATTTTGGGGATTTATGCAAATCTTTATAGTAATTCATCGAGTCTGGAAGAATCCTCAACTGAATGCAGAAAGCACTGGACGGCCGTTTCGTCCTATTTTTTGGACTCATCATCAGTGTGCATCCACTACCGAGATTCGAACCCGAACCGTTTCGATATATATATATATATATATATATATATATATATATATATACGAGATATCCTTAGATATAGGCAGTGGAAAGAGAACAGATTAAATAAACGTTTCAGTTCAAAATTACCTATCGGTTACCCGGATCGATATACACCTAGTGAAGGCAGGTGGGCACAACGGTTGAAATTTTGTGATAATAACAACAAAGATAAGGACAATAGTCTGAATATAAATAGTGTAAATGGCATTGGAAAAGTTGTAGCAGCGGATGATTCTACTTCCAGATCATCAAAGGGGGATGACAAGCATTTTGGGGCGCACCTTTGGTTTGGAAATGTGTTTTGGTGCTATACCTCAATCCAACCATTGTCCGTTATATGGAATCCATTTTTGTCACATGTCACAATGCGATCAAGCAATGGATTGTTTATTTTATGGCGCAAAGGAAGCTTCGACTAGACTTGGGAACAACAGGGATGCGAACCAAATTGCGCTGAATATCTATGTGAATTTTTTTTTTTTTTTGTGAAATATAGCGCTTGTTTATTCATTTATTTAAACGCTTTGTTAAACATTAGATAGCTTCGACTATAGCCAACTTCTGTTTTTTCACGCGAGATCAATTACGACTATTTTCTACCTTGAGAAAAATCTAAGCTATACTTATTAAATCACTATAACTAACTTTCGGTCAGACCATACTGATTATGGCAATAAATGTGACCGAAAAAAAGTTAATATTCAGTTCACATGTATCATATGCATCCAGAATTTTAAGCTGAAAATAAGTGAAGCGATTCGTATTATACATGAATAATTCCGAGCCGTGTTCCTTCTGAACGTGTGTACAAGTGGTGTATTGAATAATCGCTCGAAATAAGAAATCGGAGATCCGAGTTCGAATTCTAACAGGGTTCGTTACATTCACTTACGCGCAAATACCCTTGTATGAATCCATCTCATCTCCCCAGCTACAGGTTAAATAGTAGAACATGTTTCTGCAAAAATCATTATTCTCAAAAAAATGTGAATGCAAAAGTCATTCGCAAAAAAAAAGAAAAGCAATATTCTTACAATCCAAAATGTGTTTCGATTTTAAATCAGCCACAATGGGTTGATAAGCCGTAAAAAAAATAAATCAATCCTTCTTGGCTCTCCAAAACTTCCTGACGCTTCTAGCTCTAAGCGACGTTGCCATCGCTCCTTGTCCTTGATCCGCCGTCCATTCACACAAACTCATTAGACAGGTTTCTCGTTTCCCTCTACCCATCTGTCCTATGAGTATTAAGTTTTCCAAGCCGTTTTTCTTCATAATGCGTTCAAGAAATTCCAAGTATTTCTTTCTGTTTTTAAGTATGAGTGTCTTTCTCTTTTCAGTTTTCTTTACTTTCTTATTTGTGTTTAATTAAGATAAATAAATACTTTAGTGGGCCTACATTAGGGGTGATGGTTAACAAGATTATGTCGCAGACCGATTTGTTATACAAAACCTCTTTCTATCTACAGTCATCCGCGAATTCAACCAAACGGATTTTTTTAATCCGAAAAAAGTTTTCATGTTTTACTTTTCTTCGCGGCGAGCAGTCAGTCAGTTAAGTGCCATAGGTGATACTCATTTGGGCAATCAGGTCTCTTTTGATTCATAATTGACTAGGCAGAAGATTTTTCCACTGTAGGTTGACGTTTCTTTCTACGTTAGACTGGTGGCCAACCAAGGCCAGCCTGTCCTGCTATTCAACCCATAGGCGAGGGGGAGAAGAGATGGATTCATACCTTTCGCAAGGATATTTTCACGTAAGTGAACGTAACGAACCCGACTGGAATTCGAACTCGGCTTTCCGATTTCCTGTTCCGAGCCGATATCCATTACACCACAACGCTAAATCGATGCAAAGGTATATTTGGCCTTACTCTACCGTACTTTTCCGCCATTTCACAGACTAACAAACTTTCTCAAGCACTCATTGTTTGAGCATTGTTCGCCTCGCAACTCGATCGTCCGCTGTTTTTGTAGTGTGTATTCCTCATTCTTTTTCTCTGAAATTTGAAATAAAAGCAAAATAGTTATTCGATTCTTGCTGGGTTAGAACATCCAGCGAGAATCGAATAACTATTTTGCTAACCTTAGTAAATAAGGGATTTACCAAATGCAATGGTTTGTTTATGCTATTAATCGATCCTCACTGTGTGGCCTGAATTTGTGGCCTTATGCCAGACTGTTCAGTAAAGGTGTCTACCGAGGGAGACATGTTTTGCTTATGTAATTAATCGGTCCTCACAGTGTGAACTGAAATTGTGACCTGATTCCTGACTAACCTTAGTGGACATTTCAAGGTGTCTACCAAAATACAATGAATGTTTATGTAGTTATTCGGTCCTCACTGTGTGAACGAAAATTGAGATCTTCTTCTTGCCTAACCTTAGTAAATATTTTAAGGTGTCTCCTGAAGTACATTGGTTTGTTTGTGTAGTTAATCGATCCTCACTGTGTGAACCAAAATTATCGCCTTGTTCTTGCCTAACCTTAGTAAACATTTTATGATGTCTCCCCGGGTGAAATGGCTTTGCTTTGCAAGTGTAGTAAGTATATTTTACAACTGCCCCATGCGGTCAGATGTGGCACAATGCCGAATTTAACGTGGGGTATCCAAGCCCGTGGGCTCGGGCAAAAATTCCCCGTAGACCCCGTAAAAATGGGGTCGGGTAGCTGTCTACCACCCCAGACGAGACTCTGCCCTTCGGCATAGCCTCGTCTGGGTTCCTCTTTGCCCGAATGCAGAGAGTTCGACCAGCATAGCTGGAGACGAATCTCCAACTAATTGCCGAAGCAAGCTTGCAAGTGTAGTAAGATGAAACTTTATCGAATGATTCAAAATTATGCGTTTTCTGCAAAACTGTCCTTACAAAGGGAAATAACTGTTATTTACCTAAATTATTTAACGGTTATATTACAAACTAGAAGATGCTTCAATATCCTTTCGGTTCAAACGCTAAAACTGACCTTACTTTCAAATTTTAACGAGAAAATTATTAAATTGTTTTTCATTGCTTTCAATTATTTGTCATTTTTGTTTGTTTCTTCGCTTTACGCTGCATGGAGAGCTTCTTTTTTTTAATCAGGAGAAACAAAACTGTAAAGAAAAGAATGAGAGACATAAAAGATAAAAAAAATCCTTTTTTTTTTAAATTTATTGAAATTCCTAATTTTCGTTTGCACGAGACTTCATAATTTCTTTTATTCACATTTCACATGGTTTATACGACTTCGGAATTATCCTATTAATTTTACGCCCCATAAAAAGGAATTAATATTGCAGTAAACCTGTCTCTACTTGCGGGACGTTCATCAGAACTAATTTAATTCTATCGAATTGGTGAACCGTTTGATTGGCTAATATTTCGAATGACGTCAGTTTTGGCGCCATTTTTTTTTTTTTTTTTTTTGTAATTCGTATTATTTCCTGTTGTCACCAAACATGGAGGGTGTTTTTTCCATTATTTTCATTTTATTTTTAACATTATTTTCTATAAGCTTCCTCGTAATTACTGGAACAATAGAACGTTAATCTTTAAGTAAAAAAAATAAAAAGCGGATGATAGGTTTTTAAATAGGCCATTAATAAACCCTTTATCCGCGGTTACGCATTTCTCAGTTTTATTTAACTCCAGCCAATCACAGAAATCATCACTTTATAAGGTTTACTCTATAGTGGCCATAAAGCGCAAAAGTACAAGGTGAATATAAAAAAAGAAGTCATAACATAATTCTTTTATATGAAAAGGTGAAAATTCTCGAAAGAAAGTCAAGGTGAGGTCGATATGATCTACGGTAAGAACAATGTTTTTATTTGTTGTATACATTTTATTGAGTGAAAGATCAAAATTCATATCAAATATGGATCGGAATGCAACAGGATGATAAAATAAAAGAACAAGTCGGAAACGTATATCAAATGTATTTCACTTTTTTTAAAGTTTCGTCAGATATTGAGTGAAAACAGACAAAAAGACAGAAAACACTGCTACTTTCAATTATGTTTGGCTCAGTTCTCATTGGTCAGACACGTATCATGTGTATTAAATCCGTGGATAAGTCTATGTGTATGTAGGTCTGTGAAGATTCTTGTATGTCTAAGTGGGCATCGGATGGTAATGTGTATTTGAAATTGTGTGCGGGTGTATGTCCAGTGAGGGTTTTATCTTCACCTTTGTGGGGTCAATCTGCGCAGCAGAGAGTCACAAGGTTCTAATTTATGGCTTGCCTCTTTAAGAATGCATTCTTTATATTGGGTAGATATGAGTTAGATTCTTTAAGAATGTATTCAGAGAAAGATGGCGATGTGATGTAATGTTTTAGGTGTTTGTTTATAGTTGGTAATAATTTTATTACTAAGCTTTCAATATATTTTCTTCTTAAAGAATTATGTTCTTTTTTTTAATTAGGGTGGAAATTGTGAAATCAAAGTTATGTCCAGCATCGTTGCGATGCAAAAGGGGAGATATCGAGTGTTCAAACGCAAGTCACTCTTGTGTTCGTAGATGCGTGCTTTTAGATCACGTGTTGTTTCCCACATATAAACATTTTTGTATTGTTGTAAGCGTTCTGAAAGCAAAGGAAATATTTGTCGCAGATTACTTCCACAACGCAGAGAACAAATCACTGTAAGTTCAGACTCGAATATCGAGGGCAAAAAGAAATGCCTAAAACTCGATTCGCATGTACTATCTCACAAATCACAATGCATGTAACCAGTCAGAAATATAACTCACTCTCCGACGAACGCGGTAGCCAAAATACACGACTTTTCTTCCGATTCGAGAAAACCAACTGCTTTTATCGGCCGAGCATTTTTTTCATTCGTCGACAGCTGGGAGAAGACGCCCAATTTTTGCATATCAAAATACTTTTATAGCGACTCCTGCAACGGACTTGTTTTTTAATTTAAATATTTCGTCTTCAGCATGTCATGTGAAATACGTGCACCTTTTCTTTCTTTTTTTTGGTAAGTAATTTTCTTTTTCGCCACATTTTCTGTCGTAAGATACACGCGACGCGCTGTCGCTTGGGTTGACCAGGTAAGTCGCCGTTTTCTTCGCTACAATTGTAAACAAATTTTTGCTAAATCCCGGTATTTGAATCGATGTTGCGTTTATTTTTCTTCCTAATTATATCTCTGATTGTCTTGGAGGTGATGGTAATGATCTCAGTAAAAAGGATGACTAATTTGTTTGCGAGTTTAGTAGAAACAGTGTTAGCAGGCAGGATTGTGAATTTTGTGTAATTTTTGTTAAACGTGTTATTGGTGACGATTTTTGTTAGTGTTATGGATTTTTTATGCTCGTTTTTTTGTTTTTTTATTTTTGCGTTGAGGATAAAATGATGTTAGTAATGGAGACATTTGAATGTTTTCTCAATATATCTTCATTTAGGTATTCCGGGCTACATATCCTAAGGGCTCTGAGATAGAATCCTATAGCTAGTCCAGATTTTATTTTTTAGTTGTGGTAGGAATAGAAGTTGATAGTTTGTGGTCTTATGATATACTTTAAAATCTAATTACTCATTGGTGCTTATCAGGTTTGTATCTTCAGGATATAATAAGAGGACGTCATCTATATATCATAGGTAAATAGAGCTGTTTGGTATGATGTGACGAAATGGACCGGATTCTAAGAATTCTAGAAAAGGGCAAGCGAGAACACCCCTGACAGATGACCCCATATGTAAGCTGAATCTTTTCTTGGAGAAAATATTGATGAAAGAGAAGAAGTATTGGTTGACGATTACTTTGAATATTTTTATACTTTTTGGACGGGCAGTGGAAGCTTTTCTTTGGACTTTTTGATGCATTTCGTGATGGGTATGTTGGTGTATAATGATTTGATGTCTTGGCTCGCCATAATTATGTTTTCCATATTTACGTTTCGTATTTTTTGGATTAAATCACTAGAGTGTTTGATATGTGTTGTGTTCATGATTCCTAGAAACGGAGTTAGCAGTTTTGCAGTGAATGTAGCTAATTTGTGGGGTGCATTGTTAATTCCAGACACAATGGGTCTGATGTGTATACTGGGTTTTTGTGCCTTGGGTAAGCCATATAGCGTAGGTATAGAGGGGTGGTATTCTAATAATCTGGTCCGGGATTTGTTTTCATTTTTTTAATATTTTCTTAACTGTTTTGGTGAACCTTTGTGTATCTGCGTTTAGTGTTTGTTTATTTTTTTTTTTGTAAATGCTGTCGTTATTTAGGAGGAATTCTAATTTTTAATTATAACTATTCCGCCTCCTTTGTCGAATGGGATTATGATGATGTTTTTGTTCGTGGATAAGTTTTTTAGTGCCCATATGTATCTCTAGGTAGCGTAGTTTCATCGATGTTGGTGAGGGTAGCTGCTAATATACACTGTACAAAACCTTTTTTTCGGATTCAGTGTTGTTGAATTTATGGTTTTTGGTTAAGGTTGTGACAGTGTCATCTTTCTTCAATCCGTTGGTGAATTTCAGGCCTAAACTTAAAGTTTCGGTTTCAGAGACAGAAATTTTGAATTTGGAGATGTTGTGGATAAGATTTGGATTACCGATCTCTTTTCATCTATTGTTGACGCAAAGAGCGTGAAGCTTGTGTTTTAACCGAGTTAACTGTTTCCAGTTTGTGTGTGATATTGTTCCTCACAAGATTTCGGCTTCGGATTTGCATAACTTTTTCAATTGATGTGGCCTGATCATTGGTGAGAGTGTTTGAGTTGCTCTACGCATGTGAGGAGATAGCCGTGAATGTGTTTGGGGAAGATATCATTTGTGCTATTCAGTACTTTGAAAGCGCTTTTTTGGGATGGCATTTTCGGCAATGCAGTTGAGTAGAAAATTCCTTCCGTTTTGTAGAGAGTAACCGGATACAAGAAGTTTTTGTATGTGAAAATATAATGTCGTTGCTGTCTCTTTGAAGTGGTTTCCATGTTCAAACTTTTGTGATGTCAACGAACAGTCGTTTGACAGTTTTTTAATTTCAACGAATACTCACTAACACTTTGTAATCACAGATAAAACTATAGTACGCCGTTGAACAATACTGGAGTCAGACGCCTTCGAATATCACTCGCGCTAATAGTACTTGTTCGATAATACTCGCTCTAATGGTAATTCATATAGTGATCCGAATAGACAACAAGTATAGTGAATATAGTATAGAAATAGTGATCTGTATAGTAGTAGAGGATAGACTAGAATTGGAGATCATTTAAGCGCAAAGCTATTTCCTACTTATGCGTTTCCTCTATGGTCACGTGGTCTACTTAATTCAATAATGGGATTGCCTGTGTTTACTCACTGGCGATCTATGTTCAAACTCAAGCGTCGGCAGTGCTACTTTATTCCTATATAACACAGACAAAATGAGTTATAAAGATAAAAATGAAAATTTTGATTATGGATCGGAATCCGACTGGATGATAAAAGAAGAAATCTGAAAGTATATCGATCTAACATGTTTCACTTTTATTAAAGCTTCGTCAACTATTGAGAGAAAGCAGGCAAAAAGACAGCAAAGACTGCTATTTTCAGTTATGTTTGGGTCAGTTCTCATTGGTCAGGAACGTGTCACGACCGTGGATAATTCTGTGTATGTAGGTTTGTGAAGATTCTTGTATGTCTAAGTGGGTATCGGATGGTAATGTATATTTGTAATTGTGTACGTATGTCTGTCTAGTGTGGATTTTAGCTTCATCTTTGTGTGGTTAATTCGTACAGTGGGGAGTCACAAGGCTCTAATTCATAGCTCGCCTCTTAAAGAATATATTCTTTGTATTAGATAGATATAAGTTACATTCTTTAAGAATGGATTAATAGAATACCATCCCTCCACACCCACACTATACGGCTTACCCATAACACACAAACCCCACATACCAATCAGACCCATTGTGTCCGGTATCAACAGGGCACCCCACAAATTAGCTGGAGTCAATGCAAAACTCCGTTCCTAGGAACCATCAACACAACACATATCAAACACTCTAGTGATTTAATCCAAAAAATACGAAACGTAAATATGGAAAACATAGTTATGGCGAGCCAAGACATCAAATTATTATACACCAACATACCCATCACGAAATGCATCAATATATGGAAAAACCACCTCAAAAAGTCCAAAGAAAAGCTTCCTCTGCCCGTCCAAAAAATATAAAAATATCCAAAGTAATTGTCAACCAATGCTTCTTCTTTTTCAACAATATTGTCTCCAAGCAAAGTTTTGGCTTACGTATGAGGTCACCTATCAGGGGTCTTCTCGCTTGCCTTTTTCTAGAATTCTTAGAATCCGGTCCATTTCGTCACATCATACCAAACAGCTATACTTACCTAAGATATATAGATGACGTTATCTTATTATATCCCCAAGATACAAACCTATTCAACATAATAATGGAACTCAATAAAGTAGAATCTACACCTGAATTCACGCACGAATTTGAAATAAACAATTCTCTACTTTTCCTCGACATGTTATTAATACACAACGAGAAATTAGATTTGAAAGTATATCGTAAACTCACAAACAAAAACGATCTATTCACACCACAAACAAAAAATAAAATCTGGACTAGTCATAGGATTCTATCTCAGAGCCCTTAGGATATGTAGCCCGGAATACCTAAATGAAGAAGAGAGATATATTGAGAAAACTTTCAAGCATCTCCATTACCAACATCATTTTATCCTCAAACGCAAAAAAAAACGTGCTTACAAATTCCACGAATCCAAAAGACAGACGTGACCAAAACACGTCTAACATAAATTACACAAAATTCACAATGCTTCACTCCAACCCCCTTTCTACTAAACTCGCGAACAAATTAATCATGCTTTAAACTGAGATCATTACGACCACCTCCAAGGCAATCGGAGATATAATTAGGAAGAAAAATAAACCCAATACCGATTCAAATGCCGGGATTTATGAAATAAATAGTTTACAATGCAAAAATATTTATATGTGGGACACATCACGCGATTTAAAAGCACACATCTACGAACACAAAAGTGACTTGCGTTTGGACACTCGATATCTCCCCTTTTGTATCGCAACGATGCTGAACATAACTTTGATTTCACAATTTCCACCCTAATTAAAAAAAGGACATAATTCTTTAAGGAGAAAATATATTGAAAGCTTAATAATAACATTATTACCGACTATAAACACACGCCTAAAACATTACATCACCGTCTTTCTTTGAATCCATTCTTAAAGAATCTAACTTATATCTACCCAATATAAAGAATGTATTCTTAAAGAAGCGAGCCATAAATTAGAACCTTGTGACTGCTGCGCAGATTGACCCCACAAAGGTGAAGTTAAAACCCTACTAGAAATACACCCGAACACAGTTACAAATGCACATTACCATCCGATGCCCACTTAGACATACAAGAATCTTTACAAACCTACATAAACATAGAATTATCCTCGGTTTTAATGCTCGTGATACGTGTCTGACCGATGAGAACTGAGCCAAACATAATTGAAAAACACCAGTGTTTTCTGTCTTTTTTGTCTGTTTTCTCTCAGATTCTAACGAAGATTTTTTTTTAAAGTGAAACACGTTAGATTGATATACGTTTCCTATTTGTTCTTTTATTTTATCCTACCTTTTATTCTAGTATATTTCAAATCTCTTGTATAATCTCTTAATGCCCCAAATCTATATACACAACTTTATCCTATCTGAGTATGTATGTATTATTTTGAAAGGATTTTTTATCGGACATTATTTCTTATTAATATAAATGTTATATTTAGTGAGTGCACATGTCTGAGTTCGGTTATTAATTTAATAAAATAAAAAACAACAGGGATTGCAACTCATGCACGTGTACCCACTAAAAATAACGTTTATGGTTATTATTTATTCTGTTGAACTAGCTCGGACATTCATGTTTCTGTCATGCCAACCATCATGGTCCTGCATCCAGGTTTGAAATAACATCCAACTAAATCGCAGCCCTATGAACCCATCCCTGATATTTCTACAATCTTACGTGAATGCAGCATGTGCTTTAAAGCACACTGCTGACGAGCAAAACAAGAACTCGCAAGTGATCTACTGATCTGGACACCTAGCCAAGATGGGTTGGTCAGCCAGCAACCACTTATATTGACCAGCTATTTTATGACACAGAATTCCACCCTAATGACCTCCCAACATTTATAGTGATAAGTAATAATGTTGGATAAAAATCTTTTCCAAAATTATTGTTGTTTACGCTTGGGATCCCAACGAGAAGCATGCTTTCGTTCAATGGTTAATTCAAACCCTGTCCTATCAGATTAGTCTCCGTAACCGAATTGGTAGAGGCAGATTTTAGCTCAAAATAAAATAATAAATAATGGTGATGGTGGTGGTAGCAATAATAAAAGAACTGTTTTCCTTAGTAAGAATTGAATGCGAATCCTTTCCGACTGACAGTGCTTTGACCCATAACCGAAATAGCTATATATTTCATACAGGTTCAAAAGATCAGCGTTCGAACTCAGGTGGCAACTGAGATTTTGAATGTTGATTTTCGAAGCAAGCGGTATTTTCCTCGTCTGGAAAAAGAAGTAACACAATCTTCTACACCCTTGTGCAAATTAACTTAAACGAAACGAATAATTCCGTTATTATTTTTTCGTATTTTTCCAATGAAACATGACCCAATTCACATGTTAGTACTTCATATGTTCATTCAACTGTCGTTTCTTGCAGATTGACCACATATTCTCGATTCGATCAGAAGAGTTTTTCAGGCCAATCTATAGTACTTTGATTTGCTCTCTGGTAAGGCTTGCCAGTGTGTTTGTGCAGCGTTACAATTTTCGTTTGCTACCTTGGAGTAACGTGCGTCGCAATCGAGACAATGGTGTCTGGGCGTGATAAAAATCTGATGCAATCACAGATGACGCAATATTTTTCAAGGCCAAATGAATTTCATCATACATCCCGAAAATAGATCCATATTACTGCACACCACTGTAAATGACTTAATCTGCGTAAAAAATAGAAATCGATTACAACCTGTTACTCCAGTTGGTCTAAAATATAATAATATAATAAACGTTTATATTATTATTTGATTTTTGCAAGAATTTCCACTTCAGTGTGTTTTTCACCATAAAAAGACGCTCAAATTTCCCTTAGTAACTTATGGTAACCCCGCTGATGCAAGAAAATAAATTTTTAAACTAAAATTTAGAGGCTTCTAAAAAGGATAAAAAAAAATATAATTTAATAATCAAAAATCCTTTGATCTTTCCTCTAAATAATGACGTAGAGATTTCGATGATAAAATTTTGTTTTATTAAGTTTTGGGTATTTTTTCATCATGTATGCTCATTTTGTTAGCGAATATTTGCGGGTGCATATAAGGTTTTGATTACTTGACGATAAACGTGATATGGGGAAAGCTCAAGTGATTTGGAATGGTCATATCTTTTTAAAATGCCATATCTTTAAAAAGAAAAATAGTCATATTATCAAAATGACATGGTTATATCTTTAAAAAAGAATAAGGTATGGTCATATTTTTCAAAATGAAAAATGACGATATCTTTAAAAAAAATAAATGAATGGTCATATATTAACAAATAGTCATATTATCAAAAAATAGAAACAATGGTCATATCATGAAAATAGCCATAACTTAAAAAAAAGGTTATATATTTTAAAAAATGTCCCATGTTAAAGAAAATAAACAATTGTTATATCGTAAAAACGGTTATAACTTAAAAAATGGTCATATATTAAAAATAGTCCTATCTTAAAGAAAAGAAACAACGGCCATATCATGAAAATGGTCATATCTTAAAAATGGTTATATATTAAAAAATAGTCCTATGTAAAAAAAAAAAAAAAAGAAAAAAGAAACAACGGTCATATAAAAATGGTCATACCTTAAAAAATGGTCATATATTAAAAATACTCCTATCTTAAAGAAAAGAAACAATGGCCATGTCATGAAATAGGTCATACCTTAAAAAATGATAATATATTAAAAAATAGCCCTATCTTAAAGACAATGGCCATATCATAAAAATAATCATAACTTAAAAAGAAAATGGCCACGTTAATAAAAAGGAGTAAGAAATGGTGATAACTTCAAATAAAAAAGGAAAGATATGGTCATATTTGAAAAAAAGAAAAATGGTAATATCTAAAATTGGCCAGATTTTAAAAAAGAAAGAAAATAAGTTTTAAAAATGAGTGTGTAAAAGTGAGCATGTAAAGTAATACCTATACTAAGAAATATATAATGAACGGATTTAGACAGATGGATATAAACAAATGAGAGAGAAAAAAAACTGATGAAAAACAGAACTGAGTGGCAACTATAAGAAAAAGCAAGAATATATAATTTATACATACATTCGACTTAATCCTTTTTTATGATAAAGCAACTCTGTACTGAATTAGAAACATCTTTCAAAAGCTATATTTTTTTTACTTTTTTTTCTTCAAAAAGGGACACCATCTTCAAATGCTTACCTTCAAAGAAAAAGAGTTAGATTTCTAAAAATAATCAATAAAAACAAAGCAGAATAATAAATGATTTTTTTTCACAGACAGTGCAAGGTTCAATGTAAGAATCAGATTTCTGCTAAAATCTTCTCATCGTTCGACCATGAATTCGTTTTTTTCTTTTTTATCCAAACGATTTTAAGCTTTTTTAATCTTTGTCTCCTTTTAAATTCACTCTCTGATACGCCCTCTTGTCTTATCTATCTATCTATCTATCTATCTCGGTCTATTCATATCTATCTATCTATCTATCTATCTATCTATCTATCTGTCTATCTATCCCAGCTTATAACTATCAACCTATCTCAGTTTATTCATATCTATCCATGTATCTATTTTAACCTGTTCATATCTATTTACCTATGTTGGCCTGTTCATATCTATCTATCTATCTATCTATCTATCTATCTATCACTTAGAACATTTCTTCATTGTTATGTTTCAATGTAAATATCCTCTACATTAGGATTCGCAAAAGATTCATTCCGAATAATCATGACCCATTAAAGACGGCGCTTGTTTTCCCCATACTGCTTTTTTCCTTCCTTCCTTAGTGAGTGTATTTGGGGGAAAAAACCATTTCCCTCCGTTGATACTACGGCGACGGCACCTTTTATCGTACGAGCTGCTAATTCCAAAGATTCGCACAAGTGGCGATTAAAAAATGAAGGCACCGACACGAATTCTTTTGTAGCTAAACATGCGAAAGCATATATCCCAACCTTTTAAAAGGCTCTTTTTTAGTCTCTTATGCAATACTACGCCTTCAAGTAGAACTGGAGTCGCATGGTCAAATATGCAGAGAAAATTGTCTTCTGAACTGTAGCTGTTAAAAAAGTACTGTGTTTAAGGTAATGGTTGTACCTAATAACATAAAATCCCGCGCTAATGTTTCATTTCCCTAACTGAAAAAACTTTTTTCTTTTATGTGCCATAATCCTTCAGGATGTGAGCGATCGTAGATCTCCAAACTTCCTATCTTTTGTAACTTTTAGCAATTTTTTTTTATCGATTTATATAACGGGTGTAACAGCAAAATTGTCCAGTTATTAGATTAAGCTTTGAACCGCTGTATGTTAGAAATGATTAAAGATATCTTATTAGAATTCTCCGACGGTTTTTATAACACTATTGGACTCTACTTTGAGCAATAAGAATGTATAATTACACTCCAAGTTTAACAGAAGAATCGTGATGAAATCGACCATTGTAAGAGGACATTTTCAAAGCTAAAGATCATAAAGACACGGCTAAGAAATTCACTGTCTGAGACGAATTCAGAATCCTACCCGTTGGCACCCATTGAAAAGGAATTGTTATATGAACTGGATGCAGAACCAATTATTGGCTGATTCGAACCATCTTCTAGTTACGACAAATGAGTTCTCTATTGTGCTTTTGAACTGTTAATTCCTACACTGTACAGTAAACTAATTTTAAATGTCAAGTAATTCCTCAAAATTAAAAATTAAATTATAACATTATGTATTTACATTTGGTATCTACTACCAGCCGTATGACCAATACATGTACACTGTTATTACTAAGAAATACAAAAATTTAACTGTACTCTTTTACCATATGTATTTTTGAAAATTTTATTAATTCGTTATGAAAATTAAACGATAGCACCGTGGGCCAGTTTTGTCTTCTGGCAGCCATTATTTTGAGATCCACTACGCCACTGCACAAGTTCCGTTACTCGCCGTTTCCATATGACCCTTTTTTTCATCAGCATATTCTGTGTGTGTCATATTTGCCTAGCATTCTTTCTTAATATGTGTACTAGAAACTTCAACTGTCTTTTACTGATTCCAAGTATAAGTGTTCTTTTTGTTTTAATTCTCCTTAAAACTTCCTCATTTTTTACATGCTCCGTCCATGGTATTCTCAGTAGAACCACATTTCGGTTGCTTCAAGCCTCTTCAACTGTAAAGAAATTGTTCGGCATTCACAGCAATATAGGAAGATTGATATTACTTTTTTTTTAATCATAACATCCCATGCAAGGCAATAAAACTACTAAGACACAAGGGGTTTCTGAGCGTGAAAGAATAGGAAAAAGAAAACATTATTAAGGAGAGAGAAGAATAAAAGAATAGTAATCAAGAAGACAGCAGATAACGACTGACATTGCATTTAATGTTGGAAGATCAAATTTTGCTGGAAAGCAAGAAGCCAGAAGGGAGTTTCACATAAGAGAAGTACGAGGAAAAACTCTTACCATGGAACTTACGGTTACATCTAGCCAATTAAACTGTAAAATGATGAGACCTTGCCGCCAATCTAGTACTGCGCTTGAAATTCATAACATCTAAGTACCATAGAACAATTATCCTGAAAGTATTTATTAAAAATGCACAAGGGAGCTACATTACAGCGATGTTTTTGTGCGTGGGGTTATGATCTATTTAGTTTTGGTTTAAATTTGTTTATGAAGTTTTTTCTTGTATTTGTAGGTAAAAATAATTGTCTGTTTGGTATATTGGCATAATTTTAAATTCACCCTGGTTACATTTATAGATGCGTTGTGATACAAAGAGTTTTCTGTTGTCTGGTAATTTGATGTTGCTTTTGTGGCGTGAATCTCTGTTGTTTAGTTGTTGGCTGATGCCTATATATGACTTCTTGCATTTTGTGCATTTGAGTGCATAAATCACATTTTTGGAGTTGCTGTTTAAATTTTTATTTATTATGAATGTCGTTTTGGGGTTTTCAAAAATGTATGAGTTTCTTTCTATAATGATGTGACAAAACCCCGCATCTTTTTTGTTGCATTTTGTGACTCCCTGTATTGTGTGTTGGTTAAATTTGAATGAGGTTAATATGTTTCAGGTTTTTAGATTGGCGCTTGCTTTTAATTATTTTGGTTGTTTCAGTATATTTTTCAAGTTACCATTCTTGCTAAGTAGGTCTAGATTTTTATAATTTCTGTAGTTCTGGATTGTTCTTGTTGTATGTTGAGACTTATGCTAGAGTTTGTTCGATGTTACGTTTCTTTGGATTTCGTAGTTGGTCTAAAGAAACTTTTTTTTGCGAGTTCAAAACCTTTGTTTATTAGTGTTGTGGGGTAACCTCTTTTTTTTTAGAGTACTATGTAGTTCTTCTAGGCGGGTTTTTCGGAGGTGTTTGTCAGTCGCTATAGTACAAACCCTGCATGCTTAGAGAATAGTGGGCGGATTTCAGGCAGCTTTTTTTTGCGTGATAGCTCTTGAAATGAAGATATTGTTGGGTGTCTGTACGTTTGTGGTAGATATCTTCTCCTCTCAAAGATTGAGTCACATAGACTTGGCTGGCAACCAGTCCACCACAGAATACTGTTGGTAATCTTTTGCCTAGTCAGTCATGAATCGAAAGAGGCATGAACACCCAAGTGTATTTCACACACACATACACACACATACACACACACACACACACACACACACACACACACATATATATATATATATATATATATATATATATATATATATATATATATATATATATACGAGTGTCATTCAATAAATAAGTTGAATTTTTCGGTATAAGGACTTCTAATGCAGATAGAAGCTTACTCTTTGAGAGTTTTTTTTAATCAGCAAAAGAAATTAAATCCATGTGAAAAAGAAGTAAAACGAAAAAATTTTTTTTTTAAATTGGAAGCTTCTAATCTGTATTAGAAGTCCTTATACAAAAAATTCACCTTATTTATTGAATGACCCTTGTATATATATATATATATATATATATATATATATATATATATATATATATATATATATATTGTTTATACAACTTATTTGAGTAATTACACTGTTTTAATTAAGCAGTATTAATTACATTTACCGACCTGAATGTTCGAGAAATTTCGTCAAAATATGCGTTCTCCAACAGCTGTATCCCATAAGGAAATTGTCATATAGATTGTTGTGCTGTTACTCATTCAGCTACAGTGAACTTTCCGGTAAGCAAAATCTAAATTACTGCTTATAAACACACATCTTCGACAATCTTTCGCGATAATTCATTTCAGCCCCGAAATGTAACCTAACGTAAACAATGACATTAGATGAAATGGATTAAATACGACAAATATTTTAATATATTTTCTGTTTACACGTTATTTTTATGGATACAGCCTATTTCAGTAAATTATCTGTTTTAATTCAACAGTTTGAATTATTAATTTCAGGCCAGTAAATGTAATTAATACTGTTTAATTAAAACAGAGCATTTGCTCAAATAAGTTGTATTCACAAAAATAACGCATAAATAGAAAATATATTAAAATATTTGTCGGATTTAATCAATTTAATCTAACACATATATATATATATATATATATATATATATATATATATATATATATGATTAATACAAATTTGTAGCTTAGCTGATTGATGTTATATTCACCATCTCGACACCAGAATTTCGTAGACGATCTTTTTGTAATTGTTCAGTCCACTCGTTAGGAAGTTTCAGCAATTGACTAGCGTTTGTTTTTTGGTTGTTTTTTTTTTCGTTTTTCATTCTCTATATACTAAGTTTTATGTAAATAATTTATACGCTATATATATATATATATATATATATATATATATATATATATATATATATGTGTGTGTGTGTGTGTGTGTGTGTGTGTGTATGTGCGCGTGCGCGTGTGTGATTGAAAACTACAGACAATGTACGATTTTAGTTAGTTTATTGTTTTTATTTTCTTTACAAGTAAACATGTCAATCGATAACGTATACACAATATTTTCCATAAGATTCTGAACGAATGCTTTTGGTTATTCGTCTAACCCTCTTCAAGGTCCGGAAATTGATAAATACTTTAATATGTCGCAACAAATTTCATAATTATACAGGCTATCCCTAAAGTCTGGACACATTGATAATCTCATTAACTATATTTTTTACCTTCACAGATTAAACATGGTTTTGTCGAAAGAAGAAAGAATTGACTTAAAGAGTGAATGTTCTAAAATTGACGACAATATGGAGTTCTTGCATCGAGTTCACGTAAATCTTGCAAAGTGCATCAACCTTTGCATCACAAATGATGAAAATCAGATTGAAGATGTTATTTGCTAATATTCCAGTTCAATAAAATGTTGAAAATTTAATTTCTTGAAAATATGCATTTTTGCTTATGTGTCCAGACTATACAGTGTAGATTCTAAATATTTTTTATAAATAAAATCTTACATTTCGCTTTACAGTGTGCGATGGGTATATTGTCGCGATTTTATATTTTTAATTTCGCGCATGCGCATTGTTTGTTTTTGATTTAGTTGTCTGTACAGTATAGTAGAGTCAGGGAAAGAACGAGCACCATGACGCAATTCACTCTGCCAGAAATCTGGAAACGGCATGCTGTACAGCTTGGCATTCACGCCGGAAGCTCCAATACGAACATTTCAAAATACCTAGGTGTCAAGCTGAGGTGAGTGCAGGGGATTCGGAAAGAGTTGGATGGGCCTAATAATGATTCTGAAGGTACGGCAGCTCGGAAAACTCACTCTGATCATTCTGATAAGAAAAGAACTCCCGAATTTTTTGGTGAGGGCCTCAGACTCAACACGGAGGCCAACATCAAGGATGGCGGCTGGAAAACCCAATGTCTGGCAACAGGAATCTGCACCATGCCACACAAGTAGGAAAACCCAGTCATGGCTGTCAGACAATTTCTGCGAGCATATCACCCCTTATAGCTGACCACCTAACTCCCCAGACTGAAAACACCTTAATTATTATGTGTGGGGTGCAGTTGAGTGAGAGACCAACAAAACTCCTAGTAGCACCAAAGATGAACTGGAAGCAAGGATTATAGCAGCATTCACTAACCTAAACAAAGAGACCGTCCAGAAGAGTTGCAGGAGATTACGAAGTCATTTGGCGGCCGTGGTTGAAGCTAGTAGCGATTTTATTGAAAAACTTTACTCTTTAGTATTTCAAGATATTTTTGTATAATTTTGGTAAATATATCTGTTAAAATGAGATGTCAGTGTTATTTTCATTTTGCGTAATTTAGACGACAATTTAAAAATCGTACCCTGTATAGTATTTGTGTTAATGCAAGTAGCTTGTTAAATACATTCAGAACCCAGTTAACATGATAGAAGATTTTATTCAACATTTGGTTCTTTATTTTAATCAAGACTTTGTATTTTGTCTCTGTGTGTGTGTGTGTGTGTGTGTGTGTGTGTGTGTGTGTGTGTGTGTGTGTGTGTGTGTGTGTGTGTGTGTGTGTGTGTGTGTGTGCGTGTTTGTGTGCGTACGCTAGGTGTCTCCACCTTTTCGCGGGAAAACAACATAGCATAATGAAAAGTCCACAAACTTAATAAAGATAAAGTATTATCGTCAAAATGTTTATGTTAATATTAAGATGAAAGATCAAAGTATTTCTTAATTATTTTTTTAACTTTTTAATCCTTTCTAAAACGCTCGAAATTTTAGTTAAAATCTTGTTTTGTTAACGTCATCACTGTGACGTAATAACAACATTGACTTTTTTGCGCTTTTTTCCGTTGAAAACACATTGATTTGAAAATTCTTGTAAAAATCAAGTAATTGACCGATTTTAATTAAATTTTCAGGACTTATTCAAAAATGAATTAAATTATTTTTTAAATTATTTTTTTTTAGAAAATTTTGGTAAATAATATGAAAGTCTAAATGGGACATTATTATGAAACGGTCACGCAATCTAAGAGTTTTGTCTCTTTACAAAGAAATTACTTTAAGAAAATTTTATAGTATTTTAATTTTTTTTATTTTTGCATAAAGCATCTTCGAAGGGTAAATAAAAGTCAATAAATTATTAGATAATTGCGGAAAATATGTTCATCTGTAAAAATTACTAGGTAGTTAAAAAAAAACAATTAAAAAAATGCGTTCACTTAGATTTCGTAAATTTTATACCATACTAGATGTCATCGCTTCGTCACTCAATCGGCCATCCATTATCGCCGCAGATAAGCTTTGATAAGCAGTACCAATCATTAAATAAATGGTTGTATATTACTTTTTTATGCTATAAGTAAGTAATATTTATTTCAAATCAGATTAATTTAACTTTAAATTTTCTAATTTTACTCAAATAACGTGTCAGAAATATATATTTTTTGGAAGAATTTTAAAATCGATGAAATTATTTTGTTTACAAAATTCTTAAAATTAAGAAAATGGCCGCTTTTAAGAAAATTTTAAGAAATCGAAATTAAATTCGACATTCCAATCTATATAATTTCTATCTGAAATATACCAGAATATTTTACTTACTGGAAAAAATAAATTTAATCATTTAGCTTTCAATTAAAGCTAAAATGAAAACTTCAAGAATGTTTTTTCATTTTTTAAAATTCATTTTAAATTTTAGGTATTGAAAATTTATGCCGAAATAGTAGAGGAACCTAGTGTACGCTTGTCTTTGTGAAACTAGTTTTATTTTATGGTTATAAGTGACTAACCACACTAAAGCTTATTGGTTGGTTGCTTACTTGCTTCGTACGTTCGTTCTCTTCAACTAACAAGAGGCGGTTAAACATGATGCCCCGCCTGAAAAGCATTAAAATTTGAACTGAATATGTTAAGACGATTACAATTTCGTCTCCGGAAAAGTGGGTGTCTGTAAAAGGCATACAATTAGCTCACAAGTTGAATAGGTACCATGGTCCATCTGCTAAACACGTTAATTCTGATACTTGTTGGTATTGGTTTGTATTTCAGTGTTGAAGATCACACCCAGGCTAGAGACAAGTTACTTATACGACATGCTTATGTCTGTCAGTAAAGTGTGTAGAAGTCACTATTAAAAAATCTGATTGTTTTGTTTTATTTTCGTTTCGTTTTGGTTTGGATTTTTTCTATTTTACTTTCAAAAACTGACGGCCATTTTATTTTCACTCATTACACATATTTTTCTAAATGTATACTTGTAGATTTAGAAGGAAAATTATAAATGAATATTTTTAGATAGATAGATAGATAGATAGATAGATAGATGTATGTATATTTATTCTTGTTGGTAGATATAATAGTGGTCGGATAATTAACATAAACATTTCCAACCAATTTTCTGGTGGGCATTACGCCAATCTCTGTTGCAGACCCCTGCTCAAGTACATAAAAAACACTCACCTGCAGTTTATATTGAAACTATGTTGAGCCGACCTTAGTTGCAGTTTATGGAAGAGATTTCTTCCTGGCACTCATTTTCTTTCCTTTCTCCATGTTATATCAATATTTTCTCTTTGTCTTCATTCTGTCTTCCTTCCTTTTTCCCTCCTTTTCTATTTTTCCAGATTTCTTAATTTCTTTTTCTCTGCTTTACGTTTTTCTCTTCATTTTTCATCTCTGGCTTTCGTCTTTTCCTCTCTTTATTTCTTTCTTTGTTTTTCTTTTCTTCCTTTTTACTTAAATCCACTCTCCCCACCTCTCTGGAACCATTTCTTAACTGCTGTTCTTCCCAGGTCCACCCTGGGCCGGAGTGGTAGCACCTGTCAGAGTCCCAGCTATGGGCAAATAGTGAACCCCCAAACAAAAATCAACAGTACATTTTTTATAATAAAATAAGCAACAATACATTTTTTATATCAAAATGACAATTAATGCAACATTAAAACATAAAAATACATTTTTACGGGAAAATTACCAACAATACATTTTATAATCTACTAACTATATATCTAAAACAACATACTTTTAACCTGAGAGTATAAAATTACGTACAAAATATCTGTAGTTAGAAGCATAAAATTACATACAAAATATTTAGATTTCAGCATTAAATAACCTATAGAGGGCTTTTTTTAAAAATCGGAATCATCGCAGGCAAAGAAGTAAAGCCGCTAAGAAACAAAGGGTTACAGGGTGTGGAAGAATTAAGAACAGAAACATTAATGGTGAGCAGAAAGAGAAGAGAATAATCAGGTGCACAATAGATAGCGATTAACATTGCATTTAAATTTTTCCAGATTAAAGTTGGCTGGAAAACATGGAGACGGAAGGGAATTCCAAAAGCGAGAAGTGTGAGAGAAGAAACTGTTAGCATAGAACTTACGGTTGCATCTAGCCAATTCACCTGTAAATTGATGTGATCTCGGCACCAGTCTAGTGCTGTGTTTAAATCCAAAAACACTTGGTGCCATAGCAAAGAGCTCATCTGAAGAATTACCTTTAAATAAATATTTTAAAGGTAATTCTTCAGATGAGCTCTTTGCTCTTTAGAAAACACATAGACAGGCAACCTTACGAGAGTGGGGAAGTGACTGGAGCAGCGCCGCCAGATCAGGACCAATAATATTGCTGATCCTTCTTTGGATCTTATCAGAGAGATCATGGTAAATAGCAGGAGCACAGAACTATATGTGGCAGCAATATTGTAAGCATGAACGAATGGTAGACTTATAGATATGTAAGATAAATTCCGAAGAGAAACTTGTCTCGCCCGACATAGTGAAACGACTTTCTTAGCAGCTGACCTAGCAATGGATTTAATATAGTCTTTCCACTTCATATCAGCAAAGAACGTGAGCCCGAAAAGGCGCAACGTGTCACTTTCTTGGAGGTTAGCATTAGCCATGCTGATGGAAGGCAGCAAGGGATCTCTCAGATGATTAATGGAGAGAAGTTTAGTTTAGGAGGTGTTGAAATTGTTAATCCATCTTAGTTTTGGAAGCGTTAGAATTAACAAGCTATGTTTTGCCTCGGTTAACTACAGACTTGAGTTCTTTTTGAACATCGACCTTGTCAAACTGATACGCCTTACTATCGAGGCAGGAGTTAATTGTTGTGTCGTCAGCATAGGTACCAAATTGAGAGCTGATGTCATCAGAACATCATTAATGAAAATTAAAAATAGAGTAGGACCAAGGATGGAGCCCTGGGGGGGGGGACACCTGCGTTAGTACGAAAGGATCTAGACGAGTGGCCGTTCAGAATAACACTCATTTCACGTTTTGACAAGAAAGACTGGATCAGTTCAAAAAAGTGTCCGGAGGCACCGTAACTTTTCAGCTTGAGGAGAAGACCTAAATGACAGACCCCGTCAAAGACTTTCAAGGTTGATATGCCGCTAGGATGCAATGGGTTATTGCAGTGTTTCTCAAACTTTTTAATGAAAATATCACGGCACACTTAGACATATTTTAAAATGTACACATTTAAATGTTATGAAATCAAACCATAGAATTTAAAAAAATATACGCAACTATGAACTTACTTTATTTCAATGTTTCTATTCAACTATTTATGCAACTTATTTTTTAAAATAATAAATATTAAAATAAACTATTTGAAATAACATAATCGAAGAATAGTGAAAATTATTTGAAAAAGTGTAATACTTATTCATTTATTCAAATCCTAACGCTGTACCATTACTACTTCCACACACATATATATATATGTATCGTAGGCCTTCGTCGGTGAGGGCTAACCATAAGTAACATCCTAGTTGTCTGCTTGGTTGGAGCATCAACGTCTTTGACTGTAGAGGCCGATGCAGGAGTAACAATCGCTGTTGCAGAGGTCGCATGTGCGTTCTCTCTCTGGTCTGTTGGAGCTGTCACTTTGCTTTCTGCGGGGTTCCGTGGCGACTTGTGTCAGCTTCTCCTCCCCTGACTTGAGGCGTTTGGTCAGTTGAACTAGCTATATGTAGTCGTAAGTTCTATGCTAACAGTTTCTTTTCTCGTACTTCTCGCTTGTAGAACTCCCTTCCGTCTCCATATTTTCCAGCCAACTTTAATCTCCAAAACTTTAAATGCAATGCCAATCGCTATCTAATGCCCTCCTCTTTTTTTCTCCCTGCTCATTAATGTTTCTGTTCCTAATTCTTCTACACCCTGTAACTCCTTGCGTTTTGATGGCTTTACTGCCTTGCTTGGGATGATACTTATTTTTTTTAGATACACGTTTGACTCCCTCGGCAATGTTTATTTACAATATTATAAAAAATATGTGAGCCGAGTACAATGCGAAATTTATTATTTACAATTTTATAAAGAAATACATTTGAAAAGAAATCTTGATCAAATTTTTTTTTTAATTACAAAATTATGAAAATATCTAAGCGGAAGAGATGCTCTCAGCTTATTTCCGTTAATAACGAGAGTAAATGTAAAAATGCCCGGAAAATGCTTCTTTTTTTTTTTCTCAAAATTATCCTTCGTTGTTATGTGTTTGTGAGATCAAATACAGATCAAATACAGATCAAATATGGATCAGTATCCGACAGGACGATCATACACATTACCATTCGATGCCCATTTAGACATACAAGAATCTTCACAAACCTACATACACATAGAATTATCCACGGTTTTAATACACGTGACACGTTTCTGACCCTAACATAATGGTTTTGTCTGTTTTCTCTCAATCTCTGACGAAGCTTTCATAAAAGTGAAACACGTTAGATTGATATACGTTTCCTTATGTGTTTATACAGTGTAACCCGGATATAAGAGACCCGGATATAAGAGAAACACGGATATAAGAGAGATTTTCTCTGGTCCCAAATTAGAGCCATACTTACCTAAACAAAATAGACCAAACCCGGATATAAGAGAAACCCGGATATAAGATACATCTTCTTCGGTCCCGACAACTCTCTTATATCCGGGTTACACTGTATAAATTTTCTTATTTATAAAATGGTAAATAACAAATATTTCATTATAGATGACTCATATATTTTTATAATCTTGTAAATATAAAATCATTCTTGTACCATACGTGATACACACTTGGGCGATCATGTATCTTTCGATACATGACTGACAAGGCAGATTTTTCCCGCAATAGGTTGCAATTTCTTTCTACGGTAGACCAGTTGCCATCCAAGGCTATAGAACCCGATCTGTACTGCTATTTACCCATAGCTAGGGGGAGAAGAAGAGGATTCATACTTTTCCCAAGGGTATTAGCACGTAAGTGAATATAATGGATTCGACTGGAATTCGAACTCAGCTCTCCGTTTCCTCAATCCGAGCCACTATCTATTACTCCACAAAATTCTAACTATTGTTTCTTAAAGCAATAAACATTGACGAGGGAGTCAAAAGTCCATGCAGTAATGGCGTTTTTTACGAAGGTTAAAAATTACCCAGATTTCTTCTTTTCATCAACTCTCTCTCTCTCTCTCACTCTCTCTCTCTCTCTCTTTCTCGTTAACCCACTATTCGCTCCTTTTATTCTACTTTACTTACCACCAAATTTATTCACAATTAGTTCCTTTGCCACTAACCCACCCTCAAGAGTAAGGTCAGACCAAATATGATATATTGCTGCCATATTTGGGTTGGCCTTGCCCGATCTTCCCCTTCCAGCCTTGACAAAGTTAGAAATCATTTACGGGGCCTTGTGGGTGATTAATTATTTTCAACCCTGCGGTCCTTTCAATCAGACGAAGCTTCACAACCCTATCGCTTCTCCATCGCTATTTTCATGGCAAATGTTCAGACTAGATACATTCTTTCGTTACACCAATGCCCCTGCTATTTACCTTGAGCTTCTTGATAAGATCCAAAGAAGAATCAGCAATATTATTGGTCCTGATCTAGCAGTATCCAACAGGACGATATTATTCGGCTGTACTGCTTGGCATTCACGCCAGAATGTGGAAGAAAGGCTTGGAAAATTTGACACATATCGAATGTAAAAGGGGTAGTGAGAGGCAGCGGGCCACCTACCTGACAGTTTGGACCCACCATGCCACGTACACAGGGTCGAATCATGCTCATTCTCTTCATATTCCATTGTTAAGAAGGAAGTTTCACTCAGACAGCTTTTTCCGCTGAATTTTAACTATGGAAAAGAGACTCCCGGGACGTTGATTTCTCGATCACGACTATCTTAACCTCTTCAAGCCAGCTGTCAACCGTTATCTATCCTACATATCCTGATAATGTGCATTTCTTACTTCCTCCTTTGACGCCTCTACAACAACCTCATTCAGTAACACTCTATCTTGAGTGGCTCTTGGGCCTTGTATTGGGTAAATACAGCGTACGATGGGTAAATTGTCACGATTTTATATTTTTAATTTCGCACATGCGCGCTGTTTGTTTTTAATTTTGTCGACTGTACAGTATAGTAGGGTCAATTGGGCACCGTCTGTGAGGAAAAGAGCACCATGACGCAATTCACTCCGCCAGAAATTTTGAAACAGCATGCTGTACTTCTTGGCATTCACACCAGAAGCTCCAATATGAACATTTCAGAATGTTTGGATGTCAATCTGAGGATAGTGCAGAGGATTCGGAAAGTGTTGGATGAGTCTAATGGTGATTACGAAGGTACGGCAGCTCAGAAAAATTGCTCTGGTCGTTCCGATGAGAAAAAACTCCGGAATTTGTTGGTGGGGCCCTCAGACTCAACACAGGGGCCTACATCAATTGTCTTGAGGTGGTAGTGCCTTGATTATTATGTGTGGGGTGCAGTTGAGCAAGAGACCAGCAAAACTCTTTGTAACACCAAAGATGAACAGAAGACAAGGATTATGGCAGCATTAACCAACTTAAACAAGGAGACCGTCCAGAAGAGTTGCGGGAGCTTCCGAAGTCGTCTGGAGGCCGTGGTTGAAGCCAATGTCAATTTTATTGAATAAATTTACTCTTTAGTATTTCAAGATATTTTTGTGTAATTTTGGTAAATATATTTGTTAAAATGAGATGTCAGTGTTATTTTCATTTTAGCCTAAATTAAGACGACAATTTATCCATCGCACCCTGTAGTAGTAGTAGTAGTAGTAGTAGTAGTAGTAGTAGTAGTAGTAGTATAAAAAATATATTGACTGAAATAGTTACATATTTCCTTTTGAAGGCTAGTGTCAGTTTTCGATCCCAGGTAAAATCCAAGATATTGAACGTATATTTTGAAAATGAAGTGGCTATCACACTTGTAAGAATGTCTCAGTGCGATATTCGTGCTAGTACATTCATGTATTAGCAAAATCTGAACTACCTATGGTATATCTATCTAAATAGTTGGCCTTTATTTTTCTTTTGATATTTTCCTTTGCCGACTCTCTCACCCTCACTCGTTATCTCTCTTCTCTTCTCTTTTCGCTCAATCTCTTTTTCATATCTTACTCTCCACACACACATACACACACACACACACACACACACACACACACACACACACGCATAATAATAATAACTATGTGTTGGGGCCACAGGTGCTTAATAAGATTTTTCTTGCTCTATTCGACCTGCCCTAAAAACTTAACTCTACTTGACCCTTCATTCACCCGCTTTGCACATAGTCCCTATACCCAATCCCCGACCAGGCTTCCATCAACCGACCACAAAAAACAACCTCCTACTTACTCCATTGCAAAAAGGGGGGAACCAGAAAAAACCTCTGCTTCACTCATTCTCTCTCTCTCTCTCTCTCTCTCTCTCTCTCTCTCTCTCTCTCTCTGTGGTCTTCTCTCTCTTTCTTTCCCCCTCACTCATTCTCTTTAACTTGTTTTTTCTCTCCATCTTGAAACTCTATTCCTGTTATTCCCATCTAACTCGCAACAGAGTGCCCTGGAATACGGCCGAATTCAATTACAGATTAACACGTTAGCTTCCCTCCCTCTTCGAAGAACAAGCCTATCAGGCGACTGGTTGTCCCGATCTCTCTCTCTCTCACGCACACATTCTCTCTCTCTCTCTCACTCACTCTCTCTCCCGCCCTCTCTTTCCTATTGCGCCCGCCTCGGTTCAGGCGTAGTTCCGAAATTCTAGATGTAAAATTAACGGCTAGCTAAGCAAAGCTACTTGTGACTTAATGGGCAAGAGAGTTGACTGACTTTCCGTTGGTTGACTCCGTCTCACTTCCCACTCCTCTCTCTTTCATTCTTTTCCTTTCTTTCTTCAATCTTCCCGCTTTCTCTCTTTACTGGACAGTTAAAAACTGTCACCACTACATCCGGGTATTGAATTAATCGGATCGGCCTGAACTGGTTGCTGGCTCAACTGGTGTAACTGGTTCGTAAATGTTTAATGTTGATAAAAAACAAAGATTTTCTTCACATTTTCTTACTTTTTACCAGACGCTTTTCATTTTTTTATTTTTATGAATACCTCTTGCCTTTTCATGTGACTTTTGACCTTTTTATATTTTGACGAAATTTGTATCGTTTGTTGAAACAAAATGAATCTATTAACACAAAACATATCCAAATAATTTAAAAACTAAAGCCAAAACAGTTGGTAACTAGTAATCAATAGTGCAGGTACCTCCATTGATTGGTAAAAAAGTTAGTATACCATTATGAAAAAAATGCTCCAAACTTAATAAAAACAAAATTTTATCGTCAAAATCTTTATGCTATTATTAAGATAGGTACCTCCACAGATTCGCAATACCTACTGGTTTTAAACTTCGTTTTTAAAAATGAAAAATCTTTCTTGAAGATTTTATTTTAGTTTTAATTTCCCGCTAATAGATTAAATCATTTAATTTAAATGTAATGTTTCCAATAAGCAAAATACTTTGCGGTACTTCAAAGCTAATTTAAATTTACCGGGAAAAGTTTTGAAATCAATAACATCACTGATTTTAGCGCCATGTTTAGCCTTCTGTCTTCGAAATATAATTCTCTTTTTTAAAAAGAACTTTCAAAAATAAAATATACTTTTCTGAAACTTTATTTGAGGGATATTATATGATTTAAGGTTTAATTAATCTGATATGGAACAAAAACTAATTACTATAAGTTTAAAATATCGCAGAAATGCATTTTTAACGCGGCGGCAACTGTTTATTTTACGTGTTTACAGTTTGAATGACAGACGTTAGTTAATCTAATGTTTTTCTACAGTGTATGTATATTTAAAATTTACTTGAAGAATATAACGTGAGCGTCTTTTTTATATATTTTTAACTACCTAGTAATCTTTAAAATTCAGGAAAATATTCTCTGTAATCTAATTTTTTGTTGAATTTGAGGTACTTTAACTTTAAATTTACGATAGTGACCGTTCCTATTTTCTGATAATGTCGAGTCCGTATTTTATAAAATCGGCACGATTATACACACACAAAATTTAAAAATTCTTCTTAAAATATTGGTCGTCGATGAATTGTTGTAAGCTTTTCCATTTATGATTCGTAAATATAGCTTTTACTTAAAAACAATATTACTTAATCTCTACAAAGTAAGACAGAATTTTGAAAGATTTAAAACTTTATAAATTATTATAATTATAATTAGATTTTAAAAAATGAAAGAAATTCTTGTAAAAATTCATTATTCATGGAAAAAAATTTTAAGACAATAGTGTCTATAATATACCTTATTCATAAAAACAATTAAAACCTTTTCGAATTAAATAATGTTTTAGTTTTATGGCCTTTTTATATTTTACGATTCAGAGCAGATTTTCAGCAACTAGGAGTTTTGTTTTACAAAAAGAAATTGATGATTTAAATTCTCCAAGGAATTCTGCTTTTAACTAATATAAACATTAAGCGGCTCAAAATTTAATTTCTCGAAATTTCATAAAATTAAATAAAATCAAGGGTTAACAGATGTAAAAAAAAATATATTCTTACCAAGATTTTCTAAAGAGATAACATTTCTAAAATAATTTCATTCATTTGAGAATAAATCTTGAATGTTTCATTAAAATCTTAGAAGTATTTTATTTTTGCAAGAATTTCCAAAACAATTTGTCTTTCGCCGCACAAAAGACGCTAAAATGTCATGCTCCTGAAAATTTATTTCGGTTGAGCTCTCTGGGGAGGATGTGTGGGTTTGTAAACAGTGACTATTACGGCTAATAATGCAAGACTCTTCGGTAAATCGAATCGAGTTCTCTCAGTCACTGTGTGTTTATCTAAATATAAATACGTAAAATTTCCGACTGACGGTTTTCGATTCTAGCCAGAGGCAACCGGACGTCTGGCCACACTGATGAGCTGTGATACAGCGAAACAGTCTGTCTGTGGATGACAATATATATATATATATATATATATATATATATATATATATATATATATATTGGACAAATAAAAAATAAAGTAAAACAAAAAAATAAATACAAAACAAATAAAAGCTACAGATAAAGTTCATTTTCTCCATCAAGACATTCATTTCTGCAGTTCACTGCTGCTACCAAGCAGAAAATTTATTTTTCTCCTGATAATGGGCATATTGGCCAAAACTAGTCGAGGAATCTAACTGAAATAATAAAAACGAAAGAATATTAATATACAACCCAGTGTGATATATATATATATATATATATATATATATATATATATATATATATATATAATCTTCTGAATTACAATTTTCATTCTGTATTCAGTAGCCATGGTGGTGATTTACGAATGGGAGTGCCCAGTTCGTATTCAACTCGAGTAAATTACATTCACTTATGTGCCTGATAACCTTGGAAAAGGTATGAAGCCATCTCTTCCACCAGCTATAGGTGAATAGCAGGACAGATTGAGCCCAAAACCTTGGTTGACAACCAGTCTAGATGAAACAAAACTGAATTCAAGCCAGCCAGAGGTGGGTTGGGCTCCATCGTTCCCATGAAACACCACTGCTGCTGTGGCTGCAGTAGATGTGGTGCTCTTACGACCCTAAGAGGTTACAGGATTCGTAGTCGTGATTCAGAGCCGGTGTTTATAAATTAATCGGACCCATCGCTACCAACCCGCACCTGAAGAATAATCGTTTTTTTAGTTAATCCAGTACACAGCCCAAGGAGCCACTCAAGATAGCGTGCTACTAAGTGATATTGTTCTAAGAGTGGGAGAAGGAGTAAGCACATATTATTAGGATATGTAGGATAGATATTAGTTGACTTAGACTTGAAGATTGTTGTGGTCATGAAAACATCCTCTCCGGAATCTGTTCCACCAAGTAACGGTTCGGAAGAAGCTATTTGATTGGAACTTACTCCTTATCAAAGGAACACGAAGGAAATCTGGATTATTTACCACTACGGATATGGCATAGCCAGTCCTAGCTGTGAAGGTCTGAACTGGTTTGACTAAGAAATGTACGTGATAATACCTTTGGGAAAGTTATGAATCCTCTTCTTCCTTTCCCCCTCCCCAGCTATGAGTAAATAGCAGGACAGACTGGGTTCTAGCCTACCGCAGAAAGAAATGGGAACTTACTGCGGGAAAAAGATTCTCCCTCGTCAGTCATGTATTGAAAGATAAAGCGTGTATCACGCATGGCACATAACTGACTGAATTCGTCAAAACATTTGCTTGTTTGTTTTGTTTGTTTAACGGCACATCAACTTCTTATGGGTCATTTAATGCCGAAATTTAATTTTCTTGGGAGCTTTGAAGTAATAAAGTACGATACACGTTATTCTGCTTTCACAATTGAATACATGGTAGATGATACTCAGCTTTTGTGCATATTCATGCGTGTGTGGGCATGATTGCTTGAGGCGGTGATATGTATTTTTATGTTGTGGTTTTGTTGCAGTTATATTTTGAAATACAGTTTGATTTCCTATAATTGCAGGATATTATATGTATTAATGTCATGAAAGTGTTCTTTCATGTTGGTTGGCTGATTGGTTGAATTTGTTTAGCGGCATATCAACCTCGATGGGTTATTTAATGCCTAAATCTAAATATTTTGAACACAATTTTATGCCTTCAACTACAGATAAAATGTATTGCTGGTCATTTTGCTGTAAATAGGCATTGTTAGTCATTTTGCTATATATACTTTCATAGTACTTTGTCTTTGTTTGGGGGTTTATTATTTGCCCATAGTTTGGATCCTAACAGGAGCTAATGTAGTTGATATTCGCAACCAGCCCGATCAAGCACAGGTCAAACACTGTGCAACTCACCTTTTATTCAGGTTTTTGAACATGCATGCATATTAGCAATAGTTTTAAAAGCACTAGAACCACGCATGCGCTTTACCTAATTTGCAAATAGCGGCTCCGATCGAGCAGGTGATGTATCGTGGCCTCTTAGCCACGAGTAGGTTAAAATTCATTGGTTCTATTTCACCACAGCTACCATCCCGGATCAGAGTGGAGCTATGGACAATAGCAATTAAGAGGTGGTTTTATGTTCCTCAAAACCTGCAATCTCGCGATCAGAGGCCTTGCAGTCGAATGTGGTTTATCGTCATACCCAGGGCTAAAACCATTTGCCATAGTAATAGCGATAGAGTAGTGAGAGGCTAGCAATGTTTCATCTGTGAGATAGGGATTGTAGGGTAAAACTTATCACCCACAAGGCTGTATACTGACTTTTGATCTATGTCATGGTTGGACAGTGATGACTGGGCATCACCAGTTAAGATATGACGGCAATACTAGATTCTAGGTCTGATCTGACTCTTGTAAAGTCAGAGCATTCCAGCAGACATTAAGTATTTTCTAGGGTGATGAGACTATCCTTCCAGCGTCTTTAGCGATGGCATGAATATTTATGTCTGGAGTGAGCTTTACACCCAACAGGCGTTCGGGGTAAAGAACCTCAATGAGGTTATGACTGTTCACCAGGTCTGCTCGGTGGTGATTAAACATTATTAGTTTTGTTTTGTGGGTGCTGAATGATACACGGTAGTGAAGCTTACCAAATACACAGTAATAGGTTGTACCATACACCTATCATGACATTGCATGTTTTACAGAGAAAAATAATCATTTCAATTTTATTCTGAATTCTTAGAAGGTCAGTTCTTAAATGCCATGGTCTTTCAGGACGTAGGCGATCATGGCTCTCTACATATCCCTTTTATTTATTATCTGTCAGTTACAATGCGTTCTTGGAAAACATAGTGGAGTGGTTTCTCGCTGCCTTCTCCACGGTTTGGAAATCAGAGTTATCCTTCTCTTAGATTGGTTGTTCTTTCCAATAAAGGCTTTTCTACCGAAGTAGTCGCCGCTGCTAATTAATCCATTGATTGATTGATTTGTTTGTTTAACGGCACATCAACATCCTTATGGGTCATTTAATGTCGAAATCTAATTTTCTTGTGAGCTTTGAAGTAATAAAAATATGATATTGAATACATGGTAGACGATACTCAGCATCTTTGTGTATTCATGTTTTTGTCGATATGATTACTAGAGGCGGTGATATGTTTGTGTTTTATACTGTAGTTTTGTTGAAGTTATATTTTGGAATACAGTTTGATTTAAGAAATTGTAGGATATTAAATGGATTAATGTCATGAAAGAGTTTTTTTATGTTGCTTGCTTGCTTGGCGGTATATCAACCTCTATGGAAATGTAATATTTTGTACGTAATTTTATGCTTTCAACTACAGATATTTTGAACTTAATTTTATACTTTCAGAGTAAAGGTACGTTTTTTTAGATACAGTGTAACCCGGATATAAGAGAGTTGTCGGGACCGGAGAAGTCTCTTATATCCGAGTTTCTCTTATATCCGGGTTTGGTCTATTTTGTTTTATTAACACAGGCTCTAATTTGGGACCATAGAAAATCTATCTTATATCCGGGTTTCTCTTATATCCGGGTTACACTGTATAAATTTTGTAGATTATAAAATATATTGTTGGTAATTTCACTATAAAAATTTGTTTTTATATTTTAATGTTGCATTGATTGTCATTTTGCTATAAAATGTATTGTTGGTCATTTTATTATAAATATGTACTGTTGATTTTTGTGTGGTGGGGAGTCACTATTTACCCACTGGTAAAATAATCATTCGGGTCAGGGTGAACCGGATAAACCTCTATGGAAATGTATATTTCGTACGTAATTTTATACTTTCAACTACAGATATTTTGGACATAATGTTATATATATATATATATATATATATATATATATATATATATATATATATATATATGAACCAGGTAAAAACAATATACCTGGGGAAATAAATTATAACCAATATGGACAGCTAAAGTTTTCTGTTTTCTATTTAAATTGAATTTACATACATACATACATACATACATACATACACACACACACATATATATATATATATATATATATATATATATATATATATATATATATATATATATATATATATATATATATACTATTTACATTGTTCGGATTGTTGTCCTCATCTTTGATGTCATATTCACGACGTTTCGGTCGTTGTACGCGCCGGCCTTCCTCTGGTGATTGGAATTTCGAACCGAACTCTTTATTTTGCCCACTGCGATAAATTGTTCTAGTTCCACGTGCCAAGCCTCTTCCGAAGATCTCAGTTTCATTTATTTCCCTTTAGTAACTCAACTCTCCAAGTTTTTGAACTCCAGGTATTGAACTCACAACTCTTTGGGTTACCCACTTTTTGGATCCCTTCAACCAACGCTTTTATTCACTGGGCTATGTGTCCTTGCGTTCGGTTTGAAATTCCAATCACCTGAAGAAGGCCGGAGAGTACAACGACCCAAACATGGTGAATATGACAACAAAGGTGAGGACAACAGTGCGAACAATGTAAATAGTTACAATACTTCATCACAGAAATATATATATATATATATATATATATATATATATATATATATATATATATAAGATGTTAATAAAATTCCTAAGGTAAAATGGAAAATTTTAAAAATGTCAAAGACATGTAGATCCTTATATGAACCCTGTTTTCTGTGTTTACTTGAAAAATCGGAAATTATCACGTTCTTTGATAAGAATTCCTTACTAAATCAAAGATCCGAATTAACGGTAAATTGTAAACAAAGTCTACCCATTACCTTACAATTCAGTTAAACTTTGGAATTTGACAATGTTTTTTCTTAGATTTTAGTTGAACTGTGTTGCACTCTATATGGCTTATCTCTCGATTTATATGATTATTTTTGAGTTTAATCTAGTTCTGTATCGATCTCCTGGTAGTATTATTAATATCTTATGTGGATGTTTTGGTATTATGTAGAAAATCCACAAAGTTGGGCATTCAGTAAAATTAACTCCCGACCCCCTCTTGTTTTTCTTATGAAAGTTGTATGTTTGGCATGGTACATTTATTGTAACCATTTGTATCAGTCTTTAAGCTAATGTCTGGCTACTGTTAGATGTCTTATCTTAGCCATGGCACATTTCTAAGATAATAATTTCTATTTTTTTTTCTTTTTTGCCTAGTTTGAATTTAACATAAATCATATTCGATTGGTTGATCAGGGTAAAGACCTCAAACCTTATATTTTTTATATGAAGATGTATTTTGCTTTGGAAACCAAGTTAATTGTTCACTCGCCAGTAATTTACAATCGCCTGAGGAGACGCATTGTTATGCATTGAAACACGAATACTTTGTGTAGCGATTTTTACATATTTTTGTAGTAATATCCTAAAATAAATAATATTGGTCTACTATGTATTGAGCCCTCTTTTAAATTAAATGTTACAAACGTTGGAAGTGTACTCTATTCGTTCTCATCGTACCTGTATATACATACATATATATATATATATATATATATATATATATATATATATATATATATATATATATATATATATGTATATATATATATATATATATATACATATATATATATGAAGAAATATAGTCTTAAAGTGTTCTATATTTATGGGATAAAGTGCTCAATATCAGAGATAGAGCGTGTGTAAAATATAAAAGTGGACATGGAAGTCAGCACTTAGAAGCGACAGTCTGTTTCATGCTAGTGCAATCGTCAGGCTGCCGGACGATTGCACTAGCATGAAACAGACTGTCGCCTCTAAGTGCTGACTTCCATGTCCACTTTTATATTTACATATATATATATATATATATATATATATATATATATATATATATATATATATATTCATATATATATATATATATATATATATACATATATATATATATATATATATATATATATATATATATATATATATATATATATATACACACAAACAAGTGTGTTTAAAAAGAACCGACAAGGACTATCTGTTTAATATTTTTATTGTATTTTTCCTATTTTCTGATAAGCTGTTGAGTATTGTGCTTGAAGTTGTGTATAAACTGTGCGAAGTTCATATTTCGTTATTTTTGTTCAAGTACTTTCGACTTTCGCAGTCATTATTAAGAACCGACGTAGTGTCTGTTTGGTAGTCAGAATTTCTTTGTCTGCATCTTGGTATTCTTTAGTGTGCTGGACGTTTGAAATGGTCTGTCGTGACGTCATTAAAAACGTCTATTGGGAACGAAGCCACACCAAAAGAATGCGATTTATTTATTTTATATTTTTAATATTAATATATTTGTGCACATTAATTATATTATATGCACCTCAAGATACTATCTCTTGTGATGAATGATATTTTATTTAACGTGGGCTGTTGATTTTGTATAATAATAATATAATAATAACAATATAATAATAATATATATTATAATATATATTTATATATATATTATAATAATATAATATAATAATAACAATAAATTATATATATATTATAATATATATTTATATAGATAATATAATAATAACAATATAATATATATATATATTATATATTTATATATAATGATATTATAATAATATAATAACATAACAATATAATATATATATATTATAATATATATTTATATATATATAATATATAATAAAAACAATATAATAATAATATATATTATAATATATATTTATACATATAATATATAATAACGATGTAATAATAATAATAATAATAATAATAGCATCTAGGGTTTTGAGTTTTTCCTTACATTGGATGCTGAAGAGTATTTTGCTGTTATCTATTAATATTTGTCTTATGTTGATAAAAATATTTTGGTTGTTCCTGATGTTGTGTTTGATGTGCGCACTGATAAAAGTGAAACGTTAAATTTATAACGGTTTCCTATTCGTTCCTCTCATATTTATATATATATATATATATATATATATATATATATATATATATATATATATATATTACAAAGAGTGCTGGAAAGTGTTCAGCCCGACTCACTTGTCAACACCTATAGTATCAACTGCTAAGAAAAAATTATATTTGGTGATTTTCATAGGTCCTATACAAGACACCAAACATTCTTTTTATGGCCCTCCACATTTTCCTGTCTATTGCAGCTCTTGTAGTTTTGTCTTTTTGTTATTTCTCCCAAACCCTGTTCTATCATTCATTTACTCAAGCCTATCAAGTATTTTACTTGCTGCTTTCTTTTCTCCCTCTTTCCCTCAATCTGTCCTGTGAGTATCATAGTTTCCAAAACCCACTTTCTCATTCTGTGTCCCAAAACTTTAACTGCCTCTTCCAGATGTTAAGCGGCATATCAACCTCGATGGGTTATTTAATGCCTAAATTTAAATATTTTGAACACAATTTTATATCTTCAACTACAGATAAAATGTATTGCTGGTCATTTTGCTGTAAATATTGCATTCTTACATTCTTAAGTTTCTTTTTTGTTTCCATTTTCTTTAAAATCTCATTGTTGCTCACATGTTCGATCCATTTCTCTGGAGAACCACATTTCTATTGCTTCAAGTCTCTTCTGCATTGTAGAGATTCTTCAGCCTTCACTGACATATAGTAGAACAGATACCACGTAACAGTTCAGTATTCTGTTGTTGCTAACGGAATTTTTCTGCTAACGGAATTTTTCTGTTGCTAACGGAATTTTTCTGTTGTTAACGGAATTTTTCTGTCTTAATCCCCGATTTTTAGTTTTCATTTTGCGCTCAGCCTTTTGCTGACAACCATGCATTCTGTCTTCTTGTAGTTTATATTTAGTCCTTTCTTCTCGCTTTCCTTCGCTACCTTCTGTGGGAGCTTTTGTAGTTTCCTTTCTGTGCCATTTGTAGATCCTATGTTGTTAAGACTGAGACTGCCAATAATGAATCCTGGCAAAATTGCCTTGCTGTATAAGTTCAATAAATCCGGTGGGAAGACACATCTTTGTTTTAACCCCCCCCCCCCCACACACACACACTTTCTATTTTTCTGTATCTGAACTCATTTTCTGTCCCTATGCAGGCGGTTTGCTGCCATTATAGGTTCTTGAGTCTTGTCTGAGCGATAGTTTTCAGCGTCCTTTATATATGTGGATTTCTTTTTTAAATTTATCCCTACATAAACGATTCCGTTATTTTTTTTATAGGGTTTGCTCTAATTTATAAATATTTATTGAATAAGTAATTTAATTTAATACATTTGGTAGAGTTTTATAATTTTGAATTTTAAACATTTTTCTTAATAAAAAGAAAAATAATCATCAAATAATTGCTTTAAATAAAATGACAGCTCTGATTGTAGAGAAGTCTCACGAGTTCTCATTCAGGATGTGTTGTTAAATTAATTTTGGTTATATTATGGACAAGAAAAATCTAGGAATTCTAAGTAAATTCAATTTATTGCATGTTACTCTACAATCTAAAATTACCAAATAACGGAATATTTTATTACTAAATAAGGATTGATCAGACTGCACAACAAATACATATAAAAATATGACATTGAATATTTTGACAACAGAAATTATCAGCATTATCAGAATGATTAAGAAAAAATTTAAGAAATAATTGCTGAAATGAAGTGATTGGATAAATGCCAGAAGATATCAATAGAAACTGAAAAATAATTGAATAGGCAAGTTTTGTTGGGCAGGAATAAAATCGCGTAATCATATATATATATATATATATATATATATATATATATATATATAATTCTTAAGGGATTTTTTAAAGGAAAGTGTTTAATGCCCTATAAAAAAAAACGTTCTAGGAATGGAGAGCTATAATAGATATTTTCGGTGACCCTACCCAGGAAAAAGGCCATAAAATATTTAAAATAAATGAATAAATAATAGTTCCGTGGGAATATAACATATGCTTTTGAAAGGAATATTCAGAAGGCTAATATTTTTCGTGCTCAGGGGTTGTATTATTATAGAAGAAGAAGAAGAAGAAGAAGAAGAAGAAGAAGAAGAAGAAGAAGAAGAAGAAGAAGAAGAAGAAGAAGAAGAAGAAGAACGGAGAAGAAGAAGAACGGAGAAGAAAAACGGAGAAAAAATAGAAAGGAAGCGAGAAGAATGAAGATAAAAAGAATTGGGTAAAGAAGAAGGAAGAGGAAGGAGGGGTAAATGAAGAGAAAAGTAACTGGAAAGACGAAAAAAGACGAAAGACAAGGAGAAGAATGAGAATAAAAAATAAAAAGAATTGAGTTAAAGAAGAAGAAGAAATGGAAAGTAGAAAAAACAAAAACGAGAAGAACAAGGATAAAAGAACTGAGTTAAGAAGAACGATATATGAAAGAAAGTTTGAAAAGCGTACGACAAGAAGAAGAAAAAGAAAAGTGGTAAATGTGGCTCATAAGAGGAATTAAGAGAAAAGGGACATGAAAAGAGAAGGATGAAGATAAAAAAGAAGAATTGAGTAAACAACGAAGAAGTTGTTGTTGTTGTTGTTATATAAGTCATCCACCTTACGAAGGGGAGTCGTCTGGTTTAACCATTTTTGCCCGAATAGGGTTGGTTATCAAGCAATTCATATGGAAGAAACATATTTTCATACGGATAGGCGAACGGATATTGGAGAATAGAAAGAAATAACTGGGTGGTGGGAGGAATGAGTGTCAAAAGAAAAGAAAGAGGGAAGGTGCAATGATCATTAGCTCCGGGCCTACTTTAACTTCAAGCAGCGTATCCTGTCCAATACATTCTACACCCGCCCCCTCGTTTTTTCTCTCACCCGTTCTCTTTCAGTTGTCTTGTGTTCTTTCTGCCTTTTAAACATCTGAATATCCTATCGCCCTATCACGTGCCTTATGCCTCCATACACATTATATATATATATATATATATATATATATATATATATATATATATATATATATATATATATATATATATATATATATATAATCCTTAGCTACAAACTCAGCCAATGGACCCTAATGTTGTCATTCACGCCATTCGTAAATCAACCAATGAATTTTGTCGGAAAAATAATTTCGAGTTCCTTCCGCGTCTCATATCTCTGTTCCCATCTCTTTGCCATTCTCCCCGAAATATATTTTCTTATATTACCTATCTATTAGACCATGCTTGTGTAAGTACATTTATAATTGTCTACATGTCCTCCTAACAATTTGAGTTTCGAATTCGCAAACGCAAACTTTCAGATACAAGTGTTTTCCAGGGAAAGAGTCTATATCCATCGAACTGGGACATTTCGATATTAATTTATTGCTAAAACATTATTTTCAATGGAT
>OZ038480.1:60745710-60788210 GCA_964036315.1 Acanthosepion esculentum
TGTTTACGTTTTTAACATGTTTACTGTTTCTCTTTCGGTTGTTGATGGCTGTACGCGTTTACGCAACAAGTATAGCGTTACTAACGATACTTTTATCAATCTCTTACTTTTTTAACTTATTTAACTAAAAGATGGGATAAGAGATAGAGGAAACGAGGTTAGCATATTGTAATTTGGGCTCCCAAAAAAGGAACTCGAATGGTAGATGAGATACACGAAAAAATAATTGATTTTACGTGAAAATTTGTGAATTGCACGATATGCGACATCGCGCATTACACGAGTATATACAGTATTATATTTATATTTAATCATTTCACCCCAAAGGAAGGCAATGAAGCCACTAATGCACAAGTGGTTACTGAGTGCGTAAAAATAATAAAAATAAAAATAGCGAGAGCAATAAAAGAGAAATCAGGAAGATAAACATTGTGAATAATATACATACATACATATATATATATATATATATATAGAGAGAGAGAGAGAGAGAGAGAGAGATTTATTCACTATAAATCTCTACAGATTGATTCTGAGAACTTTCATACACACACACAGACACATACACTCACACGCATATATATATATATATATATATATATTCAAAAATTATAACATAAACATGTTATAACATCACTACAAAAATAACCATTTTGTTTCAACATTTCTAGTGTCTTCTCAAGTGATGGTGTTGAATGTAGAATGTATATATATAATATCGTGGACGGGTATTTTAATTGACCTCCTGATATTTAAACTTAAAAGCTCTAGATGTTATTTTTATTTTTACTTATTTTTTTTCTCACGTGTGTTGAGCACTTTTTAATACTACTGTTCCATGATTTGATTCAACTCTGATCATTAACCTTATATATATATATATATATATATATATATATATATATATATATATATATATATATATATATATATATATATATATGATGGCTCAACATTTCAGGCTATAACTGAAGCATTATACTACTCACATATATATGGCACTATTTAAATTGTATGGCCCACATATAAAAAATAAGGAAAATATTTTCAACGAATAATTTTTGTACTTTAGCATTCATTAGACTTTCAAGACACAATATTTATCTCAGTCGACAAATATTGACTTTTAGTAATTTAGAACAGGGATCCTATTCATGATATAGTCATTAATTGATTTCTGACCATGTACATTGTTATTTTGACTTAGTCTTTGTATGTAAAATATCCTGTTTCCAACTATAATTACTGCAAATATTTTCTTTTTTTAATTTTCGGAATTTTTACACATTTTTTAATTTTACATTTTTTAATTTTTTTTAATTTAATTTTTTTAATTTTTTTAATTTTTTTTTTACATTTTTAAATTTAATTTTTTTTACATTTTTTTAATTTAATTTTTTTAAATTTACATTTTTTTTAAATTTAAAAAATATTTTACACTCTTTTTAAAATTAAATTTTTCTTTTTTTAATTCTTTGTGCTTTTTTTGGAAACACAAACATTGATGTATAATAATTAATTATCTTAAATGAAGATTAAACGGAAATATATTTTATTAGTTTATGTCAATCTTTGTTCTTTAATTATATTATTATGGTGTGATCGTATTGTCTGATAAGTTAATCTGCAAGACTGTGTTGTGGTAGTATGCCCAACATAAACATAATTTTGAAATCCCCTATTTGATATAAAAATTCGATGCTTGGTGACGATGACATTCAATGTTTTTAATTTTTTATAAAAGATAATTATTTAGAACGTTTGCTAGAGTCGACGGGAAATGTCTCGTCCTGTTTATAATTAAAGCGCATCTAGTGACGTTAAATTCCTCGTATTACTATTTTTCGAATGAATTATTATTTATTGTAATTTTTATTTCTTCGTCGACAATATAGTTAATATGAGTTTGATATAATATAATTATTCACAGTCTATTTATAAAGTTTATTACAACAACAGAAAATGTTTGCTTGAGTACAAAATTAGTTTTGAAGATATTCAACTAAAATTCAATTGGTCAATTTCATCTTAATATATTAAGAATACAATTTTATCTTATTATATAACGAACGGGTGTGTGTTGCGGTGTAATAGGTATCGGCTCAGAATGAGAATTTGGAGAACCGAGTTCGAATTCCAGTCGAGTTCGTTACATTCACTTACGCGCAAATACCCTTGGGAAATGTATGAATCCATCTATTCTGCCAGCCATGGATTGGATAACAGGACAGACTATAACCTTAGTTGGCAACCAGTCTACCGCAAAAAGAAACGCAGGAAATTCTTCTGTCATGAATCGAAATAGACATGATCGCCCAAACGTCTATCACGTATGGCAATTAACTGACCGATATTAAAAATATTTTTAAAAATCTTTATAATTCTGTTTGTTTGTTTTTTTTATTTTTGTATTATATTTTTGTTGTAACCTATGGAAGGTTACTGAATAGAATAACCAAACGAAGATTGGTAATGAACGATGATACTTAAGATAAGAACAATACATATAAGATTCGCCAGCGGCGCGTAAAAGTAGTCAAACGCTAGAAGTGAGTCAAGTGAATTCCACAATGAATCTCCACTACAGGATATCGGTCAAAAACTCCCCGTAGAGCCAGTATAAAACGGGGTCGAGTAGCCGTTTCCCGAGACAAGACTCTGTCCTTTGCCTGGGGTTCCTCTCTGCTCGGAAGCAGAGAGTTTGACCAGCACAGCTGGAGACGAATCTCCAACTGCAGACCAACATACAGTATTTACTACTGTATTTCTGTGAATGGGAGCATACACGTTATCGTCCGTAGGTATGCTACAACCATTTTTCTTTTCATATTTTTTTTTAATTTTTATTCCTTTATTCTTTTTATATTTTTGAATTTATTTTGTTTTATTTTTATGCTCATGAAATAGACTGACAGTAGTGACAATACCGAAATTCCTATATGGTAGTCAATGTTGGAAAATCTCCTCACAAATGAAGAAGAAACTTAAGGCAACAGAAATGTGGTTTTACAAATGGAGGCTGAAAATACTATGGACGGAACATGTGAGTTACTACGAAGTCTTAAGGAAAATGTCAACAAAAAAAGACACTTAGAATCAGAAAGTGACAACTAAAATTTCTAGGTCACATTAATGTGGAAAGAGGTCTTAGAAAATTTGACACTAACAGGACATATTAAACGCAAGATGGACAGAGGAAAGCAGCGAATAACCTACATAACGAACTTGTATAAATGGTTGACAGGACAGGGATTAGAAGGGATACCTAACTTACTTCGAGCTACAAAAGTTGAAAAATTTGAGGAGAGCCATGATCGTTCACATCCTGAAGGGACAACGTGCATAAAATAATTTTAGGCTTTATTTTTATACACTATTTACATTATTCGGACTATTGTCCTCATCTTTGTCGCCATACTTATTACAACGTTTCGGCCGTCGTACTCTTCGGCCTTCTTCAGGTGGTTGGAATGTAGAACTGAACCCTTCATTTCACTCACTGGGGTAGACTGTTCTAGTCCCACGTGCCATGTTTAATGGATGTCACTTATCAGTTATCTCCTGTTAATTCCCCTCTCCAAGTTCTCCGCTGCCTTAAACGGGTATTGAACTCACACTCTTTGGGTCCTGTCATTGGATCTAACCAACGCTTTTATCCACTGTGCCATGTGTCCTTGACAGGAAATTGTCCAGATCACTCGGCACTTCCTTTTTGTGGGATGTCAATGATATCAAGGATTAAACATGACACTCCATGGCTTTTCCAATAAGGAAAGTGCAGCTTGGAGGGACGGCCCACCGGAAGTGGATTTTGGTTAATTTTCGATTCAGGTATCATAAATTGCCTACTAAAATATGTTTCAAAACAGGGAATTTTTTTCGGAGAATAACTTTTGTAGATCAGATCTTCCTCAAACCACGACATTTACTAGAATTGAAAAATATTAATGTTTTTCATTTTAGGAGTTGGGTCCTGTTCATAATATCGATACTGTATAACATTCCTGATCTTTTACAGAGTTATTGGATCTAGTTGTTATTTACAAATATCAAGTTTGAAACCGTGCCTACATCATTGACATCTGCATTTGACTTTTCTCTGAATGTAAAAAAAAATTTAAACCTTTTAGAGGGTATTTTTTAGATTCACATGTACACACTTTAGAAGATAATTATTTATCTTAAATGAAGAATAAATGGATAAATACTTTTTATTAGTTTATGTAAATTTTCTTTCTTTAATTAAAAATGTATATACAGTGTAACCCGGATATAAAAGAGTTGTCGGGACCGGAGAAGAAGTATCTTATATCCGGGTTTCTCTTATATCCGGGTTTGGTCTATTTTGTTTAGGTAAGTATGGCTCTAATTTGGGACCAGAGAAAATCTATCTTATATCCGGGGTTCTCTTATATCCGGGTTTCTCTTATATCCGGGTTACACTGTATCCGTTTATTGTTTATCTAAAAAAAATCCAATTATGCCCATCAAATCGGTAAATGAAGGTCGTCCTGAATGGACTCTCTTCCAGTTCATACGAACGCCAGTGTTCCCCCAAGGCTATATCTTGGGTCATACACTGCTTCTGGTCTTCATCAATGATCTTCCAGATATCATCAGTCCTCAAGTAGGTATCTATGCAGATGACACTATCATTTACTCCTGTCTCAATAGTAAATCCGGCAATGCTGACAAAGTTAACCTGGCCGTTGGTCTCGAAAACGACCTCCAATCAGTGGTTGATTGGAGCGGGAAATGGTTTGTAAATTTTAATGCCTCCAAAGCGAAACTGCTCTCATTTAACCACCATAGAGAAACTCCCCTTCCTCCTATCAGCATGGCTGATGCTCGACTTCACGAGAGTGCCTCACCGCGCCTTCTTGGCCTCACGTTTTCCACTGACCTGAGGTGGAACAACTACATTGAATCAATAGCTGCATCTACCGCCAAGGAAAGTTGGTTCTCTGTGTCGTGCCAGAAGGTTTTTCTTTGTCTGAGTCCATCCTTCACATCTACAAAGCTACCATTCAATCCTTGCATTGAATACTGTTGCCATATATGGTCTGGCGCCCCTGCTGTTCATCTCCAGCTTTTCGACAAAATCCTAAGACGGATCTGCAATGTGATCGGTTCTGATTTGGCACCTCGACTCCAGTCACGTTCTCACAGACGTGATGTGCGTTCCCTCTGTCTTTTCTACAAATATTTTCAAGACAACTGCTTTGACGAGCTATTTTCACTGGTGCCCCGATTGCAAGAATTTAAGCGTGGTACTAGGTTAGCATCTTGGTCCCACTCTTTCACTGTTGAAACAGTTAAATGTAACCGCCTTTTCTACGCCAACAGCTTCTTCTCTCGCACTTCCCGACAGTGGAACTCCCTTCCTCTTATTTGCTTCCTTGATAACTACAAGTTTCAAAAATTTAATTGTAACGACATTTTCTGATCCCTTGATCTCCGTTCTTCTTTTTATCCTTTCATCAATCCTCCCTATATTCATTCTTTTCTCTTACCTTCACTCTCTGTAACTCCTTGCGCACTAGTGGCACTCCTGCCTAGCTTGGTGGGAAATGCTTAAAAAAACAATTTTGTCGCTTTTCGTACGCAGAACAGCTACGTCCAAATGACTCTATAAAAAAAAGTCAGGGGACGATCTTACACTGCATCGATATTATGAAAGGGACCCTCTTCTAATTTTTTTTCAAATCAATACTATTTGATTCTGAAGAATATCGTGGTTTGAGGTATGTCTAATGACTGCTCACCTACAAAAATCATTCTCCCCTAAATCCTCCCCTATTGTTTACGAGCGGAAGAGTCAAGCTGAGTAGTATCTCTAAGCTTAGAAAGTGTAAAAAAATAAGGAGGAGCTACTGATGTAAAAGTAATTTTAACAATTGAATTCGAAGAGCGCTTTTAAAGGTTTTATCAAGCTAAGTTAGACACAAGGTTCCAAGTATGGGGAAACCAGAGAAAGTTGAACTCAGCCCTCAGTGTAAAAAAAAACGAGAATAAAAAGTGATGAAAATTTGAACATGGAAGAATAACTAAGAGCGAGAAGAAAGAAAAATTGATACGCATACATACACTCACAAAAACATGTAAAATGAATCGGAATATATATATATATATATATATATATATATATATATATATATATAGGCATGCCTGGTTGAATAAATTACAGGCATTATGTCTGCTAATTTTTAACAAAATCCGTTCATACTCACGAATTACCTTCCGTGTATTGATGTTAAAGGAGGAGAGGAATGTGCTATAACAGTTTAATCTTTTTTATTTTCATTTCCCAAGTACTTTCGATCTCCTTCCAAGATCATCTTCAGGGGTGCAAGTAGTTCAAAATTATATGTTGTTTATTAGTACAAGTATTTATACAAAGTTGTGCGTTGTTATCCATTACCGTAATTTTTTCATTATGCTTTTAAATGCAAAACGATTGACAATGTGCTGAGCGTTCATTAGAACGTGAAAAAATTATTATATATATAAGGTGTTTGAAAAGTAACTGCCTATTTTATGTATGAGTGGCCAGTCAGAAGTCCCATCTTAGCACCCTGTGACATTTTTCTATGGAGATGGTTAAAGGAGCAAGTCTACTATACTTTGAAAGAACGTGAAGGGCGAATACAAGAAATTATGTCTTCCATACCACAAGAGTTCCTTGTGAAATCAGTTGACGCGATTCCTGGGCGGCTCGAGAAGCTGCTGGCGAAATCTGGTGCCCATATGGAATTTTTAATAACACTAAACGCTTTCTTCTCTTATCCATTTCTTGTAAAAATTATACTTAATGAATAAATTATAAGTATTTTAAAATGGGGAGTTTCTTTTCAATCACCCTGTATATAAAAAGTCAATGATCGATTTTACACTGCATCGATATTATGAAGCATAGTCTAACGAATGCTAACCTACAAAAATTATTTCCAAAAACATTATTCGCTATTTTTACGAGTGGACCTTTTTTTTTTTTTAAATATCGCCTGTTTTTACGGCACTTTGATTAAATATGTTAACTCGTTATAGAAAACATTAAATTATCTTTCCCTGAAAAAATTTAAAGTTCAGATTTGTAAAATCATATAATAATAGTGTTGTCCCTGCTTTAATTCGAACGACCGTCACGCCCTATCAATACCTCATAAATAATGAACCATTCCGTTTTTATTGCGTGGAAAGACAAAAGACATATCAGAAACACTACTTGGTTTCACTGAAAGAAACAAAGTAAGAACGCAAGATGTTTTAATGTGTCCTGCTAATACCTCATAAATAATGGACTATTCCGTTTTGATTGCGTGCGAAGACAAAAGACATATCCAAGACGCTACTTGGTTTCAGTGAGAAAAAGAAAGAAAGAAAGAAAGAAAGAGGTTTTAAATCTAATCTTGTATGTTTTCTGTACTGTATGTGTGTCTGTCAGGTTTGTAAGTATTTGTGTTCATGTGTGTGCTTGTGTACATGTACGCATGTTTGCGTGTGTATACCTACATGTCACGTGCGTGTGTGTATGTATATGTGCATTAATGTTTAGATTTTGAAATGATTTAATTATTTTAAATGTTTTTTTTATTTTTATTTTTTACGACGCGTAGCAATCATCATTAAAACTTAAATTTTTAAACCTTTAACTAAGTGTTTTATTTCTTTATTAAGAATATTCACTTCTTTCCACTGATTTTTTTTAACCGTCTGGGAAGTAGAAATGAAACTGACGATGTATCACCCTAACTCACGCAATCCTATAAATCATAATGGCGCGCTTTAAAAAAATTCATCAAAATGTCTGGTAGCGAGACTGGTCTCAGGGATATCTGAATTCATTTTTTTTTTTTTTTTTTTTTTTGCATATCGAGAATTTCAGTCCCCAAAGTTAATAGGTGCATTCCTTCCAACGGAGATCTTAATATCTACTTATTAGAAATGCCGGTTACTTTATTTTTTCAACATAAACTCCAATGAAAATAAAATAAAATAAACTATACAGTCGACTTTTCGGACCCAGTTATGCATGTTTCCACTAATTCGGTTGAATATACGCGAGAGAATTGCAAAAAATATTAAAAACTATGTTGGGAGTACCTACTACAATGTTAATATCACATAGAGATGAAATCGTTTGACGACAGCACGATGACCGTATATATATATATATATATATATATATATATATATATATATATATATATATATATATATATATATATATCACTTGAATATTAGTAGGGATAATTTATATTGAACTTCGAGGGGTGGAAAGACGTCACCAACGATCGCTGACGGTAGAGATGCGATTTAAACCGACGGCTGAAGCGAAGAGAGAAGACACGAAAGCTTGCCGCCGAGGAGAAGCATGCTCAACGGAAATAAAACGACGACATCGGAAGAGATCGTCTTCACATGCATTCATTGAAATCGAGATTGTCACTCTTGTGTAGGCCTGTACAGCCATAACAGATGCTGCACCACCATCAGCTGAGGCATAACTCTTTGTGGGCAGATCCGAGGTTGCTCAACATGGTTGCAGTCAGGTATAGGTTTTCCAGACGTATCAGTTTTCTACATCCATCTCTGACCTTGGCTGATACAGCCAATCTGAATCTGCTTTGGGGTTCTGCCTATTATACATGGAAAGGGTGTTTCTGATCCTTCTGTCTTTATCTCTTCTAGATTCCAGTTTATCACGGTTTGGTACGTTTGGGCGCAACCGTTTGAACGCTAGTGTTTTGGCACGGCCGCTTGAACGTCAGCTGATTTGGCGCCAAATTTTGGAGGCTATGTTGAAAAAGATGGAAGATGCAGATAGAAGAACACGTGAAACTGTTCTTAGACTTGAAAACATGATTAGTATCGAATACGCGAGGAGCTTTGCTCACAATTACCAATTAGACAAAAGGAAGCTACATTACAGTTTTTACTGATTAACAGATTTAATGTTTTTATTTTTCAATAAAGTTACAGTTTGAAAACTTATTAAAGTTCTACCTCTGAATGCCGATGAATCGGTCAATATTTCTTTCCTAGCGTCCAAAGGTCTGGCACCAAATCAGTTGGCGGGCGCCCAAATGTCCGTCCCAAATCGTCAGCGTCCAAAGAGCTGCGCAAAAACGTAAGAAACTGTAACTCTTTCTGGTAAGGGCTTTCATTTCTCGTGGGATTGTCTCATAGCTTAGGCTGAATAAATCCGATGTGAAAACGCATTCTTTTCCTACAATAATTTCTATTTTATTTACCAATATATACGTTGGTATAATCCAGGCGAGTCCTACTAACACAACATAGAATTTGAAATATGTTAAAACTGACCCACAAAAGAGCGCTCATAGATACATGTCGGCTAGCATATGTTTTTATGTGCATGGATGTAGATATCTAAGTGTAAGTATAGATAGCTATGTGAGATATTCTTAACGAGGACGAACGCATGGATACGCACATATATATATATACAAATTCCCTCCAAATCTTTGAAAACACTCCCCCAACTCTGAGCTCTGATATATGGACGAGTTTAATGCACCAATAATTCCGAATTATCTCCCTTTCATCTTACTAAAGTTACCTCTTGATTGATTTTTCACGTTTTCGTTAATTTTTGTGGATTCCTGTTGAATCAAACTTTGGCCGTGTGACCATTAGGATGTCGGTCAGCTTATCGGTTTCCCCTTCCTCCCCTCCACCCAAGCTCTCCTACCTCCATAATATAATTACTGTAACGGTACCTTCCTCTCTCCATATCTCCCACTAAGTCCCCTATAACGTCCTCTCTCTCTCTTTCTTTCCTCAACTAACCAGTATCCCACTACAAACTGATACCATAAACAGTTTGAAAAATCCTGCGAATTTTAAAATTAAAATTCGTAGGTGAAAATAGTCATTAACTAAGGGTATTTTAATTCCAATTGTAAAGTATATATATATATATATATATATATATATATATATATATATATATATATATATATATATTATAAATTAATAGATTTAAAATATGGTTTTACCGCTACACAGTGATAACCATGTTTCAGAAATGGAAGATAAAGCCCCTGAATTTAATTTTGTTATTAAAGCAAAGACATTAGTTCCATTTCCTCATCAAGCGAATTTTGGAGTAACTTATTTTTTAAAATTTACGGTTGTTAACGGCACAGGAAAGATTCATAGTTTGAGGGTTTCTAAGGTTACCGATAAATCCATTCATCTAGACAAGGGGTGGTAGAGGCTTCAATTTTTAATTTTCGTTGTATCAGTTAATAGTTACATTTGAAAGCGGGGTTATGTTTAGGAATGGGTAGGGATGTATCTTTTAACAAATTCTGACATCCGCTAAATTCATGTCATCTGGGGTTTTTTCTAACGGCAAAAATTCTTATGGTATTTTTTCTATTTGTATATTTAAAGATTTTGAGGGACTGCTTAGGTTAGAATATGTTTTATCCACCTTTCTAAAAAATTATTTTTAATATTTAATATACTATACTTCTATTTAAAAACCAAGTAAATGTATTAGGATTACTTACAGTATTTAAATATATATATATATATATATATATATATATATATATATATATATAATCTATCTATCATTTATTTCGTTTTGGTACGTTTTGGCGCAACCCTTTGGACGCTGGCCTATTGACACGGCCCTTTAGGCGCCAAAATAGGTTTGGCCATAGACATATTTGGAAAAAGGAAAAGTAGCTCTCTCTCCTCCTCGTTTAACTTCTTACACGGGCTACAAATGGGGCTTTTGTTCCTGCCAAAGAAAGACGTCTGAGTTTTTGAGCTAGTCGTTAGCCTCAGTTCAGTTAGCTGCGGATGTGCTCCCACAAAGGTTTCATTTTTGCCACCTTTTTATATTTGTTTAACTAAATACAATCGTTTTATATATTTAAGAAGTATAGCGATGCAAATAGAAAAATACATAAAACAATTCTTAGATTTGAAAACATAGATACTACCGAATACTTGACGAGCCTTGTTCATAATTACCAAATGGACTAAATAAAGCTACATTAGTTGTTAATGATTAACAAATTTAATATTTTTAACTATGACGTCAGAAAAAAGTGACGCCAGGCGTCATATCCAGACGACCAACTCGATCGCTGTTTTTCACTTTTCGAAAACAAAAATTAGATTTCTCAAGAAAACAAAAAATGTCGCAGAGATATTAGTTAATGACTCAGAATTATTAACTCCTCTCTCCACTTTCTCTTTCTGTCGCTTTACAGATGGACCGAAGGCGTCCGAAAAAATCCAATCGGAAACGAAACAAACATTTCGACCACAACGAGACACTTATCAGTCCGCTGGTCGGTCGCATCAACCCAAATTTTCTAAACCGGAAGTACACGTTCGCCCAAGACACTGATAATTCGTTTTATCGCGTGGTTAGCATGGCGCTAACCGGCACTGAAGCTATGTACGAAGAATTTAGGTCACTTCTGGTTACGTTCATTGACATCTTCAGAAATCTCGATTTCCGGTGGAGGGAGCAAAACCCAAACGCTGTACTGAAGAAAATCGAAGCCGGTGGTTGTGCTTGTATGGATGTAGTGCTTCAATCTTTGGCAACTCTTCTGGATTGTCATGTGTATCTCTATGGCTGCTTTTGTGGCTCAAATTACACTTGGAAGCGATACGACTCCCTGTTCCCAGAGAATTCTTCCTTTCGCTGGATGCAGAAGAGGTATCGAGCACCAAGGCATCTTATTTTTCTGAAATCAAAGAATCACAAATTTGCATGGGCATGCAATGTGTTTCCGCATTTAGACCTGCCTTTGCCGACGAGAGAATGAGGTTGATGCTGAACACCAGATAGACAACTGATACTTATTCATTTCAGCTGCTTCATCTTCCTTTAATTGACTATCAAAGAATTTATAAAGACGAGATCAACAAAAAAAGTGTTTTTTATTTTTTCTAAATTTAATGTATAAATAAACAATACTGAATACTAAACGTGACTACGAATTTAGTACTATTTTACTTTAACTTACTGTTGCGATCATTGCTACTATGATGTCATCATTAGTATGACCAACAGTTGAGTAACGACGACACAATAAATTCGAAATCCTTGTACGTGGATGTGCGGAAAGTGAAATCACCTCAAATTCTGGCCCAGTTGGATGCGTTTACTTGCGCACAATTACCTTTGGGAAAGGTATGAAACCGCCTCTCTTTTCCCCACTACCCAAGTATAAGTTAAATATCAGATTGAACTCTCTAACTTTGGTTGGCAACCATTCTAGGATAAATATAACTCTTAATTCGTAATCGTTAGAACATGGGCGTGGCAACCCCACCCCATAAATCCTTGCTTGCTACCACAACAGAAACACCGAGCATGGTGAGGCTGAGACCCTAATTTTCTTCAATGGTGTTTGATAACACTTATGATGAGATTCAAGTTTATTGTTACAGTATAAATTGGAAACTAATTCATTCACTGGAAACCAGTAGTTTCCAAAGAACAATTTATTACAATCTTCTCCTTATAAATAATAACTGGCGACAAAAATGAACTTAACGAATGGCGTAACCAATAATGGCGTCCCAAATTTCCAGGAATCGGTTCTGTAAAGGCAGGTAATCTTAGGAACGTATTCTGCTTATTTTCTTTTCAATCTGAGAATGGAAACAAATCACTTTATAGTATTAGGTACCTCCACTAATTCGGTACAAATTTTCGATAGCTTAAGTTTTAAATGGATTTAAAAAAATGAAAAAGCATTCTTTTAGAATTCATTTTAGCTTTAATTGAAAGTTAAATGATTAAATTTATTATTTCCAGTAAGTAAAATATTCTGGTGTATTTCAGATAGAAATTATATAGATGGGAATGTCAAATATTTTCTAAAAAGCGGCCATTTTCTTAATTTTAAGAAATTTGTAAACAAAACAAAATTATCGGTTTTAAAAATCTTCCAGAAATAAAAATATATATATTTGTGACACGTTATTAGAGTAAAATTAGCAAATTTAAAGTTAAATTTATCTGATTTGAAATAAATATTACTTATATTAAAAAGCAATATACAAGCATTTCTTAACGATGGGTCCTGATTTTCTTTTATCTTTATTGACGTATTGATAAGTTCTGAGGTGATGACAGCTCGTATGGATGATAAGAATTGACATAAATTTACGAAATCTAAGTGAACGCATTTTTTTTAGTTTTTAACTACCTATTAATTTTTACAAATTAACTTATTTTCAGCAATTAACTAATATTTTATTGACTTTTAGTTACGTTTGTAGATGTTTTATAAAAAAATTAAAAAATTATAAAATTTTCTTAAATTAATTTTAAAATTTAATAACAGACGAAATTAAAATTAAAATAAATAAGCAACAAAATTAACACATTGATCCGGAAATTTTTTTATAATAATTAAAATATTGTTTAATCATTAATAGTTAATAAATTTTAATTAACATTAGCTAAAAAACATTTTTTTATTTTCTTCAATCCAAGTACGTAACCCTTTCATAATAATGACATGTTTAAGCTATCATAGATCAAAAAAGGAAACAATTAAAGTGAAAAAATAAAAAAATTATTTTAAAAAGAGAATGGTAAAACAAATTTCGTTTCCACTTAATTACAATATCCCATCCAGGAAATAGCGTAATACAGAGATTTTAAACGACTTTTAAACTATTATAAATTATTAGAATTAAAAAATTTTAAAAATGAAAAAACATTCTTCTAAAAATTCATTATTCATAGAAAAAAAATTTATTTCTTCAGACAATAGTGTCCTTAATATAACTTATTTACAAAAGCAATTAAAATTAAATAATGTCATAGATTACACATTTTGTTTTTTGTTTGTTTGTTGTTTTTTTTTTTACTATTAGGAGCAGATTTTCAGTTAGAATAGTGAAAGGTTGAAAGAAATTGGATGATTTACATTCTCCAAAGAGTTCTACTTTTAACTAATAAAAAAATTCAGGAGATAGAACGGTTTTTCACGAAATTAAGTAAGTGGGGGGTAACATATGTAAAAAATATTTTTTACCAAAATTTTCTAAAACAAAAAATTTCAAAAATAATTTAATTCATTTGTGAATAAGTTCTGAACGTTTCATTAAAATCTGACAATTATTTGATTTTTGTAAGAATTTACAAATCAATGTGTTTTCACCGGAAAAAAATGCGTGAAAAAAGTCATTGTAATTATTACGCCCCCCGATGACGTAAACAAATCAAGATTTTGAATCAAAATTTCGAACGTGCTAAAAAGAATTAAAAAATTTCAAAAAATAATCAAAAATACTTTGGTCTTTCATCTTAATAATAGCATAAACATTTTGACGATACAACTTTGTTTTTATTAAGTTTGTGGCCTTTTTCATTATGCTATGCTGTTTTCCCGCGAAAAAGTGGAGGTACTTACAGTATTAAAAAGAATTAAACTATTTTGATAATTTAATGCAAAACGTTTATTTATTAACATATTTTCAGATTGAAATTCTTTTCTAATATTTCTGATACTTTTTGACTCTAGTGTCATCAGCGGTGTTATGATTTCTTAGCCACATTTGAACTGAATCGCAGCAGTCCCAAATATGCCATGGAAGACTTATCAAATTTATAACTAGAAGATTCGGCACATTTTTTAACTTCAAGGCCATTTCTCAGAATAAATTTTGTTCATCAGAGAAAACCGTCTTTCAGCCCCCGCAGAACTTACAGCAATGGTATTAATTATATTTTTAACTATTATATATCGGCTATTAATATATAAGATTATTTTCGGATAAAGCAATAACCGGTTCGCTAAGCTTTTATATTTTAAGAATCGGTTGCGCGAATCGGTAGGATGCCACAACTGCCCGTAACCCATTTTGGTCGTAGGGGTACAATATGTACGCCAGCCTTAGTAGCAGTGGTTTATCTTGGGTAAAATATCCTGATTCCAACAAGAATATTTTTGAATGAACTAAAACGCATAAAAAAACATTAGTCAACAATAATTTTCCCAACTACATCATTGATAAACAAATAAAATTATTCTTACAAAAAAACAACAATAAAAAAAAAAACAAAATAAAACATCAACATACTTTACTGCAACCAGATGCACAATAATTATAAGCAAAACGAATTCTCTACACGAAAAATCATTAAACACCAGAGTTCTGCCGTAATTCCTGAAAAACGTAAAATTTATGCTATATTACAGAAAATAGAAGACCGCAAAAGTTGTTGTCACTAATCAAAATAGACCCATCAAATCTAGACAAGCGATGACCAATATAATGTATCAATTTCACTGCCCAGTTCACGACTGTTTCTTATCAAAAATCAATTCCTTATTTTGTACATACTACACATCCTTGATTAAACTCTTCTCGTGTCAATTATCAGATCAAAGTGCTATAAAAAAGATCTATCTACCCACGATTTACAAGAACCATTAAGAAAAATTGTGGTCGAAGACAATGAAATTCTATATAAATCACATTACCGGAAACATCTCTGTAAGAGTGGTCCTGTATATTAAACATCTCTCTCCCACCCGCAACCTCACCTTATTTAACAGTGGGAATGGTGTGTTGAAATTTTTTAAATAAATAGAAAGACGCTCACTCGAATTCCAGCCGCGCTCAACACGCGATGGCTCGAAATAAACGCTCCTACTAGCATTCAAAACAACACAAAAATACGTCTTAAACAGTCAAAACATGAAGAGAAAATAGCAATACCTAAAACAAAACCCCCTTGAAAAAGACTAATGAAGTGGCCGAAAGCGCTTAGGGAAAAAAAACAAGCGGATAAATGTAAGAACGCTGGAAAAACTAAATAAAAATAATTAAATTTCCCTTTTCATATTTAACGAAAGATGTTTAAAAAATGGTTACTACCCATATATATATATATATATATTCTATGAAATTTCTCGGACATTCAAGCCAGTAAATGCAGTTAATACTGTTTATTATAAACAGGGCATTTGCTTAAATATTTGTATCTCTAGAAATAACGTATAAACAGAAAATATATTAAAATAATTGTCGGACTTAGTCCATTTCACAATATATAATATCATTTGTTTATGTTAAGGCAGACATGAGCTTTCGAGAAAAATCATGGGAAATCTTTTGATTAAAAATAGAAATTTGACTTTGCTAATAAAACGCTTCCTCTGTAGCTAAATAGTATAGCACGTCAGGCTATATGACAGTTCCGTGTAGGATATAGATTCGATTCCTCTCGGAGGACACATATTTTTTATGAAATTTTTCACACATTCAAGCCGGTTAATATTGTTTATTATAAACAGAGCACTTACTTGAATATTTATATCTATAAAAATAACGTATAGATAGAAAATATATTAAAATAATTGTCGGACTTCGTTCATTTCATTATATATATATATATATATATATATATATATATATATATATATATATATATATATATATATATAAATATATATATATATATAAAATATTAGTGGTAAATATACACATACATATGCAATCATATATCTAAAATATATAAATATATATACATACATACATACACATACATACATATATGTATAAAAAATAATTCCAAGAGGATAGAATCCAGGTAGAACTCAATGTCCAGGACAGAGTAAAGTTATAATAAAAAGGCTTAAACACTAATATTTCATGGTCATAATTTATTCGATTGGAATCGTAAATACGATCCAATTCATCAGACCTACAAATTCAAAAAGAATTTGTAGGTCTGATGAATTGGATCGTATTTACGATTCCAATCGAATAAATTATGACCATGAAATATTAGTGTTTAAGCCTTTTTATTATATATATATATATATATATATATATATATATATATATATATTCTTTTTAAAAATATGATTCCATCGCGACATAGATAAAAATAAAAATAACTAAAAATAAAAATAAAATTAAATACTGAGAACACCGGATTATAAATCTTACTGTTTTTTCTTATTATCTATTTATATATATACATATATATATATGTGTGTGTGTGTGTGTGTGTGTGTGTGTGTGTGTGTGTGCGCGCACGTGCGTGCGTGCGCGTGCGCGTGCGTGCGCGTGCGCGTGCGTGCGCGTGCGTGCGCGTGCGTGCGCGTGCGTGGTAATAAAACTTTAATTTTTATTTTATGACCTGATATATCGTTACGACTAACGAATAAATAAAGGTCTTAATATCTACTGAAGCTGTACTTAATGATATTCCGTCTTTTAACAAGTACGGCATGCAGACGGGCATGTACACGTCTGGACTCAGTTAAAAATCAGTGTTTAATTGACTAATTAAATCCAATGAATTAATCATATTTTACTTCGTTCTTTTGAGTTCATTTTGGAAGCCGACTCAAGCGTGCAAACGCAGTCCAAATCACATTTCTATTTGGTGTACATCCAGACGCAAGGATTCTGCGAACGTCACTGCAACAAACTCGTGCGTAGTTACCAAGATTATGGAGATCATTTTTTCCCCCTTATGACGGTTGTTGTTAATCATTGTAAGAAACTTTTAACCGTTGTCCTAAAAGCATGCAGGGTGTCATAAAATAAAAAGAGTTGTGGTGCTAAATCAGGAGTTAAAAGTGCGGAGGCTCAATCAGGTGCTAACCTTTGAAGATACCTAATTTCAAAAGATCCTCACATAAAACGAATACTTTTAGATATATTACTCTACTACAGACATTTTTGTTTCGCTATTAACATTATTCATACTATTGCCCTCATCTTTGTTGCCATATTTATCACAACGCTGTACGCACCGGCCTTCTTCAGATGGTTGGAATGTCGAACTGAACCCTTTATTTCGCTCGCTGGAGTAGACTGTTCTAGTTCCACGTGCCATGTCTAATGGATGTTAGTTATCAGTTATCTCCTGTTAATTCACCTCTACAAGTTCTCCACTGCCTTAACTGGTATTGAACCCACAACTCTTTGGGTACTATCACTGGGGAACTTGTAGAGGTGAATTAACAGGAGATAACTGATAACTGCCATCCATTAGACATGGCACGTGGAACTAGAACAGTCTACCCCAGCGAGCGAAATAAAGGGTTTAGTTCGACATTCCAACCATCTGAAGAAGACCGGTGCGTACAGCGTTGTGATAAATATGGCAACAAAGATGAGGACAAAACGTTGTAATAAGTATGGCAACAAAGATGAGAATAATAGTCCGAATAATGTAAATAATGTAAATAATACTTCATCTCAGAAATATAGACAGATTTTTGTTTCGGTTTTAATTTATCTTTTTTATTCTTTTCGCTTGTACATATTTTTGGAATGAGACCTATAGACATTTTTCCGCATAGAAGACTTAAAAGGTTTAGAAACTAATGTTCCGGAACAAATAAGTAAAATAAAGCTTTCTGATCTATTTTGAAAATTAATGGCAGTAATAATTTCAGGCAAAGTCCGTCCATTGTCATAGAATGTAGCCAAGAGGATGTAATTAGTCTTCTATTTCGCCCTCAGTTCCAGTCAAAAACAATACACACACACATATATATATATATATATATATATATATATATATATATATATATATATATATATATATATATACATGGTGCATCAAAATACTTTTACAAACTTTGGAGGCGGCTACACCCACGCCAAAAACAAGGGCAAAATTCTATGTAAACATATTGAGTGAAAGAAAATGAAATGCGAAGACTTTAGAAAGGACCGGATACCCAATCCTAAACCGGAAACAAGAGATTTGCTCCTGTTCAACAAACGAGAAAGGAGTGTATAGAGGGTAATAGGCGAACCTATCTATCCAGGAATCAACAAGTTTGCTTCTGTGTAAGCAAGGAAAGTGTAATTTTAGGCCTAAGCAGCACCTTCTTCAGTATTATATCTGCCTGCTTACGATATGAATATCCTGCCATTGTTAAACGGAACACTTCTCACTACTACGCATGTTAGACGTTGAAGACAGGCTAGACACAAATGTACACGAATGACAAATGTAACCTAGGCCATATGGCAACACAGCGCCATCTACCGTAAATTTCCTTTCAACTTAAACATAAAATCGAAGGATTTGCGGACATATATTTATCTGAACCTTTCTCCTTGTTTCGGTGTGGGGAAAAGAAAGTTTGTGAAAGTGTTTTTGATACACACCGTGTATATTAAGATTAAATATAAAACTAAGTATCTTGTCCCTGAAACAACCTGAAGATTATGAGATGCGCGTATTATAAACTGAGCGTCCACATTAAACGTTAAGTCGTGGAAAACAACAATGTTTAAGTATCATATGTGTCGCAGTTAGCTCCTCCTCAGTTCTTTAATCCTTCAACAGAGGTCTCTCTCCCCTGGCTATAAATACTGGCTGACCCTTCTCTCTCTCTTTTTTTCGACTCAGGCCTTGGGCCGCTACCTCGTGCGGAGACGAGGTAAAATCTCTTTTTTTTCCGACTTAAGCCTCGGGCCGCTACCTCGCGCGGAGACGAGGTAAAATCTCTCTTTTTCCACTGACACCAATATGTGACCTCTCACAGATACAGAGTTTCCCAAATTCTGGGAACGCGCTAAGAGCAATACACGTACGTACGAACACTTACAACACACGCACATAATTTCTCCATACAAACTCTATGTAACTGTTCATGTCTTTGTGTAACTCGTTATTAATATATATTTGTTTACCCATGTATATCGGTCTTGTTTGTTTTCTTTGTCTTCTTTGGACTTAATTAAAGTCGGACATTCTCATGTAGCTGGACCCGCCAGCAGGAAAGTTTAACCTTCTGATATCTCTTCACATCTTCACCCCCGCACCGTCCGCTACATATGTATATATGCGCGTATGTGTGTGTGTGTGTGTAATAAAGAAGTTAATGGTCAAATTCGAATTAGACCAAGAAACAGTCGTATTAAAAAGTGCTCAATACACATATAAAAAGAGATAAAAAATTAACATGTCCAGGTTTTAAGTTTAGAACATTAGATTCCGTTGAATCAGCTGATTTCCTAATTTTCTATACATACATGCATACATATATATATATATATATATATATATATATATATATATATATGTATATATATTAGTTACATTGGATTTGTTTGCATATTTTTTACACCGAGCATTGTTATTATAGCGGCCTTTTCCGACTGATGCCAAATCAGTCGGGTTTCGATCCTGGCTTGAGGCATTCGGATGTCTAGTCACACTGATGACCTGTGATACAACTAAACAGTCTACCTGTGTATGGCAATATATATATATATATATATATATATATATATATATATATATATATATATATATATATATATATATATATATATATATATATATATAGTGAATGTTCATATTTGAGCAGACGCTCGGTTTATTTACTAAGCGGTTCGTCAACTCAAATATGAGTATCCACTAAAAATAATCTTTAAGTGATAAAATTTGTTGGATTAATGAATAAAAAATTCATTACTTCTTTATATATATATATATATATATATATATATATATTACAAAAGTCGCACAATTTCATTCTTTTCTTTAACCACGAAAAACGCCAGCTTAGCGGAAAAAGTATTAACGATTTATTATTTAAGAATACACACATATTTCTTTCTTTCGTTTTTGATCTGATGAAGTCTAGTAAGGTCGAAACGCGTAATCTAGTTTCAATGAAACGGTTTTCTATTTGTCATATTCTTCAAACTTTGTCTGCATTCTTTATCCTATTTTACACACACACACATACACACACATATACACACACACATACGCACGCACACATATTCAAGAAAAAACAAAACCGTTGTTAGTTCTAATGGACAACGTAGCCAAAAGACCTAAAAACCCTTAAAAACGAGATAAAAAAAAACTCGAACAAAGACATCAATAACAAAAAATCAGAAAAGACCTAAAGGCAAACACCTACTTACTCAGTAAAGTGCTCAATGCCTAGATTACTTAGACAGAGCAAAACCCCTTGACGACGTTAATTCCTATAAAAAGATGGTCCTAGTCATATTTACATATATATGCCTTGATCCGAAGGTCGACAAAATCATTCTAGATATTTTCAAAATAACTCAGTTTAACGAAGTATGTCATTGAATTTAAATTTGATTTACTTTATGATTAATGACTCAACTATTAAAATAGTAAAATAGTAAAATAATAGATTGGCAATGGGAGGGGGTCGGCAGATAAAAATAAGACGATTAAATAGGAAACTTAGTAATATATAATAAAAATATGCCAAAATAAATATCTTAATCAAATTGTTATTACTCCTATCATTGTTTATGTAGTAGTAGTAGTAGTAGTAGTAGTAGTAGTAGTAGTAGTAGTAGTAGAAGAAGAAGAAGAAGAAGAAGAAGAAGAAGAAGAAGAAGAAGAAGAAGAAGAGGAAAAAGAAGAAGAAGAAAGATTAAAGGAAGATTGAAATACGAACGACGAGAAGAAAGAAAGAAAGAAAGATGAAAGGAAGGTTGAAGTACAAATGAAAAGAAAAGGAGGAAGAAGAAAGTAAAGATGAAAGGAATGTTGAAATAAAAATGAAAAGAAGAAGAAGAAGAAGAAAAAGAAGAAGAAGAAAGAAAGAAAGAAAGAAAGAAAGAAAGAAAGAAAGAAAGAAAGAAAGAAAGGTTAAAATACAAATGAAAAGAAGAAGAAGAGGAGGGAGAAGAAGAAGAAAAAGAAGAAAGACATATGAAAGGAAGACTGAAATACGAAGAAAGAAAGAAATGAAGATATATGAAAGGAAGATTGAAATATGATAAAAAGAAGTATATTCCTTTCTCGAGAACTGAAAGAAATGTGGCACATGAAAATAGTACCCAATCACGATGTACGTTGTGAGGGGGTTGAAGGAATTTGAAATCAAAGATAAAATCAAAACCATCCATACTCACATTATTGAACTGAAGAAGAATACTGAGGAGACTTCTGCAATATGAAAAAAATGTTCTCATTTGATCTCAACTAAAAGCCACCATTTACTACGGGCTTGAAATCCCTATAAAAATGCATACGTAATCTTAATCTTTCAATACTTTCAATATCATGGCTCCCCACAACTTCCTATTCTTTGTAGCTCGAAGTAATGTTTGTTTCTTCACTTCTTTTTTATGTGCCGTGTCTCCTCAGGACTTAGGCGGTCATGGCTCTCCACAACTTCCTATCCTTTGCAGCTCTTAATGAATTTTGTCTTACTGTTATTTCTCCTAAACCCTGTTCTGTCATCCATTAACTCAAGCTCGCTAGGTAGGTTATGCGTTGTATTCATCATGTCTCTTTTCAGTCTGTCCTGCGAATATCAGATTTTCCAAGCTCTCCTTTCTCATGAGGTGTTCTAGAAATTTCAACTCTCTCTTCAACTGTTAAGCATAGGTTTCCTTTTTGCTTCCATTTTCTCTAAACTCGTTGCTCACATGTTCGGTCCATGGTTTCCTTCCCAGTCTCTGTTCTGCCATCCAAGTTCGTTTGGTGTGTTACTCGCTGTTACTTATTTTATATGGTGGTACTTCTTATCTCATGAGTGGGTGTGGGTCGGAGTGTAATGGATAGCGATTTTTAATGAGAAATCTGAAAGCCAAATTCAAGCTACTTTCGCGAGTTCCCAGACTGCATGAATTTAAGCGTGCTACATCACGGTCCCACCCATTCACTGTCGAAACGGTTAAATTTAACCGTCTCTTCTACTCCAATTGCTTCATGTCTTGTACCTTCCGTCTCTGGAATTCCCTTCCTATTACTTGCTTCCCTGATAGCTATAATCTCCAACTATTCAAATGCAATGTCAATCGACATCTCCAGATGCCTTGATCTATTCCCTGTCCTTCTCTTTATCCTTTCCTCTATCACGCCTCTTTACTCTCGCTCCTACTCTCTGTAACCCCTTGCGTGCTAGTGGCACTCCCGCCTTGCTTGGGGTGAAATGCTTGAAAAAAAAAAGTTACGCTCGGGTTCGTTGCATTCACTTACGTGCAAATACCCTTGGGAAAAGTATGCATCTATCCCCCAGTTATGTATTGAATAGTGGGACTTGTAATGCAATACTCACTCGCAAAATATAATTATTCTTACAATCCAGAATCTGTGTCAGTTTTAAATAACCCACTAAAATAAAACGTAAAAAGCAAATTAATAAATCTCATCTCATAAAACAGGTATTTATTGATGAATTAACTTACTACTACGACTACTACTATTATTATTATTATTATTATTACTACTACTACTACGACTACTATTATTATTATTATTATTATTATTATTATTACTACTACTACTACGACTACTATTATTATTATTATTATTACTACTACTACTACTACGACTACTACTACTATTATTATTATTACTACTACTACTACTACGACTACTATTATTATTATTATTATTATTACTACTACTACTACTACTACGACTACTACTATTATTATTATTATTACTACTACTACTACTACAACTACTATTATTATTATTATTATTACTACTACTACTACTACGACTACTACTATTATTATTATTATTATTATTATTATTATTGTTGTTGTTGTTATTGTTATTTCTATTAAACAGACATATTACATGGAAGTACAAGGAAAATGAAATTTTAAAAAAAGAAAAGAAAATGTATAATTACCCTGAATGACAATTCGAAAAAAAAATACAATTGCCCTGTTTTTCTTCCTCCCGCTTCGGGGTTCAGTCGAAGAAATAACATTAATGTACACCGAAATGGGAAAATATTCTAAATGTGGATAGGATATGAACATATATTAATAATATACCGATATTATATATAGCAAATTACTCCCATGTAGGGTCGGATTATGACCTTTTAGGGCCCCTAGGCTAATGAAATTATGCCCTCCCCTTCAGACATAGCTACTCTCTAACTCGCCCGAACCCGTCTTCAATATTTTTTTTACTAGTGATATATTTTATCGACATTTACATAGCTTGAAGTAAACGGATTGCAAATTATTCAAATAAACTAAAATAGCTATCCTTTGTTTGTCAATAAAAAATATTTTTTAAGAAATATCACTATTTATTGAAAGCCAAATTTGCACATATTTCAACACAGCCCTAGTAAAAAAAATTTTTTATAAAAAACTTAAGGGGCACGAGGCTGCAGCCTACAAGATAATCAGGCCTTGCTTCCATGAAATATCTGTTTGAATAGAAATAATTTTTTTTTTTTGTACCTCAAAGAAAAATCGTTATGTGACATTATGGTTGGAGTTTCCATGTAGAAGAGGAAAGTGTGATCTTATCTCGGTCTCAAATGGGGATTTTCTTAAGTCGAAAAAAAGAACAAATAAGTGAAAGAAAGTATTTGGGGTCAAGCGACAAGACACTGGACATTCATTATTTCATTAAACCTATCATTAATGGAATACCTATAACAGTTCAAAAGAAAAACAGCTTGCGGCAAAATGCTCTCTCACACGACTGAAGAATTTGTCAGTGCGTGTTTTCAAAGATCGATGCATCCCCATGAGTGGCCCAGGCTTGCTGGTTGATTTTATCGAGTCACCATCTCTTCGAATGGTTGCCGATCAAGACAATAGAAGCCAGGCTGTCCTGCTATTTAACCCATAGCTGGAAGGTAGAAGAGATGGATTTATACCTTTCACAATAGTATTTGCGCGTGAATATAACGAACTTAATTGGAATTCGAACTCGGCACTCCGATCTTTCTATCCGAGCCGCAATCCATTACACCAAAAGTCACGGAAGTGACACCGAGTATTCGTCGACATTACAAAAGTGGCAACGAGTGTTCGTTGACATCACAAAAATGGGTAATCATTCCGGAATACCAGCTGCTGTAAGCTTGGATGTGCGGATGGTGTAATGGATAACGACTTGGAATTGTCAATAAGAGAGCCAAGTTCCAGTTGCAGTCGGGCTCGTTATATTCACTTACACGCAAATAACCTTGTAAAAGATATGAATCCAGCTCTTCTCCCCACCATCTATGGGTTAATTATTAGAATTTGTATTTGTTAAACCATTAGCATCACAAAAAAAATTACAATCTAAAAGTGTTTTCTGGTTTTAAATAACCTGCAAAAGATTGATAAGCCGTAATTTTTTTTTTTTTTTTTTCATTATTCCAATTCGCGTTCTGATTCGCATTTTCCATCCGTTGTTAAAACACTTTCCAGGTATTTATCCTTCAATACTTGGGTGATGTTGACATCTCCAATTTGTAGTTCGCATCTTGGATTTTTTTCTCTTGCTGACAACCATACATTTTGCCTTCACCAATTATTACTGGTGTCAAAATTCACTGAGTACAAATATCGTAATGACCGTGATATGAAATAGGAACATCTCAGTGGTGCTTATCGATGCTAACTTCCAGTCGAGCAACACTTTGCACCTTTTTGATCTCACGTTTTCCAGTTATATGAAGTGGAGTGATTATATTTAATCAAACGCTATGTCTGCCGCTAGGAAAGTTGGTTTACTGTGTCGTGCCTGACAATTATTCTCCTTAGAATCGATCTTGCATCTTTATAAATCTATCATTCGTCCGCGAATTGAATATAGCTGCCATATCTAGTCTGGTGCTCCGGCTATATATCACGAAGTTCCTGATAAAATTCAAAGAAAGATCTGTAATGCTATCGATCTTGAGCTGGCATCTAGACTTCAGTCACTTCGCCACCGCCGTGACGTAGCTTTCCTAAGCCTTTTCTATAAATAGTTCCGTGACAGTTGATCAAAGTTCTCCCTCCCACCACACACGCCAGACAAATTGTACATATGGGAACTAGTTAGGACTGCATAAGACTTTGAGGTATTTGTATTTACTCAACGAGGTCAGGTTGTGATACAAGGTCGATTTAATGTGGAGAGCCCGAACGCGTACACGCGTACACCCGAGCTATGAACAAAAATTGCCCGCAACCGTCGGTTGCGCTGGCCTCGGAGTGAGCACCGATCCCTCTCTCTGGTGCAATGAGAGGGCACGGCCACGGGCAAGCTGTTCCTCAGGGCTGGGCACCTCTCAGTATAATTTTCCTCAGTTATGACGGAGCCGCCCCTGAGCACACTCTGCTCAAAGACAGAGACGTAACTGAGAGATGATAAATAATATGTTACAAACTACTCGAGAGAGTAATTTACACACTAAGACTTTGAAGTTTTTTTGGTGGCTGTAATAAGAATGATAAATAAAAATGTATTGTTTTAGTGTAAGGAATACTGTGATATGTTTGAGTCAGTAATCGTGGCTAGCTAAATTTAAGATAAGACAGACTGAAGCCCAGACTTCTGATGTCCCCACTTTTTGATCTGTGCCGCATTTTTGTATTTTTCAAAATAAATATTGCTCTCCTATTTAGTACCTCAACTTCATGAATTCGAACGTACTACTAGATTGGCAACTAGGTCTCATTTTTGAGATTTCGATTTCAAAATCCTTGTATTGAAGATCTTCAAAGATACATTACAGTCTGTAGGGACTGTCATGTCCTTAAGGAGGCACATTTTGTCTTTTGCGGTCTCTAATTACGATGTATAGGTGATTAGTTTTGATTGATCTGTCTGTATGTATTGTGAAGTCCCATAAAATTGTTAGAGGTTCTCTCACCATAAACGGCTCTGGGTGGTGTTCATACCAACTTTTTGCAGTTTCTTTTCCGTAAAAGTTGCATATTTTCCCATTGCAGATATTGGCCCATTCTGTAATGCCGGGTTTTATATTCAGTAGGTGCCAATACCGTGCAACCTGATACAAAATGGTCAATTGTTTCTGGATTTTTATCACAGAATCTGCATTTTGGGCTAACACAATTTTTCAGTATGTGTGCTCTGTAATTTCTAGTCAGCAAGCAATAGTCCTGTGCATCAAGAATAAAACCTTCGGTTTCAGCTTTTAACCCTTCACTACGTAGCCACTGATGAGTACAGGGTTTGTCTACATCAGCTTATTTGGTACCGGCAGAGTATTAACCGTGAAGTGGTTTTTCTTTCTATCATTTCTGTATCTGGTCGGTTACATTTGCCTTTGCTTTCTTTTTTAAGTATTTTACTGTTGAAATAGCTAGATGAAGCTGTAGGTTCTATTCTAATAGTTTCTTTTCTCGCAATTATCGCATGTGGAACTCTCTTCTGGTTCCTTGCTTCCCTGCCACCTACAATCTTCAAAAATTTAAATGCAACGTCAATCGTCATTTTCTGTCTTCCTGAATCCTGTTCCTTTATTGTCATTTCACCTCGCTAAGTCTTTTCATTCTCTTTCACTCCCAGTAAGTCCCTTGCGTCTTAGTGACATTATCGCCTTGTTTGGGGTGAAATGATTAAAACAAAATAATAGAAGCTCTTGAACCCGTGCCAAAAAACACGAGAATAGATGGAATTGTTGAAACTGTATAAAATAGGGACTTGTGGGGTGTTCGATGATGCTGAGGAAGGTCCTGCAGTTTTAAGAAGATTTGTTGTCACTTAATTTTCAGAGATGACAATAAAGCACCTGATGTAAGTAAGTAAATAATAATTATTATTATTATTATTATTATTATTATTATTATTATTATTATTATTATTATTATTATAAATAATAATAATTATTATTATTATTATTATTATAAATAATAATAATTATTATTATTATTATTATTATTATTATTATTATTATTATTATTATTATTATTATTATTATTATTATTATAAAGACCGTTTGAAAGCTTGGTGACTATTTGATTCTTTAAGAAGCTTTTTAGATGAATTGTTTTTGTCTCAACCACATTTCCTCCCTCTTTTCTGTCACCCACATAAGCTCATATCTACCTTCCTACTATTCATTGATTGATCACCTTTCTCTGCTCAAGACATTGATAGAGTTTATAGCACAACGCCAAGGATTTTATCGTGATACAACTGACTGCGTCTTTCTCTCTCTCTCTCTCTCTCTCTCTCTCTCTCTCTCTCTCTCTCTCTCTCTCTCTCTCTATCTATCTATCTATCTATCTATCTATCTCTCTTTCTCTCATTCTCTTTACTGCTACCAGAAACAAAACAAAAATTGTAAGAAAAAAAGATGGTCGAACACTTGAGAATGGCACCCAAACGCATGTGCGGAAACGTGAGCGCCAGTGTGCATCTGCTTGCACGTACATTAGACATTGGCATAGACAAGATGATGTATAAACTTATTACCTGCTTTCAGTGTGAAAAATATGTTGGACAGATAGGCATAATGTTTATTCATCTACGTCGGTCTTAGTATTTTAAAAACAAGCGTTCCGAGCGAGCAGACAACTCTAGGCAAAAAAGCGTTCGCAAAAAGACAATACATATGTGTGTATGTGTGTGTGAGAAAGAGAGAGAGAAAAAAAGAAAGAAAGAGAGATAGAGAAAAACTGAACAGCAGTACTCATAGATAATTCTTGCGAGACTCATACATCGGGAGAAATTGGGGATATTTTAGCGAACAAGCATAAAAACGAATAGCTGGAAACTGCAAAAAGAAAAAATCATGAAAAGAGTAATACACGAAACGAAACAAATGATTACTGATCGGTAACAATTTGGTGATATAAAAATGTGAAATGATTTGTATGAAATGGCCGAAACAAAAAGAAAGGGAAGGAAAAAGAAAGAATTATTAGCCCTTCAGACCATATATGTCGGTGAACGAATACGTCTTCGTTCCAACTGAAACGAACCTAAAGAAGTTTCAGATTATCTTCTGGCTAGAAATCTACTCATTAAAGCAACATTAAAACATCCCTAGTAAAACGGAGTTTTCGCTCCCTTAACTGCTCGACCGAGCGAAGCCTCATAACGTGCCACTTGTGAAAAAGAGAAAAGAAGACACGAGTAGAAAAAAGAGTGTTGCAGTACAGGCACCAACACCAAATAATAATAATAATAATAATAATAATAATAATAATAATTATAATGATGATGATGATGATGATGATGATGATGATGACGATAATAATAATGATGATGATGATGATGATGATAATAATAATAATAATAATAATAATAATAATAGCAGCTTTTGCTACTAATAACGCTTACATTAATATCCCAAGGTTTGTTCGGACAATCGAATTCTTTTGTTTTGTTGGCTCTTCTCATATTCATAATATTGGTTGGCCGCTCGTATCAAACTATGCCTGTGTGTATCCGATCCCTGTTGCAGACGCCAGCTCGGGTACATTCGTGTTTGTTTCAATATCCACAGCGTCTATCGGTGGTTTATAATGCAGCTATGCTGCGCGGAACTTAGTTACCGTTTCTGAGGTGGAGAGCGCATCATCCGGCGTGATTGAACATGTTTGAACAAAGGCCAGCACGCTCAAAACCTCGGTCACGATGACTTGTAACTTCGTGCTAGCACAACCATCGACGAACAATTTCGCCTACCCAATTTCACTCACAAGGTTTGGTATGGTTTTCAGGCAGTTACAAAAAAAATAAACCGATGACATTAAAAACTCACATTCCAGCCAAATCGTCCATGAACCAAATACGAACCCGGGTCTCATGGAGGGAAAGCACATGTTCTAACAACTCGGCCACGCGTAAAACTATTCGTTCTCTGCTTTTTCATTATCCTCTTTTATCCTGATTTTTCTTCCTACTGTCATCTTTAATATCAATTTCGACTTGTTTATTTGATTATTTTTATTTTTTTACTTGGCACAAGGCTATATGCTTGGGGCACTCAGTGAGAATCAAACTTATTACAGCAATAATAGTCTGCTCGGCTATCTCGCTTTTTATTATCGAGATTGATAATATTAATATTTGCCGTTTCCTCATGAGGAAACATTCGGCATTCATTGACCGAGCAGCCAGTGCTATCGTCGACTGAAATGTATAAAATATTTCCCGTAAAACAGTTTTTCAGGAAAATAAGATTCTCAAGTTCACTGGCTGTTATTGTTATTGCCAGCATTGATGGAGGTTTCCTTCCTAGCCATTTTTCTTTTATTTTGGTGTGGAACGTTAACATTTTAATTCTGCTTTATTCTCTCTTTGTGTTACATGTGCTATCAATTTTAGTTGTTGCTGCTGCTGAAAGTCTTTCTGTTATTTGGTACCGTCCTTTGTGGTGTTATAACGATAGACCGCTAGATTCAAAGAAGGATGGTCCTTGTTGAGACCAACAACTCATTAATGGCCACCGTTAAACCCGGTATTAAGTATAGAGATTAAATTTAAAATGCGATATTAATGGAAGGTTTCTAAAAAACATCCAGTATTAAGTATAGAAATTTAAATTAAAATCCCACATTAATGGTAAATTTCTAAGTCCGGTATTAAGTTTAAAAATTAAAATTAAACTGCTTTAATCTTTTTTTTTTTTTTTTCTTAGCCTTTTCCTTGAAATGGATATGTGAGCAGTGCTCATGAATACTCTCTTTTGTCTCTCAGATCGTGATGGGTTTCTTTGGATTTTCTTGCTGGTGGTGTGTGGAGGAGAAAAGATGGATTCATACCTTTCTCAAGGATATTAGCACGTAATATCTATCTATCTATCTATTTATCTATCTATCTATCTATCTATCTATCTATCTCAGTGTACTCATTATCTATCTATCTATCTATCTATCTATATATCTATCTCAGCCTGTTCTTATCTATCTATCTATATATATATATATATGTGTGTGTGTGTGCACCGCAGCATATCGGTTTTAAAATTAACTTAATCAAATCTTCGCAAAATAAATTGAGGAAATGTGTGTGGAAAAGACGATAACAAAGGACAGAAATTTAAGGAACTCAAAAGAAGGCAGAAAAATAAGTGCTTGGCGGTGAGACTTGAGCAATTTTTGAACGTCTACAAAAATCCCACATTAAATTCGACCTCTAATATGTCTATATTTCTGAGATGAGGCATTGTAGTTATTCACACTTTTCGGACCGTTGTCCTCATCTTTGTCACGACATTTCGGCCGGTGGACAAAATAAAGAGTACGGTTCGAAATTCGAATTTCACCTGAAGAAGGCCGGAGCGTACAACGGCCGAAACGTCGTGAATATGGCATCAAGGGTGAGGACAACAGTCCGAACAATGTAAATAGTGTAAATAAATTCGACCTATTGTCACATTCGACGTGGACATATTGATAAATCCCTATAACTGCGGTGAGCTCGAGTCTCTAATTTGTGGTACCAGACTTAAACTAAACCTCCTGACAACTCTAGCAAGTTAAAGTGTTATACTAGTCGTCACTTACGACTTTGAGGCGTATGCTAAGCTTAGTACAGATTTTCGCTTGTAATGCGAAAATGGAATGTTCGTAAACAAAAAATGGTGTAAGGCGAATAAGCAATGGAGTTATGGTGGAGTAATGGATTGCGGTTCGGATTGAGGAATCGGAGAGCCGAGTTCTAGTTCTAGTTCCAGTCGAGTTCATTACATTTACTTAAGTGCTAATATCCTTGAGAAAGGTATGAATCCATCTCTTCTTCCCAACCATGGGTAAATAGCAGACTGAGTTCAATAGCCTTGGATGGCAACCGGTTTTGGAGAAGGGGAAACTCTGAATTGAAATCAGCCTGGAGAGGGTTGGGCTCCAGCAGCCTGTCTTGCCCAGGGATTACCACTTCTGTCGAAATTTTAGCTACGACTTTCTTTCTTTCTTTTTTTTCTAATGCCATTCCCCTTCAGGGGATAAGCGACCATAACGCACCCCAAGATTCCTTTCCATTTATTATCTTTGAATTACCATAATTTCTTAGGAAATATCGTGGAGTGATTTCCAGTTTCTTTCTCCACAATTTGAAATTTAGAATGGTCTTTCTCATAAACTGGCCAACAGCCAAGGCTAAAGAGCCTTTCGCAAGAGCATTTGTGCGTAAGTGAATATAACGAACTCGACTGGGACTGGAACTCCGATTTCCAATTCCGAGCCCTTATCCATTACACCACAAGTACATCCAAGCCTACAGTACCTGGTATTCGGAAGCGGTCGCCCGTCTAGGTACTGACCAGAATCGAAGTTGCTTAACCGGTGATTGTACGAGAAGTGGTGTTTCAATGTAAGTCTGGTAGATAGATAGATAGATAGATAGATAGATAGATAGATAGATAGATAGATAGATTCATTTATCATTAAAAGGTTGGCATTCCTTTTCTTCCTTCGCCCTCTTTATAACACCAACTCTTTCCATAATACGTTCCTTGTCTCTTTTCTTATTTCCTCGGCTGATTCGGATTTGCTTCTTTTTAATTACTTATTCCTTTTAACAATATTTCCTTTTAAATTCTTTATCTTCCTTCCTTTTCTCTGTTCGTATCCGACTCTACCAGTGTTTCGTTCCTTTTCTTTTTTTCGGCCTCTTTATTTTTTAAACTACACTTCTCTCTCTATTATCACAACCTCTTCTTTCTTTGTCTTTCTCTCGTGCTTCTATATCTTTCTTTCGTTCTCCTTCTCTTTTCTCTCTCTCTCTCTCTTTATTTCTTTGATTTTCTTACCCCTCTCTATATATTTCTACCTCTCCCTCTTCTTCGATTTCTTTTTCTTTATTTTTCTTTCATATCCGTCCTTTTTTTTTCTCTTCATAAAATTATAGTTTTTTCTTCTTTTTTATGTTCGGCACTAATTCTTTTTTCCCTGTCATTACTATATTTATTTTTATTTTTCCGTCTTTTCATTGTTCGTTTTTTATGTTAAATATTTCACACTGCTTTTCTTTTGTCTTTATTTTTACATCTGCTTCAGTGGCTACAAAAGATAAACTCCTCATAAAACATGTTTCGTTCCGTCTTCTTTTTCCATACGGTCGATCATGTCTTTTATGTCCATGCAGTATTTTACTGTCTTTACAAACGGACGTTAAGTTTAAACGAGAAAAAACAACAATCATTTACACACAAGCATACACATTAACTATCTATTTATTTATATATCTACTCCTATTCATTTATACCTAACTCGCTAGGTATCTATCTATCTATCCAACTATGTTCGTTTTAAACCATTACTATACATATTTCAGTCTTTGAGGCTTACGATCATATCACGTTGAAATACCGGTTCCCGTACGATCATCGAAGTTCAGAAACGGTGAGCCTGATCGGTAGCTTGATTAGTGACCGCTTAGGAATACAAGTTGCTGTAAGTTTGGTTGTGCGTGTAATGTAATGAATAATGTCAGGGAATTGTTAATTGGAGAGCCGAGTTCCAATTCCAGTTAGGTTCATTATATTCACTTACACACAGATACCCTTGGAAAAGGTATGACTCTACCTCTTTTCCCCCTCACCTATGGGTTAATTAGCAGCACTTGTATCACTAAACTAATATTAACTTTTAAAAATTCTTACAATCTAAAAATATTTTCTGGCTTTAAATAACCTGAAAAGATTTGATAAGCCTTAGAAAACGAAGTAATCATAAAAATCAGGTCTTTGATTTGTAGTAATATTCAAAATTTAATAATTAGGATAGTTATCATGTAAAGTTCTCAGAGAAACGTCAAAAAAGCAACACGACTCGACATAAATGGCAAATTCCATGAAAAAAACGCCCAAAAATAAAATCTAAAAAGTTAACATTTGTGGCCGTTGCAGAAAACATACCAGGAAAACAGAAAAAGAAGTTTGTGTTCCATGGGAAGAAGAAAAAAGATAAAAATGAAGCTTTGCAACAGGGTGTTATCAGTCAATAGAAAAACAAAACTGCTCGTTTACACAAAACTGCACCAAGTGACTCGCTTTTACACAAAGATAAGATAAGCGAAGCTTGAGCTCAAAATACTCATCGACAACTGAAACTTTCAGTCAATATACTTCAACTTCCTATTATCCTGTAATCTGTAATGACATTTGATGAATGCATGAAGTTTTTCTCTATCACAAACATTTCGATTAATAAGACTGTTCACTTTTTATACATTCACAGAAAATCAACTTACACAAACCTTTACATGCAAATTTCTTTTGTAAAAATGTACATAAATTGCAGTTTCAAATTTTATCACAATTATTGAAAGTTTGTTCACTATACTAATTGTAACTATGACTATTTATGAATGTTAATATAACCAAACATCAGTCTACCATTCGTTCGTGCATTGAATATTGCTGCCACATTTAGTCTGGTGTTTCCACAATATATCTAGATATTCTTCACAAAATTTCTATGAACATTTCAAATAAGATGGTCTACTGTTAAAAGATATATCCATAAAAATCAACCTTTAGCACAAATACTTTGTTATAAAAATGTAAATAAATTGCAGTTTTAAATTTTACCGCAATTATTGCAAATTTAATATATAATTACGAGTCTAAATAAATAATACTAGATTGGTAGTTAGGTCTCATCATTTAATTATTAATAATTACTATATTAATTACAAGTAATAACTAGATAAGTACTAGATTGGAAGCTAGATCTCATCATTTTCTATTTAAAATTGCTAGATGTAACCGTAAGTTCTATGCTGAGAGTTTTTTCTCTCGCACGTTTCGCTTGTGGCACTCACTTCCGGCTTCTTGCTTTTCGGCCAACTTTGATTTTCCAAAATTTAAGTGAAATTGCAATCGTTATCATCTGTCTTCTTAATTCCTGTTCTTCTATTGTTCTTTCCCTACTTAATAACGTCTTTCTTTTTCTCATATTCTTTCATACGCAATAAAATTATGCGTCGTAGTGGCTTTATTGCCTTGCTTGGGGTGAAATGATTTTTAAAAAAAAGATTATAACTGTGACTAATTGCTAACACCGCTATAAAATGATTATCCCGCAAAAAGAACTTTAAATGCAGTCTTTCTTATAAAAGATACTTTCTTACAAGAGACTTTAAAAATACATCGCATATATCTAGACGACTATATTCAGCTTATGAGTATAGAAGTGTCGATTTTTCGCGAAAATATCATTTAAACTATTTTGAAATTGATGATGAATACACATCAGCTCATACTTAAATGTAACTTGTTATAATGAAAGCACCCGAATTTATGGAGATATAATTGACTATATTGAAGGCACACTTTCACCTCAGAGGTAATTGGACATCCCCAACGAATTTTCTCTCTATGATTGCAACCTTACCCGATAAGGTTGTTACAAAACTTCATTCTTCAGTGCTTCCCCTTCTTCTTCTTCTTCTTCTTCTTCTTCTTCTTCTTCTTCTTCTTCTTCTTCTTCTTCTTCTTCTCCTCCTTCTTCTTCTTCTATGCGCCATATCCATTCAGGATGTTGGTAATCATGGCTCTCCACAATTTCTTGTCCTTTGTAGCTCTTAGTAAATTTTGTCTTTTTTACTTATCTCTAAATCTTATTCTGCTATACATTTTGTTTTGGTGTCCTCCCTCTAATGAGTCTATTGTGGACTCTTCCACTTACTATAAAGTAGTAGGAAAGTAAGCCTCAGGGGAGCAGTGCTCCAAACTGTTCGTTACTGTCTAACTCTCTACCCTGAGCAGAGAGGAACCCGGACGAGGCTTTGCCGAAGGGCAAAGTTTCGTCGGGGAGGTAGACAGACCCGAACCCGTTTATGAGGCTTCTACGGGAACATTTTTGGCCGAGCCTACAGGCTCGGAGAACCCACGGTAAACTCGGCCTTGTGCCACATATATCCCTCATGGGGGGTGGGGCTGTTAAATATTAACAGTGATCCAAACTGTTCTACTGATGCTGTTCACAGCTCCTGTTGAACTCTCAGCTTTTGGCAGAGAGGAACCCGGACGAGGCTGTGCCGAAGGGCAGAGTTTCGTTCGGGGTGATAGACAGGCCCGAGCCGGTTTATGCGGGTTCTACGGGGATTTGGGGGCCGAGCCTACGGGCTCGGATGACCCACGTTAAACTCGGCCTTGTGCTACATATATCCCTCGTGGGGCGGGAGGCTGTTAAATATTAACAGTGATATAGACTGAACGCTCGTCAACCGACACACACTCCCAAGTTGTGTACACACACTTCTGTTGTATTTACTGTTCAATACACTACTGCAACCTTTTGTTTTGTTATTTCTTAACCATTACATGGTCACAACACATTTATACAAGAACGTTATGTAGGTTATGCACTATTTTTTCCTGTCCCTCTAGCCTTCAATATATCCTGTGAATATTAAATTTTCCAAGCCCTCATTTTTCTCATTTTGTGAGTAAAAACTTCAACTGTCTCTTTCTGATGTTAAGTATAAGTGTCCTTTTTGTTTTCCATTTTCTCTAAAACTTCGTCTTTGCTGACGTGTTCGGTCTATGGTATTCTCACCATCCTTCTGTAGAACCACATTTCTGTTACTTCAATCTCTTCTTCATCTGTAAGGAGATTGTCCAGCATTCACTACCATATAGGAAGACTGGTATTACATAACAGTTAAGTACCTTTTTTCTTTATTTCTATATTTTTCCCGTTTCTTAATACGTTGCTTAGCTTCTTTCGCTATCCCAATTCGCCTTCGGATTTTGGTGTCGCACTTTCCGTGTTCTGTTAAAACACTTCCAGAATATTTAAATTCAAACAAGCGGTTTTGTCAGCTGATAAAAAGACAAACCCTGAAACGTTGGACATGTGTTTTGAAGGTAATTACAATCATGGGACGCCCACTAGTTATTGGTAGCTGATTTTATTGGCGTCAGTAAAAAAAAAATGGTACAATATATATTTCTGCAAGCATTGCCTTCATCTAAAGTATGTCATTGCTTTCAAAAAAGTAACAATTTATATTAATAATATTTACCATATTATATTTTTCAAAGATGAAGGTCATTCAAAAAAAACCCGACTGCAATCGTCTTCTTAAGGAGATTCATATTTATTGAAATAACAGAAAGTATTTGTTGTAACCTACAAAAGGTTACTGAATGAGGAATAACCAAAACAGAAGTTGGAAATGAAATGGTAATCTTCGTAACATCAACAAAATACAATACTCGCCAGCAGCGTGAAGTACGTAAACCACTTCTAGTGGTGGACTACTTAGACAGCTTATTATCCCCACTTACAATAGTGCCCAACGTATTTATGAGGATTAGGACATACCGATTAATGTTCGTAGGTACGGTATAGAACAGTATTGATGCCTCCTTTTTGTGCACTTTGTTTTCTTTTTTTTTCTAGTATTTTTTTTAGAATAATAATTATATTTTTTTATTATACATTCTTGTTTCTTTCTCACATTTATTTCAAAATATGAAAAATTCGTGTGTGAATTCGATGGTTGGTTATTGAGTTTAGCTATTACGTTTAAAAGGTTAGTATCTTGGAGATAAAATAAGAGGATGTCATCAATGTGTCATAGGTAAATATATATATATATATATATATATATATATATATATATATATATATATATATATATGATAAAAATATAGTTTGAAGGTATGGTATATTTCTGGGTTAAAGTGCTCAATATCAGGAATAGAGCGTAAGTAAATATAAAAGTCGTCATTGGCTGAAGATGAAAGAAAACATGAACAGACTATCGCCGCTGGGTGTTGACATCAATGTCCACTATATATATATATATATATATATATATATATATATATATATATATATATATAAAGTTATTATTTACCTATTGACAGCCTGCTTCACGCAATGTGATTTTCAAATAATAATTATAAATGTCATTTTTACGTTTATAAAAACACTTTTAAAAATATTATAAATAGTGTATTCTTATATACATAAGAAAATAATACAAATCATATATATATATATATATATATATATATATATATATATATATATATATATATATTGTTTCCAAAGGACGCAGATGCTTCTTTAATAAGATTTCTCCAATATTCAGACCGGTAGATATATATATATATATATATATATATATATATATATATATATATATATATATATATATATATATATATATATATATATACTGTTTAATAAATAAACGGGACACCTACTCAAATCCGAGCATCAAATAATATATATATATATATATATATATATATATATATATATATATATATATATATATATATATATATATATTACATGAATCATTCATACAAAAACAGATATTGAAGTTAATGATATAAATGGCGAGAATACATCTTCGAAAACAAATTTAGTAAATGACATTAACCTCGAACCTGTAGATGAATGTTATGACCCCTGTTTATAAATTCCACTGGCATAAGGTCTTTTTTATTTTTTTACAAGCTTTCATCTGTGCATACAGATATCATCAGGTATGAAAATATATTTGTTTTTTACATCCAGGTAATAACAGGACAACGAAAGAATAGGTGTAATCCGAAAGATGTTTTAAGAAATGTGTTATTGTTAATTGTAAGAACCTACATGCATACATATCAGATTAGAGTTTTAGTATTATATAAATTAAATAAAATTACTTTCTTATTAACGAATTAAATCGTGATATCATAAGTGATTTAATAATTTTTCGGTAAATTTGCAGATTAAGCCCCGGAAGCCAATTGTAATGAAAATTTTCATTCTGGTGTAAATTTGCATGCTTATTTCGAAAATAACAATAAAAGTTGGCAGAAGAAAACCGTTTAGGAGTTATCGACAATATAAGTTCGGCTTCATTCGCGTCGTAGTTACATCCCGGCCGCCATTACTGGCTTTGTTTACATACCTTTGCCTCGAGTAGTAATGCGCGGAAGCTGCACTTGTCTTGATTATTGCGCTATGCGCGAAATTTAAATTTAAATTTCGCGGATTGAGCAGTAATCAAAATGAGTAAGAAGATCAGAAGATCAGCAAAAACGTCGTTAACTAAATAAGCTTCCGCGCATTACTACTTGAGACAAATGTACACAGACAATGTCAATAATAGTGGCCCGGCTAGACGCGCGTAAGACCGAACTTATATTGTCGATAACTCCTAAACAGTTTTCTTCCACAAACTTTTATTGTTATTTTGGATTTAATCAGGTGATTTCACACCAAAATGGAAATTTTCATTACAATTGGTTTCCGGGGCTTAATCTGCAATTTTACCAATTTTTCTGGGTGATTTATGATGACAAATTTAACCATTTCGGCATTTTAAAAACCGAATGGATGTTTTGGATATTGTGTCTGGGAGAATAAAGGATTTAATGTGTCCCAGATTTTATGTTCATAGATGCCTTTTTAAACTTCGCTGTGTTTCACCAATATAATTTTTATCCCATTTGCAACATGGGTTATAAATATATCAAAATTTTAATCATATTTATTATTCATAATTTTTTGACTTATCAATTATTTAGTTTATGGTAGAAGAAGTGGTTAAGGTGATCTTAATTCCAATATTTTGGGGTTTATCAGCAATAATTTGTGTAGATAGCTTTGTTTTTAAAGATAATTATCTAGAATCTTTAGGATAATTTTTTCGCATTAATCATTGACGTGTATCGTTTTTTACGTTTGCATTTCATTACTGTCATTTATGGTCTGGTAGTTGGCACCAGACATGCTGATGGAATGCAAAAAGATTCTCTAAACGATTAAAAGAAATCTGTTTCATTTTGGAGGCGTTAAAATTAACACGCCATTTCTTGTCTCGAAGTTTTTGTGGGTTTTTTTGTTTTTTTTTGTTATTTGGTACTGTGCTTTGTTTACCATTCTGCAATGCCAGCCTATAGGATCTGATGATGTAACTCACTGGTGTTGACAACCTTTTATCGTTTACACGTTCAACAACACACCTATCACTTCTCAACTCACACACCACACATCCCCCAGATCCGAGCTCTATCTCTTCTTCTTATTTTCATCTCAGTCGAGAGTTTCTAATTCTACTAGCTTTATTTTCGGTCCTCCGGCTTTCTTTTCCATCCCTAGCTGGGAATGGAGCGCCGTCTCGATAGGCTTGATTCGAAATTCCCAAAATCCTACGATACTGGGATTGACGGCGAAGTCTAGTATGAATCCCTTATATACGTTTTGTACCACAGACAAGATTGCGTACTTCCTGCTTGTGGCTTATCTCTATTCGTCCCAGGCCAGCTTCGATCAAACTGGAATAAGAACTCCTTCAATAAAATGCATAATACTGTTGATAATTCTAACAGGTTTATCAAATATAAAGAAAAACTGATTGAATAAAGTGTTTCTATTAGCTACTTCAAATCAAGTTCTGTATTGCAAGATAGTAATTTGGAAATTGTAGTCTCAGCCGCTCAAGTAATAGCCAGCCAGTCGACCCTTCCTCAATTCTTCTGTCATTTGTGAGTCTGTGCATTCGGTCAGGCCACCGAAATGCAGGTGTGTTTTTTTGTGTCTGATGTCTGTTCCCCACTCTGAAAAAATGACCACTAAGTGAAATGCGTGCTGGCTTTATATAGGGAAATCTTTTCCGATAACGATAATTAATGACTTCACTTTACCTAGCCAGGCAACAGAAAATGACACTTCACAATACCCAATTTAATTATTTCCATATTCCCGTAAACTGACCAGCTGGCTTTCTTACGGGCGAAGGATTTGTCGCCAAAAATAAAAAAAATAATAATAACTATAAAAATTGCAGACGATTTTCGCAGAAACGGGACATCTTAATTTTGGGCGATATTTCTAATTAACCGTATGCTATTTCCTTTGTATGTTTAAAATATTCCAAAATATCTTTCTGTAAAGATAATTGAGTTCTTGGACGATCAACGTAAACAAATCCCAAATTTTGAGGCAAAACAAAAAACTGTTTTTTTTGTCTAAAATAATTTAGATAATTATTTTCTATGACCATACATATTTTCTACAGATAGCGTAGTGTAAACAAACGCCCGAATTCGTGTTTCTCAGGACCCAAGAAGTTCGGACAACGCATTAATCGTCTTTTATCTCGACGGGAAGTGGATTGGGATCTTGGTTTTGCTCAATTTTACTGAATCTTGTCTTGTTAATTCTGAATTCGATTCTCCTTAATTTCATTTTATTATTTTAAGACAAATTTTAACGCGTTTCGTTTTTAATTTTTTTTAACTTTCTTCTCAACCATTCAACCTACTGACTTGAGAATTTTAATAATTATTATCCAATTAGAAGTCTCTCCAAATCACCTTCCTGTAATTCCATGCATTTAAACGTTTAAACAGGACCAGTGCCCTGTTAAAATGAAAGATTATCTTCTTTAAGACCTAAAGTATTCATTCGCTTGAAGCCATTTTTTAATAATTCATCGTGAAAAAGGAATATATCGTTCAAAATTAAGTGAAGACAGCAATAAGAACAAAATGTTAGTAATGCTGAGAAATAAATACAGACATTCTCTTTAACAAGTATCAAATGGACAGAAATTTGAGAATCCGGGTGTTTTGAGAACGAAACAAAATTTCTTTTCTTCGACAGCCATGTGCTTATAAAGTCTGACTCATATTAAATTAACAACATCTAGCAGTAGTTATCGTGCTATCAAACATGCCCCAACGACCCACAAGAGTAATGGATATAATAATAATAATAATAATAATAATAATAATAACTAAAAAAATAAATAAAAAAATAAAAAGTGGGCGTCACTTCTGATAAGTGGCATTTTGTTGACGAATGGAGATCAAGTTGATGAAACATATAATTACGGACATAATAGCCATAATAAATAAAAGCGCGGGAAAGAAAACTTTCTTGTTTGCATGTTAACTTTGCATTTTCTCTTTATTTCAATTTTTAGTTCAAGTCAATAAGAGTAATATTTCATCGCTTGATGTAACGACGCCGCACAACAGAAGAAAAAGAAAACAAACAACACGCATTGTTCAAAATAAATATGGTCTTCATTTGCTTTTTACAAGAAAAAATATATATACAGGGTGCGATGGGTAAATTGTTGCCATATTTTTATTTTCACGCATGCGCGTTGTTTTTAATTTTGTCGACTGCACAACATAGGAGGGTCAGTTGGGAACCGTCTGTGAGAAAAAGATCACCATGACACACTTCACTGGCAATTTTATTGAATAATTTTGGTTTTTAGTATTTCAAGATATTTTTATGTAATTTTGGTAAATATATCTCATTTTAACAATGATGGCGATCAAGTTGATGAAACATATTAACAGATGTAAGTGTTATTTTCATTTTTGCGTACTTTAGACGACAATTCATCCGTTGCACTATATATATATATATATATATATATATATATATATATATATATATATATATATAAAGACTAAAGAAAAACTTACACCTAACAGTTTCTTCTCTCACACTTCTTACTTGTGGAACTCTCTTCCAACTTCTTGCATTCCAGTCAAATATGATCTTTAAAACTTAAATGCAATGTAAATCGTTATCATCTGTCTATTAATTTCTCTTCATTTTCTTTTTTCTTATATTCTTTCATACTAAGTGACCCCCCTACCTTGCTTATTAGTGACTTTATTACCTTGCTTGAGGATAAAAAAGATAAAAAAAAGTATATCTTGAGAGCTTTCTTATTTCTTCCGGCTTCTTGCATCCAAATTTGATCTCCAAACATTTAACTACAGTTCAATCATCATCAATTGTCTCCTTGATTCCGCTTCTTTTATTGTCTTCTCTCCTTAATAATATTATTCTTT
>OZ038480.1:60790710-61003210 GCA_964036315.1 Acanthosepion esculentum
ATACAAAATAAATATTAACGGCTTCATTAAATGTCACTCATTTCCATTCTTTTCTTTAATCACGAGAAAAACCAGCTCAGTGAAAAGGTACTATGATTCCTTATTTAAGTATACACAAAAATACACACACAGACTTATTTCTTACTTTCGTTTTTGGCTCTGGTGAAGCCTAGAAAGGCGAAACGCGTAATCAAATCTAGTTTCAATGAAACGTTTTTCATTTGTAGAATTTCTTAAAAACTTTGTAGAGATTCTACATCCGATTTTAAACACACACACACACACACACACACACACACACATATATATATATATATATATATATATATATATATATATATATATATATAAAGAGAGACAGAGAACCTAGGGATATTGATTGCGAGGCAAGTTATATAGAATAACGACTTTCTAATCTAGCCACAATAGACATTCACGTATATATATAAACGTCCTTCTGAAATTATAAAATTATGAAGATTATATTTATTATTGTAAAATACAGTAATCGCGGCACATGAACAAAACTGGGGAGTGGGGTTGAGGCTGGTCATCATTATCTATCCTATACCTAACTAATCCGATGCACGACCCATACATTCAATACAAATAACATATATACCAAAAGAAAACATCCTTCACCTTTTACTCCTAGATATACAAGAATACCACATACACAAAGGGAACCTCAAAATGAAACCCCATGATTTAAAAATTTCTTATGTACAAATTTTCAATGTACAAATGTTCGTAATATATATATATATATATATATATATACAAAAATCTGAAGATGATATGAAATGATGGAAGGGGTTCTAAATCTTTTCAATGTACAAATGTTCGTAATATATATATATATATATATATATATATGTACACAAAAATCTGAAGATGATATGAAATGAGGAGGAGGGTTCTAAATCCCAATACAAACAAAATGTAAAAACAGAAAATAACAGATGTTAGTAGGACCCGTCCACTCCACAAAAAATAAGAGTTGCCGCTGTATTCTGTCGTCAGACAGAATCAAGAAGCTAACTCTCTAACGGAATAAGAAGGAAAAAATAAATGCGGGCGTGGGGAAATCAAAGACTGAAACAGTCGAGATAAAAGAAAGGGCCAAAACAAACTGGGGAGGTTGGGAATCTCAACGTGGTTCATAACAGAAGTAAAGAGGCCGAGAACGACACTCACTCACATTAACTAGGTACACAAAAGAGAATCTAACTTAACCAGGGGATGGTTCGCAGGAAACCGCTCCGTTGTGACGAAGAGGACTTAAAAAAGGAACTCAAGGGTAGCTCCTTTCACAGGAACCAAGCGCGCTACTTTCACCCACCTTTCGTTGAAATCTGTCGACACCAAACGCTTTCTATCAGTTCTGATCTTCAGTTTCTGAAGATGATGTAAATAAACATCTAAATATTAACAAACAGAACTACTTCCTTTATGAGCCGTGTCCGTTCAGGACGTTGTTGATCATGGCTCTTCACAATTTTCTGTTCTTTGTAGCTCTTAATAGCCTTTATCTTTTTTCCATCTTTCCCAAACCCTGATCCGCCATCCATTCACTCAAGTTCGCCAGGTAGGGCGTACGTTGCTTTCCTCTGTCTCTCTTACTTCAATCTGTCCTGTGAGTATCAAATTTTCAAAGCCCTCTTTCCTCATTATGTGCCCCAGCAATTTTAACTATCTCTTCCTGATGTTAAGTTTAAGCTACCATTGTCTCTAGAACTTTGTCGTTGAACTACACTTCCTGTTTTTAATCAAATATAGATTCACTTCAAACATTTGCCGAGCTATCTTTGTTCTAAAATCGTCTTTCTTCTTTCGCTAACAAGCCACACGATATCTTAATCAATCCGTCATTTCCTCCCTCTTTTAATAGCGTTTTCCTCTTACCGCCACCCACATTGTTTCGTTCTACCTCCAATCCTCCTCTTAACAACCATAGCTGTCTCTGTATTTCTCGTCTCTAATTCCTTCTAGTTTTAATAGCTGATACAATCAGTTCTCTCTTACCAGCCTTCGCTCTTCTCCTTCCGCTTCTATCTTACATTTCTTTCTTTCTTTTTCCTCCCCATTTCTGAGACCCTTTATTTCTTCCCTTCCGTCTTATCTTCCCTTACAATCTCCATTTTGAATAGAAATGAAGACCTTGTATCACGTAACTTCTTGGTGCGCTTGTTACTGATCTTGCCCGCCTGACGCATGCGTGCTACGATGTCATGTGTGGCCGAAGCTCGTCTCGACGCTTGTGGAATGGCTTTACGCATGCATGCACTGCACTGGTAAGAACCAGGGCCAAATGCATGACGGGATGGGCGGCTCTTTCCTTAGTGGAAAACGAGGAAAAAGAAAGAAAATGAAAGAATTATTGTTTCCATGCGTGGGTGTGCAAAACAAAAATATATGTTGGCAGGAATGATCTTAGGATAAACATTGACGTTTGTGTAAAAGAAAGAAAGAAAGAAAGAAAGAAAGAAAGAAAGAAAGAAAGAAAGAAAGAAAGAAAAATTGAGAAGGAGTAAAAAGAAAACGAAAAATATAGATATGAACAGACTGATAAATATATAGACAACATTATACCATTGAGATAGAGACAAAATTAAATAGGTAGACAGATATGAACAGACCGCGATAGATAGATAGATAGATAGATAGATAGATAGATAGATAGATAGATAGATAGATAGATAGGTAGGTTTAAGGTTGCAATTGCATGAAAATAAATTTATCTGGAGATAAAATGATGCCATACTCATTTCTCAAGTTAAGGCATGGCTCCCTTGAAAATTAGCATTTGAAATTGAGCTTCTATATCAAATATTGGCACTAGGTGCAAAATCTTTTCATTATTTTTATCAGTGAAAAACCATTTTTTACGATAACTGCATTTCATGGCATTTTGATAGAGATTCCTTATTTCTAAAGAGTAAGTACTTGTTTTTCTGTGTGAAATATTGTTTAAGTATTTATTAGTTTGTTGTGTTAAAACAGTGATTTTTGTTTGGCTGATTCAGGAAAGAAAGAAAGAAATTATTAGCGTTAATATAAAAATTGCATTAATATTTTAGAATGAAACAAGATAAAAATGACGTTTTCTACGTTAAAAGAAAGAAAGAAAGAAAGAAATATTAAGAAAGAAAGAAAGAGTAGATGATTGAGGAAAAATCTTATTTGCAAAAGAAAGAAAGAAAGAAAGAAAGAAAGAAATTATTAGCGTTAATACAAAAATTATTTCCGTTAACATTTAAGAAAGAAAATGTAAAATGACTTTTTCTATGTTAATAAAAAGAAAGAAAGAAAGAAAGAAAGAAAGAGTAGATGATTTAGGAAATACTTATTTATAAAAGAAAGAAAAGGTAAAAAGGAAAGGTAGATACTTTAGGCAAAAAGCTTATTTATATAAGAAAGAAAGAAAGAAAGAAACAAACAAACAAAGTCGTTATTTGTGTTAAAGGCAAGATTGTGAATGCTAAAATCTGACACAAGGCTATAAGTGTCAGACAGTGAGGGTTGAACTCACTACATAATAGTCAATATTGAAGCCAGGATTATGTCTGGCACAAAGCCCCAAGTGTATGGAAGGTAGTAAGAATTGTAGTCAACACTATTTACTAAGCTTAGTAAAGGACTAAATGACAAGTGTCAAACATCAAGTAAAGATCGGACTCACTTTGGCCTGTAAAGATTAGCTTATTAACCATGACACGACGACGAATCTCCCCAATAGTTGTTAAGCTCAACTTAGTAATCACAAAGGGATTATAGTGGAACAACCGTAACACTAGCGAATCGATCCCCCAAATTAACCTGCTACCCATTGTATCTCGCTAAAGCTGTGGAGCAGGATAAGTGGGTCACCATAACAAAATATCAATTTTTTACTAAGTTTTAAATATCCGACACAATTTGCTTGAAGCAGTTGTATCTGTAGTCCTTCACAATTGCAGTGCATGTTGTCGCATTTATATGCACTCGGTACGAGGAGAGTTACAGACCTGAACGCATCGTGATACCGAAAATAAGACATACAAAATTTATGAGCCACGAAAGGAAACGTAGAATTAACTCGTTTTGTTCATGCATGAAAAACTAAAATTACGGAAAATAAATCTATTTATGTATTTAGTAACATTAGATATTGTAATCAGTTTTTCATATGGCTCCCATTGGAATGAGCCACAGACTCAACTCGACGTACTGTTTCACCAGGAAGGTTCTACGATTCATTTGGATGTTAAAGATAAAACTATTGCAATTTCTTTGGCTTTCTCTTATACACTTGCGGTCAGTACATTGAACAGGCCCATCTTGTAATACTGCAATATTTTCATAAGGGAGAATCTTCTCTCTTACGCGATGTATGGCAAGGTGATCCATCATTTTGGAATATCTTATCTTCTTCTGTACTTGATAATAGCAAAATAATTCTTCGACTTCCGTGCTCCATCGGTTTTAATAAACTTTCTTGTACTATTGCTTTTGATGTAGCCTCAAACCATAAAAGCCCTACCACCGAATTTTACAGAATTTAACTTTTATCCATAGTCGCCAGACAGTGAATGTCAACGTCTTTACACGAATGTAAGGATAAACACGCTAAACATTGCTCTACGGTAGTTGTCCAACTTAATCCTATAACTATACTGTGGCGAGCAGAAGCCCCAAAATCATTTAATCTTAATTTTTACTTAGAAGTTTTAAATATTCGACAATGTACTTTCAATACTTTTATTATCCATGTTCTGAGTGAAGGGCTTTAATGTAAGTTGTCACATGAATCCAGTAAGAGGAGAAATACAAACCATGAATATATATTATTATTGAAAATAAGACATGCAAAATTTATGAGCCACAAAATGAAACGTAGAATTAACTGGTTTTGTTGATGTAAGACTTATATACGCATGTATTTTAGTTTTGCGTATATTAATCTGAGTTGATTTTTAATCTGGAGGAGTGTCAATTTTTTAGTATCACGGTGTGTTCAAGTCTATACCTAGCCTCAAACAATGTTCACGTGAATACAACTTGCATTACAGTTCTGAATAATTCCAGGTACTACACCTTTTAAAATTAAAATTACACAAAATAAATTTATTTATGTATTTAAGAAAATTAAAAATGTAATCAGTATGGCTGCCACCGGAATGAACCACAGATTCAACTCGACGTATGATGCAAAGATACAACTGTTTCGTCAGGAAGATATTACCATTCCTTTGGACAATAAGCTTAAAAACTCTTGCAAGTTCTTTAGTTTTCCGTTATACACCCACCTTTTCAACTCTCTCCACATAAATTCGATTATGTTAAGATCAGGGCTTTGAACAGGTTCATCTTGTAACAAAGCAATGTATTCAACTTCTTTATTACATACGATGTACGGCAAGGTGATCCAGGAAGTTGGGACAGTTATTCAGGTCTGTAATGCAAATTGTCACCTTCACATGAGCACAGTAGAAGGAGAAATAGAAACCTGAACGCAAGGGGATACTGAAAATAAGTCACGCAAATGTTCTGGGCCACTCGAGGAAACGCAGAATTAACTGCTTTTAATGATGGAAAAAAAGCTAAAATTACACCAAATAAATTTATTTATATATTTAGGGACATAATCAGTATTAGTGTGGTTCTATTTGCACGAACTTAAATAGACTTGGGTGAAGGAATACAATTTAAAATTATTTCCTCAGAAATGTCCTGATATTCATCTTAACAGTAAATCCAAAAGTCTTGTAAGTTCTTTGCTTATCTCTTATACATCCGAGTTTTCAACTCTCCACGTAGTTTCGATTATGTCATCGCCAGGACGTTGGGCCGGCCAATTTTATAACACAGCAATGTCTTTATCAGGGAGAACGTTTTTGTTACATGCGATGTGTAGCAAGGTTATACAACGCTGGAATATCCTTTCCACTTTCTGCTATATTTGGTAATAGGAGAGACCTTACCAAAGTAATATATTTTTCGCTTGTTCAGTGTTCCATCGACTTTTATCAACTTTTTTGTGTCATTGCTTTTGATATAGCTCCAAACCATTAAGCTTCCGCCGCCGAACTTTACATTGTTGTATATTTCGGATTGCTTCTTGTACAAGCTGGTCTTCGGTAGAATTCCGTTACATTTTGTTTTCGTCACTATATATCACATTTTTCCATTATTTCATAGCAACTGTTCTCTGACCTCGTATTTTCAACAAATTCGATGATTTGGGGTCTTTTTTTGTTGCAGTGCATCAATTTAGATGACATTTGTGTAGTATATTTTTACTGTATCAAATGACACTTCTGAAGTAACACTTTCATTCATTACTTGACGAGCTGTTAATTTTGGGTTAAATATTAATAATCACACTGGCTTTCTTTGATCTCGTTTCTTTAATTTTGAAGGTCTACCAGTTTTGTTTTCATATCCAAAATGCTCCCAACGTCAGCAGACTTTTCTGAGTAAATTGGACAGCTTTTCTGGATATCCCAAGTTCCATCGCGATTTTCCCGTTGACTCATTCCTTGTGACATTTCGATAATTTTAATCCCTTTCGCCAAATTCACTCTTCTCATTTTGAAACTTAAATCAGCTGTATAAAAAGACAAGATGAAGGTTCCAGACTTCATGCAATCTTTGTTTATTCATTTAACTTGAGAAATTTTCATGCGTTTATTAATCTGAGTTGATTTTTAATCTGGAGGAGTGTTAATTTTTTAGTATCACGATGCGTTCAAGTCTCGCCTCGAACGGTGTTCACGTGAATAGAACTTGCATTACAGTTCTGAATAATTCCAGGTACTACACCTGAACGTACATTGCCGAATACTTTTTTTAATCATTTCACCCCAAGCAAGGTGGGAATGCCACTAGTACGCCATGGGGTTACGGTGAGTGAAAGTGAGAGAAAAAAACTGAGTATTGGGAGGACTGATGAAAGGATAAAAGATGAAGGCGATTCAACAAGATAGAACATAGCGATTGACGTTGCTTATAAATTGTTAAAGAATTTATTTATCAGGGAGACAAGTAAACGTAAAGGAATTTCACAGGCGAGAAGTGCAAGAAAAGAAACTGTTGCATTTAACTTCTTTTTTTCTTTTCTTTTTTTTTTAAGCTTATCACCCCAAGCAAGACTGGAGGCCACTAGCACGCAAAGGGTTACAGAAGGTTTGGAGGAAGAGCAGATAGGAGTGGTAAAGGAGAGGATGTGGAGAAAGATAGTGGATCGATCAAGGCAAGGGGGTTACAGAAGATTTGGAGCGAGAACAGATAGGAATAAAAGGTGAAAGGATGTGGAGAAGGGAAGTGGATAGATCAAGGCAGCTGGAGATGTCGATTGACGTTACACTTAAATAGTTGGAGATTATATTTGTCAGGGAAACAGGAATAAGGAAGGGAGTTCCACAGGCGAGATGTGCGAGACATGAAGCTATTGGAGTAGAAGAGACGTCTACATCTAACAGTTTCAACGGTGAAGGGGTGGGAACGGGATGCCAGCCTCGTAGGACGTTTAAATATTTCAACAGTAAGAGTTTGGGACCTAGATGCCAATAAAAAAATAGACCAAGTAATTTTTTAGCTACTATTACATATCTGATACAACTGTGGGTATTAATTTTTTTCGCAATTTTCCTCACTATAAGATAAAAGGAGTTCTTAATGAAATGAGAATCGGAAAATTATTAAACCGGGTGTTCGGAAATTTTCCTAAAATAAACGCTCCTCCTCTTCTAAAGTTAGATGGATCATCTTTTTTTGCTCGCCGCCTTCTTTATGTGCCGTGTCTTCTCAGGACGTAGGCGTCATAGCTCTCCACGACTTCCTATCCTTTGTAGCTCTTAATAAACTTTGTCTTTCTGTTATTTAAGCCCTGTTCCGCCATCCATTTTCTCAAGCTCATCAAGTACGTTATGCATTGTTTTCCTATGCCCCTCTTGGCCTAAATCTGTCCCGTGGGTATCAGATTTTTCAAACCCTCATTCGTCATGATATGCCCAACTCAACTGTCTCTCCCTGATGCTAAGTATTAGTTTCCTTTTTGTTTCCATTTTCTCTAAAGCTTTAAAGTTACTCACATGTTCTGCCCACGGTATCAACATTCTTCTGTAGAACCACATGTCTGTTGCTTCAAGTCTCCTTTTCAACTTTGAGGAGATCACCTAGCACTCACTGCCATACAGGAGGACAGATATCACATTTTGCTCCTCGCTGTATATGAAATTTTTTGTATTATTAAGAGTTTTCGTAAGCAGCGATTTATAGGCGTGCGTGTGTGTGTGTGTGAAGAACTCCATGCGTTTGTGCACATATTGAGAAAGTGTAACATCATTAACAATTGAGCTATGCGTGCGGGTATTTTTGAGTGTACGTGTGTGACTTTACATCCGTGTTTTTATTGACTTACATGAGTGCATTTACATATAAGCGGGGTGGTGGCGTAACTGTTATCAGAGTTGATCTGGTTTCGAAAATAAAATAAAATAAAAGGTAATTGCGAAATAAACAGGGGAGATAACTGTAATAATGTCTGCTTCTAATCAACCAACATTTCCACCATTGGTCGACCTTTATCTGACAAAACAATTTTGATTTCTTTCGTTAGTTTTCTTATCCGTTTTTTTTTAACTTCTTTTCGTTCCTTTCAGTTGCATTTTTTTCCAAACATCAGATTTTTCTCTTTTCTTTATTCTTTAATATTCATTTTCTGTTTTCATGTTTGTACGGCAAATGCCAAATTGGAAGAAATTAGGAAAATAAAGAGATTTTTACTCGAATTTTCCAAATTGACATGGGCTGGAAAATCAGCATTCGAAACCTTAACCTTTAGTTTGGCTCGAACACCAACATCTGACATCGTTGGAAAATAGGGTATTTAACTTTGACGGGCGGCCAGGATTATTCATTTCTGGAGAAAAATCCACCCAGGACACCTTTATTCCAACCACCCTTTTTATTAAATATTCAGGAAATTTCATACCATCCCTTCTCGAACAAAGCGTTTCATTGCTGAAAATTATTTTTTATTAATTAAGAAAAATGATTATTAAAAGTTCCAGGTACCGCATTTGATACTGTTGCCATATCTGGTCAGGTGATCCTGTCATACATCTCGCGATTGTTGACATAAATCTAAATAACGGTCTGTAATGTAATTGATCCTGTACAGGCATCTGGTCTTCAGTCACATTCTTACCAACGTGACGTGGTTTGCTTCTGTCTTTTCTACAAATATTTTCATGGCAACTGGTTTGACGGGCTTTTTTTTCCGTTTCTCGACCACATGGATTTAAACGTGCAACTAGATTGGCAACTAGGTCTCACCGTCTTACTGTCGAACTAGCTGCAGCTGTCACTTCTACACCAACAGTTTCTTTTCTCGCACTTCTCTCCTCTGGAACTCCATCCCGATTTCTCGCTTCCCTGATAACTACAACCTTCAAAAATCTAAATGCAACGTCAATCGCCGTCTTCTATCTTCATGAACCCTATTCCTTATTAGTCCTTTCCTCAATTCTCCCCAGTCTTTTTCTCGTTCTCTTCCACTCCCTGTACCCCCCCCCTTCGGTCTAACGCCATTATTGTCTTGCCTGGGCTTGAAACGATTAAAAAAAAAAGAGAAAAAAAAACTTTTTTTAAACACCCTATTTGAGGCTTAAGTGTACAAAGTTTGCTTTCATGTGACATCAGCTTTGATGTGAAGGTAGATAGACTGTGTTCCGCCAATTTTACAAGGAAAAACTGCTTCTAAAATCAACATTTCAAATTTTAGCATTTACCTGGCCTCTGACCTCTAGTGAGAAATAACAGCGCTATAGTTTGAACCCCAAAACAATACACTTCTATATTTCTTATTTAACTGCCTTTTTTAATGTAATATTTTCTCTCTCCTTCTTAGTCGCTTAGTACAGTATGAAGCCTCACTGGGGCAGGGAATGACAGTAGGAATACTGTGTTACTCCAGTCTTCTACGTTAGAAAGGTCTGCCTTAAAATCAACATTTTAGACACGAATCGTTTTGAATTGATTCAGTATTTCTTATCAAATCGCGAAATGAAAGTTATCCTGAACGTCCACTCTTCTAGATCTTTTGTATTAATGCAAGCGTCCCTCAGGGATCAATCCTTGCACCTACTTTGTTCCTAATTTTGATTATTGACCTTCCTGATGTCATTAGTTTAGTAGCTCAGTAGCTATGCTGATGACACAAGTATTTACTCCTACCTTAAAAGTAAGTCTATGGTTTGATAATGTCAATTTAGCAGCTGTTTACAAAGGCGACCTAAAATCTACTGTTAACTGAGGCAAATTAATTTTAATACCTCCAAAACAAAATTTCTCTCTATTAATCATCTGACAGACCCCTTTCTGCTTTCTGTCAGCATAGCTGATGCTAACCTGCAGGAGTGTGACTCGTTGCGACTTTTCTGGCTAACATTATCTGCTGACATGAAGTGGAAAGATTATATTGAATCAATTCCTCGATAGGAAAAGTTTGTTTCAATGTGTCGTGCTAAACAATTTTCTCGCCCAAATATATCTTGCCTATTTATAAGTCTACCATTCGTCCATACATTGAATATTGCTATCACATCTGGTTCGATACCTCTGCTATTTATTTAGAAATTATAGATAAAATACAAAGAAGAATTGGTGTAAGGAATATTGTGGTATGTTCGGGTTAGTAATTGTGGTTAAATTATAAGGCTGAAGAAGACCAGCCTTCCCCATCCCTCCTTTGGGGCTTGTGCCATATTTTTGTATTTTTACAAAATAAATATCACTTTCCGCTATGGTACCTAAACTTTATGAATTTAAACGCAATATTAGATTCGTGGTAAGATCTGATCATTTTAGTTGAGTTGGCTAGATGCAACCGCAAGTTCTATGCTAATAGATTCTTCTATCGCTCTTATCGCTTTTGGAGATCTCTTCCGCTTTCGTGCTTTCCAGTCAGCTTTGATCTTCAAAAATTTAAATGCAATGTCAATCGTTATTTTCTTTCTTCTTGATTCATCTTCTTTTATTATTAATAATGATTCCCTTTTTCTGGTTCTTTCACTCAGTAACTCCTTGTGTCTTAGTGGCTTTATTGCCTTGCTCGAAGTGAAATGATTAAGACAAAAGAATACCGATTTCTAGTGATGATAGGGAACATATAATTATTTTACTCACCAAATTGTTTACTTGTTTTTACTTTTATATCCCATTCGGGTAAGCTTTTCTTTTTCTATTCATTATTTGCTTCAATTTTTTAAATTCTTCTCTTAATCGGCCGATATTTCCTCGTTTCTTCTTTGTCTCCGTCTCTTATTCATTTCTCCTTTTTCTTTTATTCTATGGATCTTCATTCAATACTTCATATCTTTCTTCTTTTTCACACCTTTCTTCCTATTTAGATTTCTTTTCAAGTTCCCAATCGGATTTTCTTCCTTATTTTTAATCTTTCTTTTAATAGTTTTTTCTTTTACCAAACAAGATTACTTTCTCCGTCTTCTAACCTTCAGTATTCTCTCTTTTCACTTCGTTTCTTCCATCATTTTCTTAATATTAATTCAGGCATGTGGCCCCCCAGAAACTCATTTGCCCCTTTAATAATGCGAACTAATTTTAGTGTTCAAATTCTTACTCACACCCCCTGACTTAAAGACCGCTCCCCAACTTAAAACAGTGTTTTGACGGGCCTTCATTTAATGATCTTTATTCAATTTCTTCTTACTTTCGAGTTTTTCATTAATTTCTCGTTCCTTCCAGATTCTTCGCTTTTATTCTTTACTGCCTTCCTTTTATTTATTTCTTTTTTTTTTTTTTCGTTTTCCTCTTTTTTTTCTGCGACATCATTTTCCGTACCCCCACCATATTGCTACTGGTTCGTTAATTCCAGACCAAAACGAGGCTCTATAATTAAAAACTATAAAAACAAAAGAGCAGGAAAGCAAAGGCTGTGGCCGTCGTCATCACTCGGATAACGTTACACAAACTTTACTCAATTAGTTGGCAATAAAACGTCATGCAAACTTTCTGGTTGTCCTGACAAAGTTCACTGCGTCCTGTGGTCCAAATAATACGAAACCGAACAAACCAAGAACCTACCTCATTGTCATCATCACCATAACAACTATTAGTGGGTATCGCAAGTTTTACGAGTAATGTACTAGATACTTGAAAAAGCTTTTGGCGTGATTATAAATCGTTTTCCTATTCTTTTTAGGAATTTGCAATGACTTTTCATCGTTTTTAGTCTGTAAATGTTTTGAAACAGATATTTAAACCAATTAGTTTTTTTATTGATAGATTCGTTTTCTACAGCTTATCAACCATTTGCAGGTTATTTAAAGCCAGAAAATATTTTTTCTTTTTTTTTTTTTTAGATAATAATGGTTTTAGTGATACAAGTCTTACTAAATAACCCATAGCTGGGAGAATAGATGGATTCGTACTTTTCCTAAGGGCATTTGCACGTAAGTGAATATAACAAACCTGACTGGAATTTAAAATCGGCTCTCTGATTAAAAATTCAGACCCATTTTCTATGATACCAATCGCACATCCAAGCTTACATCACCTGGTATTCTCAAGCGGTCACCCATCTAGGGAGTGACCGGACTCGACGTTGCTTAACTTCGGTAATACCTCCAAAACAAAGCGATACCTAAGGTTTAAAAGGTATTTTTTAAAATGAAATCTTTCTTAGTTTTATTCCAAACTGATAGATTTAATATTTCCAATAAGCAAAATACTTTGCTAATTTAAAATCAATTGAAATTAATTGAAATTATTTTCTGATTTTCAGTAAAACCTATAAAATCGTCCATATTGACAAATCTGTCAACACACTATAATTCTCTTTCTTAAAAAAAACTCTTTCAAAAATAAAATATACTTTTCTGAAACATAATTTGAGAAAAATTAACAGACTTAAGTTTAGCACCTTTTTAACATGGAATGGCTGCTTTTATAAGGTGTTGACAGATTTATCGATATCGTAATGTTTTGCAAAATTAAGTAAAGTGTGCATAACTGTAAAAATTACTTGACGAATGATTTATATATATATATATATATAACTACCCAATAATCTTAAAATTTTAAGAAAATATTCTAAGCAATCCAATATTTTATTGCATTGGACACGTTACAAATTTTAATTTTATTGCATTGGACATGTTTTAAATTTGCTATAATTACTGCTCTTATTTTCTAATAATGTCATGTAGGGGTGTTCATATTTTCAAAGATCGACACGTTTATACACACAGAATAAATTTTTTTTTTTTTTTAAATACTGGGATTCGTTCAATTGTATCGAGTTGACAGGGAACTAAAAATTAGTGTATATATATAAGTAAATTTTAGCGTCTTTTTGCGGTGAAAAACAAATTGATTTGGAAATTCTTGCAAAAATCAAATAATCGTTGGATTATAATGAAACTTTCAGAACTTATTCACAAATGAATGAAATTAACTTTTAAATGTTTCTTTTGCAGAAAATTTTTAACCCCTCCCCTCTCTCACACACACTTATTTAATTTATGAAATTCCGTAAAATTCATTTTTCAATGGCTTAATGTTTATATTATTATAAGCAGAAGTCTTTGGAGAATTTAAATAATCAGTTTTCTTTTCTAAAACAGTTACCGAAAATATTCAGCACACTATTGACATAAGAAAAAAAATTTTGGTGAATAATGATTTTTTTACAAGAATTGTTTACATTGTTTAAAAATTTTAATTAGGAGAATTTATAAAGTTTTAAAACTGAAAATTCTGTATTAATTTGTACTGGTTATGTTGATATTGTTAAGTAGATTTTTTGCGATTAAAAAATAAACTCAATTTAAATTCGTTTTGAAATACAGAAAAGTACTTTGCTTATTGGAAATATTAAATTTAATCTACTAGCTTGAAATTAAAACTAAAATAAAAGCTTCAAGAAAGAGTTTTCTTTTTTAAAAATACATTTTCAACCTTAGGTATCGCTTTTCTTTGGAGGTATATATATATTTTATATATATATATATATAGAGAGAGAGAGAGAGAGAGGGAGGGAGAGAGAGGGGGAGAGAGGCGCGCGCGCGCGCACACACACAATGTACAGAAACATTCTCTACTTGGCCAAGGCATTGCCAAGAAAATTTTAATGTTTAATCTTTTGGTTAATTTGGGGGAAGATGGTCTGCCCGAGAATTTTTCAACACCTCTTCGTATACACACGGAAGTAAAATGTATCATTACTTGTCAATGCACTTAATTCATTAAAGAGAGATCGAACATTATACAATGAACATTTCAAATAAAAATTTAGCTAAAGACTTATTGATTCACTCTCCTAAAATCATTAATATAAACACAATATTAATCATTCGCTTCTTTTACATGCCTTCAATACGTGGGCGATCTTGCCTCTCCACAACTTCCTATCTTTCGCAGTAATATTTGTCTCTTTGCTAAACATCCATGACCCTGTTCTATTTACATAAGCTCATTAGGTAGGCTACTTACTGTTCCCGTCTTGCCTTCAGCCTGTCCTGTGAGGTTCAAATCAGCCACTAATGATTATATTTCTTTATACAGTTAACATTAGTAGACGAATATTTTGTAAGCTTCACTTTAAACAGACACAAAACCAACTGGAGGAAATGAGGGCAGAATAAAAAGCACCGATATTCAGAGAACTTAAAACGATTACATGGCTACTTGTTTTAGTGCATCATTTTACTTACAATTATTGCCATGTGACGCAAACAAGCCAGTGCATTATTTAAACATGTAGATGATCAGCAGTGCATTTTTATAGCCACCTGTCATATTGTCAACTTACACGAATTTAAGCGCAGTACTAGATTGGCAGCTAGGTCTCATTTTACAATTCAAATTGCTAGATGTAACTAATTTCTATGCTGGCAATTCCATCTCTCTCACTTCTCGCTTGTGGAACTCTTTTCTAGCTTTAAGCTTTAAAGTTTTAAGTGTAATGTCAATTGTTGTTTTCTTAATTCCTGTATTCTCTCTCCTTAATAATGTTTTCTTTTTCTCATATTCTCTCACACTCAGTAACCCCCCCCCCCTCTGCGTCTTAGTGGCTTTATTGCGTTTGCTTGGGGTGAAATGATTAAAAAAAAAGTAAGTAAAAGCAAGCTCGTGTTTACATTTACATAAGTAGCGAAGTAATCGTTTTAAGTAACGCAGTTAATCGAAGTGTTGCATAATTTGTTAGGAAATTTTTTTTTCTTTCTCCAATTTTATTAATTTGGAGAATCTGCTTTGCAAATCAGCACTCAGAACACACACCGCATACATACATACATACATTATATATATATATATATATATATATAACACTTTCGCCCCAGCCCCACAACCTCCGACGTCTTACTCTCTGGGTTGAGGGGTCTACTCGGTCTTAACCGAACTTAAGGGAGTGACTGTAGGTCCACTGAGCACCTGTAGATCATTCGACCGATCCACTGGTTTAATCCTGCTTCCTGTCCACGTTGTGTTTGGTTTGATCCAGAAAGCAGAAGTGATTCACGGTCGACTGAAGATGTAGACATGGCTGGAGAGTCTGTGCTAAGAAATTTAGAATGCACAAAATATATATATATATATATGCAGAAAGCCGGACAAACAACTATACAATGGTTGAATTGATAATGTCCTTTATATAGCAGAAAAGAATAGTATAGAAAAGAAAATAATTGACGTAAAAACTCATACACTGGATTCTAGACAGAGAGAGTGGGTCATGATTAGCATGTTGCGAAATCGTCTCAGAACGATATACGACTCTTGCGATGGAGAGATAATGATTTCTGTGCGCGGCTTAAAGTTTATAGTTGCGTTCCTCCTCGGCGGTAGTAACAGTAGTAGTAATCTTCGTGGTAGCAGAAGCATCGGTACTTATATTAACAGTACATGTTAGCGGGGGTTTTGTTCCAAATCCCTGGCGTCACTTCCAGTCTCCGATATCTCTCCACCCAGTTCGACTGCACTCGACGACAGACGAGCCCCAAAGCAACCTTTTGATTATTGTAGCTTGTTCGACGTTTCCGTTTCCAGTGATAGTAATAATAGTAGAAGTAGCAGTCTTAGATTGTTGGAGGAGTAATTCGCTTCTTCGTACTTATATCAACAAAATGTTAGCGGGCGTTTGGTTCCATTCTCTGACGTCACTTCCAGTCTCCGACCTCTCTCTACACAGCTCGACTGCACTCGACGTCAGACGAGCCAACCACACTGTCAACAGATTTCTGTGCGCGTTTATATAGATAAACCTTGGCCCGCAGGCGTTTATCACGAGCGCTACCTTCAACCTAAAATCATGTGAATTTCAAAGTTCCTCATAGCCTTAGTAAGTTCTATTTCAAATTTTAACCGATAAAAATTATCTCGATCATCTATCATTGTCTTCCTAATGACCCAATTCCAAATGGGCTAGATCAGATTCCCATCAGTTGTGACACTATTTAGCTATGGTAATTGGCTAACTAATTAACCATAGAAATTAAAACAGAAAATAGACATTCTTAAAGCGAAAAAAAAAAGCTATAACGAAAGATAGACTGATCGACGTTAAAACAAAGATTTTAATTTGTTTACAAAAAAAAAAACCGCGAAGCCACGTGTGCGGTCTAGCTAGGTCGAGTTATCGCCGAGGGAGATAGAAAGAAAGGCAAATATGGAATTATCGGCTAAAACACGTGCCGATACAGGCAGAAAGATTCAATGTTAATTATCTTTCCAAGATACCGTCTAATTTCTTTTCTTGAGTGCAGGCGAAGAGAAGCAATGTGGCAATTATAAAATTTATAAAATCTACTCCAATTTCAAAAAAAAAAAAAAGTATGTATGTGTGTATGTGTGGTTCCCAAACTCTTTCTGTTACACACACACACATAATATATTTTACACGCACACTACCAACCAGAAGTTTGAGACTACATTGAATTTTTCCTCTAAACTTAAAAAAATGAATCCAGTTTCATGTCTTTAATAAATTTATTTTTGTTTGCATGCAATTATGCAATAATTTAAATAAAAATGAATATAAAATAATTATAATTTCAATTAAAGCTAATTTATATTTTCTTTTCGTCAAAGAATCCACCAGGAGCATTTATTACTGCAGCGCAAATTCTTGGCATCATTTCTAGTAACGTGTAAAAATATGTTGGTGGAAGTGATTCCCAAGCAGTGTGTAAATGTGTAAACAACTCTTGCTTATTCTTAGGCAATTCACTTTGAACTTTACGATAAATTTTGTCCCAGACGAGTTCAATTTGTAAAAGATCTGGAAACTGAGGAGGCCAAGTCATGTTGCAAAATTCTTTTATTATCCTTTGATTTTAGATAATTTGTACACAGTTTTGAGCTTTGTTTTGGATCATTATCTTGTTGCAAAACAAATTTTTGTCCAATAACGTGACATCCAGAAGAAATTGCACACTTTTGCAGTATCGAATGATACTCTTCGTTTCACATATTGCCTTTAATTTTGTCTCCAGCAATCTCACCTCCAAAACCTCCCGAAACCATTACAGCATCACCACCATGCTTAACGGTTTGCGACACAATGCAATTTTCACTCTTTTGTTCGTCTGACAAACACTCTTTTTTAACTTCCAGAAAGCTCAAATTTGAACTCATCAATCTATCGTACCCTTTTCCAATCTTCTAAAGTCCAACCCTTGTGCTGTTCTGCCCATTTTGGTTTTTTCCACTTATTTTCCTTTTTTTAATAGAGGTTTCTTAACTGATACACATCCTTTAAGCTCAACAGAAAGAAGCCTTCTCTTAAGCCATAACAGATATTGGATGTTGACGTATAGAATTAAATTGGGGAGCTGAGTTTTTTCCGTTCCTTTTGCTAGACACGATCAAGTGTATATCCTCTGCAATAGACGCTACTCTGGGCCTCCCAGATCTTTTTCTGCAAACATTTGTGCGGGTTTCTGCATGTCGCTGAAGGCAATAATGAACCCCATTTTTTTATATCTGTAATTGTCTAGCAATCTGACGTTCGGAAGACACTTCTATGGAAAGAATTTCCACTTGGGTTCTTTTTTCAATACTAATCTGTTTAGTTCTTGGCATTGTAACGGTTTCTGAAAATTAATTTCAATCACACATTTATCTAGATGGAATCGAACCTATACCGACAGTGAAGTTGGAATATTTGTAAATTTCTGCTCTACAATTAAGAAAAGGTTGTAACAAAATTCCCAAAGCTTATGCAAATACATTTATAATACTTGTATAAAAATTTGTTTGAATTTTATATAAGGGTTTGCATATAGTGATTTTCTAAGCTCGGCTCAAATGTGGCACAAGGCCGAAAGTATGGGGCACCGAGTGAGGATCGAACTCACTACTCGGTCGTAATTGTTGCTTGCTAACCATTACACCGCCTTGGGGTGCCCCAAAATGATTTTCTAAGCACAGCTTAGATGTGGCACAAGGCCGAAAACATGGGGCACCCATTGAGGATTGAACTCACTACTCAGCTGTAACAGTTCTAGCGAGATAAGCTTGCTAAGGCGTAAGCGATCATGGCTCTCCACCTCCCTCTATCCCTTGCAGCTCTCAGCAATCTCCTTCCCTCTGCTTCTTCCTCCAGACCACGTTCTGTCATCCACCTGCTCAAGCTCGTCAGGTATGTCACGCACTGCTTTCCCTTCTCTCTCTATTTGACCCGTGAGTATCAGATTCTCCAGGCCCTCCTTCCTCAGTATGTCTCAGAAACTTCAGCTGCATCTTTCTGATGTTAAGTATATCTTCTCCTTGTTTGTAACCTCCCCAAGACCTCATCGTTGCTCAAATGCTCGGTCTGTATCCTTAGCATCCTTCTGTAGAACCACATCTCCGTCGCCTCGAGTCTTTTCTTCATCTTTGAGGAAATCGTCCAACATTCGCCGCCGTAATGAACAAATTTCATGTAACAGCTCAATATTCTTTTCTTTGTTACCAAAGAAATCCTCCTGTCTCTCAATACTCTGCTCGGCTTTTGGAATGTGTCCTTGGCCATCCCAACACGTCTGCGTATCTCAATGTCGCACTTATCGTCCTCTGACAAGGCGCTTCCCAAATATATAAACTTCCGCATTTGTTCGATTCTAGTGTTTCCCAACCTGCAAATCGCATTTCGGGCTCTTCCTCTTACTGATGGCTATGCATTCTGTCTTCTTGTAGTTTATGCTTAGTCCTTTCTTCTCACTTTCCGTTGCTACCTTCTGTAGGAGATTTGTAATTTCTCTTCCGTGTCTGATATCAACTGTGTCGTCTGCGTATCTTATGTTGTTAAGGTTGTGGCCGTCAATGCTAAATCCCGGTAGGGTTTCCAATTCTCTCAGAATTGCCTTGCTGTATAGGTTGAACAGGTTGGATGAGAAGACGCATCCTTGCTTTACGCCCCTTTCTATTTTCGTATATTCACTGAACTCGTTCACTGTGCTGTTTACTGCCAGTATAAGTTCGTGATTATTCTGATATCCCTCTTGAATATATCAAGGTTGCTGAGCAGTTCCATCAGATCCTTGTGGCGTACTTTGTCGAATGCCTTTGCATAGTCATGAAAAATAGATAAACGTCCTTCTGCATCTGTATCGCTCTTTCTGATAATATTCCGAGCTTGAATATCGCGTTCCCTGTTCCGGTGTCTTACTTGTCTGAAATCAGCACCATGTCCTTTCAATCCCACCAGATACACACAGTATCACCTTCTTCATTTGCAAGACCATTTTTTTAGTTGTTAACGGTGGCTAATTTCGTTTTCACCGGTAGCCTTTTCGCTTCACATTGTTGTAAACAATTCATTTTTCAACGCCTATGATTGTTCTTTTCAAAAGTAGGTCGTTTTGTGACGTTTGAGCAAAAAATTGCAGATCGAAATGCAGGACATTCAAAATTTTTTTCGTGAGTTAGCCAAACATCGTAGCGATTCGATATCCAAGTATTTTCAAATGTCTTACAACACACATACGATGTATCTGTCACTGCGATGCCCTGTGTTATGTGACCAGGATTATTTTTTTAATTAGCGTTTCGATTTGGTCATCATCAATGATTGCAGGCCCGCTGGAACGTTCTCGGTCTTCCAGATAAAAAAACATCCACTTCTGAAATCAACGAACCCCTTACAAAGAGTACTCTCAGCTATGGTACCATCTCCATAAACGGCATATACCTTTTTTTGCTATTTTTACATTTATTTTTCTTCCTTTCTGGAAACTAACCAGGCTCGACATTGCTTAACTTCAAAATTTCAATTACTCAACAGTAGTGATAACAATTTTTCCTACCTTACCCACCAGATTAGTAAGGGTCAACCTGTGCTTCATGTCAATAGTTTCCAGTGGTTAAGTCATTAATAAAGCAGTCTTATGTTTCAGGAGCTGTTTCACGGTATACGTTCCAATGAGATAGTGACCATAAGAAATAATATTAGTCAGTGGCTGACTCAAATTTCTCTTATTTTGAAATCTAAATATTTCATTATTATCACAAAAATATACATCTGTATATTAAAATTATATATATGTCAACTACCAAAACTGAATGTTCAAATCTTATAAAAAAGCTACTTTAAATTATTACTGTAAAAAAATTCCTAAATCGAACAAACATTAAAGAACGATTGCAGAAATTTACACTAATAATTTATAAACAAGTTAGGAAATAATTATACTTCAAACATTTTTTGTCAGATTCAGTGCGACAAAATGTTGATATGGATTTTGTTGAACTGCTCGATAGGAAAAGTGCAAAAAGTTTAATAAGAATTATAACAAATTCTATCGAAAAGAAAAACAAATAAATTTAATGAAAAGATATACAAGAGATAAATGCATACAAAAGGTTATGTGATTTGAAAAATGTTCCATTTTAAATAGCTGGCAAGTTGTTATTGGAGACAACTTTTGAAAGTAGAAAAATTGTTGAGAAATAAAAATCAAACAAAATAGCTTTATTATATACAAAAACGTGGAAAATCTGAAAATAGAAGTGAAGAAAAAAGTAATACTTGTGGAAGATCGATGAAATTTTAAAAAGTGGGTAAAAGAGAGAAAAGGGGGAGAGAGAAAGAGAAAAAAGGGGAGAGTGAAAAAGAGAAAAGTGGAGAGAAAAGGGGAGGAGAGAGAGAAAAACGGAAGTGAGAGAAAAGGAGAAAAACGGGAGAGAGAGAAAAACGGGAGAGAGAGAAAAGGAGAAAAACGGAAGTGAGAGAAAAGGAGAAAAACGGAAGTGAGAGAAAAGGAGAAAAACGGAAGTGAGAGAAAAGGAGAAAAAGGAAGAGAGAAAAGGAGAGAAAAAGAAGAGACAGAAAAATGGAGAGAGAGCGAGACAGAGAGAAAGAAAAGGTGAGAGAGAAAAAGGTGAGAGAAAGAAAAGAAAGAGAAAAGTGAGAGAGAAAGAAAAGGAGAAGAAAAAAAGAACAATTATCAGAAAATAAAAATAAAAATTTGATGGATGAGAAAAAAAACAAATGAAAAGAAGAGGAGGATGAAAAAATAACAGCAGTGATTCTTTTAAATAAAAATATAAAAATAAATGTTAAAAAAATAATAAAAATTTATACAAAAGGAGATTTATCTTTGAAATCCAGTAATGGTCAAGGCCAGCAGAAATTAATTTGAAAATCACAAAAAATATTTTCATTAAAAAAATTAACAAAAAAAATTAAAAGCTAAAACAAATTCCAGTTACCGAAGAAGTAAAAAAAAAAAATTAAAAAAAAAAAATGTCATACCATGAAAACAGACTGCTATAGAATCCATTTCTTCATCTCCAAGAGAGGTTTCAAAGATACAGAAATTATTTCCTACTTTCACCAATTCCTTCTTGGTATATTTGTAGGGATTGGGGTAATGGTCTCATTAAGATTTTTTAAAAGTCAGTTTTTGGAAAATTTAAAAAAAATAAAGAAAAAAAAACAGTATATATTTCAGTGGATAATATATTGCAATCATTTTAAGGCAGTCACAATTCAAACTATATCTATTACAATATACAGAAATATTCTTTAATCAAAGATTATAAAGGAATATTTTAAAATCACATGACCACAATGTGAGAATCACAGGGGAGGAGTCGGTGTGTTTTGTTTTTTTTTTAACTTTCTTTATGCTCTCCTTGATTCAACAAAAAAATAATAAATTAATGGTCTTTTAAAATTTCTAATTCACTCTAAGGATTATCATTATTCTTTTTTAGAAAGCCCCATATACTTTATATCAGACATGCACGTGCATTTCATTTTCTCATGGATTCTTGATTAATTAAAAAAAAAATTTAAATGCATTTTAATATTGTCCAATGATTGATTTTACAAGCACACATCCACTCACAGCTGTATTCAAACTCTTTGCAATATAATGTACAATGATTGCTTAGTAGAAGAGAATTGATAATGAAAGCCTGAAAGACAAAGCCTCAAATTCCAGCCTCAGAGAAGTGCAATTTGATGCCCCAGGACAACAAAGGAACTCTTGCAGACAAATTTGTAAAAATCTCAGAGTTGTAAGAATCAAGAGAGGAATCAAAATATTCTTTGAAACCACATTTTAAATAATTACTGATCAACAAGGGTTCTGCTATTCCTTCTTTGGTGTGTATGTATATATATATATATATATATATATATATATATATATATATAAACACCAATTTGAAGTAAGGGAAACGTCACAGTTCTGTACAGTAATTTTTAAAAGATGATCAACATTTAAATATGGCAAGGCCTGTTTTCTTTCATTTGTTTAAAACAGAAGGCTTATATATGACAGAAAAAAGAGATTAAATTCAGCTTAGGTTTAGCAGATTGTTGGGTTTTTGTTTATTTTTTTTTTTGTTTTTTTTTTACAGCTTATCAACTCTTTGGTGGTTATTCAAAGGTGAAACATATTCTGGATTTTAAGAATATTCTTTTTTTGTGAGTGAATATTGCATTAACCGTTAGCACTCTGCATTACTAATATTACTTCCCTTTTGATTGCATTCTTTTTCAAGGCCTCTCAATTGCAGTATCCTTACTGTTAATTTCACTCAAAGTTGTTTTCTGTTGCCATAGTAGGATATGACAACACATCTAGGAAATTCAAACACACTATTGTTCAGGGATCAGAGTCACCTTCAGTGGCAGGATAAACTTTTTGTACAGCAAATGAAGTCACAGAGTAATAACGGTTAACAATCTTTTCAGTATAAAATTTTTTCCAGATACAACTCCTACTATTTAACCCATAGCTGGGTGCAGGAGTTTGTTTCATACATTTGCCAAGGGTATTTGCATGTAAGTAAATGTAACGGACCTGACTGGAATTCAATCTTACCTCCTCAATTTTACATTACACCACCCACACATCCTACCAAAGGGTTAAATTAAATAGAATTATTTATATATTAGGGGAAATTGTCTTGGATGAATTGTGTGTGCGTGTGTATATATATATATATATATATATATATATATGAGAGAGTTCATACATACATACCTACTAGTGGATAGAGGATTAAAAAGGTTTTGAATTTTCTACTGCATGTGCATGTAGCAGTCTTTATCAGCACAGAAAATAGGAGTGGCATGCCAAGTTCAAATTCCAACTGGGATTGTTGCATTCACTTTCATACAAATACCCTTGGCTTTGGAGATAAAAATCTCATTCAAGTATTCCATGAGACATCATTTTTTTTTCATTTTTTTATAGACTTCACATTTCTCCAATGCCTGAAAAAATATTTAAGTTACCATTTAATTCCTATATCAGCAGTGCATATTTCTTGTACATTCGTCATCCGTTCCGATTTATCCCAGGCGAGTGCACATGTCTGCTGCAATCTGATAGAGCATTCCTCTGAAACTTTCCAACAGGGAAAATGAAACGCAGTTACTGTTAATTTCATTTACATTGTCAGGTTACTCTACAAATAGTAGCATGTAACCCAATACTACTTGCAGCATGGCCAGGTCATTGGCAACTAAACCAGTTCCCTCTACTAGGATTTTCTGGTGAGGAGGGTGGCTAGACATCATGCAGAATTAAAAATAAAACCTGTCAAAGGAAAAACGACCCTTCTTGTAGGGGCCAACAACTATCTACCAATGGGGTAGACTGGGATCCATAGTTATGTATGTAGCCAGTGATGCCACAGCATTGCTAAGCTTCCTAGGGATTCCTAGGCTGAAGACAACAGCCAGGGTGGAATGGTCCCCTGATGGAATCAACAGCCACATATCTGTGACCAAAGTAACCATTCAAGTGGCAGGACATCAGTTGTGGTTCAACCTGGAGAGAGATGGGCTCCGCCTGTTCTATTTACCCAAGATACACTATGTATAAATGAATACATGTTTTTCAACCCAGATATGTGGAAGGAACTGGTCAGAGGTCAAGCTGTGCAACAACAACAACAATACCAGGTCATAGGACAGATTATGATAATTGTTAATTTATTGGTGAAGAGGGGACATTTTCAGCATTTCCAAGTGCTAAAAATATCCAATGACTGATAGTGTTAAAATGAGCACAGAAAAGTACACTTTTTTTCTTTAATCATTTCACCCCAAGAAAGGTAAAAATGCCACTAAGATGCAAGAGATTATTGCAAGTGGAAGAGAATGAAAAGAATTTAGTGAGGAGAAAAGACAATAAAAAATGTGTTTCAGGAAGACAGAAGATGTTGATTGACGTTGCATTTAAATTTTTGAAGATCGTAAGTGGCAGGGATGCAAGAAACCAGAAGAGAGTTCCACAGGCAAGAAGTGTGAGGAAAGAAACTATTAGAATATAATTTATGGTTACATCTAATTTCATCAGTATGATGAGACCTAATAGCCAACCTAGTAGTATACTTAAATTCATATGGTCAAGGTACCAAGGTTGAGCACTCATTAGAACAACTACCTTAAAAATACTTATAGAAAAGACAGAGGGAATCCATATGACAGTAGTAGAGAAGTGATTGAAGTTAAGATGCCAGGTCAAAACTGTGACAGAGAAATGTGTTGGCCTAAGCAGTCAAGTATATTCCTATATTTCAAGCATTCAACATCAGCTGATGAACCACATAGAGGCAAGAAAATATTTTGGTGACTAGGAACGCTCGAACATTTTTTCTACATAAATTAAAAGTAATTTCTTCTTCACTTTATACTATTTTGGATAGCAGGAGAAAATAATTTACGTATTTTGTAAAAGCCAAGTGTCATAGAACAAACCTGAGCAAAAGTGAGAGTTTGGTCTGCTCTCCAGAAGATAAATATATATCATAATTTCAGCTGATGTAATAACTGAGTGATTAATATATGCCTTGGAATTTGGACCAGCATGTTCATCTTGGTTCTTATGCTAACAGGCCATTATAACCTTCCAGCTTTCTTTAGGTATCTGTCTTTGTACACATTGACCTTCATGGAATTTTGAAGCAAACCCTTTATTTATTCCATGATGGTCAATTATTCTGACTTCACACATAGGGATGTTTTTTTTTTTTTAATTATTAGTATTAGTATAATATTAATAATAAGAAAAAAAATCCCACCACCTGAATATAGGTATTAGGCTCCAGAATTTCAACCCTTGATTGTCCAAGAAACATATGGTCTAGTGAATTAAAGCACTGAATAAAACATATCAGCTTCCCTGGCAGTTACAAGTTTAATCCTTGGCTCTGGTAGTGGTAAAAAGTCAGTAGAAGAAGCAAACAAGTAATACAAAGTTGAATAAAACTAGTGAAAGTTAACGAGTTTGAAATATCCCCTAAACATACTAAGTACAATGAGAGTACAATGAGAACAATCTACCCCTGTGGATTGAATAAAAGGTTTGGTTTGGAATCACAGACAGCTGAAGAACGACAGAGGATATGATGGCTGAAACAATGAGCATTTCTAGATGAGCATGCTGGTCCAAATAGCAAAGCAAATATAATAATAATTTCTCATCTAAAGAATTTCAACTAAAATTACCAAGGGATTTTAATTTACACTTTCCTATATTAAGTGGCAAAGAGTGACATGTCAAGTTCAATCCCAAGGTAAAAGGGTTTACAACACAGAACAGCTTAACATCTAAAATAAAATAAACTGTTCCAATCAAAAATTCCTGAAATTTATTAAATAAAACAGTAAAAAATTTTCTTACATTGGTTCAGCCTTATACTTGGAGCCAGCAGGAGAGAAGCCATATTCTTGGTTCAGTTTTATATGTGGAGCTAGCGAGAGAGAAACCTTATTCCCAGTTCAGCTTTATACTTGGAGCCAAGAAGAAAAAAAAAACAGATTCTTGGTTCAACTTTATACTTGGAGCCAGCACAAGAGAGAAAGCTAATTCTTGGTTCAGCCTTATGATTGGAGCCAGCAAGAGAGAAACCAGGTTCTTCATGCAGCTTTATACTTGGAGCTAGCAAGAGAGAAGCCAGATTTTTGCTTCAGCTTTTACTTCGAGCCAGTGGGAGAGAAACCAAATTCTTTGTTCAATTTTATACTTGGAGTCAGCAGGAAAGAAACCAGATTCTTGGTTTAGCTTTATACTTGGGAGTTGGTGTGTAAGAAACCTAACAAAGGCACTAAAGAGACCAAGATTTTCTTTTTAATGCATGAATATTTTAAAGTGCCAATAAGAATTTACCAGCTAACCAGCTATCAGTGCATTCTTGATCAAAGTTTAGCAATATCCTGCTTTATAAACATATGGGGAACCATTAAGAGTTCTTCATACAAAAAAAAAAATTAGATTAGAAAACTGTTGGTTTTTAGACAATTGCGGTAGTGCACAGCCTTGACAAAATTTTGTGGACTGAACCAACTTTAGGTCAAAGTGAAAATTATATTTGTCAAAACTTACTAGTAATGGCTTGCAAAACTAATCTTTGAGCAACTGCCCTGTAACAATCACCACTGATATTCCCTAAGCAAAGCCATAATAACAAAACATTTGAGTCAAATTTTACCTCACAAGCAGTAACTTGTTAGCTAAAGCATCGTATTGACCATTAATCTATCACCGATGTCATAGACAGTTACTCAACTTAATCAAAAGCAGGGCAGCCATTGAGAAATTAACTCACTTGTTAGGCTTGCTTAATATTGTCACTGTTACAGTGGATATTTGAACTTTTACACAAAATATGTGTCATGTAGCAGTCAGTACAGTAACAATACCCCAGTGTATTTTCTACTCAAGTTTTTGAAATTTCTCTTGAGAATGTAGAAAATATTAGTTCTTAACACAAAAAAAAAACAATTTACAGTAATAAATACAAGTTTGAAAAATGAAGGATTAGGTTGAGGCTTCATAAAAATATAATTAAAATGTTATAATTCTATAGTATTAATAAGTGTATTTTTGAAGAAAAAAATAATTGTGTATAATGCCAAACATTCAATCATGCTGATAAAATAACAGCACTTTTTTCTTTTTTTACAATATTGTTAATACTTTGTTCTGGTTAAAATGTATAAATTCTTAAATATTGGGGTTTTTCTCACAGACTTATAGAAATAGGCTCTTTCTATTGAATTTTTCTTTTCTTTATAAAGATTAGAAAAGTAAAAGATGATTGTAACTTTTGACATTGAAAATGAATCCAAGCTACACTCATTTCATTTTGTGGTGTTACATGATGAAAAAACTTAAATATAGAAAAATTTATCTTGCTAACACCAGATGCCAAGTAGTCACGTGTTCAGTTGGGAGAAAATCAGATATCTTCATAAAAAGAAAAAAAATGTTTCGTATATATACTAACCTAAAATACATCACATTTCTCCTTCAAACGTCTTTAAAACATCCGAAAAATATATACAACAAATATTTACCAAATACAAATAGCTACAATGAATTCTTTATATGTGAATAAATGTTGATTCAGGCATCCATGTAAACATGGTGTCTTTATCTCTTTGCCATAATATATTTTGACAATAAAATGCCAATATGGTTCTTTTCTTTTCTTGCGTTTGCTTATGGTTGCCAATCTTGGCAAAGATGCTGACTCTGACATAAAAAAGCAAGATGTATGTTTAAAAAGAAGGGGAAGGAATGAATAAAATAAAAAGAGATAAAATGAATAAATCAAATGTAGCCAAGAGAGAAGAAACTTAAAGAGTTAAAAAAAAAAAAAAAAAAAAAAAAAATCAGTTTTATGTGCTAGTGCATTCTTATATACATAGAGGATTTTTTTGAGGGTACAAAGTGTGTTTTTTATTTGCAAAATGAGATATGAATAGCTTTTTTTGATATATTATCTCTATGTACAACTGGTAGTAACAAATATTCATAGTGATGAACTACCTCTACAAAGAATGTGGTAGAAGGTAGCCGATGGAAGAGAAAGTAGAAAATCGGTGGAAGAAAAAAAACAAGTGAGATAAGGTGCATAGAAAAGAAACTGAGAACAGAATAATTGGGAACGAATAAGAAAGGCTAAAAAATAAGTTGAGAGAGAAGAGAAAAAGGTGAAAAATACAGATGAGAAGCAGCTTGACAAAGAAGTGGCTGATAAAAAAAAAAGTGGCTGATAAAAAAACAAAAAAAAATATCAAGCAGGGAGAAAGAAAGAGGCTGAAAAAAATACAATTGGGAAGAAAGTGGCTAAAAAATACAATTAGGAAGAAAGTGGCTAAAAAAATACAAGCAAGGTAATAGAAAGTGGCTAAAAAAATACAATCAGAAGAAAGACAGTGGCTGAAAAAATATAAACAAGGTAATAGAAAGCGGCTTAAAAAAAGTCAAAGAAAGTGGCACAGAAAAATACTAGCAAGGTGTCTGAAAAAGAAAAAGAAATTTTTAATTAAAAAAAAAAGTAGGGAGAAAAAAAGACTGAAAAAAATCGGTAAGAAAGAAAGTGGGAGAAAAAAACAAGCAGAGAGAAAGAAAGTGAGAGGCTGAAAACTAAGATTAATAGAGAGCAGAAAAGAAAAGGTGAAAAGAAAATGAAATCAAATAATGAAGATCAGAAAAATGCAAGGCAGAAGAAAAATTATTCAGTTAAAGAAGATAAGATACAGAAAGAGAGGTCAACAGAATCTAAAATATAAAAGGAGAGGAGGTAAAAAAAATTTGGAGAGTAAGAGTTGGAAAGGAAAAAAAAAAGATAGAAAAATCTGAAAAAGTTTGAACTCTTATTATTTCATTATTCAAAAAACTAGAATAGTCATCTTTTCAGTTGTCAGGACAAGCTAAAAAGCTGATGTGTTCAAAGAAAAGAAACTGAAAAGGATTGAAAATAGTCACAAATAGAAAACATACACAAATTGTTTGAGCAACAAAAAATGATTTTAAAAAACTATAAGCTGACCAATATATATCTATATCATTTTTCTATACTGGAAAAATATAATAAACAGGATATATCACAAATTTACCTTAAAAAATGTAACAAAGTTTAGAATTCTTTATGAGTTAAATATTGCTAAACAAAAGTTTTAAAGCAAATCACAAAGGCAAAACTCATCAGTAAATTAATTAGAAAATCACAGGTTTATGATTTCTAAGAAAAAACAAAAAAAAAAAAATCTTATTTCTATAAATTTCAGCCAATATAGATTTTTCTAAATCTATATGGAAAACAAACAAAATCAAAGTTCAACTTTGAAATTTTATTTACATATTACCTAACTTAAAATTTATTTATTCAAAACAAAATTAAGATTTCACCAAAAATCTTTTTGCACCAGCAAATTCAATGCTTAGAAATTCTTGTCTTGTTACATTTAAGAGTAATGTAACTATTCAGGAAAAAAATGCAACATCAGTAAAAACCTGAATAACATGTAGCAAAAAGTCCTGCTTTAAATTTATTTGAAAATTAGTTTGAAACTATTATACGCACTCTACTCGATTATCCTAATTACCCAACACAAACATGAGTGCAATTAAATTAATTCAAATATTTAACCAAATGTTCAAATGCTATCATATTGGGAAAACATTTCTGAAAATTAAACTTCTATTTTGAGTTTATATGAAAATAAAATGGAGGTACGACAATGAGACTTAACAAAAAATAAGTAACAATGTTATATAGAAATTCTAAAAGCTTTCACAAAAGCATTCAACTGTTACGTTATTTTTCTCATATTTATTTTTTTTATTTTGAGCTTATTTGGCATCTGTTTTCTTTGAGCAGAAATTCATTAAAAAATGTAAGAATAAGCTTTTGCAATATGGTAATATATAAACATTAACAAAAATTATTGTGTGAGTAGACCAGAAGCAAAAATGAACTTTGAAAATAAACTGAATTTAATTACATAAATAACAAAAGGGAATGTTTTGTCAAATTTGTTTAATGATATTAAAATCAAATTGCTTTTAATTAGAAACTTATCACCTAAATAATGAAAATCAAAGGGAAAATATTAAATTTATACAATTTAGAAATTATTTTATACAAATAAAAAAATTAAAAAAATTAAAAAAATAAAAAAAAATTTGAGGAAAAAATCTTACATAATTTCTAGCTATAAAGAAACTGCTGGTATTAATTAACAGCATTGAAAGACTAAAAATTTTTTTCTTAATCCTACTAACTCACTCAAAGCAATGATGAGTTAGTTGTATACAGAAAAAAAAACTTTTATTTTAACCTTTTATGAACCATTTACATAGAAAAGATGAACCATTTTTTATCTTGGCAGTATTCCTCTTTCCTTTTCGTCAACCCAGTCAGATGCAAGTAAAAAAAAAAAAAAAAAAAAAAAGAGATATTTAGCAGGGGAAAGTGAGGAAAGTGTTGAAAAGATCAAGGGAGAGGGGCATAAAATGAAATTTAAAAAAAAAAAAGCATATAGGCAAATAACATCCGTTCTTTTGTATTGTAGCAGTCAGTGCTGTCTCTTCCATTCCGTCAGAGTAAACAGCCACAGGAGGTTGAAAACCAGTAAAGAAGTCTCAAAATGTTTTCCAATATCCCAGAAGTGGATATCTGAAATTAGAGAAAATGAAATCAGATGTTAGGTTTCCAGTTTCAGTTAGACTAATTTTGTCTAAATTTCAGAGACAATGCATAATTCCAAATATACTTGATATATGTTGAAAGTGTTTTGGAGGAAGACAAGGACAGTAGACATCATGCATAATAAACCCATTTGCTTAAGAAAAAAAAAAAAAAAAACATTTATAAAGTTTTAACTCTTTCAAAGCCTCTCCTATGCCAACTTTTTATGCAAAAGTCTAAATATTTCAGATTTATCAAATTAAAAGTAAAAGGAAAGGACTAGAACCATTGCTTGAGAAAATACCATCACTCATCATGAAAGAGTGAAATGAAAAGCCAAGTGCAAAATGAGGTAAGGGAATTTCACAGAAATCTCTCCGTGAGACAGGCACCCAAAACTATAATCTTTGAGGATGCAAACTTGTGCATTTACTAAAACTGAAAAGCAAAAAATTGTGAATAATATTCAAATTCTAAATGATGTTCTTTTTGTGCTAATCAATGAGAAGACGAACAAATCTGTAAGCATTTTACAACTTGGAAGTTAATCCGAGAAAAGTTGATAATCATCATGTAAAATATATATTAAAGTGAGAAACTTCTCACTTTAATATATATTTCATGTGATGATTATCAACTTTTTATTTCAACAAAAGATCTATCTCAGATCTCAGAGCAATCTTTCACCAGAAATAGAGCAAGTTTTAAACATTCATATATATTACAAAGTGTATAAGATGTAAAAACATACCTACACAAATATAGGTATAAAATATAATTACATATATATTTAAATAAATATATACTTAATAAGGAAGGATGTAAAAGGGATAGAATGAAAAGAGTGTCCAAAAGAAATTGTTAGGTTCAAATGATGCGAATGCAAGAACATGATGTGCAAAGGCATGTCAGAATCTAATGGCAAGGATAGAAATATTTTGGATGAAGCTGAAGGAAATGAAAGTTGAAGAAATAAAAAGAAATCAACATTTATTGAAAAGGAAAATTAAAGAAAAAGTAAAAGATAAAATCTGCTACAAAACTACAGAAGTAAAATCAAAAACATTAGATTGAGGTTTAGTGCTATCTTTGGCTATTTATAAAGGGGGACAGAATGGGCATGTAAGGAATTCATTGAGTAGTTTAAAAATTAAAAGATTTTGTTACCTGTACAGAATTAAAAAAAAAAAAAAAATGAGAGAGGGAAAGAGTAGAAATAAACCTTTATACCATTTTTTTTTTTTTTGAGCAGGAGAAAGTAAAAATATCAGAAAAGGATAAGAGGGGCTGGACAGAAATATCAGACAGGGAAGTGGAAATGGGGTGATGAAAAGGGCAAGCAGAGAGGACAAAAAAGGCAGAGACAGCAAAAGCGGAAAACAGAATGGGAAAATGGTGGGGGGGATAGAATGGGCAGGCAGCAAAGGGGGACAGAATGGGCAGGCGGAAAATGGGGACAGAATGGGCAAGCGGCAGAGGGGGACAGAATGGGCAAGCGGCAGAGGGGGACAAAATGGACAAGCGGCAGAGGGGGACAAAATGGACAAGCGGCAGAGGGGGACAAAATGGGCAAACAGAGTATTTGAAAGAGTGGAATGAGGACAGAAAGGGCAAAAAAGGAAAGAAAAAACATGCAGAAAGCAAGAGAAGGAAAAGCAGAAGTTAGAGGCAAACAGGGGAAAATGAAGAATGCGAAAATCAAATGAGAAACAAAAAACATCTGTGTTGGCAAAAATCACTAAGATTAATTTTTTTTATTTTTACCACCATAAAATAGAAATTTAGAGTGAATAAATAACTACAGGAGAGAGAAGGCAAGCGACAATTGAAACAAACAAAAAAAAAAAAAAACAGTAAAGTTGAAAGGTAGCAGAAAATATTTCAGATCAGAATGAAAGTAATTAATGGCAATGAAGCTGAAGTACTATTTTATGATGAAAAAAAAAATTTGTTTTCCGTAATACTTGAAAACAGAATTTAATAGAGAATAAACATAAAAATACACACTTTGATTAATGATAAAAAAGAATGAAGACCTGCGTGTTTTTGTCAATTATTTTCTAAATCCTTGATTGAACTGTGGCGAGCAATGAATAGCTTCTGCCTATTTTCTGATAGAAAGTAAAGAATAGTGGCTAATGAATGCTTAAATAACCACCCTTAATAAAGAGCCTTTGTCACTTCTTATCTGCACAAAAGAGCAGAAACAGTTCTTCAACTGAAGACTTTAGTTCATTAACTGCACAGATTGTGTTAAAGAAAGACTTATACAGTTTAAACAAAAGTTCTCATTAAAGCATTTGTGCATGTAAAAGACATAGAAAAGAATTTACATGAAAAATAACTTTATACACAGAAATAACTTTATACACAGAAATAACTTTATACACAGAAATAACTTTATACACAGAAATAACTTTATACACAGAAATAACTTTATACACAGAAATAACTTTATACACAGAAAGTATCTACAAAGCAAAGTGGAAATCTAGCACAAAAACACAAAATATGCCAAAATAAAAATAAAAAATATCAAACACTACATCAGTTACAACTACAGATGTCAAGAAATCTAACTGCCTGCACACCAAGAGACTTTCAGAGAATGAGAGATCAGTACTAATATGGATATTATGTATTCATATAAAATAGTCGCAGGATAATATTACTCACCACTGTTATAACTAACAATGAATATAGCAGCCATTTCCTAAGTAACTATTTACAGATAGAAAGGCTTATTTGTTCAGATAAATTCTAATACTGGCAGAAGAAAGCTAGATAAAAAGACTATCAACTACAAGAAAACAGAAAGTATGGTCTTCAGCAAGAGAAAAAGCCCAAAATGTAAGTTACAAATCAAAGATATAAACATCAAGCAAGTGCAGAAGTTTATATACCTCTTTTCTATACCCCGGGGGGAGGTGTTTTAACAGAGGGTGGAAAATGTGACACCAAATATCCAAACATGCATTGAATTAGTGAAAGCAGCATTCCAAAATCTAAACAAAATGCTGAGAAACATAAAAATTTAATTAAAAACAAAGAAAAGAGGGCTGGATTGCTATGTGATATCCATATAGCAATTACATGTGTGATATCCATCATCTTATATGGCAGTGAATGCGAGAATCTCCTCACGGATTAGGTCTAGAAACTGTAATCTGTAGTGAAAAGCTGTAATTCCTGAAAAGAGCTTACATTTTGCATTTAACCCCTAATTGATCATCTAAAAATAAATGATTAGACATGTGGGAGCTTTGATTAATTTCAAATGATCATAACTTGATAAGTACTTTGTCCTAAGAAGAGTTGCTACAAATTTAGACCAGTTCTGAAATCCAGAGACTGTCTATTTTCAGACTAGATACAGCATATATCACTTGGGAAATGTTCCAAAAGTACTAAATATCCACAGTGAAATGCTTAAATAGAAATAACAGATCTACTCAGGATGGGCTGATTTCCAACAGACATTAACAGCTTTAATACAAAAACATTTTGTCATTCATTATATCAACCATGTGACATAAAACAGCTCATTTGTATTTAGTATTATCTAATACATATGTATGCTGAAAGAATTTATTCTAACATGAAACTACAAAAGAATGTACGTACCATTCTTATCACACACTAAGCCTAAATAAGGAACACAGGAATTTCAATCAACCATTCAAACTACTCATCTCAATGATATCACAAAGGGATCAATATGCTTAAAAAAAAAAATAAAAGTAAAAAAAACACATTCCACACATTGCTGTCATTGGATGCATAAAACCCAGTGAATGTAAGACAACATCTTGAAAAACACACTATATAAATATTAAAAAACACTGGAGAAAGTGGAGAGACAATAGACAGATCTTCCACTCAAAATAAATTGGACCTAAACTGAAAAGCATACAATTTATCATACAAAATCTTAGAAACAATTAAAGATATTTTTCCTGAAACTTGATATTTCAGTTAATTGCAATTTAGGCTTTTTGTCTTTTTAATTAGCAAAAGGATGTCTAAATGTCAGGCTGATGCAAATTTCAAACTCTCAAGGAAATCTAAGCATTCAAAGTATATTCAAATTTCTATTGCTTGTGCATGCATAAATTTTAATTAAATAATCTATGGGTGGGACAGAATTAATTTTATTATGGCTTTAAAAACGGACATTTTAAAAGTATATATTAATATATACAAATATATAAAAACAAAAGGGGAGGAGGAGCAAGGACAAGCAAAATAACTAATTACTCACCGTAAAATAGTGTATCAAAAAATATAACATAGAAACAAAAGAAGATTGGGGGAGATAACCAATTATCACCCCTCACTCTTCAGAGCTCAATCAAGGACAAAATATATGATTGTACAAAATGACTAAAAAAAGAGGTGGAAAAAAAATACTACCAGGATATCAATGATATAAATCAGTCAAATTTCATTTAAACCCAACAATCATTTCTTCTTCTTAAAGAGGGAAGCAGGCTTAAACTTAATATAAAAGAATCTCAAGTACTCTCAAATGGTTATCTGAATGCCCTCTGCTGACTACTGTGAAAGAAGTCCTTGGTAAAAGATGAGGCACAAGTCGGATTACATATTAGGTCTTCTGCAATCAAAGAACTGGAATTATTAACAAGCAGGTGCAAATTTTCATACTGCCCTCTATGAATATTTAGCTGGTACATAATCTGTCTCTGATTTATATTACTGATTCTCTGGTAACTCCTACCATCCAGTTTTAGTTGTTTTGTTCTTGATTGAGCTCAGAAGAGAGAGGATCGATAACAGGTTAGTCTCTTTTAGTTGTGCCTTACTTTGTTATATTTTGGAATTTACCACTTCATGGTGAGTAATTTTTTTTTCTTTTGCTTATCCTTGCTCTTCTTTCCACTTTGTTATATTTGTGTACATTAATATATACTTTTTAAATTGTCCATTTTTAAATCTATAAAGAAAAGTGATAAGTTTATTTTGGTAAAAGTAATTAAAAAAGGAGAGCCAAAAAGAATTAAAAAAGGAGAGCCAAAAAGAATTAAAAAAGGAGAGGTAAAAAGAAGAATTAAAAAAGGAGAGGTAAAAAGAAGAATTAAAAAAGGAGAGGTAAAAAGAAGAAGAATTAAAAAAGGAGAGGTAAAAAGAAGAAGAATTAAAAAAGGAGAGACAAAAAGAAGAAGAATTAAAAAAGGAGAGACGAAAAGAAGAAGAATTAAAAAAGGAGAGACGAAAAGAAGAAGAATTAAAAAAGGAGAGACGAAAAGAAGAAGAATTAAAAAAGGAGCGGTAAAAAGAAAAAGAATTAAAAAAGGAGAGACAAAAAGAAGAATTAAAAAAGGAGAGACAAAAAGAAAAAGAATTAAAAAAGGAGAGACAAAAAGAAAAAGAATTAAAAAAGGAGCGGTAAAAAGAAAAAGAATTAAAAAAGGAGCGGTAAAAAGAAAAAGAATTAAAAAAGGAGCGGTAAAAAGAAAAAGAATTAAAAAAGGTGAGACAAAAAGAAGAATTAAAAAAGGAGAGACAAAAAGAAGAATTAAAAAAGGAGAGACAAAAAGAAGAAGAATTAAAAAAGGAGAGACAAAAAGAAGAAGAATTAAAAAAGGAGAGACAAAAAGAAGAAGAATTAAAAAAGGAGAGACAAAAAGAAGAAGAATTAAAAAAGGAGAGACAAAAAGAAGAATTAAAAAAGGAGAGACAAAAAGAAGAATTAAAAAAGGAGAGGTAAAAAGAAAAAGAATTAAAAAAGGAGAGGTAAAAAGAAAAAGAATTAAAAAAGGAGAGGTAAAAAGAAAAAGAATTAAAAAAGGAGAGGTAAAAAGAAAAAGAATTAAAAAAGGAGAGGTAAAAAGAAAAAGAATTAAAAAAGGAGAGGTAAAAAGAAAAAGAATTAAAAAAGGAGAGGTAAAAAGAAAAAGAATTAAAAAAGGAGAGGTAAAAAGAAAAAGAATTAAAAAAGGAGAGGTAAAAAGAAAAAGAATTAAAAAAGGAGAGGTAAAAAGAAAAAGAATTAAAAAAGGAGAGGTAAAAAGAAAAAGAATTAAAAAAGGAGAGGTAAAAAGAAAAAGAATTAAAAAAGGAGAGGTAAAAAGAAAAAGAATTAAAAAAGGAGAGGTAAAAAGAAAAAGAATTAAAAAAGGAGAGGTAAAAAGAAAAAGAATTAAAAAAGGAGAGGTAAAAAGAAAAAGAATTAAAAAAGGAGAGGTAAAAAGAAAAAGAATTAAAAAAGGAGAGGTAAAAAGAAAAAGAATTAAAAAAGGAGAGACAAAAAGAAGAATTAAAAAAGGAGAGACAAAAAGAAGAATTAAAAAAGGAGAGACAAAAAGAAGAATTAAAAAAGGAGAGACAAAAAGAAGAATTAAAAAAGGAGAGACAAAAAGAAGAATTAAAAAAGGAGAGCCAAAAAGAAGAATTAAAAAAGGAGAGCCAAAAAGAAGAATTTAAAAAGGAGAGCCAAAAAAAATTTAAAAAGGAGAGCCAAAAAGAAAAAGAATTAAAAAAGGAGAGGTAAAAAGAAAAAGAATTAAAAAAGGAGAGGTAAAAAGAAAAAGAATTAAAAAAGGAGAGGTAAAAAGAAAAAGAATTAAAAAAGGAGAGGTAAAAAGAAAAAGAATTAAAAAAGGAGAGACAAAAAGAAAAAGAATTAAAAAAGGAGAGACAAAAAGAAGAATTAAAAAAGGAGAGACGAAAAGAAGAATTAAAAAAGGAGAGACAAAAAGAAGAATTAAAAAAGGAGAGACGAAAAGAAGAATTAAAAAAGGAGAGACAAAAAGAAGAATTAAAAAAGGAGAGACAAAAAGAAGAATTAAAAAAGGAGAGCCAAAAAGAAGAATTAAAAAAGGAGAGCCAAAAAGAAAAGTAATTAAAAGACACCTCAAGGACACATGGCACAGTGGATAAAGGCATTAGTTAGATCCAGTGACAGGACCCAAAGAGTTATTACCTGGTTAAGGCGGTGGAGAACTTGGAGAGGGGAATTAACAGGAGATAACTGATAACTGACATCCATTAGACATGGCATGTGGAACAACAGTATACCCCAGTGAGCAAAATAAAGGTTTCATTTCGACATTCCAACCACCTGAAGAAAGCCGGAGCATACAACAGCTGAAACGTTGTAATAAATATGGCGACAAAGATGAGGACAATAGTCCGAATAATGTAAATAGTGTACATAATACCTCATCTCAGAAATAGAGACAGAAAATTAAAGAGAGACAAAAAGAAAAGTAATTAAAAAAATTTTTTAAAAAAAGAGAGAAAAGGAGAAGAAATTATTCTGGTGAGGAGAATAATGCTTTGCTGTTACACTTTTCTAAACCTGATGAAAATAAATGAGACAATATCAAACAAATAAGCATTTTTAGACTTACTAATACTTTCATTTGCTAACAAATGCTTTTCAAAATTACCTTCAGCTGTTTTGTTAAAAGCTGACATTTTGACTATTCAATTTCTGAAAATACTATTACCTGAAAAAACATTTTTTATAATATAGAAGTAGAATGTCTTTTCAATGAACTTTGTAACAAATTATTCAGATGAGGAAATACAACTTCTAAAGATCCAAACAATTTATAGAATAATGAAAATTGCTCCTTTTGGAATTTCAGACAAAACTTAATAACCAGGCAAGCGCAAATGCTACCACAATTTCAAATAGAAGTAAATTAATTTTTTGTTTCAATGAAAAACTTATATTTGTCAACCTGTACTATATAAGAACACACATATATAAAAGAGAGAACAGGACTATATGGTTTCCCACTACCAGTATTTGTTAGTGTCTGAAGGTGGACCTTGTGCAATTGGAATTTTGGCAAAATACAATCTTCATTCTTTTTTCTCCTCACCAGATTAAGCTTAAATATTTACACATAAGCAGGAATTGAATGATTGATAGAAAAGAAGGAAAGAAAAGACAGAAACACTGGAAAGAAAATAAACATGTTAGAATAAATTCTTTCAGCATACATATGTATTAGATAATACTAAATACAAATGAGCTGTTTTATGTCACATGGTTGATAGAACATTGGCTACAAACACTTGGAATGAATTGTAGAACAAAGTCAAGCCAGGGCAGTGAATTGTAAAATTTATTAATTTAGAAAATGGATTGCGGAAAATGTAAATAAATCAAAATATCAAAGCACTGGTCATCTTTCCAAGACACCCATCCACCTCTCCCCTCTTATGGGGGTGAGTTACAAAACATTTTCTATTTTGTTTATGGCTTATGTGCAAAGTTGGATTTTTTTTTTTTTTTTTTTAAGGAGAAAAGAGAAAATAGCATAAAGTAAGAAGCTCAAGGAGATGGGGATGGCATGAAGGTTGATTCCTCTTTTTACTTTCATTCAAAGAAGCAGAGAGAGAGAAGTAATGGGATGTCATTCAGTTCAGAAAATAAACAAAATGATTATGTATAATGTTTGTAGAAATTATACAGAACAGAACGTGCATTTATACACTCAGAGACATATATATATATATATATATATATATATATATATATATATATATGCGTCCATAAATATATGCATAGAGATGTGTCAGACAGTAAAGTGTAAGAGTAGATGCATATGTGCATGGCTGATATACACATATACAGTGTAAGATTTTATTATGCAAATCAAGTTTTCTCACAACAGAATTTGTATTAATAAACAGATGTTAGAAATTTTCAGGATATATGATAAATATAGAACATTAATTTCAGCTTGTCTGCTTTAGAAATATTTACAATAACACTTGGTAGTACAAGATTCTATTACGCAGCTTTAGGTTGTTTGTCATATTGAAAAAAAATGTGTGTGTGTGTGTGAAATCCTAAAGGATGAAATTTGTCACACAAAAAATTCTCAGATTTTCATAAAATTTGTTCCGAAATATAAAAATTTATATATTATTTTGCAATATATATGAGAGGCCACAATTTTGGCCATGTATTTCTTAATTTAAGGTATATCAAAATTGACACAAGTTACAAAAACTATCATAAAAAAGAGCAACAAGATACTGTAAAGTCATTAAGTGAAAAGAACACAATGTTGGGAAATGCAAAATAAATAAACTGAAGATATTGGCAAGATAAAAACAAAGGCAAAACTGGCTTTAAGAATATCACAAAAATAGATTTGAGAAAAATTAAAAGGAGATTTATCAGCAAGGAAATATTTGACAAAACCAGTTTTGCAAGTGTAAGCGAAGAGATGCAGAATATTAAGAACCTTGGCTAAAGACAAGAAAGTAAACAAACTCTTAAGTAAACATCACAAAGACAAATGAAAAAGTTGAGTGAAGCAGTACATGAAAACTGAATTCTTATTTGTTAGTAATGAACATAGAACTACATTGGATGGACCGGATGCCGGTGTTAGATGTTTGGTGCTTCATGGAAATAGTCAGAAACACAACATAAAAGATAACCTGTAAAATTATAGGACCTTTCAACAAGATAAATGTAGTGAATTCTTTCAGTTCTTGAAAAAGACATTTTTTGAGTGGTAACGGTCACAATCAAGAAACTTTAAACTAAAGAGCATATTTATGCAAGACAATGCTCCTTCATATTATGCAAAGCTTACTATTGCCCACCTTGCCAAAAAAGAAAGGTTTCAAAGGCAGTAACTTAATGGAATGACTTCCAGCCACTTATCTAATAGAATACTTAAGGGTTCATCATTAAAAGACATTTATATGAAAATTGACAATATTAAAGCAGAAAAATCTGCAGTAAGTTGTTAAACTTGAAACAGTAAGAAAGCTAGCAATATCAATGAATGAAAAACTGATGAAGGTTATAGAATGTCAAGGAGTTCATATCAATATGCAAAATAATACATTTACTCAGCTATATGGGACAGTATGTTAATAAATATGTTAAAGCCTTTTTTTTCCTTATAAATAAAAACTTATATTGCACTAAGTTTGCTTGTATAATAAAAACTGACATCTCCCAAACAAATTAATATTTTTAATAATAATAGATATGAAATTTAGTCAGCATGAAGAGAAATAAAAGACAAACTGAAAGCAATTCTACCAATGATTCAGACAAACCTGGATTATTCACACTGAAAAATATTGAAGTTCACCAATTAGGTTACAAACTAAAAAATTGTTAACTATCGATCAACAAATTGAACACACAAAAAGATTTCAAAAGAATCTCAACAATATTTGAATTAGATACAATAAAACATTTATAAAGATTAAACAATAAAAAAAAAATACTACTGATTATTTTACAAATAATTCCGATGACAACTGTGAACCAATAATGAAGAAAAAAGATGATTTCCTTAGAGATCAGCACTAACAATTATAGCAAATAAGATCATGTTTTTGCTTGTTTTGTTTAAACATTAACATTAAATTGTATAAGTGTGTTTTATTTTTTAATAAATATAATCAATTTATAATGTCTTTATTAATTTTAAGACCCTGTTAATAAAATAAGACACTCACAGCTTTCCCCAATATTTGATGAATGACTCAGATAACTTTATATTCAGCAAGGATGATCATCTCCCATTCTGGAATAGAGATTGCTGTGTGCCTTCTAACTCTGTTTTTCCGTGGTTATACCAATTATGAGAAATGTTGTAATGGAATAGATATCTCATATTTTTTTAACATAAATAATGCTACTCTGATAAAAGGAGAAAACAATTCTCTACAACAAAAATGTTTAGAGAATGCCTTGATTGCAAGGTCATCCACAGTAAATTTGTATCCTGGCTCTTACAACATTTCACCATTCCTGACAGGTTTTCTATTACCAGAGTGTGGGACATCTAATAACAAAAGTTACAAAAACAAAAAGAATCTAAATGAAATCAGCTAGATTTAAAAAAAAAAAAAAAAATTAAATTTAAAATATTTAAATTTAAAATTCCCAGCATCCCTCATTCGTGCACAAATGCAGTCACACCAACATAACAAATTTAGTCCAATGAAGTCCTAAAGGATGAAACACATCACACAAAAACCTTTTCCACTTTACCATACATATATATCTGTACATATTCAATGAGATTTTTTTTCTCTCTTTCATATTATTCAAAATATTACAAATCTGTGTCAAATAACATCAAACAAAAGTCATTGTGGAGACAGCACATGCCAACAAAGATGGTAGCACTGACCTTATAGTTTTAAATCCCTCTTTGAATGTTTTATATGAATTGACCAACCTTTCCCCTTCCTCATACAAAATAAAACTGATCTGGTAACCTCTAAAACTATTTCTCAAAATTAACTCAAAGTTCTACAGCTTTAAAACCAGATAACCATTTTAAAATTACTTTGCACCTCATAATCTCTGACAAAACTTGGTTAGGTATCTTCACTTCTGTGAAAAAGGTGACCGGGGGGGGGGGGGGGATACAGCAAAATGTATTTTAAGTAACATTGGCAAAAGACAAATGAGGCTAATGACCATAGCACATTTATTTCTCCATGGCTACAATACTTTTTTGATTATCTATACTTTGATTATCCAAACATGAAATAAAGAAAAAAAAAGTCTTAAAAAGTCAGTTATTTGAACTGAACCCAGACATTTGAATTATCACAGATAATATGATCTAAGCCAACAAGTGAAACACATTGAATTCAAAGTTATAATTCATTACAAATAACATGACATCACAGGTAGGATTTACAAAATAAATAACTGAATGACAAAAATGTTGCTCCTGCAACCTTCATTAGTACTGGTACTAAATTTTAGTTTTTTACATTGGAAATGAACCAGGATATTCATTAATGCAAACTGTTACAATCGGATATAAGTTAAAAATTATAACTTATAAAATATTGAAAAGAAAATTTTAAAGAAATATTTCCCTCCATTTCCAATATAAAAACTAAAATTCATTACCAAGCACTGACAAAGGTTGTAATAGTAATGGAAGATTGTCATTCTTTTTTTTCAAAAGTTTTGTGCTCCTACATGTCAACTTAATAAAAAATATACAAATTATTTTTGTCATCCAATTTTTAAGTAATACAGTACTTGCTTATCCACACCTCAATTTTGCATATTATGATTATCCAGGCATCAAATAAAGAGAAAAATTGAAATCATCTGAATATTTTTCAGTTATTTGAACTAAACCCATTCTGATATTTCATCTCAGATAAGCATTTTGAGGATTCAGAAAGCCATACACGACATCTGATAAAAATGCTAATAAAATCAGTTCAATTAATTCTTGTTAATTTCCTCATTGTTTTCATTGAAAAGATATTCATTTGGATTATCACCGGTTTTGCTCAACTCTCAGATGACTCAAATGAATCAAGTTTCAAGGGGGAAATGAAATTTCTTTGTGTTTGCCCAGCATCTAGCATCCAGAAACAGACAAAAATTGATACATTTTAAAGAAAAAAAAAACAGATAAAACTAAAAGAATTGTTGGAAAATTTTATTAATGATATAAATGTTAAATTTCTTTTTTCCTTCATTCCTTTTTGTTAATTTAGATATTCAACTATCCTGAATTTTGTACTATCCAAACATATTTCAATCCCTGTCCCAAGGTGTCTGGATAATCAAGGTAGTACTGTATTTGGCACACACGTCATTTTGAAGTAAATGTCCTTTCATGTTTAAGTTTCTATTGAGTTGGATAAATCAGTCTCTTAAATTTAACTTACCAAATACATAGTTTGATTTTGCCACTCAAAATTCAAGCATAATGTTGGATTTAAATAAATAACCTAAAATTTTCTTTAAACCTATCACTTCCAACTTCAGGTTAAATTTTTCCGCTACAAAGATTCAATTTAACTACTTTTATTTTTCAATTAATATTTTCATGGATGAGTGAAGAGATGATTATTTTTACAATTGTCTTTATCAAACAAAAAATTGGATTTTTTTTTAATCTTAAACAAATTGAACCTCATATTTTAAAATAAAAAAAAAAGCAAAGCAAAAGATAGACTCCTTTACTGCAAAGAAGGAAAAGTCTTAACCACTTGGATCTATGGCATATTTATTTACATACATATTTTCTTAAGACTTTAGTTTTTTTATTTGGTAGTTAAACTCTAAGGGTCCTATAAACATGTGACATCATATGGGTAAAATAATTAGCATTAAGCACTCAAAAACAATCATTGTCTTCACCGTCTCCATCACCATCTACAAAGTGACTTGTGTAACTATCAGACTGAGTGCAACAAGTACCACTGAGTTTCAAATAGACAGACCAGAACAATTGTTTTTGTTTTAAAGAAAAAACAAACTGGGACATCCTTATTCCAACTAGTCCTTTTATTAAATATTCAGGAAATTTCCTCCCACCCCTTAGTTTAGGTTACTAGCAGTCTAGCATAAAGTGTTTCATTACTGAAAATCTTTAAAATTATCTTAAAATTCCAACCACCCTTTTTATTCTAACCACTCTGTTTATTTAAAACACATGTGTAAAGTTCAGAACTTGTAACAATATTGCAAAGTTTTATGTGAAAATCATTTTTAAATCCCAGGTGATGCCTAAATCCTTTCATCATAAATTGAAACTATAGAGAACCAGAGTTTTAATGGCACTCTTTTCAATAAAGCAGAATAACTAAGTGGATAAGAATACCACAATTCATTACTAAGCTTTGGAAATCATTCCTAATAAAACTTTACTGTAAAAGTGTTTTCAAATGAGATAATTTCACTGTATCTTATTCAGCCTTTAAACTATTAGTTATCATATAAAAAGAAACGTTCTCTTTATTACTGCATCCAAGCTGACCTTTGATTTTGTGCCAAGCAATTATGAATTTATGATTGGCCTCTGTATAGATCAATATGAGATTTGGAGGGTAATCAAATAGCAAATTAGGGTAACAAAGCAGAACATGTTATGATGTGGTACTCTAATTTGTTAGTTGCACATTTCACAAACCCACTAAAAACATTCTCCATACATCTGCTAAGCAAAAGGCTTTAAGTCGAAAACACCAAGCAAATACAAAATCATTCCTTAAGTACTTTTCAATGAAATGCAATTTCAGAAAAAATAAATTTATATTTCCATTTAGGCACTGACTTATTTATTCAAGTCAATTAGAACAGAATTGTTTTCTTTTTCTAATTAGTGAGAATATCATTAATCTTTTCAGATTTTAAGAAGTGTTTCTAATTGTCATCAGGCAAAAATTTCAACTTAAAATATTATCCATACATGACAAAATTAGTTGCTGCTATACAGGAAACATTCTGCAGGTTAGTGTTATAGTCAGTTAAAATTTATAAAACAGTTTTTCAGAAAAGTAGATTTCTGAAATCCACTATTATCAACTTTCTAGTATTGATTGAAGTTTCCTTCCAAACTTTTTGTTTAAAATAGCATGGCAAGTCAACACCTTCATTATTATATCCTTATTATTTATTTTCTAATTATTTCACTCCAAGCAAAGAGATAATATCACCAGGATGCAAGGGCTTACAGAGAGTGAAAGAGAGTGAGTAGTAAGGAGAAAGAACAATAAAAGAAAGAGTTTTTGTTTTGTGTCAACTTTAAAAAAAAAAAAAAAATTTGTTTGTATTGTGCGTACATATGCACAATTAAATCTTTGAAAGACCTGACAAACTCCACATTCAATTCCATCCAAATTTTCAAAAATATACACACACACACATTACATATATATATATATATATATATATATATATATATATATATATATATATACACACACACACACACAGGGTGGGATAGATAAATTGTCGCCATTTTATATTTTTACTTTCATGCATGTGTATTGATTGTTTCTGATTTTGTCCACTGCCCAATATAGTGTAGGGTAAGTTTTTAGTGTCGGTGAGAAAAAAAAGAGCATGTCACAGTTCACTCCAGCATAAAATTTGGGAACTGCATGCTGTACTGTTTGGGGTTTGTGCCGGAAGCTCCAATACAAACATTTCAGAGTGTTTGGATGTCAATCTGAGAACAGTGTAGAGGATTCAGAAAGAGTTGGATGAGTCTAATGGTGATTACGAAGGTGTTTGGAATAATCACTAGTGATGGCAACATTATGCCTCCATTCCACAAGGCCTCAGAATCAACACAAAGGCCTACATCAAGTGCCTTGAGGAGGTAGAGCTGCCCTGGGATAAGAGGGTGGCTGCTGGAAAATTCTATATCTGGCAACAGGACTTTGCACCATGCCACACAAGCAGGAAGATCCAGTCATAGCTGTCAGAAAATTTCTGCAATCACATCACTCCTTATATCTGGCCACATAGCTCCCCAGACTGCAACCCCACTTGATTATTATGTGTCCGGCACAGTTGAGCAAGAGAATAACAAAACTCCTTGCAACACCAAAGATGAACTGAAGACAAAAGATTTTGGCAGCATTCACCAACTCAAACAAGGAGACAAGCCAGAAGAGTTGCAGGAGATTCCAAAGTCGTCTGGAGGACGTGGTTGAAGCCAATGGTGATTTTATTGAATAAATTTACTCTTTAATATTTCAAGATATTTTTATATCATTTTGGTAAATATATCTGTTAAAATGAGATGTCAGTGTCATTTTTATTTTTGCATAATTTAGATGATAATTTATCCATTGCACTATATATATTTTATTTCCTCACCAGTAGCACAACTCTGAATTTCATGCACAACACCATCTTCAGGTGCAAACTGAATACTGACCATTGCATTATATATATATATATATATATATATATATATATACATACACACACACACACACACATACACTATGCAATGCCCAATTTTAAATCTGCACCTGAAAATTGCGTTGTGCTACCAGTGAGGAAAATAAATGTATATGTATTATTAATACAAATTATAGCTCCATTATTATACATCAAGAACTATTTTATTAGCACAAGTGCTCAATGTGCAATATTATATATATATATATTTGTTAACTGTAGAAGCTGTTATGCTAAAATGCATTACATACTTTATTTGTGACATGAGGAATTAATAAAAACATTGAAAAATAAACACTGGGAATTGAGAGTGAGACCGACATAAAAAAAACTCTTATGTACATTTATGTATGTGTATTTAGACCCAGGTCATTTGAACTCATGAATGTGCATCTATAAGTGCAATCATCTCTTACTTATAATGTCTCACTATCTCATGAAAGAGATAAACAATCTTTCATTGCGCTATGAAATCATTGTTCCATTCAAAGCAAATGCTTTGATAGTCATGTTCCTCTTCCTTTCTAGACATGCATTACAATCCGGATCTTTGATCGAAGGTTTCAGCCCTTCCAAAGTCCCCACTGCTTTTTAAAGATTCAGTTATATGGGCTAAGTCACACTGGAAACATACAGCTATAAATCACAGCTCCCTGACTACCTGTCACTTACAAAGGCAGAATAGATGGACTCTCACTTACCCATTTTTATATGGGTAAATATATAGATATTATCCACATGCAAACGTGTATGTAATGTTCAGAGAAGCATACAATATATGCACACATACACATTTACTGTGTATTTTCACCAATAAAAGTATATTTAACCAGTAATAAGACATTTCATTAAATATCTCTAAGTGATGCTAGCTTGTATGTATTGTAAAATGAGAGAGAACTTTCATAGCATCAATCTTTCTCTTGCATTTTATCTAAATGATTAGCAACAAAAGCAGTGACTTGATGCCCTTTCAGATATCATCAGTCTGCGAGAGATGTCAGAATTTTGATTCATTTAAGACACCTGTTTGGGCTTCTGCAAAATATCAACAAACATGAGTGATATACATAGTTGGATACACTTGTGCATTAAAGACCATGGATCCAATTTGAGGAATGACATCGGTCTTTGATGGCATAAGCTTATTCAAGACTCAAAATAAATTGCATTAGATTTCCATGTTTTTATATTTATTATAGCATGTGGTTAGATACCTGCCAGATAATGACTGGTTTTAGTGATGGTGAAAAACAGATAGTTAAGGAGGAGACTTGCATAAATTTTCAAAAGGATGGAAAGTGCTACACTGAAATCCAAAGGCACATTAGGATAGTGAAAGATGCCTTCCAAAAGATAAGGAAAGCATTAAAAAACAGAAAAATTTCATTTGAAACAAAGAAAAGAGTACTGAAATATTATATAATATCAGTCCTCCTTTATGATAGTGAATGCTGGACAATCTCCTCACAGATGAAGAAGAAACTTGTAGCAACAGAAATATGGTTCTACAGAAGGATGCTGAGAATACCATGGACCAAACATGTGAGCAACAATGAAATTTTAAAGGAAACAGAAACAAAAAGGGCACTTATATTTAACATCAGGAAGAGATAGTTGAAAATTTCTAGAGGACATAATGAGGAAAGTGGGCTTGAAAATTTGATACACACAGGACAGATTGAAGGTCAGTGGGACATAGAGAAGTAGCACATAATCTACCTAGCAATCTCAAGTAAATGAATGACAGAACAAGGTTTAGGAGAGATAAGAAAAAGAGAAAAATTATTAAGCACTACAAAAGACAGGAAATTGTGGAGAGCCATGATTGTCAACATTCTGAAGGGACACAGTACATAAAAGAAGTATGCATATTTCTTAAGACCTATATACTCCACATACACTCACAAACATATATAAATATTTCTTTGGATATTTGTGCGTATGTACACAAGTGCAAGTAAGGTGCTTAGATACTTTGACTATGTATTTTCTCCAATCTACTTTGTAAACCTAGCCCTGTTCCTAATTGTCTACATTCCTTTCGTCATTATCCTTTGCAAAGTGCATAGTATAGCTGTCAGGAAGAATGTATATAATGTTGGCAATGTCCTAAAAGGATATGGCACAGATGAATATTTGTAAAAATTTCATCCTTTGACATTGGAATTGTTTCTAAGTATGCAATAGACTGATAAATAAACCTTAAAGAATATGTGAAAGATGTAAGTGATATATATATATATATATATATATGTGGTGGACATTGATGTCTCCAGTAGCAACAGTCTATTTCGTGTTTAAATACAATTGTTAGACCATGTGCATATGAACTGATGATTTTATATTTATATACACTCTATCCCTGATATTGAGTACTTTAACCCATAAATATCAGTCAGTTGTGTGCCATGGGTGATACACTCTTAAGTGATCATGTATCTTTCGATACATGACTGACGAGGCAGATTTTTTCCCACAGTAGGTTGCCATTTCTTTCTGCAGTAGACCAGTTCTCATCAAAGACACCAGTCTGTCCTGCTATTTACCCATAGCTGGGGGGAGAAGAGGAGGATTCATACCTTTCCCAAGGGTATTAGCACGTAAGTGAATGTAATGGATTTGACTGAAATTCGAACTCGACTCTCCAATTCCTCAATCTGAGCCACTATTCATTACCCCACAGTGCCTCCTAACATAAATATACCATACCTTTATATATATATATATATATTTTACACATATACACATACAAGTATTTGTTAGTTAATATGCAAGTACAGGCATGCATACACAAGAGCATGTAGCCACCCATACATAAACCAGTAAATTATGATGAGAATAAAAATCAATCCACAACTGCAACTCCTCCCCCACATTCACACACACAAAAAAAAATAAAGATGTATTCCATTCAAAGATATTAGCCAAACAATCCAGAGGTAATCAAATCCTATGAAAACTTAAGATGAAGAGGAGCAAGAAAAGAAATAAGAGTCATCATGCAAGCAAAAGGGCTTCATTTGGGGTATACAGAGTGAGAGCATTTCCCAAACACTGACCTGGACATGGAGAGGACAGGTTAAATGGAAAAGGTGTGGGCAACAGAGTAAAGTAGTTTTAACAGGCAAGCAAAGGAAATAAGTCCACCCCCACCCAAGCCTTGCATCATCTCCAACCCCTACCTTTGTTCAGTCATACTCCTTCACTGCTCCCCACCAAGATGTTTGTTGGCCTTAATGAAGAAGCCAGGCTGAAAGGCTTATCATCAACCACGTCCACTCAATACACGCCAGATGAGAGGCTTGTCTGTGGTCAGTGTGCTGGAACCAAGCAGAGCTGACCAGCTTGCCACAGGGTTGGAGAAAGGGGCATGGTGATGATGGAAACACCAGAATCCAATCTGACCCCACCCTCCACTACAACCCACACATTTCTACTGATCAATGGGCAATTAAGAAGTGCTTCAAGTTATCAAAGTATAAGCGAATAGAAAGGCTGGCAATTCAGATGTCAGGTTGGAGAGGGCAAGAGAACAGTAGGATCAAACTGATGAGGGAGTTGGGAAGGTGAAAGCAAATAAGAAAGGAAAAGTTTATAAATAAAAGTAAATGCATGTATTGCATAAACACATACATAAGACACATGCATAAAAGATACATGTAAAGACACAAATTTATAAGTATACACACACACACACATATATATATATATATATATATATATATATATATATATATATATATATTAATGCATGCAAGTTATAATTGAAATAGCAAATTCTTGTAAAATTAAATAGATATGATAAAAAAACATATCAATATAGATACATGTATCTAGACACACTCAGGGTGTTACAAAAATGCATTAAAGTTTGAAAAGTCAAAACTTGACTGTGTTGCACCATGGAATTTTTCAAGTACAGCTGAGATTCATATTATATATATATATATATATATATCTCAATTTGCTTAACTAGATTAACTTTCAAAAAGAATCAATTCTAGGTATGATTTTTTTTATGCTCAAATTCCTTAACCTTTTAAACAGCACCATTTATGATCATATGCTCATAATCCCACAGGAATACATCTATGAAGACTACTTGCCATACTCAGGTAATACCACTTGTACACCTGGGTATTTGTACAGATTCTTACTTCAGCTAAGCATTTTTCCAGGTGCAAATGTGGTCAGAAATTCAAGAGATGAGAAAAGGAGAAAAAAAATTAATATGAAATTATATTAAGAAAATGACAAAATAGGAAGATGATAATGTGTGAGAGGAGGTGGGAGAGGGGGATCTAAAAGAAAGTGAAAAATGGAGCAATTGAGAATTTGACGAAAACACAGAGTGGAGCTCAAAAAAAATAAAATTATGGCAAAGAAGCAGAGAATAAAATTAATTTCTACAACTAATTTTTGAGCAGTAAATAAAAGAGAGCATGTACTTATAAAGGGAGACAAGCAGTAGTAAGAGGATTATAAAAGGTAAGTGAAAGAAAGTAAACATAAGGTACAAAGAGACCGAGAATGTATGGGCAAAGAAGAGGAAGAACATAAGAAATACTGGAGGTTGGGGAGTATGCACACCTTCAAACTGAGGGGAACAAATGAAAGAAAAAGAGTGTTTTTTTGTTGTGTTTTTTTAATGAGACTGAGTGATATAGAACAAGAGTGAAGAAAGCAGGGAGAGAACAAGATAGCAAGAACAAGAAAGCAATAAGGAGGAGATAAACATAGAAAAGAAGAAATAGATATAAAGACACCATTAGAAAGAGGGAGGTGAGAAAACAATAATGCTTTTAAAAGGGAAAAACAGTTTGAAAAGATAGAAATAAAACAGAAAAAGGTGGTGAGAGGAGTTCTGAAAATTTAAGAAATCAATAAAAAAGTGTGTGGAGGGGATCAATTGAAAGAAACTTCATAAGCAGTCTATTGGCCATGATGGATTTGGAGCGACCAAACAATTTTCTGCCCACATGCACTAATGCACACACTAATACCCAAGAGGATGCCTTATGAAATGATGAGGGGTAGGTTGAGGGTACAAGACTGGAAACACAGGAGGTGAAGCAAGGGGGAACAAAAGTGGGTGGGGGGGATTAGAAAGCAGGATCATTGCAGAAGGTAGAGGTTGTTTTTTGGGGTTTTTTAAATAAACAATAACAGACAAGTTCAATGTCCAATTTGAAAAAAGGGCGTGGCAAGATGAGGGAAGGTTTAGTGTGGAAGAGATAAGGGATGGGAAGCAGTGAGGGTAAGGATAAAAGCCAGAGCATTAAGTTAAGTCAGCAAAGTGGAACAAAGTTTTTGTTATTTATAAGAGGCCCTAGAAATAAAACGGAGAGTCAAAGAGAGAGAAAAAGTAAAGTAAAATAAGGTGAGGGGATAGCACTAGCTTGGTTAAATATTTGTAATGACATTGGAATGGATAAAACATAAAAAAAACTATTGAAGATGAAAAGAATGAAGAAAAGAATAAGAAATATTCAGAAAAAGTTTGTTTTTTGTTTGTTTTTGTTTTTCAAAAAATTACCAAAAAGTAAATTTCAATAAATTTTTTTTAAAATAATTAAAACATAAATAAAAATGATCAAAAGCAGTAAATTTTTAAAAATTTTAAATTGAAAAATAATAAATAAAAATATTTTCCATGTAATAGCAAAAAATTAATAATGGAAAATATACTTAAAAAAAAAAAAATATTAAAAATAAATCACTGGATAAAAATGTATGCATTTTTCCAGAAAATTCCCTCCCCACTGCAAGAAAATAAAATTAGAATCAAAGAAAAAAAAAAATTCAATTAAAAAAAAATATTTTTCTATAACATAGTTTTACTTGCCCAGCAAATCAGACATATTTTGGTGAGAATATCAGAAAAATATTGCTTTTTAATTCTAAATATAAAAATAAAACAAAAAAAGTTTAAATAAAAGAAAAGTTCAAATCTTAGAAAAGATAATTTGATAAAATTCTTCATTGTGCAAGCAATGCTAAAGGTGATATGAAATGGATGAAAGATTATCAACAATAAAACAGAAAGAATAAAAGTTTACTTTTTACAAGGTCAACTGACACATTAAAAAGATAGCAGAGAGGAAAACAAAAAAAAAGGAAGAGAATATCAAATACATTCTAAAATTCTGCAAATGTCAGGCCTTGTTCCATTTTCAAATACATTTGTAGGTAGTTTGCTTCTTGAAAAACAAAATTGTCTTACTCAAAAGAAAATTAATTATACAAATCAAAACTCTCCTAAAAATTACCAGTCATTGAATATTCTTTGTCCAATAAAGGGACAGTAAGCAAAGAGGCTTTTGAAGCAAGTTTGCCAGCTATTGTATTAAAAAACTAAGTTGATAAATTTTACTTTAGTTATATAAATACTTTTCTAAGAATCTGTTTTTCTTTTGTTTTTTTTACCATTTCCTTTCATGACTCAGGCAATCATGGATCTTCACAGCTTCCTTTTAATCATGAACTGCCATGATTTCTTGTGAACAATAGGGTTATCTTCTCCATGGCTTGGAATTCAGATGCTTCATTTTTATACTAGCTGCAACCCAAGTCTAGAGCTCAATAAGCCCTGCTATTCCCACAGCTGGGAAACAGAGAGAAGAGATATTCATGCCTTTACCAACAGCATTAGTGCAAAGTGAACAATACACACAGTTGTAATTTGAATTCACCATGTAGCTTCCATGTTCTACTGAAATCAGATTGCACAAACAACTGACATGTCAACTGTTAAAAACTTTGCAATGAATCTTCATTTATTTAACATCAAAAAACATTTCCCCAGGACAGTCAATTTGTTTCATTCATAACTTGCCAAATGTACCATAGGAAATATTTCTTACAAACAAAGTGTACTGAGCTGCGATGTAATATTAATCTATATGACAGTGAATGCCAGACAATTTCCTCACAGATGAATAAGTGACTTGAGTCACCCGAAATATGGCCCTACATAAGGGAAGCTGAGAATAGCATGGAATAAACATGTAACAACAAAGTTTTAAGGCGAATGGAAACAAAAAGGACACTTCTACTTAGAATCAGAAAAAAACAGTTGAAATTTCTAGGACACATAATGAGGAAAGAGTGTTTGGAGAATATGCCATTCACAGTATATATTTCAGGCCACCCCGACTACATTAATTTAAGTGTGTTACTAGATTGGCATCTAGGTTTCACCCGTTTACTTTTGAAATAGCTAAATACAATCGCCACTTCTACTCCAACAGTTTCTTTTCTCACACTTCCCAACAGTGAAACTCCCTTCAGTTTACTTGCTTCCCTGTTGGCTACACTCTTCAAAAATTTAAATGCAACATTAATTACAATCTTCTAGAATCCCATTCATCTTTTGTCCTTTCCTCAATCCTTTCCTCAATCCTCCCTATACTCAGTCTTTTCTCTCACTTTGACTCCCTGTAACCCATGCCATACTAGTGACATTCCCACCTTGCTTTGAAAGGATTTTTTAAAAAAAAAGTGACATAGGTAGGTTACTTGCTGTTTTCCTAACAAACTTGTGTAAATGGATGGCAGAACAGGGAGTAGGAGAGATGGTGAAAAAAACAAAACATTACTAAGGCCTATAAAGGATAGGAAGTTGTGGAGGATCGTGATTACCCACATCCTGAAGGGTCATGGCACATAGAAAAAAGAAGATTTGTATTAGAGTTAAGTTTATGACCATTGATTTCAGGCCAAGGAAATATTTTAGATACATTTCTCTTTGGAAATTGATGAATGCCTGAAGCTAAGAATTATGCCTGAGCTTTTCTATCAGACATTCAACTTCAAAAAACTAATATCACTAATTTTGGAAATTCAAATTTTGGTCATATAAAATAAACTTATACCCAGGCCTATAAATCGTAGGCAATTTAATACAATTCCTTCCATTAGTAACCCTCCACTAGTACCATGGAGGGTTTGAATATCCCACTAAATGTTTTTCCTTAAGAGTTAAATGGCAAGCCAAATTTTTAGCATTAGTCAAGTAGTTTTTTGAATACTTTTGGCAAATAAGTGTGAAGAGTTTCTGGTTTTAGTCATAATATTTGTGTGAATTACAAGTATATGACTATAAAGTAAAGACTGTAATGATTGTTGTAGAAACTTATGCAACAATCACAGTAACCTTCTTGTTCATTGATTGGAATGTGAAAAAAACAGTTGAAGAGCCAGATGAATCATAGACTCTTTTAGGAGATCATAATAAAGATAAAATAAAACTTATTTGCAAATTTGATCTTTTGAAAGTTACAAATTCATTTTTTTTTTTTTTTTAATAGTGGCCTTTTGAGTTTTTTATTGTTTTCTTTTCAATTTATTTATCCTATAAAAACCAAAACAATAGATAAAAAATTGAAAAGTAAATGATATATCTATAATATTATAAATGGGGTGTTTGAAAACCCCCATGGTACTAATGTTGTGACAGTACTGAAAAGAACAGTGGGTTAAATACTACCTAACCCAGAAGTTCCCAAATGGTGTGGCACAACTCATAAGGGTGACAGAAGAGGATAGCATGTAATCAAAGATTTAGAAACAGTTTCAAACAATTTATATGCCGAAAATAAATGATTTCAAAATTTAAAATATTATTATGGATTATTTATAATTGCATGCATGAGTCCCAGTATAAATAGTTATAATTATTGACCGATTTTATCATTGTAATATTTTCACATGATATCTCCCTTTGACCCTCTGTCTGTTTTTTATTTTTAAATGTACTTATTATCACCATAAAATTTGGTGAGGTGCAAGCAAATTTTCATTCCAAAAACGCAGCCCAGAGAAAAAAAGGTTGAGAACTACTGACCTAAACTAAGGAGCAAAAATAAAATAAGTTCAACCAGTTTTCCTTCTTTTTTTTTTTTTTTTTGACTCCCTATTCCTGCAACAGAAATTGTCTTTAGTTTCTGCATCCTAGTTTACATTTCCAAAATTATGATGGTTTGCATCAGCCATCTTTTCACAGAACACGCAGACTAGAATCAACAGAAGCAATGACATTCCTCTTTAGTACCAAACTCTTTATTCGTCATTTAGAAACATGCCACTTGTGAAAGAACCATGTCATTTTTCATGTCTGATCACCAACAGGTATTCAAAGGCAATGGCTCTTCTGCCAAACTTGGAAGTCTGAGAACCAAAAGTCATGTTCACAGCAGAGGAACTACAGGTAATTACATATGAACAGAGAGAGATATGAATCTTGCTAATGAAGACAGGGTCATGGGGATCACAACACAAAGTTATTTGGAAAATCCAGCAGCATTTGCAAGATGCAAATCTGAAATTATACACACACGAATGGTTCCCAGCAGTGACTTTTCACTTCAGAAAAGTATCAAGCATTACTTTCGTAAAATATCAAAATACAAATTCCTCATGATACTAGACATAAACACAGAAGCAAGCCAGGCCTTGAAATAATCAAAAGTGATGAATTTCAAGGAAAACACAGCAAAAATCACAACGTATATAAGTCAACCTCACAACTTATTCAAAATGTAGCTTTAGGTTGATAGGGCAACAGTTAACAATAACATGAAATGGCTAATTCAATCCTCATTATGTACCACTTATAATATCCAAACCCATTTAGTAAACCTATTTCACAAACACATGTAATAAAGTCATGAAAATCCAATTCAATAATTACAAAAACACACACAGTATTTCTTTCATCTTATATGTTAATCAGTCATCCTGATCATAAACTTATATTATCTGTAAAGATCAGAACAGGTGATGGTCTGATAGTTTTTGAAGTTTATTACAAGCATGTTCATCTATTTCTAATGTATTTTTTATTAGAAGGTACAGGGCAATGCAAGAAGCATACAAAAAACAGAATCAGGAAACTGAGTTCAAATTTAAACAAATACTGCTTAAAGACATGACTCCATTTATCTCTGCACTATATCATTCATAGGTATTTATAATATATATATCAGTCAGTTATGTGCCATGTGTGATACACGCTTAGGCAATCATGTATCTTTCGATACATGACTGACGAGGCAGATTTTTTTTCCTGCAGTAGGTTGCCATTTCTTTCTGCAGTAGACCAGTTGCCATCAAAGGCTATAGAACTCGGTTTGTCCTGCTATTTACCCATAGCTGGAGAGAGGATTCATACCTTTCCCAAGGGTATTAGCACGTAAGTGAATGTAATGGATTCAACTGGAATTCGAACACATCCCTCCGATTCCTCAATCCAAGCCACTATCTATTACTCCACCATGCTTCCTATATATATATATATATATATATATATGTGTGTGTGTGTGTGCGTGTGCGTGTGTGCTGGATATGCAGGTAGTGTAGAGTAGCTCAGAACAAGAAATCGGCAAGCTAAGTTCAAATTTCAGTTGAGATTGCTACACTCACTTTTGCATAACTACCTTTTGCAAACTATGAATCCTGTCATCAGTTAAATAACAGGAAAGACTGGGCTCTCTATCTGCAGCTGGAAACCATTCTAGGAGAAGGACAACTCTAAATTAAAAATCCAGTAACCTGAAGTGGTACAATGATGGTTAGGGTACAGGTACCATATCTGTGAAACAAAAATAACAGATTCCAACAACTCTCGATGATCCCACTAGAGTTGTTGACACCAATAGTTACACGGACCCTGGAAGGATGGGTGGATCTATAAATTTATATCTTCCTCTGCAAAGTATTAGTCACACTCATAAAGGAAATAAAATATTAAAGCTTCAGCCATTCTAAAAAAGATCAGGGGAGTAATAAAACTCAAGCCACCAAACCTACCTGCCTGTTTTTCTTTAGTCTCCATCATTTTCACACATTTTTTATTGGTTTGCTGTTCATTTTTCTCTCGCTTTCTTACTTACCCTCTACCTTTTCCAATTCATACCTTGTTTTCCCCTTTCTCCTTTGCTTTTCCCAAATCTATTGTCATGCGTAAATAAACAGATAGGCAGTTGATGGCTATATTGCGTATGTGTGTGTTTAGAGAGTGCACAGATATTATACACCATGATCCTAAGAAAAGTGCACACATCCATACCTAAACTTCTCATTTCTGACAGGTGTAGGCTAGTCTTTATAAAATATCTTGTCACTGGTATGTTATGACAGTTCAACAGAAAAGAAATGGGTGAGAGAGAACTTGGGTAAATCACTGCTTTAACTACCTAACCTGCCCACACAATAGCAGCAAAAGGCTGTTACACCCAGTCAACATTGACAAACTCCAAGATTTTTTTGCTATAATCCTTATATTAGTTGAATCAGTTCAAACATTTTGTAAGAAATAATAATAGTCATTAAATTATTGGAATTCTTAAGTATTTTTTATTTATTTTTACTAATTTTTCTTGTCATTATTATTGGATTTTTATCACAATCCTTTATGCTAATGCACTTTAAATGCCATGAAAGCAAGGAAGAGTAAATTAAAATTAAAGAACCACCAACAAGACTTGAATTCATGTCCCACATCATGGGAATCAGTCTTATTAAATATGGTAACATCCATCTCCAAGAAAAGGACTCAAACCAAAGAATAGTCAAAATCTACTCATCTATAGCAAAAATGTAAGTGTAAAGAGTAAAACTACATCTAAGAATTCACACAATTTACAATTATTGCTACTAACAAGTAAACAAAAATTATGGCATGAAAAATCTGAGGAGAAGGAGAAATGAAAAACAGATTAATTTGCATCCTCATCATTGGAGGATGTTTTACTGTTAGTCTCCGAACCAAACTGGTTAAGGCAACAATCCTGTAAGACAGACTCATATTGTGGATGCCAATTAAAGTCTCATCAGAGGAAATTTCTTTATTTCAATTCCTGCTGCCGACTTTAATGATCATAATGTGTTATGAATCTAGAGTGTATTATGTTAAAAAGCAATAATAATTATGATGGTCTATGGACTTATGGTAAGTAGAGCAGAATAAGTTTTAAACAGTTTCTATTTCACTATAATAAATGCTCACATTTTATTTTTGACATACAGTTTGACCTGTGATTTTGGAAACATTTTTGAAAGTTGAAAATATCAAATTATATCCTGCATTTGGAGTGACAAAGCATATATTTATAACTTAATAAATACAGTTTTCAAAACGCAACAAAATTTAATTCAAAGACATTAAATTACATCAAGAATAGTTTAGGAGTAAAAAGTTATTTATTTTCATTTTATTACAGGATATAACTTGATCAAAGTCCTTCTTAGGCACTGAGAAGAGTTTATTTCCTACCAGTCTTATGAAGAGTGAAGTTAAGTCCAGATAACCAAATTTCAACTGTTGAATTTTAAGGCAGGTCTTCTTTATGATAAATTGGTGCAAAAGAATTTCCTTCCAACATTTAAGATTTAGATTTAGAAAAAGTGACATAATTTCACTCAACAGAGTTCTGAATTCAACAAACAGCTGGTCAGATAAACTCTTTTAAACCTAATTCAAAAGGTGTTTGGATATTGCAAGAATCAACTTGGTCCTTCTGAAGATATAATTTCTCTCCCCTTTTTACGAAGATCCAGTGATCATTTTTTTTTTTAAACAGGACAAGATGCCAAACAGAAAATAATAAGTAATATACAAATAAGTTTGGTGCATTTCAGAAATGCAAGATGCATGTGAAACCATTCACCGCATTCATATAACTTGAATGATTCTAATCTATGCACAGGGGATGTTCCCTATTTCTTTCCCTGCTAAGCACACAAATTCTATCCTAGAATGACTTCTACATCTCACTATCCTCTTTCAATTTTCTCATTCTACAGTTGTATTCCCTATCAACTATGTGAACCTCATATCAGAGATGATAAGGTGTGATCTTTTTTCCCAGATATGGGCTGTCATGTTAGATCTTTTTATTTTCCATTCGAAAATGTTTTTCTTATGTTTCTTGAGTTTCAGTTAACTCGTCACTGGCCATCTTGTCATGTACAAAAAAGATGCCTCTCTTCCCATGTGGATTGAAGAATGGATCAACCAAAATGGCGCAACAATATTGGCAGCAAAAAGAAAATTTAACTGTCCAAATAAATCTTGGAGTGTTAATTACTCTTCTCAAAGTTATTGACAAAAAAATGAAAAAGATGGCATGCAAGTGGTGAGAACTTAAAACGTGCTTATTTTTGGAATGAAAACAAAAAGTTTTAATTATAAACTTTTTCATTGTTTTATCTTTTTAATGCCATAAACTTTCCAGGTGTAGGTGGTCATAGATCTCCCTAGATTCCTGTGAATTTCCATAATTTCTTGAGAAAGAAAATGGTTTCCTATTGCCTTCTCCACAGTTTTGAATTATGAATTATCCTAGACTGGCTGCCATCCAAGGCTCAGTCTGCCTTGCTATTTAGTGGGGAAATGAATTCAAGCCTTTTCCAAGGGTATCATGACTACAAACTAGGCCAGAATTTGAACTTGGCTTGCTGACTACCCTTTCTGCACAGATGCCAATACTCTACCTGCATATCCAATATTTTATTATATGCTTGAATTCTGTACACTTAACATCTATACAGGATTTAAAGAGAAGAAAGATTAACACTTACCTTGGCATTTTGTGCACCCCTCCCACTTCAAATAAATGTGGGACCAGACTAAGAGAAAAAGAAATTTTATACTTGGAAAGTATGCAGACAGATGTGAGTCTGAAAGCAACCACCTTAACTTCAGACAAATCTAGCTTAGCCTCAGCTAATTCAGGGCAGTTCATAATCATAAAGTCTCTCAATGATATCAATACAAAAAAAAAAAAAAAAAAAAGTTCCAATGCCTAACCATTTGAAATGCATAAATATGTTTAGATCTTATCAAGAAATACTTGAAGTAATTGTCAAAGACTTTCTCACCTCCTTTCACAACCACAATTCCTTCTTACTGAAATAAGAGATGGGCCAACAAGAAAGAATTTGATGGAGAATTGATAACAGCACTTGGAAAATCTCAATGTCCTGAAAAAAACATGATCAAAGCAACAAGCAGACCGGTAAATTCTTGCAAAGTAATTTGTACAATTAGAGAATGCAGAAATGTCTGCCAGGTCATATTTTTACACTGTAAAGTCACAAGCAACATTAAAAGAAAAGCTGAGTAAGAGGGTTTATATTTAACATGAATGAAATAAAAAGAGCAACACACACACACACACACACACACACACACACACACACATGTATATATGTTAATAAAATAACGATATATATTTTTATATATCAAGAACAATATTGGAGATATTGTATGACTAATTGGCAAAAAGTAACAAAAAAGGAAAAACCAGGAAAGAAGATTTACATCAGAGCAACTGGGAAAGAATTCAAAGAAAGATATGCAAATCATTTGGTATCATTCAAATATGGAAGATATAAAAATAACACCATATTATCAAAATATATATGGGAACTAAAACTGAAAGAGAAAACTCTATTAGTTGAATGGCATGTAATAAAGAGAAAGAGTAAAAAATTGCAAATCTATGTAAGGAAGAGAAAATGAAAAATAACAGAATTAAAAAATGTGAACACTTCAATAAACAAAAAGGATGAAATTATTTCAAAATGTGGGCTCGCTGATACCTTCTCTTTGAAAAACGTTAAAAAAAAATTAGATTTCGGGAGTATCCAAGATAAACACTCATTTTGAAAAATTGCTATGCATAAAACAGGTGAACACTAAAGGCAACACCAAGCAGCAGCAGCAACAGTGCTTCAAGCTTAGACACAATATTCAGGCCACATATATATCTTTATTCATATTATTCTTTTACAGATATACTCTATTTGAAATTAGATATATATATATATATATATATATATATATATATATATATATATATATATATATAACAAACTGTGGTACTCAAAACAGAGACATAAGTACATATATATAGGACTGATTTGCTCTCTTGCACTTGTAGAAAAGGGCTCAGCCGGACAACGTGCGACATAATAGGCAAAGAGTTAGTGCAGCTGTAGCAGCCACAAAACATGAACAGGATTTAACACTGTTGGGCTACAGGCATATCATTGGGGCAGATAGTCAAGTAGTTTATGAGGAGAACATGAGGCTACAGGGCCAGCCTGTTAGGTAATGGTGCTGTTATGGTGAGGTTTGCAAGAACAACTCATGAAACTAGAATTTGTCTTAACAAATATGATATAATAATACCTTATCAAGTATATATAGGACATGTTGACCTCACCAAAATTCGCTACAGCTACACTCAGTAAAACACAAAATTACAAACAGTCCTAAAATATGTTTGGAAAGATAAACCTGGTAAAACATTATTAGGCTGATGTTAATTTTCTTTTTTTGCATATCTGTTTACATACACATTATATATATCTTGCTACTTGTATGTATGTGGATGTACACTTTTTTTCAATTTTGTCATTCATTTCCTCTGAGGTTTGTTCTTATACCATGCTACAAAATATAGAGAACAGTATTGAAGCCAGAACACAGCCCTTTTTTATGTTTTTAATGGGAAGGAAATGTCTCGAGTGGTTTTCAATTCTACTTTCTGGCTTTCAACCCAGGTATGTTGAAAGAATTGGTCAGGTGCTCATTTGCACAGTGACCATACAACCATACCCGGTCATGACAACACAGCATCCAAAACCATGCCCATTGTACCATGCTTTATACTAACTCCACACTGTCCCTTAGAGGGGTGATCTGCAATATCTCTTGCCATTACGCTATCTGGTGTACAGACAGATAGAGTATTAGTATTAGTTGAACCTGAAAATTCTGAAAAATGAGAAACTAGGTTCATATTGGACAGATAATTTGGAGTGGATATGATCAGTTTAAGTCAGAATTACTTTCCGAAATCTCAGAGACTCATTTATGGTCTCTGACATAGTTTTATGTAAATATATAAGACAGTTTGGAAAAACTTTTATTTTGACATGTTTCACCAATGAAAAGGTATCATCAGAAAAAAAAAATTATTTTACAAGAAAATCAGAAGTAATGGGGAAAAATATAAATAAAACTTTATAACCCATTAGGAAATTTTTTATTTTTCACACTTCAAAACAATCAACTGAGAGATTGATAAAACATTAGGGAAGCAGATACCTGTTTATAAGATGTAGCTGTGCATGAATACACACACTACTATTTCATATAGACAGGTGTATATGCATCAATGGTCAATAGACAAAAAAAGAATGAACTTTGTTTAGTCACATACTAACATCACAATCTAACATATTTGAACACACATTGAACTAAATAAAAGTAAAAAAAAAAAATTTGATAAAATATTAAAATAAACAAAAACCAAATTAGTTGGCTGGTTGATTCATTTTCTACAGCTTATCAAGCCTTTGTGGGTTATTTAAAGCCAGAAAATATTTTATTGTAAGAATCTTTTGGAAATAATAATGGTTTAATTACTAATTAACTCATAGCTGGGAGAAAAGCATTTGTGTGTAGGTGAATATAACAAACCCAACAGGAATTGGAACTCAGCTGTTCGATTATCAATTCCAAGTTGTTATATATTCCATCAATTGCACATCCAAGCTTACAGCACTGGTATTGCCAAGTGGTCACCCACCTAGTTTCTGACCAGGCTTGACGTTGCTTGACTTCAGTAATGTACAGGAAGTAGTGTATGATGTGGTTGTAAACCAAAACCATAATTTTTCTAATGAGAGTTAAATTAAATATCAAGTGATCAACTACATTACATGAATCATGTTTTTTTTTCACTACTGTAGATTTTTTTCTTGTGAAATAAAATTTTTCTGATGATACCATCTCATTGGCAAAACATGTCAAAATAGGAGTTTTTCCAAATTGTCTTAGATATACACATAGAACTACATAGAAACATTAACACACATAAAGGAAATGTGATTTTCTCAAATATTCAGCAACTTTCTAAGAGCAGTTGAAATTACTACATTATACTCTAAAGATTAAATTATTTGTAACTAAGCACCAACACACACAAAAATGCATGTGTATAAAATAGGTATAATACAAAACAATTTTCCATGGAAAAAAAAAAAAATTAACCACAAATGGTTCACCTTATATAATTATTTCTTTTAAAAATACCATTACATAAAAGGAAAAGTTAAGATATTTTTTTTGTAAATGTATGCAAGATGCGCTTTTTCATAAAAAAATGCATTAATGCTAGGCCTCTTGCATACTATACGACAAAAGGCTTGTTTTCCTTCTGAAAATAGCTATCAGGGTGTGTGTTGCAGAAAAACACAGTAATACTAATGGATTAAAAATGGACAATGATAGGCTTCTAATCTCCAAAGATTTTCCTCTAAATTTCATTTTTTTTTATTTTTGTTCTCATAGTATGCCAAAAACAGTCAACTAGCCCCCAACCCCAATTTCTCTCAGACCACACGATCAATAGTTGGACGGAGGAAGAACCCGAATCGGTTCCAGAGAGAAGCTTAGGGCAAAATTTGCCAATGGTCAATAACAAATTTGTTTACCAACTTTTAATCAAAACAGACCAAGCATTTCATGGTCGACTTGCTGCAATAACAGAAAAGCAAGACAATGACAAAAACAAATGTTACAATAGAAGATCTACCAGTCGGACTCCATTACTTTAGCATCTTTCCACTACTCCAGAATCCACCACTGTTGAAAAAGCTCCTTCATCCTCCCACTTTTTCCTACTTCATTTACAGTAGCTTTCTTTCCCGTAAACACAGAATATCTTAATTGTCAAATGCAGGCCAAGGAATTCAATGACCAAGTAGAAGATGGCTAGCAATTATGTCTGCTGAATATGGCTTGATTGGCTTGAGATTTAATTTTGTAGTATCCTTCTTATTTCTCTCCATGGGCAGATATTAAGTTTTTATGAGAAAAAGCAGAAAACATAAATAAAACGGATTTGGAGAAGAAAGAGAATTCAAAATTATTATAATTTTGCTTCATTGATTGACCAATCAAATAGTTGCATCACTTGACATAGAAATTCAAAAGAGAGCTCCTCATATTTAACCTTTGTACAAAGGAGATTGAGAAGGAAAACAGGGTCCATATTTGACAAAAAGCAAAGAGAAAAAGTAAGTGAAGCAGGATAAAATACATCCTTCTGTCTATTATGCAAATTTGTAAAAATCAGAAGAATTGGCTATAAGAGATACTCAAAGGAATTGAATACATTTGCTTTATCTAGTAGCTGCAGCCACTCTCGAACATTCCAACAGGTTCACATTTCCATATCTTTGACACTTTGAACATAAAATGGCTTTTAAATTAATGTGCCACTTCTCCACACCTTGAAGTTCTTATATATAAGAGATGGCCAACACATGACATCTGCCAAAATTGGCATATTGCATGAGTAGATGTGGAGCATTATATCACAAAGATTTTTGCTAATTATATTGCAGTTAATAATCATATATTACAGAGTCTGGGAATGAATGATTTGTTTTTTTATGACTTATCAACCCGTTGCAGATTATTTAAAGCCAGAAAATATTTTTAGATTGTAAAAATGTTTTTGAGACAATAATAATTTACTGGTACAAGTCCTACTAATTAACCCATAGCTGGGAGGGAGAAGAGGTGGATTCATGCCTTTCCCAAGGGTATTAGCACATAAGTGAATACAACAAATCCATCTAGAATTGAAATTTGGTTTTCCAATTTCTAATTCTGAACTGTTATCCAATACACCACCTGCATATTCAAACTTACAGCACGTGGTATTCCCAGGTGGTCACCCATCTAAGTATGGACTAGGATTGACATTGCTTAACTTCAGTGATCATATGAGGACCAGTGTTTCATTGTGATATGGCCATAATATCCTACAGTGTCTGGGATGTGAGGATAGCATAAAAGTTATCCACATGGAAAGTAAAATTGGCAAGCCAACACAAATTCCAGGCTAATCTGTTGTGTTCACTTTCATATTAATACCTATGAGAAAGGCCAGAATATGTCTCTTAATCCCCCCCCCCTTCAGCTGGAGGTTAAATAACACAGTAGACTGGATTCTCTAGTCTTGAGTGACAACTAATCAGAGAGAAAGAAAACTGAACTCTAAACCATGGAGAAACAGGAAACCACTATCTTAACCAAACACAAACTTCTCTGTGGCTTTTCCCATGTCAATCTCATTGTAAAATGCAAAAGATAGAAGTTTAATAAAAACAAACAAGGCAAAAGAAAGGGAATATTTTTTCCAGGAGGAATGGTTTTTCCACAATAATCTTTAAAATTAAGAATTATGCTTTTTCAGTAAATGCATACAAATAAGATTTCACTAGCAGCAGTTGTATAAGCAATATGGTATAGACTAAATCAGTTATTAAATGTAGCTATATAAATTTGAATTTGGCTTTCTGATAGCCATCTATGGCCTAATTGGTAAGGTAAACTATATTGGACCAGCTCCCAATAATATGTGTTGCAAGTTCAAATTTTATCAGAGGATAATCATTTATATCTGATCAATGCTGAATAACAAAATGCAAAAATGAACTGAGAATTGCAATAAAAATAACATGAAAGAAATCTAATCAAAAATACATCTATATAAACTCATAAGTTTTTTCCCTATATAAAAAAATATAAAAGTTATTTAGTTTTCTGGAATTTCTGCACTAATTACAGAATTGGAAAAAAAATCATTTTTTTTTTTTGCCAAAATTAAAATGTCTTCCTACTTTGTGTAATTTTTAATGTTTTTATTCTGATAAATCAAGAATTGGTTCAACCATTCTAAATTGTCAGCAATATACAAATAATAGTCATTGCTAAAGATTTCAAAAGAATCAAATTTCAATTTCAGAACAAAAAAAAAACATCTATGAAATCTAATAGTAACTGAACTAATGTATTCATTGCAAAATGCCCCAAAAGAAAGACATTTCCTGTATATAAAATAAAAAAAATAATCCACACAGATACAACTCACCTTTATAAGTTGGACGTCTGTATAATGTCTTCGCAGAATTTCTTATACTGCCATGTGTCCCCTTTAACTCGTTTGCTACGAATTCCAACAAAAGGTAACTTTGGCACGACACACACTTCCAAGTTGAAAGAAAGCTTTATTTTGCCTTTGTCATCAGCGACAAAGCAGCGGAGGACATAGCTGGATTTAAAAAAGTGGAAAACAAAACATTTATATAAATACCAACATTAACACAAAGTAACAGAAAATATTTTTTTAAATTAAATAAAATGACATTTCAAGAATCTGAAGATAAATACATAGAAACGCCTTTCTTAAAAGAACCCAATTGACAAAAAAATGTTCTTAAAAAAAAAAATTAACAGGATTTTGAATTTTAATAAATAAAGAAAATAAAAGAAGAAAATAAAAGAAGAAAATAAAAGAAGAAAATAAAAGAAGAAAATAAAAGAAATAAAGAAAATAAAAAAGTTTTGAAAAATATTAAAATAGTTTCTTTGTTAGGATACCTCAATGCGAGGTTATGGTTATGACTGAGTAATGAGTTTGATCCTCACTGTGTGCCCCATGCAAAATTCCACATTAACTGAACAAGGGTTGACATGTTGTAAAAACATCCAACTAATCTTTTTTTTTCTTTTCTTTTTTAAATCACAAATTTTCACAGGTGTCTAATTTATTTGACTGAAATTGTTTTATAAACGAATCTAACTCTGGGTGTCAGATTCCTCAAACAGTCAATTGCAGTAATCAGTTATTGAAAAAAAACAAATATTTCAAAATATAGACTAAATAAAAAGCATGCATGATTCTCTCTATCAGTACAAATGTGAAATGTTCACAATATCATTCCTCTGCCATGGAAATTTATGGTAGTTGTTATTTGGTCTCAGAGTACCAATCTATACGACACAATGTTGAAGTCTACATCCAACTTTTCTTATGCAGTTATCTGTCAACATTATTTAATAACACTTAGTAAGAGAGTGTTCCAGACACACTTCCTCAGAATGTTTATCAACATGATGTGGTTTTATTTGTTCTGGATAGGTCATGTACTTCACTTGGCAAGGACTTAGAGGTCAAAAAGATTTTATATGGTCAGCAGCCACAAGGAAATGGACACCATAATGTCAAGAAGAAAGGGTGCAAAGATACCCTGAAAGCATTTAATATCAACCTTGATTTCTGATTTCAAGCCACTAATTGGCTTTGTTCTAAGACATATTGCAAATTCTGTGAAGACAACACAACCACAGCTGCTGGAAAGAGAAAGCAAATCAAACTCAGAATCACTAATTCTAAGCACATTTTCACTTTTATCCAGTGTCACAAAATCAGCTTTATTGGACACCTTCACAGGCAGACACAAACCCTAATGTTTGGAAGACTAGTGGTCTTCAAATCAAAGAACAACTATGTAACAAATAGTAGTAATAGAATAATGGTAAAGGCTCGTTGTTAAGATGCAAATTGTTTGGTGTTAGAATAGTTCCAGAATAAAGCCACAAAGAGGCCATAAAGGAGGCAGCCATATTGGATTAGTAGCTGATCTGAGAGATTATTCCAAACACTGGTAGCAGAACAGTTTTAAGTAAATACTTCTTATTTAAAATAAGTGACCTCCTAAACTTGCAGATGAGTACAGTTATGAGAATTGGATGCAAAATGTTGGCGTTTGATGCAAACTTACTCAATTGTCAAAAAAGAAAAAAGGTATCAAAGGCAATTCATTTTTCTTTTTGTGGCAGAGAAAAACCCAGAAAATGCATTTTTTTCAAAATTTATAATTACAGTTACTTGTCATCATGTGTTTATTTAAGTTTTAATCTTGTAAATAAGCAATTGAATAAATAGTGTTTAATATCTTTGTTTTCAATTTTCAAGAATAAAGAAAATGCATAAATCCACTTTCATATGTTTGGGTTTTTAAAACAAGATGGAAGAGAGAGTCAAAAAATGCTATAATAGCAGTGTGAAGGGAATAACCATTCAAATCACATACCTTTTTTTTTATAGGCACAAAGGTTAAATATTGCCTGATCTATTTAAAAAAAAAAAAACTTTGTTTCTTCCATATAAAAAACTGCAGAAAGTTTACTGCTTTCCACAATCTTTACAGTTTTTGTTGGTCCAGTTATAGAAATATTAGAAAGTTTGTTTGAAAGGTGAAACATTAATTTATTTTAAGCTTACACAAGAAGATTGAAACTTCCCAACTGTTATGACTTTTATGTTATCAACATCATGTAAACTTCTTGGAAGTGACACCCACCTTTTATGTCAAATATGGAAAATCTGACTTAACATGAAGTCTACTTTAATCCTTTAGCATTCAACACACTCAAACCCACCCCATAAATATCAGCTCTCAAAGTTTCATCATTTGTAGGCAAAGTGTCACTGTTTGCATGACTATCTGCGTTATTTGTGATGATGTCATCATATATTAGGGCAGAGTACACATGGGGCAGGTTACAGTGAGTTTAACACTGCAAGTCAACATTTAAGGTGCAGGGTTTGGGTGGGTTGAATGCTAAATGGCAAGTAGAAATTCTTTCTGATCAGAGTGGAGCATTAAGTGTTGCTTAACTCCAACTGCCACCTGTATTTTGTGCTGAAATAGTGAACATGTCTTCAGAAGTTTTGAGGTACTTACTTTTATCAAGCAATTTGTTATTGAATCAGTAGCCAAAATACAAGTATCTTACATTTTGGCTTGTCTTAATCGAAGCATAATCAGAACAGTGTTAAGAATTCAGCAGTTAGAAGAAAACCTTATGTACTTACTCTGACTGTTTGCAGCCCAAACATTTCTTTTGAATACTATCCTTCAACTTGCAAAGAACCAAGTCAGCATTGTATTGTTCAGTGCGGAAGACATTGTGTGTGTTCTGCAATAGAAAATAAAACCTTGTAAAGATCACAAGTAAATCATAAGCTTTGTTTTAAGATATTTTTTATGTAATCAAGAAAAATTAAGTTATCTCTGTAAGTATTAATGGATCACCTTAAACTATCTTCTTGGTGCGATTGATTTCTTTTATATGACTTATCAACCCCTTTGTGGGTTATTTAAATCTGAAACATATTTTGAAATGTAAGAATAATTTTTTTTTCTTTTTTTGCAAGTGAATATTGTATTAACAATCTTTTGGAGAAAAAGAATTTTCCAGATACATGGTCCTACTAGTTAATTCATAGCTTAAAGGTGTAGATGGGTTCATACCTTTCCCAAGAGTATTTGCACATAAGTGAATGTAAGGAACCTGACCAGAATTCAAACAACTCTCAACAATTTCTCATTCCAAGCACCTATATATTTCACCCCCAGCACATCCTGTCTTCTTGTAAGAAGAACACCAAATTCAAACTATAAACTACATGAAGCCTCACAATTTTATCAAATATTAACATCTTACTTTCCCCATCTTTTGACTTGTTGAATTCATCAATTTAAAGTTGGACACCTGGCAGAGAAATAGTTAAACTATTACTAATTAGTTCAATCCTTATTGGGTATTCTTCCACTCTATCCTTGTGCCGAAGCTAAAAATTAAATTTTTTTTTCAGTGTTCCACCTTATTAATAAATTCTTAAATATTTACTCTTAATATCTTATAAATCCTATGAATACCTCATGTTAATGTCTTACACATACCTCATGTTAATGTCTTACACATACCTCATGTTAATGTCTTACACATACCTCATGTTAATGTCTTACACATACCTCATGTTAATGTCTTACACATACCTCATGTTAATGTCTTACACATACCTCATGTTAATGTCTTACACATACCTCATGTTAATGTCTTATTTAACAAATTATGTGATATATTGTTTTTATCGTATAAATATTATAATAAATATTATATTTATTATCTATTATCTATAATAACATGTTTAACAAATTATGCGATATATTAATTATTTATACATAATGAATATCTTATGTTTAACAAAAGGCAGAGAGTCATTTATTTGTGTATCTTCCTTTAACCCGTTTTGTAGCTAATAACCATCCTGCAGAAGTTTCTAGAACTGTAAATATTTGCATTTTACTCTCTATTCAGATCTTAAATAAATACAAGTGTCCCCTATGTACCAAAACATGTAAAGAAAATTTCAAGATTGTAGTTGCTGTTTTCATTAAAGATCTTCCATAACGTTTGTCTGGATTTCTGGGATGAGGAGTTATCATTATTTACATTTGAACTAATATCCTTATCTTTGTTGTTGCTGTCACAACATTTTGGCTTGAAGGCACCGCAGCCAAACCATGATAACAGCGTAGATGAGCACAATAGCCTGAAAATAAATAATCTTTCATAATCTCATAGCCTCAATTCTGTCTTACATACACACACAAACACATCACTTCATATCAGACTCATCTAATCGTCCCATGGGAACCATCTTAAATTCTGATGAAAATTCAGTAGGTGATACCTTGGAGACAAATCAGTCCTGGAAATTTCAGTTTGATTGAACAAATGGTTCTAAATTTCTGATAAAATAAAATTTGCTTAAATTTGCATGTCACCAGCTGCAAGCAGAATTGTGCCAACCTTGGCATTTCATAGCTGTGGTATTTAAGATATCAAGCTGAAATTTTGTACCCTTGTAATTTTCCACCCATAGAAGCCATTTCCGGTTTCATTTTACCTCTTCTCTAAGTGTTTTAGAAGTTATGGATCCTTCAAAATGGGGAAAAAAATAGGGAGACATTAATTTTTGGCCAGCAATGGAAACTAAACTAAGGACATTAAAATAAAAATTCCATTGGATTATTTTCATTTGATGTATTGCCATGTGTAAAACAGAGTTTAAAAGCATTAAATACGTTTTCTGTAGAATAGTAAAACCAACATTTTACATGTTCTTTAAAAGCATGAGAAATAAAAGCAACTGTGAAAATGGCTCAGATTTTGCAGAATTATAGTTCAATCCATCCTCTTTTATTCCTGAAAATTCAAAAATTATTACTCTTATTAAAATTTGCCAAACTATTATGTAAAGTGACATGTTTCAGAGAAGAGAAATTTTGACCAAATATCAGAGTTTCAAGAAATTAAAGTATTCTAACTGTTGAAATCTATGTTCTGTTGACTTTAATAGAAGTTCTCATTTATAAAATATGTTTATCAATGTATTATTAGGATTTAGGCACTGCGAAATAGAATTATTTAAAAAAAAGAAAAGAAAAAAATGTAGCAAAGAGTTACCATACTTAATAGAAAAATTCATTTTAGATTAAATATTCACTATTTAATTGTGCTTGTTTAATGACTTGCCCTTTAGTTTTCTATGAATAGGAATTTACATACTTCTTCAGAAGGGGTCAGTACAAAAATTAAGGAATAAGTGAAAATGTTAGAGTAAGAAAAGGGTAATAAAAATTACAAGTTATTTCCAGATAAAAAATATTAATGGATTAACTTTATCCTACAAGTCAGAAAAACTTATTTTGTTGCAACTAACAAGCTTCTCAGAATCATTTTATTTTTCTATTTTAAACTTCAGAGCTGAACACATACATGTTATTAACAACATAAACAGGGGGAGGTATGTGTGTGTGTGTATTTTATATATATATATATATATATATATATATATATATATATATATGATTGAATAATTTACAGACATTATGTAAATTACTTTGGAAATGAAAATAAAACAAATTTAAACAGCTATAGCACATTTCTCTCATCCTTAAACATCAATACACGGAAGGTTATTTGTGAGACTGAACAGATTTTGTTAAAAATTAGCAGACATAATATCCGTAAATTATTCAATCAGACATGACTAAAAGAGAATTTGCTGCCTAAATACATACACACACACATATATATATATATATATATATATATATATATATATATATATATATAAAATATTTTTATTATAAGAGATTATAATGAAAACATTTTAATTCACTACACAAAAGCTTTCATGTTTCAATACTATGATTGTACTTCCTCGGGAAATGGTTAGTAACTGGTGATAAAATGATTTTTTAGGGAAATTTAAAAACAAATTGTTACCTCTTTTCTGAAAGTTAAAGGATGAGGCATAAGGTTAAAATTAAAAATATACTTGTGGGTATGTCTCGATTAACCAATTAAATATCAGATCTACACTAAATAGAAAAATATGGTCAGAGTGGGGAGGTGGGTGAGTTAATTTTTAATTTTTTTTATCACCAGTTACCAACCATCGCCTACAATCATAGTATGGAAGCATGAAAGCTTTTGTGTAGCAATTTAAAATGTTTTTATTATAATCTCTTATAATAAAAATATAATAATAATATTTTGCTCTGCTTTGTATTGCACACTTTTTTTTAAAAGTAAATGCTACGAACTGTGGATTTTACTCCATTTGGATATATATATATATATATATATATATTACGTGAATCATTCATATGAATAATTCGCGTAATATAAATTGAACCCGCACCACATAATTGATATATATATATATATATATGTATGTATGTATGTATACATACATACATACATACATACATACATACATACATAGATTTTAGGCAAGACCACAAACACTCAATATTTTGAGTGTGTATCTCTGCTCATTGGATGGACAAGGTTGTTCTTGTGTTTAATTACAGAATGTCTAATTTTTACTGCAAATATTGTATGTTGATAATTTTTTAATAAAATTTTGAATAAAAAATTTCTTTTCAAATACTCACTCACACACACACACTAGTATAAAGAGAAAAGAGCAATCATGAAGACAGTAGATAGTGATTGACATTGCATTTAAACTTTGCAGATTGTGTGTGTGTGTGTGTGTGTGTGTGTGTGTGTAGTGATTTTCCAAGCGTAACTTAGATGTAGCACAAGTCTGAAAGTAGGCGGCACCCAGTGAGGATTGAACTCACTACTCAGTCAATTATGACTGAGTAGTGAGTTTGATCCTCACTAGGTGCCCCCTACTTTTGGCAGGTCAGTCATTCAAAGTATGCCATTACAAAATCATCATATACAGTAGACTGTTGGTGTGACCACTGATGACTGAGCAGACCAGCCCCAGACAGACATATCCGATTGCATTGGGCACATAGCCAGGTTAGTACCTCATGGTAATTCAGGGATACCTTCCAAACCCCTCTCTTCAGTTCTGCATATTTTTGTGATGCCTCATGAAAGATCTTGAGAGTACTACCAAGATATACAAACTTGTCTACTTCCCCAAGTCGACTACCATCAACATAAATTGATGACTCTATATACTGAATTCCTTGGGCAGGTTGATACATCACCACTATCTTGTCAAGGCTGATGGACAGTCCAAAAGCTTTACATGACCCTGATAACCGTTCCATGAACTCCTGTGCATGTTGAATTGTGTATGTGACCAGGTCATAGTCATCAGCATAGAGAAGGTTGCGCACTAAACTCAAAAAGGCTTTTGTCCTTGCTGCAAATCTACATATGTTGAAAAGCTTGCCAGTTGACCTGTACCTTATCATAATAGCATCTTGGCAGTCCCCAAATGCATCAATCAGTACAATTGCAAAGTAGATAGAAAACAATGTAGGAGCCAGAAGATCTCCTTGCTTGACTCCATTTTCAAACTTGATGGGCTCCATAAGCACACAGCTAAAACTGACACAGTCATGGAAAGACCTTAAAATCTTGTGAAAGTTGGAGTGGGGGCAGCCTAATTTCAAGAGGATCTTCCAGAGACCAGCACAATTAACAATGTCAAAAGCCTTCCTCAGATCTACAAATCATTAGTGCCTACGCTCCAACAATGAACAATACCGACATTTTAAAGGCTCAGTTCTAGGAGTCCTTGAGAGGTATAATATACATGATTCCAAAAGATGATAGGATTGTCCTCCTCAGTGACTTCAATGCCAGAGTTGTTGCAGATTGTAAGACCTAAGGTGGAGTTTTGGAAAATATGGCGTTGAGAAAATCAACACCAATGGTTTAATGCTTCTTGAACTTTGCCCTGAGTTTAATCTTTTTATTTCCAGCACTCGATTCAAGCACAGGAGTGATCATGTTACTATGCGGATGCATCCTCATTGACGCCAGTGGCATCTTATTGATTATGTCACAGTCTGCAAGAGAGATATGCAGGATGTTCATAGTGCTAGATCTATGCATTGTGTGGATTGTTGGACTGATCCTGCCCTAGTGAGGGCCAAGATGAACTTTGTTCTTAAACCAGCAACTAGAAAAAACAATGACTGTGGCAAAACTGCACTCCCTGGAAACACAGAAACCACTAAAACAATGACTTACTGAAATCAATGATACATCTTCATTGGACTCCTTGAAGAAGAATTTATATGAAGTGGCTGAGGAAGTTTTGGGTAAAATGCCAACAAAACAGGTTTGATGAAAATGAAGATGCTATCAAGGTGATCATTGCAAGAAAGAATCAAATACAAAGTTCTGTGTTGCAAAAAGACATTCCCCCCACCAAAAAAAAACAAATATATAATATAATCACTTGATTGATGATTAGTAGGGATAATTCCAAGGAGGGTATAAATCCAAAGAGAGCTCAATGTAAGAACAGAGCAATATAATAATGAATACAGAATTCCCCAAAATCCATCAGGTCAGGTTATAATTTATCTCATGGACTTCAGACACCCTTCTCTTCAGACCAGTTTTACAATTTTTTTTTTTTATTTTGTTTTTGGATGTTTGGTTATATTTTATGAAGAGGGTCAGGCCAAGAATTTTTCAGCACCTCTCATATATAATGGAGGGAAAAAATATCATTTATCTAACTGTAATTATACATTTCTGAAGAGTAACAGTTGTAATTTTCAACCTCAAAGGTGTTAACTAAATGACAGAAAGGTTTAACAAATAACATCCATGTACCAAGGGAACCCAAGAGTTTTATCCAACTCCCATTTTATGGACACTACAGAATGGCCACTGAACTGATTCAATATTTCATGATATAACTTAGTCAAGGTTATTAAACTGAACATCTGCAGTCACTTGAAGATGGAGAAAGATTAGACACACTGCTTCCTCAATTACCTGGATATACATTTATGCAGGCAAATGTTTATATGATTAGGTGTGTATGTACATATTTTTATATCTGGGCACATAAATATATACAATTACAAAAACCCTCGTAAACGTTTATGTGCTTAAATCTAATATTCTTGTCTTTAATTCTACTAGTATTAACAGGCTTGTGTGACAATATATTCTTGCAGATAAAAATATATATATATATATATATAAAAATGCATATAATACAGGAGTGCATATGTTTGTTTATATGTACTTATGTTTACACAGATGTTCATACAAAAGGCAGACTATTGACACAAAAATACTGGCAAATAAAACCCACTTTGTTTTTAATGTGTTTAACATTGTCATAAAACCAATCAATTTATGTTAGAAGTGGGATCGCTACTCTATACTTAAATCTACCACTGCTGATATACTCCTACAACCTTATTACACAGTCCAAAGTGAGATTTGCACAAGGCTGCTCATCAGTACAACCAGTTATAAATGAAGTACAAGCAGGTGAGCCATTCATTACATCAGTAACATTGTGATAAAGTCAATGCTGAAAACAAATGCAACAATTCAATGTATGAAGTATAACAGTCTGAAATACAACTAGAGACCACAAGGTCCAGTTCAAATGTATCTGCTACAACCCAATTTGGACTAAAACAAGCTCTCATATCAATAAATACAATAAAGACGAAATGTCCAAGTAGTAATGGCACAGCAGGTTACTTGATAAAACAAATAAATAAATAGTGTCACCAAATTAAAAAAAAATAGTGTCACAAAAAATGTCACCAAGTTAAAAAAAAAAAAAAAATGTCAATGTCACATAAAAATATAAATAGCATCGCCAGCAAATAGTCACCAAAATTACTAAAAATAAGTGTCACAAAAAGTAATGTGACCAATTAAAATAATAAAGTGTCACCAAGTTAAAAAAATAAAAATATTACAAATATATATATATATATATATATATATATATATATATATATATATATATATATATATATACACATACACGGTATATTATGATTGCTCAAAATTCCATGAAAATTGACAACCATTTTGAGAAATTTTTTTCATCACTAATGAATGGTTAAATTCTCAATGAGACTCGATGCCTTAAACATCTCTTAGGTCTCAAGTTCAATCCACACTTCAAGTCAAACTATTATATCCAATTTACTGCCAAAGATGCTAGAAAAAGGGTTGGTTCATTCTATCACTCCAGTGGGTATTTGAGTCCTTTTGCCATGCTTTAAATTTACAAATGTCAGATAAGACCAAAAATGGAGTATTGCAGCTATATATGGGCTGGAGCTACTCAATCCTCACTTTCCAGTGTTGGTATTCAAAATCATTTATATGATATTGTAATGACTTATTTTCCACTCTGCAATCTCTTTCCCCACAGACACAATGTTGCAAGCCTGCTGCTACATCATCACTAATTTCTTGGCAGGCATTAGAGATGAGCTCCACCATTCAAGGCCTTTACAGTTAGGACATGCCTTGCCACTTCCATGGAGCTGAATTGTGCTCATTTCCTTTGTGTTCTAATTGTAAATTTTTTCCCCCCAAGAACTTTCACTTTGTGGAACAGACTTATACATGGTTGTTTCCATGAACATTTCAATCTTGACCTCTTCAAACTTCAAGGGTCAATCATCATCTTTTCTCCTAATCTTCATTTCTTACCACCTTCTCTTCCATTCATATTACACACCACATTCCTTATTATCAGTTTGTTGACTATAACCTTCCACTTTCTGTGGATCTCAAACCTTTTAGTGGTTGAAATTGTGTGTTGTGTGTGTGTGTGTGTGTGTGTGTGTGTGCACATGTGTGTGTGTGTGTGTGTGTGTGTGAGTGAATTAAAAAAAATGTTCAAACAACTTATCTCATGACCAATTAAAGAGTTCTGTGTAACTCCGGAGTCGGTCAAGAGATAAGATATAACTGTAACATGAGACATGTTGAAATGGCTAGATGTAACCATAACTAACAGTTTCATCTATCACATTTCTCACTTGCAGAACTCTCTTTCGGCTTCTTGCTTCCCAGTCAACTTTGATCTTCAAAAATTTAAATGCAATGTCAATCATTATCTTCTGTCATCTTAATTCTTGTTCTTTTATTGTTCTCTCTCCTTAATAGTAGTTTTTCTCATTCTCTAACACTCAGTAACCCCTTGCATCCTAGTGGCTTTATTGCTTTGCTTGGGGGTGAAACGATTATAGAAAAAAAAAAAAAGAAAAAAAAGTTGCTTGAACATTTAACTGATTTCTGTTGCTCTGCTTATATACTGAGCACTTTTATGGCAAAAATTCTACTGGCCTTAAGTTTAAATTTAAGTGGATTGTTAACAGCATATCAACTCTTTAGAGTCATTTTATGCCAAAACAGATTTATTTTGGTTTATATTTAGGGAAAATGGACAATCTTTGTTTTGTTTTTCCTTATTTTTTTTATATTTTCAGATATAATCCAACTGATTTCAGGAATATTATAATTCTAATTTAATATTTTCAAATAGTTCTTTTAAGCTGTTTGCCTTGAAGAAATTGTGTCTTTTAGATCAATGCCTTCAATTAGAAAATGTTTTAGCATATATTAGTTTGGCATGTAGGACATCAAGGTGGTTCTTTTTGTAAGAAAGAATGCATAATTTTAGTGTGACCTATTCATAGTTGTGTTATAGTAACTTCTTACCATCGAGAATTTCCATAATGGCAGGGTTTCTTTCCTGAGTGTTGATAAAACTGTATTTAGTTTATTTTGAGTTTTTCTGCTCCATTGTTCTTGCCAATGATTTTGCATGTGTTTCTTAATGGTTTTAGGTCAGTCTATGGGATTTGGAAATATTCAAGAACTAGTCTTAATGCTTGTTTAGCACTTTTGTCTGCTCTATCATTGCCCTTAATTCCTACATGGTTAGGAATCAAGATGAACAGAAGTTTTTGGAAAGTAGAGATGGCATGGATTTTTTCCAATACTTTAGCTAGCAAAGGGTTTTCCAGATTTTTCTTTGGTGATCACATCGAGGGCTATATCACTCTGGCTTCTGCACTAAATATGGAAGCTTCATTTGTGAGACGTTTTTTTAATTGTTGCATTATTAAAAATAACTGCATGTCCTACTCTATTGCTGTCTTTGTAACCATCAGTACAGATGTGCACATATTCTGGATACTGTTCTCTAATGTTTTGAAAAGAGGCTGAATTTGTATTTTGTTTTGAGCTCTTTGGTCTGCCTTGTTGTCCAAGGTGGGATATTCGGTATGGAGGATTTGTGAATATTTGTTATGGGTATTGCTAGCCTTAAAATACCCCTCACCCCCAAAAAAGTAATAGGCTTTGAAGACCATAACTGCCAACCACTTCCCATTAATCCAACTATAGAGTGTTGTGACATATCCCAGAATTTCTTACTTTTGGTCAAAAGTCCCCCCGGAAGAAAAACTTGCCAGTCTGAAAATCACACTCAAATGAAATGTAATGTATTTGTCTTAATTTAATATTATTTTCTCTTGATTCTCTGTAATGTCTTCCTACTTTTGCTTGAACGTTTATTTATGCTTTTATTTATTGGGGTTGCAGCATTTAATGAAGTTTTTTACTTTTGGGGGCTTACTGACTGGGGATTATATGAACCAATTTGAAAGAGTTGGTATTCAGACTTTTTTTTTTTTAATTCCCCCATGCACAGACATGTATACTACTACTCCTTCTCTTGAATAGGAGTAGAGGCTCATAGCTGGTTTCCTGTTTAGCAAGGGTTTCCAGGTTCCCTTCTTTTTCTCTGCCTTTAATAGTGGAGCTGTCATGAATTTTTTGCAATATGCATGGATGGTGCCTACGTCTCTTCATACTGAGGGTTCTGGGTTGGCAGTTTTCTGGTTGCTGCTCCCGATTGGTAGTTAGGAGTCGGGATTCTTGCATGGCGTCTTGAGAGGCTGCTCCAATCAACAGTTGCATAATATTGGGATTCTTGCAGTGCCATGTTGCACATAAAAGGGTGTTCCTGCAAGCAACTCCAGTAGGCAACCCCTATACTATGTTGCAGTCTGCACCAATTCCTTTCTTGCACGTTACATTAGACAACCAACTGCTACTAATGACTATAAACAACTAAAGATATAAACCTAAACCAGCTCAACAAAAAACATCTAAACTCCTTAACCTTTCTTTCTCCAACATTCATGGCATTTGTACCAATTTCTGCAGTGTGAAATCTTTCCTCTCTGAAAAGTCTCCAGACATCCTAGCTCTCTGTGAAACTAATCTTAACTTTTCAACCCCATCTTCTGATTTCTCGATTCCTGGCTACTTTGCTCTCCTTAGAAAGGGACTCTAATGTCCACATGCATAGCCTGGGAGTTTATGTTTGTTAACATCTCCCGCTGACTAGGGAACTCTCTCTTGAATCTCCAGACCAGTCTTACATGTGTCTCAGTCTCTCTCTACTTAACTTGGTCAACTATCTCTTCTTTCTTTACCAGTCCTCTTCCTGTCAAGACTGTTGCATGTTAGATAGTATTTAAGATAATATACACAAGGCCATCTCCTTACACCCGTTTGCAAATATATTTGTATTCGGTGACTTTAATGCCCACCATATCAGGTGGCTTAAACACTCTGCCACTGACCTCGCTGACATCCAAATCCTTAACTTTTCAATCACTATTGCAAGTGGTTGATTTCTCCATGCATTTCCTCAGCAACCCTAACAGACATGCTTCTCTTCTCGATCTCTTTGTTACCACTATTCCTGACTATTGTCGTACTAGGCAGCTCTGCCCTCTTGGCAACTTTGATCATGCAGTTGTGTTTATGAGCATCTCTTTCCACTCCCCCACCAGCCAAGAACCTACTACCAACAGAATATCTGTCTGTTATCAATGAGCAGATTGGGACTCATTCTGTGATTTCTTTGTGACATCCCTTAGCATGTCCTCAATGAAGCGAAGTTACTGTCTGCTGATAGAATGAACCAACATAAGCAACTTACAAGTTCGGTTCAAGAGATTATTGGTGGCTCTGCAAGAGTGTGCAGAACACCACCAAATCCTCAATCCCTCCTCTATTCAATCAGCAGATAAAGTTGAATGCTTTGCTCAGAAATTATTTTCCAACTCATCACTCAACTGATTTGAAGTACCCACACCTGATTTTCAAAAAGAACTGAGGCTCTACTGAGTGATATGCACATTTATTTTTATGTGAGCCACCCCAAAGAAAATTTCTTTTTTTCCAATAATGTAAAGATGATAATTTATTTTTTTTTACTATGAAAATGTATTGCCACTAATTTCTTCTAATGTATTTTTATATTTTCCTGTTTTGAACCCAGTTTAGGGGTTAACTATTTCCCCATAGCTGGGACCCTAACAGATGCTACCACCCTGGGGCAGAGTGGACATGGGAACAACAGCAATTAAGATATATTCAAAGTTGTAGAAATTTCTGGTATCATATCTGAAGATAGAAGGTAGACCTTACTATTCCTGAGACAATGTTTAAATACTAGATAATGAACATTGACAACATTATACTTTACACATGAACTCAATAAAATTAATTTATTCCTTAATCTTTACACAGCTAAGTATAAATGTTTTTCATTGTATTTCACAGCCTGTAATCCTATTAATCTGTTAAGTCTACTGAGATATTCTGCTGCTTGCAACCACCTCGATTGGCATGTAAAATTTGTGCCAAGACAGAGAAACAGTTGGCCACTAAAAAGTAATGGGAATTCATAAGTACATATAAAGGTGAACGGGATGTGTTGAGATTTCTAAGGTAATAGGATGCACTACTTATATACAATCGAGATCAATAAGCATTCATGGTGGATACAAATAAAGTGGGTCTCTTAATTTTCAAAATTTTATTAAACAACCCCCTCATTTATTAGAGATGCAAATGTGTATGTGTATTATTTTTGACAAGAGAGACCCACTTCAATACTGCGTGTTCTAACACTTGAAGAAAGAAAATTAATAAAACATAACACGAACGAAACATTAAAGGATAATAAAAATAAAAACTCACTTTCACTTTACGAGGACCATGACTGACAGACCTGCTTCTGGGGCTGAACATTTTGAATACTTTCTCCAAACTTCCAAACATGGATCCCTTGAAAGACTTGCGCTCTGTGCTGCGCTGAAATCCAGACTTATGCAAATCTGTATCAACCGAAGAGGCCCTGGCGTGAAAAGAAAAAGAAATTAAAAACAGGCAAACATTTTAGAAAAGACCAAAGTTTCTGCAAAGCATACTTTAAGACCTCTTGTTCTAAAAGCATCAGCTGTTATATGCTGACATATAGTGCGTCATTGTGCCTCATCTTCCATTCAAGATTAAGTCCCTAAAAAATACCAATATGAGGTGAAACAATGTTTGTGTAAAATCATCAAATGAGTTGCATTTGTTTCAATATTTTATGCAATTACTTTCAGCAAATAAGTTCAGTTATTATTACTGTCATGTTCATAAATTTGTGTTCCTATACAAAGGAAGTCATTGATTGGGACGGGGACTTTTAATAACAAACAAAATAGATAAGAAATTGGAACAATTTAAATTGTTATAAACAATTACACATTATAAAAATACCTGGAACTTTGATTATAATAAGTGGATCATTTTTAATTTATTTTAAAGAGCTTGGGACCAACAGATTTTGATAATAAACATGATTAAATAGATTCCTCTGAACTTATAAATTAAAGAAGTATGGCTGTTATGTCAAAAACTCCTTTACATTGTTTTTTATTTTAATTGTTCTTTAAATAAAATTGAAACTTTAGTTAGTTAATGATAAATGAAACAAGTGAAAAAAATTTTAATCACACTCCAATTTGTATAATATGAACTGCTATTAACTGAAAATTGATGCCAGGATTTAAGAAGATACTTCTTGGAAGACAAATTTGCAAAATCTTTCTTAATTGATAATCATTTTTTTGTTTTTCTTTTCAAATTTATTGACATGTAGATTTTGTAAAGTAAAAAAATTCTTTTAACTTTACAAGATAATCAAAAACTTTAAAAAAAAAATTGAAGAAAATGAGAACTGTAGAATAAAAACAAAAAATCCATACACTCATTATTCATCTCAATATTAATTACAATACTACAAAGAAGATTGCTCCAAAAGTATTCTATATTAAGACGTCTGATCATTATTGACATTTTTGAAAAAAAAAAAAAAAATGCTTAACTGTTTAAAAAAAAAAAATGCTGCAATCTAACAACTTTTAAGAAAAATTCAAACTTTCTTAATCATATATTTGGGTCTGAATATTTGAGACAAGAAATTATCCCTATTATAAACTGATCTATTTGGACTAGATAGCCACAAAGATAAGGAGATTAGTCTGAACAAGTCAGTATCTCATAATTTCTGTAAGCAATAGTTTGTCATCTCAACAGATGTAGTTTATTGTTCAACCTTCATTCTATGTACAGTGTCCCTTTACAACATAGGCAATCATGGCTCTTCACAACTTCCTATCCTTTGAAGTACTTAGTAATATTTGTGTTTTTATTATCCCTCCCACTGTGTTCTGATAAGCTTGTTAAGTAGGTTACTGTTTCCCTTGCCTTCAATATGTCCTCCAAGACTTCTCTCCTCATTATAAATGCATAAAGACTTTACTGACAATTTGCAATTTGGCTTAAAGATAATATAACAAATAATCCAAAGTGTTTTCACTGATAATATGAAATATATATTTAAGATTTCCATTTAAGAGGCCCTCTTGTAATTTTTAATGGCTCTTTGAACCAGAAGAACTAAGCATTTACATTATTTACATTGTTTGGACTGTTGTTCTCATCTTTATTGCCATATTCACAATGTCTCAGCCATTGTACACTCCAGACTTCTTCAGTTGATTGGAATTTTGATCCGAACCTTTTATTTTGTCCACCGGGGTAGATTGCTCTAGTTCTACATCCATTAAAATGCACATTACTAAAGCCAACCCTATGGCTGAGACACAAAGATGACACCTTCATTGGCCACACCAGGAATAGGTCCAGCTACTACTGAACCATGTGGACTCGCATTCTTGGATGTATTAATATCTCGAACAGAGCATGGGTTCAAGACATTTGCATACCACAAACCAACATTCACCAGACAAGATCTCAACTTCAACTCCCACCACCCATATAGTGTAAAGAAAGGGATCGTCCGCTGCTTACAACATTGAGCAAAAGTCATAAGTGGTGACCCAGAGACGTATGAACAAAGAAATGGTCAGTATAAGCAGTACCCTACAACATGGCAGCAGTTCCGACAAACTGGGATATAAAATAGTACAAGAGGATAACACTCAGAAAACAGCTTTGGTCTGCTTATCCTATGTGAAGAGATTATTAGAGAAAATACAAAAGATCTGTGGTTCATATAACATCAGGACAGCCTTCAAAAGTGGTTCAACACTTCACAGACACTTCTTCCAAGTAAGACCCCCCACACCACACACAAAGCGGAGAACATGATTAAGGACTGTGTGTACACCATCCCGTGCAGCTGTAGTAAGAAAGTTAAAGGAGAAACAGGTCACCCCCTTCAGATGAAACTGCAAGAACATCGTAAAACTGTAACATGCGGGGGAAATAGAAAAATTAGGTGTAGCTGACCACATATAGAGTGAAAATAGAGATCACCACCCCTTGTGGGATGAGGTTGAAATCACTGGAAAATACGAAAATCAGCAGATATGCTAGGTCACATAATCTCCTAAGCTGGCCAAGCATAGAAATGAATACAATATTGGAACCAGTAATATGGAGTGCTTAGAGAAAAGCAAAAATAATAAAATTGCAATAAGAGCTCTGGTAAAAAAATGTATTCTGAGACATTAAGTTTATAAGTCTCAAACATTCATACACTGATGTCCTCAAGGACACAAGGTCCATCTTTATTTAAAGATTTTTTTTTTCCACAGAATTGAAAGGAATATTTTTTTTTAAAGGATCATATTAAGTGCAAATGATAATCAAAAAATAATTATCTCAAAAGTATTTAATCAAATACTATGAATTATTGTTGAATATTACAGAACTAATGTTCTACAATTGTTAAAAATAAGAAAAATAAATAAAAAAGTGTTTTTACTTAAAAGGCAAATAATATATGAAGTACTGTTGGCTAATTTTCTTCTCATGACATGGCATACATTTATAAAGTTGTTTTATCAGCCAAAAAGAAATATCAGCACTTACTTGCTAGATTCTGAGACTGGAGTCAAGAGTGACAAGTTATGGAGTTGGGAGTCAACTGATCGAGAGGGAGAGAGCACAATTGATGGTTTTGCCTTGGATATTGGAGATGATGCTTCAGCTATATGAAAAAAAATTTCAAAAATAAGTATTTCATTATTCAGGTTTAAAACAAGAAGAAAACAATGAATAATATTGTACTTTTTATTGAACATGTGAAGGAATGGTTTGGCACACTCATACTTCTGTGTAGGACTCGAAGTGCAGAGCTTTCAAAATTGAACAATGTAAAACATTTCCAACAAATCAACCTACATTAAACAATAAAGATTTTTCAGACAATCAGTGAAGAAATGAATGTTGGAAAGATCAATAGGTAAATAGAAAAAAAATACTGATGTTTTTTGTCTCTTGCACAAAGTAGTTTTTAATGACTAAAGGAAAAAAAAGTTATCTAATCAAATTATTTGTGATTGATTTTTGTTTCTTCTTTTTGATCAAAACTTCAAAAAAGAATATTGAGAAATATAAAAGATTGAACACTAAAATTAATTTACCAAAACAAAATAAGTAAATTAAAAAATTTATCAAAAAATAAGAAGAAACAAAAAAGGAAATTGTTCTTTTTCTATTTATAAAATGTTTAGGCCACCAAAATGTGTGATATATCTTAAATTGCTATGTTAACCTTCCGTTTTTCCAACAAATTACTAAGTTCATCACTCATTACAATTTATTAGCACCTGGCATTTAACACTGGGAAGGCATTTTCTTCAATTAGCAAGAATAGTGTCCCTTTCTCTCCAAAAGTTTCATTGTATATTCTTTTATGTGTTAGTGTGAATCTGGTTACATTGGACACACCTCACAGACATTGGAGAGTATGATTAAGCAGCATATTCCATTTGGGATCAGGAATGGCTATCATCTCATTAATAATCCTGTTTGCGCTAACACTTTTTCAAATGACAGTTTTAAAATTTTAAGTGTTGCACAATCATCATTTCATTGGGAAGATCCTTGAATCACTATATTACTAAATAATAACCATCTCTCTGTAAGCAAAAAGACGTTCTGTATTCACTTAAACTACCAGGTATTACTTAAGTAAGCCTACAATATTACTTTCTCATTCAGTTATTTTATTCTTTTTAAATAATTAGATGAAAAATAAAGATTAAAATGTTTTACAATCTTTTTATTGGTAATATCATTTTAGTGTTTAATCTTTTCTATCAACCAATGACCCTGTAATAAGAGTTATTTTTTTTAATCATTTCACCCCCAAGCAGGGCAATAAATCCACTAACATGCCAAGTGTGAAAGAATATGAGAAAAAAATTATCAATTAGAGAAAAACAATAAAAGGAATTAAGATAGAAGATAACAATTGACATTGCACTTAAATTTTTGAAGATTAAAGTTGACTGGAAAGCAATAAACCAAAAAAGAGATCCACAAGTGAGAAGTGCTAGAGAAGAAACTTTAGCATAGAACTTATGGGTACATCTAGCCATTTCAACTGTAAAATGATGAAACCTTACTGCCAATCTAGTACTGCACTTAAATACATCAAGTCAAGGTACCACAGAGGAAAGTTCATCAGAACAACTACCATGAAAATATTACATTCCAACACTGGGAAAGTGACTGAAGCCAAGATGCCAGGTAAGGATCAATAAGATTGCAGATTCTTCTTTGTATTGTATCAAGAATCTCTAAATACATAACAGAAGAACTACAGAAAAAAGGAGAAGCAAAAGAAAAAAAGAAGCACAAAATTTTTAAAAATAGCAAAAACCAAAAAAGCTGTTCACTTAAAAAGACTTATGATTTTTCTTCATTTTTTCCCCCTCCTTAAGAAATTAAGGAAATTTTTTTTTTTTAAATTTTAACATTTGTCTGCCTGTGTTTTATTTATATTTTGTATCACCAAGAAATTATTCAAATAATCATTTTAACGCAAACAAAGAGAAACTGTCTTTTTGTCACCTGCAGGACACACAATACTCACTTTTCCCATCTAAAATTTGTTGCAGCTGTTTACCCATCAAAGGAGAGCGATTGTGTTTTGGGGTCCTCACCGACTTGCTGTTTGCTCTGGAACGGGGTGTGGCCACAGAGTAAGGAATTGCAAATGTGTCATCAGTTTTATGTGGAGTCTCCAGCAGATTCTCTTTGTTTTCTTTTCTTCTCGGTGTCTTGGGGCTGGCTGTCAAATCACGACTTGGCTTCCTCTTTGAGTTGGCTTGATTATCTCCGTTTATCGGTACAATATATGTCTCTTCTAAATGAGACATGACTTGGTTGTATTTGTTCTTTTTGGTTGAAACCCTTGCATTCATTGACCACTCGCTGGCAGGAACGTCCTTTATGATGTTCTTGATGGAGGTTGGTGTGTGCTCAAAATGGTATGGAACTGGTTCTTTCAGATATCTGTCAGATAATTTGGCCACCACAGGATTCGTTTCGGTGTTATTGCTATTCCAAATCTACAAAGTAAGAAACAAAAAGTAAAAGGATTAGCACTAAACATCCAACTTGTTTTTAATACTAAAGTTCACCCAATACAAGGCTCAAGAACCACCCAAGGAAGCAAATGAAGTGTGTGATATGAGTGAAAACAGAGATATTAGGAAATTAAGCTTATGAAGATAAGGAGGATAGATAATGATTGACACTTGACTTGAACAGGTTAAGTGTTCATGATTGATTGTTTTTTATGGCTTATCAACCTTTTGCAGGTTATTTAAAGCCAGAAAATATTTTTAGATTGTAAGAATTTCTTAGAGATAATAATTTATTGATACAAGTCCTACTAATTAACGCATAACTGGAAATGGGGGAGAAGAGGTGATTCATACCTTTTCTAAGGGTAATTGCATTTAAGTGAATATAATGAATTTGACAGGAAATAGAACTCTGCTCTCTGAATTCCAATTATGCATTATACCACCCACACATCCAAGCTTACAGCGCCTGGTATTCCCAAGCAGTAAGTGTTCAGGGACACATCCATGTAGGAGTAACAGTTATTGGGAAAAAGCTGTCTAAATAGAACTTCCTCCATAGATTTAAAATATAGAGGAAAGGAGGGTGATTCAACTCCGTGACAGTAGTATAGTGTGTCCTAGCTATAAAGGTGTAAATTGGTTGAACTAAAGAATGGACCTCATCTAAACATTTGCCACAGAAATAGCAATACTGTAGTGATACATTGCATCTGTGGGATAGAGGCTGCAGAGTGGAAAACAAGCCTCCTACCAAAATATCATGTAAATGATTTGAACTATTAAGACTGGAAATTAAAAAGCAAATTAATCAAATTTTTTTGTTGTTGTCAAATTGCTTTGTTTCCAAACTTTAAGGAATATTATACAGTTAGACATGAAAACATTTTAACATTGAAAAATAATATCTTCAGTTTACATTACACTAACTTATAAAATTTGTTTTATATATGTACGAGGGTCATTCAATAAATAAGGTGAATTTTTCGAGATGCACAAAGTTTAAAAGTGACGAGGAAGTCAAAAGTGTTGTAAGCGACTGGCTGAGACATCAGTCCAAAGATTTTTATGCTGAGGAAATACGGAAGCTTGTGCACAGATGGGAAAAGTGTGTGACAGTGCTGGGAGACTACGTTGAAAAAAAAAAAAAAAAAAAAGTAAGCTTCTATCTGTATTAGAAGTCCTGATACCGAAAAATTCACCTTATTTATTGAATGACCCTCGTATTAATAAAACTAACTTCTAGTTGATGCACCAATTTTACAGCTTATTTGACATAGGTCTCAAAATAAGTTAAGATAAAAAATAGTGTTAAAAGCACTTAATAACACTTAAAAGCACTTATTTGAAGTCCTAAAAAAAATACAGTGGAATTTCCCCCATTATATAGTCTAATTTATAAAAGAAAAAGTGAAAAAAAGAAAAGAAAGAAAAAAAAAAAAGAAAAAATGTCAGAAAAAAAAAGAAAAAAAAGTGAAAAAAAATTTTTAAAAAGTGAAAAAAAATGAAAAGAAAAAGTGAAAAAAATGAAAAAAAAGAAAAAGTGAAAAAAAATGAAAAAAAAGAAAAAGTGAAAAAAAAGAAAAAAGTGAAAAAAAAATGAAAAAGAAAAAGTGAAAAAAATGAAAAAAAGAAAGTGAAAAAAAATGAAAAAAAAGAAAAAGTGAAAAATGAAAAAAGAAAAAGTGAAAAATGAAAAAAAGAAAAAGTGAAAAATGAAAAAAAGAAAAAGTGAAAAATGAAAAAAAGAAAAAGTGAAAAATGAAAAAAAGAAAAAGTGAAAAATCAAAAAAAGAAAAAGTGAAAAATGAAAAAAAGAAAAAGTGAAAAATCAAAAAAAGAAAAAGTGAAAAATGAAAAAAAGAAAAAGTGAAAAATCAAAAAAAGAAAAAGTGAAAAATCAAAAAAAGAAAAAGTGAAAAATCAAAAAAAGAAAAAGTGAAAAATCAAAAAAAGAAAAAGTGAAAAATCAAAAAAAGAAAAAGTGAAAAATCAAAAAAAGAAAAAGTGAAAAATCAAAAAAAGAAAAAGTGAAAAATCAAAAAAAGAAAAAGTGAAAAATCAAAAAAAGAAAAAGTGAAAAATCAAAAATCAAAAGAAAAAGTGAAAAAAAAACCCAAAAAAAAAGATAAAGTGAAAAAAAAAAACCAAAAAAAAAGATAAAGTGAAAAAAAAAACCAAAAAAAAAGATAAAGTGAAAAAAAAAAACCAAAAAAAAGATAAAGTGAAAAAAAAACCAAAAAAAAGATAAAGTGAAAAAAAAAACCAAAAAAAAGATAAAGTGAAAAAAAAAACCAAAAAAAAGAAAAAGTGAAAAAAAAAAACCAAAAAAAAGAAAAAGTGAAAAGAAAAACCAAAAAAAAAGAAAGTGAAAAAATAACCAAAAAAAAGAAAAAGTGAAGAAAAAAAAACAAAAAAAAGAAAGTGAAAAAAAAAAACAAAAAAAAGAAAAAGTGAAAAAAAAATATCAAAGAAAGAAAAAGTGGAAAAAAATATCAAAAAAAGAAAAAGTGAAAAAAAAATATCAAAGAAAGAAAAAGCAAAAAAAATCAAGGAAAGAATAGGAAAACAAAAGAAAAGAAAGAAAGCAAACAATTACAAAGGGCTACCTTAGGCTGTAAGGGGAGCAAGAGACGTCTGGCATCATGTAAGTCTAATGGTTGATTTTTATATTTTTTCTCCAAGAGAAGGAAGTAAGTGGCTGTAAGATAATCATATTTCCACTGAAATAAAAAGCAAAATGAACACCTTTTAAAAATGTGAAAATTAAATATATAAAAAAAAATACAGACAAGGAACAAAAAGAAAAATATACCCAAAGCAAAGTTAAAAAAAAAAAAAAAAAAAAATGTCAAGAACAGGTTAAAAGAAAAATGGTTATCAAATATTATAGACTTGTCTTTTCGAAAAGTTTATATGCATAATTTCACATGTGCACAGAAAGACAGAAATTAAGATATCAAAGTAAAAACCTTATCAAAAATCAAAATCAGAAATTTTATTTAAAATTCATGGTAAAAATACACAAATTATAAACTATTGAGAGAAAAATATTTTTTCCATACCAAACCTTCTGCAAACTTTGCAATCGTAGTGAAAAGAGAGGAATAATGTGTTGCCAAAAACTATATATGTGTGTGTGTGTGTGTGTATTAGCTTAAAAGCTGCCCTATTGAGTGGCATATAAGCTAGCAGAGGGCTCTTGGTTGGCCCTTCATCACAATATGTAGGGAGGAGTAGATGCGACAGGTGACAATAAACTACAGAAGAACACAAAATTGATTGCAGCATTTAAGTATTGCATTAATGTTTAAGCTTACTTTTTAAAAGTTCAATGATAATTCGTCTGCCACCACTTAATTCAAAGACAATTTGATTGTACGTAGTTTTTTACTTCCATACAATTTTTTTTTTTTTTTTTTATTTCATGGATGACTTTCACTGGAATTCGCAATTAATTTCAATTATTCCCAAATTTATTTCCAAGTTATAAAAATTGTTATCATACAAAAAACTTTGTCACAAGAAACAATCACAGTAATGAAAACTTGGGAATCCCAAATTCCAGGATTGCAGGTCCAGATCCAGCTCAGAATGTTTTTAAAGTCAGCCTGAACTGATATTACGATATTAGTTCAGTACTCTTTCCTTTGCTTCTAACAAAATGTTCCTTAATATTTTGCTTAGCTTTTGGAAGGCTTCTTTTGCTATCCAATCCACCGCACCTTTGGATTTCAGTGTTGCACTTTCCGTGTGCTGTTAAAACACTTCCCAGATATTTAAACTGTTGTATTTGTTGGTATCTCCAATTTGTAATTTGCATGTTGGGCTGTTATTTTTGCTAACCATGCATTGCCTTCTGACAATTGATGTTTAGTCCTTTACTCACTTTCCTTTGCCACCTTCTCTAGTTCTTGTAGTTTTGTTTCTGTGTCTGCTATCAACACTATGTCATCTGTACATCTTATGTTGTTAAGATTGTGGTCACCAATAATGAATCCATGGTCAGTCAGTCAGTTATGTGCCATGCATGATATACACTTAGGTGATCATGTATCTTTTGATACATGACTGACGAGGCAGATTTTTTCCCGCAATAGGTTTCCATTTCTTTCTGCGGTAGACCAGTTGTCATCCAAGCTTATAGAACCCAGTCTGTCCTGCTGTTTACCCATAGCTGAGGGAGAGAAGATTCATACCTTTCCCAAGGGTATTAGCACATAAGTGGAATTTGAACTCAGCTCTCCAATTTCTCAATCCAAGCCACTATCCATTACTCCACCATGCCTCCTTGGTAGGACTTGTAATTCTCTCAGAATCACCTTACAGGTTGAATAAGTTCAGTTAGAAGACACATACATGTCTTACATCTTTTTCTATCTTTGTATATTTACTGAATTCATTTTCTATCCATATGCAGCCAGTTTGATGTTCTGGACTATTCTAATATCATTCCCAAATATGTCAAGGTTAACAACCAGTTCCAACAGTCTTTTGTAACATGCTTTTGCAAATGTTGTCAAACAATAAATCTAAAATGTCCAAATTCCTTACTAGTGTGTTCCTCACTGTATACTATGTGACTAATGGCCTTGCACCAGTTAGATTATTCCAAATAAATAAATCTAGAAGATTTTCACCTGAACAATGAAGTGAAATAAACGCGTAAAAAAATAAATGCACAAAGGAAAAAACAGAAATTCCTTTCTCATCAGGTATTCATAGCAAGCTAATAAAGGCAGCATAAAAAGTACTTTGTTTTATTAAGTTGTACCAGCCAATTAGAATTCCCAATGAGTAAAAGAAAACAAAGCATATTGTAATAGTTGACCCCCAGCAAGACGACATGCCCCCACCGCACCCAGCTGCAGTGAACCTAACCAAGGCAGAATGTCATTGCTTTTTTTTCCACACTTGATATCAAAAAGAATCCAAACAAGCAAAATGTATGAACACATCTTGCAGGATCTACATACCCAGCCCTGTTTTTTTGCCTGTTCTCTCCACTTCCAAACTTGGACGGAAGTGGAAGAGGGGGTGGAGGATACTTACTACTTACACCCAAATTCTGCCAATTGCTCGTGACAACATTTAGTACAGCATTATATCCTTTTTGATGAGGCATTCATCAGCAGATAACATCAAAAGGCCAGAACCTAGGAGTCTGCAAAGATAGCATCACCAACTAATTTGTGATCTATATTTTTTTTTGCTTCATTCTTTGAGAACTATAAACATTTACCCAGAGACAAAAAAATAGGAGAAGAAAAGCACCTAAGCTTAATAGAGTCATATGAATGTACCATTTGTATATAAAGAAGGAGAGGAAAAAAAAGGCAAAGAGAGAGCAAGGAATAGTGGCGATGTTGCCAAAGTCACACTTAATAGAAACATTTTCTAAAGAAGAGAAACAATCAAAATATAAAACAAGATTCAAATAAAAATACAGATGAAAAAAGAAAAAAAATGAAGCCAATGGTGGGGGCAAAGACAAAAGATTAAAAAAAAAACAAATCAATGGAGAAAAAAAAAAAACTTTTTTTAAAGTTATGAACAAAAGAGGTACCAAAAGAAGATGGGGACAAGTGAAATAAAGGGCAATAAAAACAGATTTAGGGTGGCGTGTAAATTTGGAGAAAGTAAAAGGTAAGAACCAAACAGTTCAGGGAGAAAATACAAAAAGGCACTAAAGAGAAGGGTGAGATAAAACAAAATTAAAATAGGCAGAAGACAAAGAAGAAAAAAGAGGATAAAGAAAAATATAAAAAAGAACTCAGTGGGAAAGAAAGACAGGAAAAAAGAAAAGTGGGGGGAAGGAAGATGAGGAATAGGAAGAAGAAAAGGAGGAAGGTGTGAGAAGAAAAGAGGATAGGGATGCGAAGAAAAAGGAGGGGAATACAGGGAAGAAAAGCAGGGAATGGGGGGGATAATGAGGATGTGAGGGGGATATAATGGATGGGGAGAAAAATGACAAAAGCAGAGGGAAGTACATGAAGAAAAAGAGAGTGAACAAAAGAAAAAGGAAACAATTGGTGGGGAGAATATTAGCATAATACGAATGTGAAAACAAAAAAAACAAAGAAAAAGAAGAGCAGGAAAAAGAAGGAAATTAATATCATATCAAAAGCACATTACCTTCAGTATAGACCAAATGGAAAAATAACCTGTTGAAAATTTCAAGGGAAAAAAGGCACTTTAACCCATTAGATGCTGAGATCATATCACAAAAAGCCAAATTTAGTAAGAGAAGAAAATGTTTCTAAGAAATAAAGGATAATTTATTAGGACAGAACTTTGTAGATAGATCAAGATAAGTCAATGGCTACATGCAGGAATCAAGAATGGTTGGCAGAATCCACACACACATTATATATATATATATATATATATATATATATATATATATATATATATATATATATATATATAAAATAAGAGAATCCCAAAATTATACCGAAGTAAAAAGATGACTTGATTGAAAGGCCTACAGTTCTAATGACACAGAAAGTAAAGCAAAAACCGTACCTTTTAAAGAGAGAGAGAGAGAGAAATATTGAATAGTTAAAAAAGTCGCGGTTAAATTTTAGAAATAAATTATTCTGTTTAGTACAAATAATACAATAAAAATTTAAATTGTGATTTACACTGACTGAACTGAGCTATGCACAAAATATGAAAACTTGAAAAATATATTCTATTCTTCTATATGCTATGTCTCTTCAAGACATGAGTGATCCTTTCCTGTCCTTTGTAACTCTTAGTAACATTTGTCTTTTTACTATCATCTCTCCTAATCCCTGTTCTGCCAATCATTCACAAAAGCTCATTAAGTAGGTTATGTGTTGTTTTCCTGTCACTCAATATGTCCTATGAGTGACAAATTTTCTAAGCTCTCTTTCCTCATTATGTGTCCTAGAAATTTCAACTATTTTTCTGATTTGAAACGTAACTGTCGTTTGTTCCCATTTTCTCTAAAACTTCTTTATTACTTACATGTTCAGTCCATGGTACTCTCAGCATCCCTCTACATTTCTGTTGTTTCATGTCTCCTCTTCATCTGTGAAGAGGTTGTCCAGCATTTACTACCATATAGCAGAAGTGATATTGCATAACAGTTTAGTGCTCTTTTTTGTTTCTAACAACATTTTCGTATTTCTTACTACTTTACTCAGTTTTTGGAAGGCATCTTTTACCATACCAATGCACCTTCAGATTTCAACGTTGCATTTTTTTGTCCGTCATTAAAACACTTCCTAGATATTTCAATCTTTGTACTTTGGTTTTGGTACCTCAAATTTGTAATTCAGATTTTGAGATAACCATACATTCTGTCTTTTTACAATTGATGTTTAGTCCTTTCTTCTTACTTTTCTTTACTACATCCTGCAGGAGTTCCTGTAGTTTCCTTTCTGTTTGCTGTCAACATTGTGTCCTATATTGTTAAGATTGTGGTCGCCAATAATGAATCTTGGTTGGACTTCTGATTCTCTCAGAACCACAACTGTTGCTATTATACTACCCACATAGTTTACTGTTGTTGAACATGGCAATAAAGAAATTTGATTAAATTGCATGTGCCTGAAAAATAATTTGTTAGGACAGATTTTGTTTTGTGCCCTTTCAGTACATGGACAATCATGTCTTTCCACAACTTCCTGTCTTCTGTTTCTGTAACAAACAGATAGTTTTGTAACTTTCTGAATTCCTGAGTTATATAACAAGAATTTATTTTAAAATGCCAAATAATTTTCAAATCTTAGAAATGAAAAACAAAATTTTCAAATAAATAATAGACCCCATAGGCAAATTTACCCAAAATAAAATTCTCAGTGCATACAGATTTTCCAAGATGCTAATTCCAAAGTGCCATCACAGAGAAATAATTGTTTGCCTTTTCTTTAAAAAAAAAAAAAAAAAAAAAAAAGGTGGGGGAGGGGTCAAATAAGAATTCTAAAGGAAAATGGCAAAAGACATTCTCAAAGCTTAACTGTCAAAAAGGAAGAGCAAAAGAATTTGCAGAAATAATCACAACTGGGGCTGATAGAGGAAGAGAGGGTTTTTTGGCAGGGAGGGGCAAATATGCCAAACACTAAGAGAACGAATGTCATTTTCATGATTTCAAGCTGGAAGCTTGCAAATATGTTACCTTAAAACGCAAGCATTGACATGTTCCTAAATACAAACATTTCTCTCTCTCTCTCTCTCTCACACACACACACACACACACATAAATTTCACTGCCTTAATAGACGGGTTTCTCTTGTCACATCTGGTTTTGAAAGATCATGTTTAATGACTGGTAAAGACAATTATGGATAATATGTTTGTCATATATACAGGTGCTGTAAACTTGTAAAAGTAGGGGGGGGCGTTTGGAAGGCAAAAGAGAAACAATAAGGAAAATAAAAACAAAGGCAACTCCTACAAAAGAAACAAAACCAGAAGGAAGCTGACAACTTATTGTGTATTCATGTACTCAACAGAAAAAAACAAATTGTTTTTCTTTTCTTTTTAATGTACATAATTCTACTACTGTTAATATTTATACACACAATATTTATATATACACACATTCAAGTCTGTGAGACTGAGACAGTTAAAAAGAAAAAGAGAAATTCTATAAAGTGTGGTTAGTGGATTCATTGTGAGTTCAAGTCTTGCTGCAGGTCCTGTCTTGTTTATATATTGGATCTTTGCAAATGTTCTTGCACAATTTGCATTGTTTTTATTTTTCTAATTGGGCAGAAACTTTTGAAATGATCTAATATTTTACATGCAGTGTTAAAAAAAAATTTTTTAACAATGATGTTCACCATGTACAAGGCCCAGGGGCCACTCAAGATAGAAGGTTGCAGAGTTAGAGGCACAGTTTATAAAGATATGTGGGGAAGATAATGGCTAACCCTAGACTTGAACAGGTTAAGAGTGTAGTGATCAGGGAAGCACCCTCTTGAGAGTTTGTTCCACAAAGCAGCAGTTCTATCTTCACCATGTTTAACTAAAGCATTCTAAAGCTTTGTTATTATGACACAAGTTCTGAAAAAATATGCAATTTTGAAGTATGTTACAATTGATTATGAAAAGAGATAAACACACATATATATATATATTAATGTTTCAACAAATACACATTCTGGTAGTAAAGATAATTTTCCCTAATCATGGCACACTTGTAGTTAAGATTAATTGTATGAGATGATGATTGAGGAGACTTTTATTTAAGTACCAGATTGATGAAGGTATCTCTCAAACACATAAAACTTGAGAATTAATCATTTACTTTCAAAATGTATATATAAATAAACATTTACACTATTTACATTGTTCAAACTGTTGTCCTTATCTTTGTTGCCATATTCACATTTTGGCCATTATATGCTCCGACCTTCTTCAGGTGATTGGAATTTCAACCCGAACCCTTTATTTCATCTACCGGAGCAGATTGTTCTAGTCCCACATGTGAAGTGGATAAAAGTGTTAGTTGGAGTAATCGAAGTGACTTGATCCAAAGAGTTGTGAGCTTAATACATGCCTATAGCAGAGGTGAACAAAAACTTGGAGAGTCAAGTTAAAGGGAAATAACTGATACTGAGATATCTGGAAGAGGCATAGCACATGGAACAAAAACAATCTACCCTAGTGAACGAAATAAAGGATTCGATTTGAAATTCCAATCATCCAAAATGTTGTGAATATGGCAACAAAGATGAGGACAACAGTCCAAACAATGTAAATAGTATAAATAAGTACAATACCTCATCTCAGAAATATAGACAGATATAAATAAACATTCATGCAAATAGAATCAAAAGTAAAGTATTATTTCTGAATTCTAAATTTATTTTTCAATTATTTTTACAGAAAAAAAAATCAAAAAGCATTTTTTTTTAATTTGAAAAATGTTATATATAAAAAGGACATTGAAAAGTTCTTGGCCCAATTCAATCCCTAAAATCTGTCCAAATAACCGAATATTTTTTCGGAAAGGACTCTTGATTGAACTGAGAACTTTTCAGCACCCCAACATCTAACCTTGACTTCTTAGCCATGTAGGAGCTCTTGATCAAACAAAGCCTGAATAGTGTGTTTGAGCACATATCTTTCCCGATTCTTGAAATATATATATATCTGCTCTATTTTATATCTTAATGTAAACAAAGACAATTTTTTAGAAAATGGATTAAATCTGACATTTTTAATTTATTTATTTAAACATTATTTTTAATGGGTACTCATATTTGAGTAGATGTTCTGTTTTTATTATTAAACAGTATATTTATTTATTTACATCTACTGGCCTGAATATTTGAGAAATCTTGTTAGAAAAATATGCGCCCTCCGGCAGGATTCAGACCTGCACCTCCTAGGGGAAACCGTCATTAGATCTGACATGACCTCTCGGCCATATAGGACCTCCTGATGATTGTGCGACTATAACATTAATCGACTTTATGTCCACATGAAACTCTTAGTTGTGGTCAGCAGTAAAATCAAAGTACTGTATATGTTGGCATATAAGATGCCCACCACCTGCAATTTCCAAGTTAAAATGTGAGTTTCAGGCTATATTTGCCATACAAGACAACCCCTACAAATCATATTTTAAAATGAATTGTACTGAATTTATTAAAAAAAATCCAGTAAGTATATGCTTTCTTTTCACTCAAATTCTAATGAAAAAACGGAGGAGAAATATTATCAATTAACTACTACAATCTACAATACCTCAACAAGTGGGTGCTGTGTTTTCAGTAGGCTATTATGATAGTCTAAATGACTTTTCCCCACTAATCATTCACTCCTTCCACTGTTCTCGAATGCGATCTTTAAACAGCTTGTTGAGACACACATCCAGTTGAGTTTTTGTTCAATATCATCAAAAAAAGGAAGAGAGATACTGTCAATTAACGACCACAATTTACAGTGTTTAACAGTCTTGGATCTCTCTTTTGACAAATATGCATTTTATTGTGTTATGCAATCATACCACATATTATATAAGGTAAGAGTACTTTTATTACACTACATTTTTATTATAGTAATGTGAATTAAGTTGTTCCAGTAGAAAATATTTGTCAGTAGTTACCAAAGCAGGGGTTAGCCTACCATCAAAAATCTCTCATGCTAACAACTTGCCAGAAACCACAAGATTTAAAGTTCACAATTTATACCTGGAGTATAAGACAGCACCATATTTTTTTTGTTGGGGGGGGGGAGATTTTTTACAGTTAAATGGTCACCTTGTATGCTGACATAAATGGTACTGTTTTTCCATATATATTCTATGTTTGCTCTGTTATTGTATATATTTCATATACCTTACATTGAGCAAAATGTCTGTATTGTCTACAAATTTTGCACATTATATATATATATATATATATATATATATATATATATATATATATATATATACACATACATACATACATAATTAATGATTTTGAAATCATAGAAAAAAAATATAAACTAGGGAGGAAAATTAAATATATTTTCCAAATTCCATTGCATTAATACTGTTATAAGAATCTTAAAAATAAGACAAAAAAAATAAAGATTAAAATGGTGGAAAATGCTCCACACAAAGAAAAGGGAGAAGAGATCAAATTCAAAGTATGGTAAACACCTGGTTTATCCCCAATTGCCTGACAATTTTTTTTTTATGGCAAAGATTCTTTTTAAGACAAAGTCTTGCACAGGGAAAACTTAATACTGAAAAATAACATGGAATTGATACAAATACTAAGGATATTGAAAACCACTTAGATTAAAAAAATAATCACAGTCATCTTCTAAATGGCAGAGCCTAAATCCTTAAAGAGTAGGTGGGACTCAATTGGTCCACTGTACTTGCAAATTTTAAATTAGCCACAAGAGACTCATTTTCTTTGTTTACATATTTTACTTATATGTATATGTTTAATGAATAAAAAAAATGTTGTTATAAAATAATTGTACTTATAATTTCAAAACTCCATTAACTGGCTTGGAAACTCCTTTTCAGCAACTCACAAAGTCTCTTGAGTTTTAGAATTTCTTTTCCTTAACTTACAAGGAGAATAATTCTTCAATGAATTACAAGTAAAGCTAAAAAGATTGCAGCTGAGAGTTTTAAAAGATCCATTTCAAAATGTCAATTTTTTTAAAAAACCTACTTTAAGCATAACAGACTAAAACAGGAAATCTTAAAAACCTTTTCTCAAACAGTAGCATACTGATTTACACACATTTAATACAACTAAATTATAAGAAAACAATCAATATTTGTTTATTTACATTTAAAAAGAAAAAAACTGTCTATGCCATTCAAACACAATAAATAAAACCAAATGCTAAACTTTCAAAATTTTGAAATATATACTTGACAGAAGCAGCATTTAGCCATTGACATTTTTAATGCTACTTTATCCATGGCTATGTAATTACAACTTAAAATAATAGAAAGGGGAATAATGCCAAGGTAGAAAAGAAGGTGGGTGTGCAGGAATGTAAGAGGCTTGACTCACCTCATCCACTTTCAAATTTTTGCCTAGTCTGATACATTCACTTCTGAAAAAATGTCCTTGAGAAAGACATAGATCCATCTCTTCTTCCCCCAGAAATGGGTTAAATAGCAAAATATTTTGAGCCTTGAGCAGCAGCTAGTCTAAATGGAATACTCTGGATTTAAAATTGTGACAAAGGCAATTGGAAACACTTTCCCCAAAGAGTCATGACAATTCAAAAATAGTAAAGAAATGGGATCTGCAAAGAACTATGATTGCCTCCATCCGGGAGGAAAAAGAAAAAGAGAAAGAGAGAGAAGGGGGAGAAGAGGAAAAGGATTTTTCAGAAAGAATATCATCTTGCACAAAGTTCTCAAATTTTAAAGATGATACTGTTTTATCAACAGGTACAGAAAATATCCTAAAGGAATAGAGTTTTAACCATGATTAATTCAAATATATCAATTACTATATGTTCTATTGCTAAATTGTAAAAATTCAATACGTAATTTATGTTCTTTTAAGGAATCCTTAACAGAAAAAGAAATTATGACTTTTTCAACATATTTAACCAACTAAGGAGATATCTCAAGAAATTTCAATCTCCTTAGTTTAAAAATAAATTTCCTGATCTCAAGTAATTAAACCAACTTTACAGATTAGAAAAAAAAAAATTCTTGTACCCAGCCAATTTTTTCTTTCATTTTATCCTGTTTTATTAAAATTTGTAAATTACTACGATCTACTTGTAAGCTGAAAGGCCAACATTACAGGCTGCCAAAGTTAGGCCATATTTGCAAACTGGTAACCATGATGCAGTAAGGAATTTAACAGATTCAACTTGTCTGAAAATAAAAGTTGATTACTATATCCACTGAGAATAAAGAAAAAAAACTATATATACTGCAATCTGTGTGCATATGCATCAAGATGATTTAAAAGCCATTTGACCAATCTTGATAGAACTTAGCAGATAAGAATCTTTGACTTAATGTTTATTTTTTCTTTTAAATGTTAAAATTAAATTTAACAATCTCTACTTTTCTTCAATCCTTTTTGGTTCTTGAAATATAAAACTGAACAAATCAAACTTTAATGTACTGTGCACAAAAATCTAAATATGAAACAAAAAAGTATCACTATTGTTTATAAGCCTTGCATCCATTTATAAAACAGCTTTTATTATAGAATTTAAAACTGTAATTTTACTTTTACCAAATCAATTGAACAAAAGTAATTTTGAAAGTATTTTAAAAATATATAGCAGCCAACATAATAAAAGAAAGATACTGGCTTCTTTGTATAAGCTGAATTCATTAAATACTTTGCATTACAAATTTAAATACATTAAAAATAAATAGAGTACACTTAACCATACAAATGACAGATGGTAAAATAACATTGGAGATATTTGTCTAAATTGGAGTTACTTTCAAATTACTTTACAGGTTATGTTTAAACAATTAATCTGAAAGTTTCACTGATGTAAGAAAGAATTTCTTTGAAGAAAATCAAAGGATGGCAGCTCTGGTGTAAAAAAGAAAATAACAATTAAATTAACTGTTTTTTTTTTTTAAGTTCTACCATGACAATTTTATACAGGGTGCAGAAGAAATACCTCCCACATAATAGTAAGACATTAGCTAAATGAAGACACCATTATCACTAATGTCTTACCATTATGTGGGAGGTATTTCTGCCACACACATCAAGTAGAGAACAAACCTCTGAAACAAGTTTCCTTTGACTCAAAGTCAGAATATTTTGTTCAAAGACTACACATCACAGAATTTATTAAGTGATAGACTTGTAACAAAATCACGTGTGTCAATGAAAGATTCAGGATCTGTTGCAATGGAATGTCCCACATTCCCTATCGCCTATGTGGACTGACTATATCAGTAGCTATATATAGTGAGCACAGAATATACCTGGGGTCTTGATTTTGGAATTACTAGCCTGCCACCAAATTCCCTTTCTTTCACTAGTGTATTCTCTTTTACAATAAACCTCTCTCTCTTTCATCTACGCACATATTGCTATTCCTTCACTCAAGTGCCACCTTTGTCTGTTTGTAACCCCTTTAAGGATACAACAGGATCTTTTTTAATTCTTATTTTCATGATGATGATAGTGATAGTGATGAGGGTGATGATGATAGTTTAATTTTAATTTTTAATTAAAATGAATCCCTAAATAAAATCTAACATATTTCCTAATAAGGAATTACAGAATAAATACTTGCTTAGCTGATCTAATCCATCACAGAACCAAGAAAGATTATGTTGTAATAATCTCTTGTGTAAGAAAGCCTGTTTGCCTGCCTACCATGAAAATCAGCTTTCATGGTCTCTAGTCCCAGTGAGAAAGATGCAAGCCTCTCAACCCCTATTCAATGGTCAACCAATCCAACATCACAGGGATCAGAGAAATGCTTGAATAATGATTTTGGTGGATTATAAGTGGTTACTTTAGATAAATAAGCTGTATTCCACCATCTGAAGGCTGTAAGATCTAGCTCTTTGAGCAAAGACACTATATCTATAGATATGGTGGCTTTATAATCTATATCTATATAATAGATCCATATCTATTGTCCAACTAATTGGGATCTAGCTTAGTGAGACCTGGAAGATGATCCACAAAATCTGAGAGATCCTAGTTAGACTATTTTACCATTTATAAATAATATAAGTGTGATACTGACTATGTAAGCAGAACAAGTCAAAGTTTGGAGACATGCATCAACCGACACATACTAATCAACATTTGCAAAGGAAAGGTAGAGTATTTACTTAGGTGTGTTAATGTATCATTCAGCAATAGGTGGATATTTGATTAAAAACCAGCAGTCTTATAGCCCAGACATGTTCTCAGTGTTGAGCAAGGCTAATACTGATTATCACTTGAAGGTTTTGTAATCAGTATATATTAAGTCCTACCAACCATCTCTCTGTAAGCAGGAGTGGTTGGAGGGTTTAAAGATAATTAGCCTTTAATATTTTTTTTTTGTTTGTATATAACATTAGTCTGGGATTGTATATCTTTTAGTTAATGCATACACATTTTTTGTCCTTGATTTTTGCTATGATGAGAGAGGACCAATAAACTGGTTTGGTTTGTTTTACAGCATATCAACCTCAATGGGTTATTTAATGCTGACAAGATTTTTATAATAGATTTGTATAAATAGAATATGTATTCTTTGTAAGTTTCATTGACATATTTTTGTAAAGAGGGTTTTTGTCAAGAGTTCGGTTTCATTCATGTATTCTTTTCAGATATACAGTTTGTAGAGAAATTGATTTTATTAGCGTTCTCATTTGGTTTATATTTTTTGGTAGAGGCCCACTGTTCTAAGAAATGATATCAAGTCAAACACTTTTGCTTTCTCAAAGATCTTGTACATGTTTATACTATTGCATTTTTGTCTTGAGAAAGCAAAGTCTAAACACTTGGTTAATACATGTTTAATAGTGTATGCCATTTTACAGGTTGATCTTCATTGTTTAGCAAGTATGAGTGGGTTGTTCTCATGTGGCTAATGCATAAGCAGGCCAGTACTATTTCTTCCTTTCGAAGATTTTCTGAAAGCCAACTTCCATTCTCTTTGGGCTGAATTGTAAAGAGCTTATTGTGTGGGTTATTGTCCCCGCATTGTTGTCACTCCTTTTCAATGTATTTGTTAATGACCTCCTTAAAGTCAGTATATGGGATTTTGGTCACTGAATCTACATCCATATCTAAAGCTGATTTGGCTGCTAGGTCTGCTATATTGTTACGTAGTTTGATGTCTTTATGTTCGCAAGTAGTGTTCATTTAGCATAATAGTTTGCTAATGAGTGGGTTGTTGGATTTTTTTTCCTCCAAAGCCAATAGGATGGATAGTGAGTCCAAAAAAAATTAAGAACTTTTTTTTTTTTGCTCTGTGTAATGATATTGAGAGCTAACTCTATTGCGTCAGCCTCCATGGTGAAAATAGAACTTCCCTTTGGGAGGTGCTATTTTTAGGTAATATTTTGGCTCACTGCTTCACATCCTGTCTTGTCCTCACACTTTGACCCATGTGGGTGTATGGTTAAGGTATTTTTCCAATATGCCCTGAAACTTGTCCTGGAATGTGAGTTGGTGCATTTTTTGTTTAAGGAGTTTATTTAATTCTAGCAAAACTTTGGGTTGCTTGTTGTCCATAGTGGAATACTGGCTGCAGTTGTTTTTTGTATGTTTGAGAGTGATATACCTAACTCTTCAGCAATGGATTTCATCCTGAGTTCATAGGGTTGTATCGCATTTTCTTTTTGTTGGAATAGATCAAAATAATTAGGTTTAAAGGCACTGCTGTAAGCTGGGTTACTTGGACATAATTTTATTTTGACATAGTACTGTAGTGCCAGTTAAGTGTGCCTTAAATGTGGAAGCGTTTCATTAGCTTCTGTGTATAAGCTCTCCACTGGGGATGTCCTAAAAGGCCCAAGTACTAGCCTGAGTATTTTTAGGTATGATTTTCTGGACACCCCATATATGAAATTAGTGTTATCCAGTTTAGAGCGAAGTAGTGATCTGTATAATTTAATTAATGTTTGTCAATCTGCTCCCCATTCACTATGGGCTACCACACAAAGAAGTTGGAAGACATTACTACATTTTAGTTTTAAATATTTTAGATGGGGAATGAATGTTAATTTTTTATTAAATATGATGCCTCAGAAGTTGTTCTGGGTTTTCTGCTCCATCTAATTTTAAACAGGAGGCATTGTGCAATTTCCTTAATTTACAGAAATGTAGGTATTTAGTTTTTGTTTTGGAAAAGGTAAAACCAAAGGCACTGTTGGTGTTGTCTTTCTGTGATATGCATATGTCAAGATTTGTACATTATTAGAAAGTCATCAACATATAGAGAACATCTCACTCCTGGGCTTAGAGATTTTACTATGGAATTTATTTTGATGCAGAAAAGGGGTCACTAAAAGAACACTTCCTTGTGGAATCCCTTCTTGATTTTGCAGTTCTGGTAGCATAGTTCCTATATAGACTTGAAATTTAAAGTCTTCCAGAAAATTCTCTATGAATTGAGTCAGCCTTCCTTTTAGATCCAGTTCATACTGGTCTTTCAAAGATATCAAATTTCTATGACATATTGTACACCTTTTGCAAGTCAAAAAAGACTGCCGTGAGATGTTCCTTCTTAATGAAGGCTTCCCTTACAAAGGTTTCTAGACATTTTAAGTGATCCATGGTACTGCTTTTTTTCCTAAAAGCACATTGGTAGTCACTGATTAAGCCTTTAATTTCCAGGTACTAAATCAACCTGTTGTTGACCATTCTCACCATAGTTTTACATAGGCAACTGGTTAATGCTATCAGTCTGTAGTTTTCAGGGTCTGTGTCATCCTATCCAGGTTTTGGAATAGGGATGATGAATGACTGTCTCCACATTTCTGGGAAGTTGCCATTTGTCCATATGTTATTATACATTTTTAATAAAAGTTGTAGTGATTTGTTGGGTAACTGTTTTATGAATTCGTAGGGAATATCATCTGGGCCAACAGCTATATTGTGGGCTTTATTTAAAGATTCATTTAGTTCCTCCAGAGTAAATGGTAGGTTATAGCTCTTGGCATTATTTGATTTAAAGTTTAGTTTTTGTTTTTCCACTTTTTGTTTGAGCTTTAGAAATTGTTAGCTACTATTCTTGGCAGATGAATTGTTAGATATTGTTTTAGCTAGTTGGTCAGCAATATCCTTTAGTTATTTTAGAGCTATTCATCAAGAGGTGTCTTACAATGTTTGTTTGGTATTTGTCTGCTATTTTCTTTATCAAATTCCAGATGAATTTTGTTTTTGGAGCAGAATTAAGTCTGTTGACATAGTTTTTCCAGCATTCTTTTTTGGTTTCTTTAATTATTTTCATACTTTTGCTCAGAGTTGCTTAAATTTCAGCAAATTTGAGGTTGAAGGTTGTTTGTTGAATTCTCTCAGAATTGCTCTTTTTAGCCAGATGGTTTTTTACATTTATCATTGAACCGAGGTCTGCTGCATTGTTTTGGCGATAAATTTTTTGGAATGCATCTTTTTTGCTATAGAGATGATTTCCATGAATTTTTTTTAAGTCATTGATGCTTTTTCCTTCAACTAGTCTTTCAGAACATTGGTTCTAAAATTCTGCCAAGTTCACTCTGCCTAATTTCGAATGGAGATGATTTTTGTCATTATGTTCTGAGTTTTGTAAGACGACTGGCAAGTGATTGCTACTGTATGTGTCTGTCAGTACCTTCCAAGAGAAACCCATATAAATTGACGGATCACATAGGAATAAGTCTATTACCAAGTAGCTGCTAGAAAATGGATTTATGCTAAGGTTTTATCATTATAAATGCATAAATCATTGTTAGAAATTATTGTTTCTAAGGTCATTCCCTTTTAGTTTGTGTTTTTACAACCCCATATAGTGCAGTGAGAGTTAAAGTCCCCTAGTATCATAAAAGGTGCAGGGAGCCTTATAATTTCATGAATTTTAGCTTCATTTACTAGTTCATTTAGTGGGATATATACTGAGCAGATGTTTATTGGCTTGTGTAAGGTCACCTTAACAGCCGTCACCTGTAAAGTAGTTGTTAAATTTATTTTACTTTGACATGCGTCATTCTTAACTAGGATGGATGCACAACCTGACACTCAAAGCCCAGTGTCGTGTGTGTAACTGTATTGATGGTATTCTTTTATATTCGGTTTGTCACCTGGCTTAAGGAATGTTTCCTGAAAGCAAACTGCCAACGATAGGTCTGTTATTAGCAGAAGCAGTTCATTTATGTTTACCTTTATTCCATGGCAGTTCCATTGAATTATTTGATATATTATTGCAAAATGTTTTGGGGCTTTAGCTTAGTATGTGGTTGTGATTTAATTTTCTGAGGTTTTGAGTTTGGAGGTTTTGGCCATTTGTGACTTTTGGCTTTCCACCTCCATTTCCTCCACTTTGTCAAATCAGTTTTGGGTAGGAATTTGGTCGCTGTGAATTTCTGGTTTTTGTTTTGCTAGTTCTGCTTTTTTGGGAGATAAGTTCTTCTGTCTATCTTTGATGGTTTTTGGTGACTGTATAGGAGATTGCTCTGACCTTTGCTTTGTAAGAGATTTTGTATTTTTTGGAGGAGTGGTTTGAGTTTGAACAGTAGACTTTGTTTTTTTCTTTATTATCTCAGTTCTTTCATTGGCCTTCTTCTCTGGTCCGCACTATCTCCTTACAGTATATGTCCTTCAGGTAGTTCTGAAATTTGGGCCAGTGATTTGGTCCCAGATGTACAAGCTTCTCAATGAGGGCTCTGTATTTGTCAAGTTCACTGGTATTCATTGTGGTCCTTCCTTGCATTATTTTTTGCATAGGAAGGGCATTTCATGTGGCTTTCTACAATTTGCTGGACCTTCATGAATGACACATTTTTTTTTATGTTTCACCTCGACTATCACCTTTTCCCTTTTCCAAAAGTCACATGATCGTGAGTAAGCTAGAGGGTTTTTCTGGCAGTTAGCGCATCTTGTTTCATAGTGGCGTTCTTCTTCCATGTGGTCTGAATCCCTTTGACCACATTTTCCACATGTTGAGCAACTCCTGCAGCTGTCCCTATGATACCCAAATTTTTGGCACTTGAAGCACCTTAGTGGAGCAGGAATATATTGTTTCACAAGCTCAATGTTGAACCAGACTTATTTTTCTAGGGATTTGAGGTGTGACAAAAGTAAGGATATACATGTCTATTATAGTTTCTCCTTTCCTTTTTATTGTGATTCTATGGTAATCAGTGACCACCTGGCTTCCTAAAGCAAATGTGACTTCCTCAGGTGTGGCCAGAGATAAGTCTCTGCTTCTAGTAACTCCTTCAGTCTTTCATGGGGGAAAGTTTTATTTTAATGTTATGGAAAGTCTTCATCTTGATTAGACTTTCAGTAAGTTTTCTATTTTCCACTTATATCAGCAAATAGTCATTTCTCAATTTCTTAACTGTTTTGGGGTTAATCCTACTGGATGGTACTTTTTCAATCAAGAAAGAGGAAAGTTTTGCTAGAAGTTTCATCTAAGGATGCTAGCACAAGAAATCTTGAAAATTCAGTATTTACTTCTTTTTCAGAACAGAGCCTGAAAGATATCTTTTGTTTGTTTTTTTTTAATTTTAATTGTTCATTGTTTTAATGTAGAAAAAATTCACTGCCTGTGCTCCCCACCCACCTTGGAGCTCAGCATTGGGACATGTCAAGGGGGAAACCCAGTCACTTTGACAGATCAGGCTACACAAACCAGTATACTCATATTCAATAGAGACTCAGATCACCCATTAAACCATTTGTTGCACTTCCCAAATGTATAAACTGGTATGTTCACAGTCATGTCTAAGTTTAGATCTCTACGGACCGATTAAGCCTCGGTCATTTTATCCTGGTGTATATTTTGGGTATTGTATTTAATTACAAAGCACTCTATAAAATGATATAGTTATAGGTGCTAGGGCTTGGCATGACCAGCCAAATGATCAGATTAGGCCTCTCTGACTGCCCATCTAGTCCAAGTAAGGGCAAAGGTGGTGTGTTGGAAATCAGAAGTATCTAACCCTGAAGCCCTCGACCACTAGGATCCCATCCCCAGACATTACAGGTGGCCTAATTAGGTGTGTGGGGGGGAGGTATCCCTCTGCAGAGGTGCAGTCAGCATATTCTGAAGCCCCAGCCAACAGGGCAGAAGAAACTGGGTTACTTGTTTTTAATTTTTATATTTTGGTATCACCAATGTAAAGTAATACATATTTTTTGTTAACCCTCTTTTTTTGCTAGGTATTGTCTTTTTTGTTATGAATGATCTTTTAATATGTCTGCTTTTATTGCTCTAATAAAATTTTGTACTCCTGAAAAAACATTTATAAATAACTTCATTAATATTGTGGCTTAACATTTTAAATGATCAAAAGCATTTTCACAGATTTTATGTAATCTGTTTCAAGAAAAAATAAAATTTCAATAATTACCACTTGATTATAGGTCTATACAGTAGAAATAAGAGAAGCATTCTGATATATAAGTTTTCTCAATTTTTAAATGTTTTCATTTCATTTTTAAAGTATTTTACTTTAAAAAAATTGAAAACTATATTTTAAAAAAAAAACATCCTGTTCCCCACAAAATAAAAAAATTGTCCATCACCCACAACAGATTAGCCAGCAATAAAATAAACATGTGCTCACAGATTAAACTGTTTGCTGTTCTGTTTTTATATTCATTCCACATGAGTGATTTTAATTGCTTAAAGATAACTCTGCAATTTTTGGGTTTTTTTTTTTTTTCATTTCACTCCAGATACTGCTGCCCATCACCTGCCACAGCAAACACTTCAACTGACAAGACAATTCTACCTCTGTATTTTGGAAGGCCATCGTCACAGATCATAGTTGTTTATTTCAAGAGCTATTAAATAATACAAATAGCACATGTAAGAGAGGAAGTATGAATGACCTACTGACATGAAAACAAGTTTGAAACTTTTAGGCTAGAGAAGTCAATCCTAAAGGACTTCTGGGTTTTATTTTTTAATGTTTTATTCTCTCAAGTTCCAAAAGTACACAAACAGAAAACTATGCCCCAAGTGAAAGCATACTAAAGTAAATGTTCATACAAGTCTAGCAAAGCCTTCACAAATCAGTGAATGACTGATTACAAAATAAAGCAGATCATGCTCAAGAGTTAAATGTCAGAACCTGACTTTTAACTGAAGAAAGAAAAATAACTTGCACTTTTTTCAGCAACGAAAATATATTTTTGTCAGATTTGTAAGAAAAAACAAAGAAATTTTTACAGCAGTCCCCCGTTATCCATGTGGCATTCATTCCAAGAACCCTAGCAGATGCCTGAAACAGTGAATAACAACGAAATCTACATATCCTGTGTTTTTTTCTATACATATGTCTCTACGATAAAGTTTAATTTATAAATAAGGGACAAGAAAAGACTAACTAATAATAGGAGTAAATAATTATAACAATATTCTCTAATAAAACTAAAAAGGTATGCAATAGATACAGATCCATTTATACTGTAACATTTTCTTATTGAGTCAAAAACTAACTTTTTCACTTAAAGGAAGCATCTAACAGCTTTTCTTTGATAGATCCAAATTGACAGTTAGAGACCATTGATAAGGAAAACATAGGAATTGTTTATTTCTGGGATATAACAGCAGAAAGCAAAACTTCAGGCAGAAGACCACTATATATGGTAAGAAAAAGAAATATTTGTTTTTCCATACCAGAGAAATCATAAAATTTGAAACAAGTAAAAAAGAAAAAAAAAATCAAATTAAGTTCTCAGGTTTTCAGATACAGATTGTAAAGATTTTATTTTGCAACAAGTATTTATAAACAAAAGTAAAAAAAATTTTTAGCTTTTCAAAATTTTTAAATTTAAGAATGTCCATAAATATAGACCAGGCTAACTGAAAAGTCTAGGAGTCATGTATGTTAGCTTGGGGAAAAGAGTATTTCTTTTAGGAACAAAGACATTTGAAAAAATCTGGGGTGCAAAATTTAAGATTCAACAGCGGCATTCTCAAGAATTATCCGTCTAAGTTACTTTCTCTTTTAATAAGTGTGGCACTCCTTAGGTTGAAGTTGTGGTTGAATTCATTTCTATGCATGACTAATACATTTGAAAAATAAAAAAAATTATCCCAGAAAAATCAAGTGTTGCACTTATTTTTCCTCCTTTTATCCTCAGACAGAACAATATCTTTATTTTGTAACATTTTTTTTTTACATGTTGACAGACATGAATATATCATCAGCTTATACAGGGTGCAGCAAAAATACCTACCAGAATTACCTCCCATATAATGGTAACACATTAGCTAAATGAAGACACTATTGCCACTAATGTCTTACCATTATGTGGGAGATATTTCTGCCACAGACAGTATAATCGTCTAAAGTATTACACACTGAAATAACATGTTCACATTTTACACAGAATATTTAATACATTATGGGAAATTGCCAATTTTTTGAATAGTAATACAGAAATACAATTAAAATTCAAGGTTAACTATTATTAGAAGTGTTTTCAGAATTTAAATAGGGAAATTAAAAACCTAGGTAAACAAGGGCGGGTGAACCAGTTACAGGCAGCTAACTTTTAAATTGAAAACCAATCAAAATTTAAAGTATACCAAAACTGAAACAAAAACATATTTACTAAAAAAAAAAAAAAAAAAAAGTATAATGAAAAAACATGACTACTAAGTCTACAGACAACAAAATTGTTGTCAAAAATTTTATTAACAACATCTACCCCAACTATATCTAATCCTATCATTACAAGATACTGAGCAAGAATGATGTTTGTGCAAGCCTCTTTCATTATAATTTAATAGGCAATATTAATCCTCAAATACAGGGTGCCCCACAAACAAAAACGGGAAATTTGGTACAGTTTATTTAGTTGTTGTAATTTTTGTTACAGTTATTTGAAAAAAAAAACAAAGGATAGAAATTTAGTAGCATCAAACAGAACAAAAATACAAATGTTAGATGTAGTGCTCAAACTAAAAAAAGTTAATTTTTTTTATATGTTAATTTTTTTTTCATCATATCATAAATCTACAATTTCCTGGTTTTTGTTGGGTACCTTGTAGCATTAAAATTATTTTAAAAAAGAGTGAGAGAAGGGAAAGAAAAAGAGGTAAATATACTTTATCTACATATCTTGAGAAAAACATGATCATTCCAAAATCTTTAACATCTTTAACTTTTTTTTTTGTAGTGAGAATTTGTTAAAGTAAATATACTGAAAAGACTTGATCTTCAGGTTTCCCATTAATATATGTTGGGTACGGTCTGTTTTTCAGGTAATAAGAAGAAAGACAGCCTATAATGAGCTTCATAAATAAAATCTTTGAGTAAATATTAAGAGTATTGGCCATTATAATCGATATATTTTTAATACTATAACTATCAATTGACAATAAATAAATGTAGGAAACAGAGAATAAACTAAGATGGCTTATTCCAAGAGAAGAACAATATTACCTCTTTTATCATGTTAATCATTCTGGTTTTTGTGGTACCATTAAACACTGCAAGTTTAATTACACAGTCCTCATCAAATTCCTGAAAATAAATAAAACTCTATAATATCAAGTGTCCTTTTGTTAGAATGTTTTGATTAAAACAAATATAAATTACACGAAAAGGAAAAAATAACAAAATAATACAGAAAAGTAACATACAAACTTATTACGATTATAAGAGTTCTAACAGTTACTAAGGGAGGTAAAAAAGAAATCAAGAATTATTCCCCTTACATCTAGAATTTTAGTAAAATAATTTATCATAATACAATTAAGGCGCCACCTATAGATAAATAATTTATAAACGCGTCTTACAGACGAATTTGTTCATGCAGTGAATTTGATCCGCAAGTATTCTCTGATCTTGTGCCATACTAAGCTAAGGTTGATAAGTACTTTTAATGATGAAATTAACCTATTGTAATGATTAGCAAAATAGTCTGTGAGATTATTCATTAATACAGTTTGATCTTGAATGCTCTGCTATTGTGGCCTTATTCCAGAATAGGCTAGAACTTAATAAATTTCTAGAATGATGCAATTCTAATCTGCAATATTGTCAAGCAGAAAAAATTGACACCATAAAATCAATCATCTCCATTTTTTCCCAATTTACATAAGTTGAATATGAATACAGACAAAAGGAAAATTTATCTTAGCCAACACATTTCGTCTTCTGATAGACTTTATCAAGATAAATGTAAGGATTTTATTTTGCAACAAGTATTTATAAACAAAAGTAAAAATGTTAGTTTTTCAAAATTTTTAAATTTCAAAACACTCAAATCTACATCAGGCTAACTGAAAAGTCAAGGTAAAATTATGGAGAATGCTAAGTGATGTAATAAACAAAAGTGAGTAAATGTTGAATTTTTTTAAATTTTTTAATGTAATGAATATCTATATTATTTTAGTTAGGGATTAATTTATGTACTACATATTTTAAATAAAAGGAGGTTATGAATTTAACAGTTTTCTTTTAATTCTTTTACATTTTTATAGTTATATATGTTGGCTTGGAAAAGGTGTATTTTCAGGAACAGAGATATTCGAAAAAATGTGGTGCAGAATTATATTTTGGTAAGATTCGATAAATTATTTTCTCTTTTAATAAGTTTGGCATTCTTTAGAATGGAGTTGAATTTATTTCTATGTATGACTAATGCATTTGATAAATTGTTGTGCATAAGGTCTTTTTGTGTTCATAGGTACGTTTATATAAAATTCTGCAACTTTCCCCAATGTATTGTGAGGAACAGTTGTGACAGTTTATTTTATATATACCTGCTTCAGAATTATTATTGTTATGAATATTTTGGGTTCTGATAATATCCATAACAGTTTGGGATGTGGTTACAATTATTTCGATATTGTTCAGCTTTCTATCTTATTTATCGGTTTTTTTAATTGAGGAGTAAATTTAATTAGAAAAATATAAAAATTGAATATTCTAGATTGATTACTGAAATAATTGTCTAAAAGATTACAATGTTTTAAAGTCAATTTTGGACATTTTAAATGATTGCTGAGGATTATCACAATATATTTCTTAGAGATCTTATAATTGACACTTATTCCATGAGGCCGAAATAACTCAGGGATGTCTATGTTCAATAACCTAGAGTTTAGGCTTTCAGAAAACTGAAAAATATCAATATTATACAAATTCTACAAATGTCTAAGTACAATGAAAACATTAGATTTTTAAGGATTCTTGAATTTACAGTTATGTGCTAAAGCATACTATTAATCAAAAACCAAAAAAGTATTTTTTTTTTATAACATTTAAATTGGTACACTAAGAGAAATATCATAATGAATAAAAATACCAACAAAATTTAAGTCACAAATACAAGACAGACAAAATCCAAGGACAATTCACCAATGTTTTTATTTTACATGGATTAAATGGTGAAAAACTTACTATTTTTTTTACAAACTGAATTTATTTAAAAAACTTAAAAAGCTTTATAAATCTATCATTCATCTATCCATTGAATGTTGCTGCCATATCCGGCCTGGTGCTTCTGCTATGTATTCACAGATTCTTGACAAAATCCAAAGAAGAATTTAGGATCTTATTGGCCCTTAACTGGCATATTGGCTTCAGTCACTTTCCCACTGGCATAACATTAGATTCCCTGTGCCTTTTGTATAAGTATTTTCATGGTAATTGTGCTTATAAGTTTTCCTCGTTGATACTTCAAATTTATGAATTTAAGTGTAGTACTAGGTTGACAGCTAGGTCTAATCATTTTACAGTTAAAATGGCTACATGTAACCATAAATTCTATGCTAACAGTTTCTTCTCTCTCACTTCTTGCTTGTGGAATTATTTTCAGGCTTCTTGCTTTTCCAATCAACTTTGATCTTCAAAAATTTAAATGCAATGTTAATCATGATCTTTTGTTTCCTTAATTCCTGTTCTTTTATTCACTTAGATTATTTTACACTTAGTAACCTCTTGAATCTTAGTGGTTTTATTGTTTTGCTTGGGGTGAAATGATAAAAAAAATTTCAAATAACAATAAAAAAAGAAACTTAAGGTACACACATCAGTATTTTTTTTATAAAGAAAGAATTCTTTAAATTTCATTTAAAGTGGAATATAAACACTATTTTGGTTAATTCTAATGAATAATTTTAAAATTAGTACAATACTTACAGTGGGACAGGGTTTCCAGTTAACAGGTTGGCCATTTTGACAAACCCAAGGATGGTTCAAAAGATGTCTCATAGAGATTCTTCGCATGGGGTTGACTTGCAGCAGTTGGTCTATGATCTCTACACTCTCTGCAGACAACCATGGCGGTGTGGAGTACTTACCAGACTAGAATTTAAAAGAAAAAAAAAAGAAAGGAAGGTTTGGTTTGTTTTGTGGCATATCAACACCAAAGGATTATTTAATGCCGACAACTTTTTTTCCTGATAATATTTTGTTTTGTCAAAAATCTATTTCTGGTAATATTTTTTTCCTCAAAAATGTATAGCTAGTAATATTATTTTAAAAAATGTATTGCTGGTAATAGTTTTTTTTTCCTTGAAAAATGTATTTCTGGTAATAATTTTTTACAAAGTATTTCTGGTATTAAAACCTATTTTTACACTTTCATAATGCCTTTTACCTGTTTCGGAGTTAACTATTTGCCCATAGCTGGGACCCTAACAGGTTCTACCACCCCAGTTCAGGGTGGACCTGGGAACACCAGCAATTAAGAGGTGGTTCCACTTTCCTCAAAACCTCCTGACCAGAGGCCTTGCTATTGGACATAGTTTATCATCTTACTCAGGACGCAGATTTAGTTTATCAGTCATACCCAGGACAGAAAGGAAGGAAGAAAGCTGTTACATGATACTGATGCTCTTCAAAATATGCAATAGAGAGATGATGATATGGTACAGATTGCTGTGTATACTTATAAAAAGATTAAATTGTGTACTTCAGCAAAGAATCCCTTAAAATAGTGTACAAAGAAAACTTAATTTATTTTTGTTACATAAAATCTTTATAAATTTTGATACTTTAAAAATAGAATTGTACAGCTTCCTAACAGAAATTTCAATTTCTTAAATGGTACAAAATTTAAATATAGTATCAAGCAACAGAAACATCTATCTATATATAAAATTTGGTGACTTCCATTAGTCTGTCCATCACACCCTCTAAAATAGCAACACAGACCAATCAAAACCAAATTTGGGGAAGAAGTGCAAACAGGTAAGGGGGTACAAAATACAGTTGGTTTTATTAGTGTGCATAGCTTAGTACAATAAATTTTCATTAATATTTTTGAAAAAATTAAGTTTTATTATTTAACATTCAAAATAAATTCATCACATCATCATTCTTCTTTCTCCCAATATTAGACTGAGGACAGACATCAAATAACTTAACCACAGCTGCAAACATCATACCCCACCCTACACACCTTCCAACAAAGAGAGATTGACTTTCATAAGGCATTTTCTAAGTCACTTTTATTTTACTTAACTGGTTGTAGTTTTGACAATGTAATTAACATGGCCAAACACTTCAAAAACTTGTCTCCAGAACAAAATATTTATGCATGGTCAGTTGTATGTTGCATGTTCAAGAGTAGGAAATATTAAGAATTTATTCTTCACTGTTAAAAAGGAGAAAAAGAAATTTTGTTAAAAAATATTGTTTACCATGAAGTCCTATAACATTATATTAAAGAAATTATTAAACCGAAGTAGGGTCTTTGTCAAGCTATTTTTCCAAACAAATCAGCTTATTCAAATTTCATCAATTGGCTTGTGAAATTGAACAAAATGACGCCGGACGGACTGGGTTCTATAGCCTTGGGTGGCAACCAGTCTAGGAGAAGGAAAACTGAATTTAGACCAGACTGGAGAAGGTTGGGCTCTATCAGGCTATCTTGCCCAAGACACACCACTTCTACTATGGCTGCAGTACATGTGGTAACCCCTGTGACTAACAACTTACCCGTAAGCATGATATTTCAGTATTGCCACTTTACAGTAATATATACATTTTTGTTATCCCACTTTTTTTGTTATGAATAGTTTCGTTTTGTGACAAAATCCTTTTTTTTTTTAAGAACTTTATTAAATTCTATACATCAAAAAATATACTAAATATTCTTATCAATAAGTATTTGAAGTTATAGTTTCAGTTGTAAACTAGTTTTTGACTTTATTTCTTTTTTTTTGTAATTGTTACTTCATATTATTGAAGAGAAAATGTACTTGTAGCATAAACAGATGCAGAGTGTAAGTAACTGTAAAAATTATACCTGTAGTTAAGATACTTGATTTTGTATTGACATTGAGTAAACAATAAAGACATTAATAGTTTGTTCCTTAAACATCTAGATTTTGGTGACCAATATGTTTGAATTTGCTTCTCAGTCTTTTCAATGTTACTCTCAGCCTCTTGTGTGAAAACTGTCTATTAAACAAAATTTTTTCTTATCAAAAAAATTTCTTATTCAAATATTTCAATGTTTCTTTAAAATAAATAAGTTTTTGAGTTACTTACATTGATTTTTTTGCACAAAACTGTAATACTGTCATCGTCAAATGGCAGATAACCACACAGAAGAGCATAAAGAAGTACACCCATACTCCATACATCAGCCTAAAACATGATGAAAAGATGAACATTTTTCAAAAATACTAATCGTCATATATTTTCACAATTTTTTTAAAGCCAACCCTTAGATTATTTGCTCTAGAACAACTAAATCTGACACATTGACATCTTACAGGATATGCAAGGTTAAATAACAAGACAAGTTACTTTCATTCACTCTGATGAATCATTTGAAATGAAGATTTTTTTTTTTTTATTCATATGAAATAAATAAAAATTTATTAATCAAATTTGATTAATCAATGCATAGCTAAAATTATTTAAAATTTAAAAATAACATAAAATTTATCTTGGATCCAAGCCCATTAACATTTTTTAACAGGATGTCCCAAGTTATCAATTTTAAACATACAAATAAGTCAGCTATGTTTTCCTCTGCTAAAAGTAGAGCTTCCCAAACTTTTGTATTGGTAACACTCTGTAAATATATTTTTATTTTTTTTATTTTTTTATTCACAACATAAAATTTCCTTAGCCAAATATACAATACAAAATGTATATATAAAGAAATAATTCAATGAAAAATGCACTCAAAGAAGAAAAAAAAAGATAAATAATTACACAAAAGTGTTGTAACACATACCAGCTTTGTTTTAAGTACTGTTTTCTTTTATTTTCTAGAATAAATACAGTTTATATGTCTGATAGTATTTACGAGAATATAGAAAGCAGACAAAAACACAAAAACACTAATAAACTGACTGCATGCAATGAGCTGGTGTTAAATACGGCATGTTTAAACTGAAAGATTTAATGGTACAAAAAGTATGATATAAAAAATTTTAATCCACCCATCTTATCGATGCAAAAATATAGTATATAATTTAATAATTGTCCATACTAAAAAAGTTTAAATATATTTCAAGAATTACTTACCATATCCCCAAGATATTCCTTCCCAGAAACCAGTTCTGGAGCAGCATAAGCAGCACTGCCACAGGGTGTATATAAATGATGATCCATTCCTCCCTGGAATATAAGAGCTCACACCATGATACAAACCAATACATCTTTAGAACTTATGTTTACTGGTATATTTACTGCTATTAGATAGACTTACAGGTATATAATGTTTTCAGTTCAGTCATAATTTTCATTAAATAAATAAAGCAAAAATAAATTACATGGTAACAGCAAATGTAGTTTCTACAACATGAAATTTGAGTATGGTATCTACATTAGACTTAGTTGCACAGTGTGCCATGAGGTGGCATGAGTAGACACTATTCTAATCCAGTCTGCTACGTGGTTCTGGATTTGTTTCCTCTGGCTTTTTCCCCTCCACACGTTTGACAATTTTTGTGATAACTGATAAAACTGAACATGGTGTGTATTAGGTTTTATTTTCTTTTGGAGTGGGGTAAAAAAACAACTGTTGCTGAAATTGTTGCAATGTTTCAAAAAGCTTTTTTTAAGGAAGATTTAATGTTGTATTCACATTGCAAACATAGTGAAACGACACAGAGACAAACTACAGTCTGTTCAGACATTCAAACACTTGAAAAGTTCAATATTTAAAGAAACACTGTTGAACTATTGATAAAAAAATCTGAAGTGATTGCCTTGTCTAGAATTTTATGCCAGTAAATTCTAATGGAAAATTTTAAAAATTAAATGTGTATCCATAACATTCATGCTTTATTTGTTCACAGATAAGACAATTTTTTTAAGTGTACCACAATTTGAGGGAATAAATAAATGTCAAGCAGATTGGAAGTGAATATGTTAGTCCTAAAATAGTACTAATCTACAATTATTGAGAGGATATCTAATAACAGATTTGTTAGTGATATCAAATAATTAACTAATTACCATATATTAGCAAGTATAATTCAAGTTCTTATGATTCCCACACACACAAAAAAAAATAGGTGGAGTCACACTTAAGTGGTTAAAAATCAAGCATTTTCAGTGACTGACTGCACTATACAAAGGTAATTTTTTTCAGGGTTCGCACTATACATGAAGTCGGCCTATACATGAGTATATATGGTAACAACTCTACCCAATACTTAGAATTGTTATTATTTTTTATTGATCTGAAAGCAGAAAAACATGTGCCTGTATAAATTAAGCAGAAAGTGGTTTCACTTTTATAAAAATATTCAATGAAACGAAAATGCTTTAGGAAAAAAGGAGTAATTAGACTCAAAGAAACAATCTTCATAAATATTATGAAAAAAGTTTTATTCCACAATTTTTTATCATATTTATGGTTTTAACTTTCACAAACACTATTTGCCTTTATTTGATTGAATATGAAGAATATAGTTATATTACCATTCAAAAATCCTAAAAACAACTTCAAAACCTTCAGTACTGGTTCTAGGTTTGCCTTAGGAAACTCAATAATTCTTGAAAAACATTTGACCATATAATTTCATGTTTTCTCTCCATATTGAAGCGATGTATTTCTGATATACAAGGGAAATAACTCCTGATATTTTTCAGTGAGTAATGTCCTTTAAAAGTTTTTTCTTTCCGAATTCTATTTTTTTAAACTTTATATTTTAACAATCTATTTGAAAGTAGAACTATGACTTATTCAAGCAAACATTATCTCAGAATTATAGAATAGTAAAACTGAAAACATTACATATTATGAAAAATCTATCTTCGCATGAAATTATTTAAAACAGACAAGTTCTAGATTCTTGACAAAATCCTGAGAAAAGTTTGCAATACAATCAATCCTAACCAGGCAACTTGTCTCCAGTCACTTTCTCACTGACGTGACATTGTTTCCATCTGTCTCTTCTACAAATATTTTCAACTGTTCGGATGAGCTTTTTTTCCTGGTGCCCAAACTATGTGAATTTAAGTGTGCTATTAGATTGGAAACTAGGTCTTGCCATTTTACTGTTGAACGAGCTAAATGTAACCACCACTTCTACTCTAACAGTTTTTTTTTCTTCTTGCACTCATAGAACTCCTGATTTCTTGCTTACTTGACAACTACAACCTTCAAAAATTTAAATGCAACAACAATCACCATCTGTCTTCTTGAACCCTGTTCCCTTTTTTTGTCCTTTCTTCAAGTTTCCCCATTTTCAATCTTCTCATTCACTCCCTGTAACCCTCTGTATTCCAGTGGCATTGTCACCTTACTTGGGATAGGAGAAAAAATGTATTTGTCATGATAATGCCCATTGTTCCACACAGGGAGAACATATTTTAAGACAATTTTTGATACCAAATGAACATTAATTATATTTTTACTATGTGCAAGCATATGTTGTATTTTAGTTTTTTCTGTTTATATTATCAATAAAATAAAAATTAATGCTCCTCTGGTATCAAAAAAAAATATCTTAAAATATGTTCCACTAGTGGAAAACTGGTTACTAAAAGGTTAATCAACATTGAATATTTAAGAAATATACCATTGTGCTAAATTTGTAGTTCAACAATTATTTAATAAAAACTGAGTAAGAGTCTAAATTTAATTCCTAAACAATACAGGTATGACATGGCTAAATATTGCGGCCTGTGTCAACTAGATTATAATCAGAGATGCTTTTGTTTCATGATAAGAACCAGTGGAATTGTTCAAGAGGTTACAGAACATAAACAAGTTGCCCATACTGAAAAGAGCAAGAGCAAAAAATTAACATGCTTTACCTAAATATGAATTATTTTATACCATTTATATCATCTTTGTTGCTGTTCTCACAATGTTTCGGTGTATGCCAATCCATGTAACTTGGAAGGAATTTCAAACTGAACCCTTTATTTAATCTACAGAAGTAGATTGTTCCCATTCCACTGCCCATATCTAGGGATATCTATTTCTTATTTTTAGTATTGCTCAGTTACTGCTCACTGTTTCTACCAAATATACACTGCCCGGCCCAAGGATTGAACTCAGAATTACTATGTCACCAAATTCACAGTAATTGTGAAAGGGTTCAGTACATCAACCACTGTACTTTCTAAGCAACTGCTAACTTGAACGATATCAATACATTTTGAAATTCCACTAAATTTGAAGTCAACCCCAAATGGCCACAATGTTTCATGCTTGAACGCAATCTTCAAAGATGATGAATTGAAGATTGCATTTAACCATGAAACTGCCTGTCACTACTCAATTATGACCCCAGTGTCCACTCTTGTATTTATACACACACACACTATCCCTGATATGGAGGACTTTTACCTATAAATATAACATACATTAAAATATATATATATATATATATATATATATATATATATATATATATATATACATACATACACAAAAAAAAAAAATTGGGGGCAACACTACATTTATTTAAAAAACACTTTAAAATGATATTTTTGGTATTTTTTTTAAGTAAAAAATAAAATTTCAGTAACCAGTGTATTTACTTTTATTTTGGCAAAAAATAAACACTTAACTATAAAAAATTATCATCCAACAGCATCAGATTGTTTTTATCAGTAAAATCACCACCTGCCTTACTACTTTAGAAATTCCTGGCATTATTTCTAAAAGTTTTCGAAAAAGAGTACACAGCAGACCTTACCAAACATTCTTCAAGCACCGAAAAATTTCTGTCACTCATTGAGTATTCTCTTTGAACTCTCCTATCCAATTCATCCCATACTATTTCAATGGAAGAGAGGTCAGGAGACAGGCAGCCAAGTCATAATTTCCAAAATCTTCTTTTTCTTTTGACTCAAGGTAATTTTGACATAATTTAGAAATGCATTTTGGACTGTTTTGTTGAAAGGTGAATTTTTTACCTATTATGCATAAACCAGACGCTACAGTAATTTTGCAAAATCAAATAATATTGTTCTTTTTCATGATTCTCTTGACATGAATCAAATCTCCAGCCCTCTTCCACCCCATAATAGACCCACTACAATGCTTATCTGTTGGAACAACACATTCATCATTCAGTTTTTCTCCTGGCTTTCTTCTCATATAAACTCACTTCTTACAACCAAAAAGTTCAAATTTGGTCTCACCTGTCCACAAAACATTTTGCTACTCTTTCAAAGTCCAGTTCTTAAATAGGAGGTATGACGTTCAGAGCATCATGTGTGTCTGCATGTATTCCCTGTGCTTTTTCTATATTTTTATGGCAATTGTTCTGATGAGCTTTCCTCTTTGGTTCTTCAAATTTAAGTACAGTAATAGATTGTCAGTCAGGTCTCATTATTTTACTGTTGAAATTGCTAGATATAACCATAAGTTCTATTCTAATAGTTTCTTCTCTTTCATTTCTTGCCTATAAAACTCTTCCAGATTCTTGCTTTTCTGTCATCTATGATCTTCAAAAATTCAATATTGTACAATCTCCTCAAAATTTTGTTTCTTTCTCTCTCTCAGTAACCCCTTATCTTAGTGGCTTCATTGCCTTGCTTGGTGTGAAATGATTAAAAAAAATAAAAATATCAAAAGTTAGTGTGTATGTATTCTATCTATCTATCTCTCTCTCTATATATATATATATATATATATATATATATATATATATATATACACACACACACACACACACACACATTTATTATAGCACATTTTATATATGCTATATACATTTTATTTAAATTTGATAATGAGTATCAAAATTCAATAAATATACACGTTAAAAACTTTGAGCTAAATCAGAAAAAATACTATGACAAAAATCCCTCAAAGTTGAGGTTCAAAACATAAAACAAAATCTAATTTCCTTAATAAAGCAATAAAAACAAATAATAGTCACTCTTACCTTTGGCTTTGCACACAAACCAAAATCAATAATTTTGACATTGTGATTCTCATCAAGTAAAATGTTCTCCTGTGAATTAAAAATAAAAAATTCTATTTGATTGCATGAAGAAAAAAACAAACTGTCTTTAAATTAGTGGAGATGATTAATCATGAGATTTTAAAAAAATGCATCTTGTATTTTTCAAGGTTTAAAATGGGCAGCGATACAAAATATACTAACAGTTGGTTTAGCAGTGCAAATTCTCCAACTGAAAAATTTTACTGACAACCTATCCTATAACATCAAAGATGTTTACATATTGCAATTAATACATTAATTCAAGTAACTAATCAATACTTCTCAATTCTCTTACAACTCTGTAATATCTTTTATAATAGTAATAGAAGTAGGAAGAATAACAATTTGTACAAGAGATACCATGTAAGCAAAAAAATAAATAAATAAAAATACTGAAATGCAATGCTCATTTACCAAAAAGTCAATAACTTAATCATTTAATAAAAATTGACTGATTATATGAAGTGGGATATTTAGTTTAATTTTGATATTAAATTCACCTTATCTGAAGAAGAAAAAAAAAAAGTTATATTGGGGTTGGTCAAAAAGTTTGTTGTTTAGTTATAAAGCAAATTTTCTACTTAATAAAGCGAACAACCCAATATCATTAATAAAGCGAACAGACTTTTTGCCTAACCCAATAGCATTCTCATAATTTGTAATCTAGAAGAACCATTATCGTGTGTTATTATAAATCCATATTCCAAATGTCAGAAATGCCTAAAGCTTTTCTATGACTGTCCATAGAGCAGAATCAAAAAATAAAATTAAATATTCAGTTTTAAGTAGAATCATTTGAAAGCAAAAATATCCATCCAATAAGCAGACTTGCACAATGTTGCAGACAATTCTGATGCTATATACTGATCAGCTCAGCGTTTAGGTAAATTCTTTCCCACCAGACTACAGAGACATTTCCTGAATTTAGGAATCAAATTATAAAACTGACATATAAAATAACAATTCAACAATTAGCAAAATGAAGGGACACAACTGCGAAAAATTCTAGCTGGAGTTATCTCCCATATACACGAATTTGCCGAAAAAATTGTATACTATGATGAAAAAAATGCCCATCGTCAAAATAGAGAAAAGACCAAAAATGTTTTTTTTATTATTTCAGTAAATTGTTTCATCCTTTTTCATTCGAAATTTTAATTAAAAATCTTGTTTGTCTTGCCTCAGTGGATGGAATATAAAATAACAAATATTTTAGCGTCTTTTTTGCAGTGAAAGATACATTGATTTGGAAATTCTTGAAAAAAAAAAAAAAAAAAAAAAAAAAAAAAAAAAATCAATTATGGGATTTTAATGAAACTTTCAGAAGTTATTCACAAATGAATGAAATTATTTTAGAAATTTTTTTTTTTTTTTTTAGAAAATCTTGGTAAAAAAAAAATTTTTGACATCTGTTACCCCCACCTTTACTTAATTTTATGAAAACTTGAGAAATTCAAAGTTCAAACTTTTATTGATTATATTAGTTAAAAGCAAAAGTCTGTAGAATTTAAATCATCAATTCTTTTGGTAAAATCGAACGACCAGTTACCAAATATCAGCTCTGAATTGTAAAATACAAAACTCAATAAAACTAAGACATTATTTAATTAGGAAAGATTTTTGAATTGCTTTCATGAATAATATATGTTAGGGACATTATTGTCTGAAGCAAAAGAAATTTTCCAATGAAAAATGAATTTTTACAAGAATTGTTTTTTTTTTTCTTATAATTTTAAATACAATATTTTATAGAGTTGTTAAATATTTTAAAATTCAATTTCAATGTTGTCATGTTTAGAAAATACTGTTATTAAGTAAAACTATTTTTACTAATCATAAATCTAAAAGCTTATTACAATCTGAAAATGACCATCATTTGAAAATTGAAATTTACATTGTTTCTAGATGTAAAATAGTAAATATGTCTTTTTTTTATATATGGATGTTCATACATGATATTATTGTTAAAAAGTCACAGGTTTTAAGAGTTTAAAATTTCATAAAAATTAATAATAAATAAAATACCATAAAATTTATGAGTACCTCACTTATTTATGAAATTTTATGTTATATTAATTTTTATATTATCTCAGTTGTAAAATTTTGAATTTATTATATTGTTATATTATGTTAAATTTTTTTAATTATTTTTCCAGAAATCATCTTCAAAATAACTTCATTTCAAATTCATAAAATTTATGTCACTTCTGTTTGTCTGTCCAATGACATCTGATCTCAGCTGTCAATACCATCAATCAAAACCTGACAAACAAGACACACTGGTAAAGAAATGCTCTGCTTATTTTCTACTACAGTTTTTATGCTAAAAAAATAAGTAATATTTGTTTCAAATTAGATTAAGTAAACTTTAAATTTCCTAATTTTCCTCAAATAACCTTTGAAAAAAGTCTATTTTATTTTTGCAAGATTTTTAAGTCGAAGAATTAACTTTTGTTTACAAAAGTCTCAAATTACAGACATCTTTGATTTTACTGAAAACAAAAATGACTATTCCAATCAATATAAATTCAGTTTTAAATATACCAAAGTATTTTGCTTACTGTGTATATTAAATTTATAATTTATTCCTTTACCTTTCATCAGTTTCAAAAACACAAACTTTGTGATTTATCTTTTAATAATTTAACAGATGATATGTCCAAAGAAAAGCTACCAAGGATTCCAATAATTCATGTCATGAAAGGAGTGAAGAAATCCAAGTGTTGAAGGCTAAAACACAACTGAATGCAGACCTGGTTATGTTATACATTTTGTGTAGCATTCTACACAGTTTGGAGTTCTACTACACTTGAAAATTTTAAATTACACACTTTAATTCTTACTGCTACACATTTCAGCTATCTAGACTAATCATGGTTTGTGAATGACACAAAAATTCTTTGATTGCTGCACATTTCCTGTAAAGTTAAATATAATGGTTTTAATGAACAGAACTACAAAAAGCAATTTTCACAAAAAGACTACACACTTTAGTTACTGCTACTACTCATAACTTTTGTCGCACATGGCACAGAACAGAATGATGTTAACATTTTTTCAGTTCATCTAGTTTAGTATTCAGCTCCTTTGCCAATTTGGATATCTCTATGGACTTTTCCATTGCAGATTGGCATTGAACTTTGCAATAAGTGTGAAGTTCTGAATCAGCTCAACTTTCTTCACATAGCTGTCAGCTGACTTGAGCAAATCTAGTGTGCAATTTTCAAGCTTGTGTTTTTTGGTCTTCAGTTCTTCAATTTCCATAAGCATGGATCTCCGTTTTTGTCCAGCTGCTTCTTCTTGCCTTTTTTTTCCTTCTCTGCCTCAAGGTATTAGTTGTATGCTACTCTGGCATTGGAAGCACTGCAGAGAATAGCCTTAGTCATTCCCAGCACTTCCAGCTGTGATCAGATAGTCTGCGATAATGCACTGTGCAACCAGAGCCTACTGTTTCATATTGTCAGTGGAAATTTCCTTATTGATCGAGAAACCTCTTTCCACTGAGGCCTGTCCATGAGAGAGTACCAGCAATCTGTGAACAACTTTCCACAGTTTTTGATATTCTTTGTTGCTAGACAAAGAAAAGTAGAACAAAGTGTCCAGACAGTCTTCATGCTTGCTCAAATCCTTGAAAGCAATATTTTCAGCAGCCTCCTCCTCCTCCTCTTTGTACTGACTATGTTATCACAATCAGACTTGCTGACTTGTTTTCTGTCCAGGTGGGGAAAGACAATTTTTAGACTGTCTTCTGTGGCATATTTTTTTCAGAAATGGATCCAGGGTTCAGCCATGCAAGTGACCTTACAAGAGGGTATCTAAGGGGAGACTGCCAGAGGTTTCTCAATGATGGTGATGAACATTGTCTTTGTTGCAATTCTGCATGCAAACAGATCTTTTGCTGACATATTTCCTTTTTTGAATAAATTTTGCACAGCCCTATCTGCCAGAAATCCACACTCAATCTTTGCAGCATCTTTATGCATGTTTGGGTTTGACAAAATTCTTACAAATTCATTCAGTTTGGAAAATGTAATAATTTTTTAGTGTGCTCTTCCTTTACAAATCTTATTAACAGTTTCACAATCATGCTAAAAAGATCATCTGCAAGTAAAAGAAGCAACGGTTTATCACTGATATTTTATCAGAAACGGTTCAATGTCTTTCAAAATAGACACAAAAGTCAGCAGTTTCACTGGAAATAAAACATCATTCATGTTTGACAGCACTGCAGAGGAGGATTTGGTCTGGGGACATTTTTCTGTTTTTTTTTTTTAAATTAAGTTCACAAATTTGAAGATATCTGGCCAAATGCCTAGGAGTTGTTCACATGTTTTTAAATTTTCTAGCAATCTATGGCAAAAATACAAAAGTAAAGGGATATGGTTGAATTTTTAAAGCCAAGCAATAAAAGTCAAATAAGTTTTAATATATTGCATCATTTTTTCACACTTACAACAAAAACTAGAGGTACAGTTCATTATTAGCCTGTAAACATCAAAAGTAACATTCTTATTATTTTTTTTAAAATGCATTTTCTATCCTAACCCACATTTTCTATTCTATCATCCTTCCAGTCTACATTTTCTTTTAGTCAAATTTGATTTTCAAACTTGTTTGGCAACAATTTTGATTTAGCCAAATGTAGTTTACACACAGATACACATTGGCACGGGATGTGCAAAGTATCTATCTTTTCAGCATGAACTCACACACTGCTGACTTGAGATCAAAAGGACTTTTTACTTTTGAAATGTGAATAAAATTTCAATTGTTCAAATTTTAAAAAACTGATAAATTTTTCAACATTCTACTAAAACGTATTTTATTACTGTAAAATAATTTATTATTTTGCTTTCAACTACAAATTAAATGAGTGAATTAATTTATCTTTGACAGAGACGTTTACTTGTCTCTGACGCCATTTATCTTTGCTTTTCCTCTTTTCGTGTTGAGAGAGGACAGCAGCTAGGAGAAGACACACCTTCATATTCATTCTCCCTTTCTTTCTTGTCACCTAGACAAGAAAATACAGAATTAACTACAAGGTCATGAACTCTTTCTAATCAAGAAAACAAACCACAGTTTGCAATAATCACCAAATATTACTGACGACTAAAAAAACATTTTTCTTAAATGGACAATTTTAGCTTGTAAAAAAGCCAGATTTCTGTGATTTCACATTTTGACTTTCATGAATTTTGAAAAAGGATGTGTGGGCTGCACAATTTAGAAAATTCCAGAACTTTTCAATGAGCCTTTGGGCACTGACTGTTTTTCCAGGACTTTTCAAGCACTGGAAAAGGCCCTGTCAATTTTACAGGATTTCTCAAGGTTTCCAATACTTGTATGAACCCCGAGTACATTTTTTTTTCGTCAATGTTGAATATTATTAATGTCTAAAATGTTGCTATAAATGTTTTTAGCCTACAAATGATTATGACAGACTGACTGCTACTTTTTTTTATTTGTTTATTTTTTCTTCATGTAATAAAATTGATGTTAAAGATCTAAATTATAGGTAGTATGCTTTTTCAGTTACTTTTTTGTCAGCAATGATTTTCATTTTTCTCCATATTCTTTGCAACATCATCTGCCACATTAATTTGTTTCTTGTTTAGAATTGGCTTTCTGGTTCCTTCCCCTAAAGTCTTCTCATTTTCTTTCACCCCCAATAACACTTTGCATGTTAGTGGCATTATCACTCAACCAATGGTATTATGAAGATCGCACTTGCACTCTTTTTCCACATTGCAAATAGCCGTCTACATGCAAAGCATTGTGCTCATTTAGCTTCAGGCAATTCATCAGAGGAACGTTTTAATAAACTTCAAAAACCTGACATTGTGCAAAAGATGCTGTTGGGAAATTTTGCATCAACCTAACAAGAAAAAATATTTAATAAGCAACCTATAGCAGAAAAACATGACAGAGAAAAAAATATATATCAAAGATGGTAAAGGCATAAGAAAGAAAAGGAAGAAAATATTGATGGCTCTTTTATTTTTAATTGTGACTTACTGGTTTCAAATCTCTGTGAGCATATCCTTTGAAGTGAATGTAAGCTACTGCTGAGACAATCTGATGAAAGAAATACTGTGCTTCTTTCTCTGTCAGTTTATCTTTGGCAACCACATAATCAAAAAGCTCCCCTTCAGGACAATACTGAAAGAGAAAATGAAAAGAAAAACATTTAAAATCTGAATATATTAAATACTTGCAAAGTAAGCAGGGAAATGATATTTCAAATGCAGATAGAGAATCTGTCCAGAGAATGTCCAACAATATCTCAAGAACTTGAGACACAGCATTGAGTAACTTGACAACTAATCAGAAGGCTACCTTACTGCACATATATAAAAACAAACTCTCCAATAAATTCCTCCAACTGGCAATGAAATGTCATTGTGTGAGGTAGTGTAATGTGTGACTGTTACATTCTTATGCAGACTTTTTTTTTTTTTGGTAAAACATTGTATTACACAGATTTGCCAGCTCCCATATTATCCTGGTTTAGAACCCATCCAGCTATTTCTGGCTTTTCTCAAAACTAACATCACATCCCTAAAGTCTCTTAGTTTCCATACAGTCCAGATTCAGCTCCCTGCTTTTTCTGGTTTTTTTTCCCTAAACTAACATCACACACTAAATTCCCTCAGCTCCCCTACAGTCCAGATTTGACTCCATGCTTTTTCTAGCTTTTCCCAAAACTAACATCATTTCCCTAAAGTCCCTCAGTGTCCCTACAATCCAGATTTGTCTCCTTGTTATTTCTGGCTTTTCCCAAAGCTGAAAAGGAAAAACAAAAACAAAAGTGAAATTTCAAACTGTGGACAAGATTATGATGAAAAAAAAATACCTGACAAGGCAGCTGATGATGGTTCCTAAAGAAGACTTTGCAGTCTGTTTCAAAATGTGAAAGTGACACTAGAATAAATTTATAAATTAGCAAGAGGAATACTTTGAAAAAGGCTAAGGCATTGATCTATTGAGACTAATTTTTCCTCCATATTAACTGGTTGGATACATTCCAGACTTCATGAACAAGTTGACTACTTAACAGTGGCTAACAAGAAGATCAGAAATGTCTATACTATAAATTATTTAATACTAGCTGAAGTACCTGCCAACACTGGGCTAAGAGGTCAAAATTTGGATTAAAGCTGCTTATAATGACTGTAAAACAATTCCTTAATACTGTGATAAGGAGTCTCCATCATAGTCACATTATACAAAACTACTAGAAATTACACACATTATATATATATGTGTGTGTGTGTGTGTGTGTGTGTGTGTTAGAGAGAGAGAGAGACAGAACTGAAAGTTAATCCTACATAACTACTTAGTTATACATTCCATTTGTTTCACTGAAGAAATGTCTATTTTTAATTAAAAATAGATTCATTTTCAGTGACACCTGTCAAGTACAATAACTGCTTAAAGAAAGGCAAAATAGATTTCATTTGTTTCTAATGAAGAAATACTATGAAAAGTAGATGTGGAGAGGGGAGTCTGTGCAATTACTTTTTCAGAGCACATGATTATGGCTTACAACTATAGCATGCTCATTTTGAGAGAGAGAGAAGTAAATGTGTTTAAATCATTGTACATATGTAAATAGAACACAAGTGTGCTTTACAAATTCTTGAAAAGGAAAATACCCAAACAAATAAACTGTAAATTGGTGCTTTAAAGCATTAACTCTGTTAAAGACAACCCAAATGCTACAACACAATGACTCATAACTTTTGAAAAGTGATGAATACAAAATAATCATTATTTCCCTACAAATAAGCTCCCTCAGTAAGAAACGAGAGTTAAGAGTAATTTTTATCAAAACAATTCATATTTAAATAAATGAATGTCAGGCAGATAGTCAACATGAAATTATCTATTATTTAGTGATTAAAAAGGCTTAAAATGTTTAATGAAAGTCATACAACTTCTATTAAGTTTTAGAATTTCTTGATAGAACAAACATAAAAAAAATAAATTTCTCAAGAATCAAAATTTTATGAGATTAAATAAACAATAGATTTTATATAAATACTAGCATAGTATCAAAGTGCCACTCAGATGAAAGTGTAGTGTCTGCATTCAGATGGATAAACTACATTCTATCTCACAATTGTGGTTCTGTTTTCAGACAGAATACAACAAATAAATGAGGGATGCCTGGTACTGGAGGTTCCAACACTGCAAGAGCATCTCCCTCATTACACCAATGAAGGAGGGTTGGTGAAATATCAATGCCAGTGCAACTTTAAATGTGAGGACTGGGCAATTTGTACACACTTGGGCTCCCCAATTTAAACTGACCTTGTGCATTATCCTGTCACCATGGTGGGTGATTAAATACTAAGTGTAGTATTTGTTGTCTTCTTATTTTAGATGGCAGAAGGTGCCCGGTCTTGGGGATTCCAACTCTGCAGCAACACCTTCCTCATTGCACTAAGTGAGGTAGGGTTGGTGTAATATGGATGCCAGCATCACAGTGACCATAGGGACTGGGCAATTTTTGTCCTTGGCCTGTATGCATATTTATGTGTATGGACCCACCATGTCAATAAAATAACCTTGTGTCACATCCCGCCTTAGTGGGCCAGTTTGTGGTAAATAACCTCATTGGACGAACTAGGATCAAAGTGTAGCATCGATGCACTGAAACATGATATGGTGTACATTTTAACTAAATATTTACCCAATACAAAGCCCAAGAGTAACTCAAGATAGAGTGTTACTAAATGATGATGTTGTATGGATGAAAGAGGAGGAAGTAAGTGCAGATTATGAGAATATGTAAGATAGATGATGGTTGATCCTAGACTTGAAATAGTTAAGATTATAGTGATTGGTGAAGAATCCTCTCAGGAGTGTTCTACAGAGTAACAACTCTTGGGGTAGGGAGAAGCTGTTGCAATGGAACTTCCTTCTTACTAATGGAATATAAAAGAACAAGATTTGACCTTGTGTATGTAAGTGACAATTTTGACAGTTTCTATTTTAGGATGCAATATGAACAATTTCTAAATTTTGCTCTTAGACTGCAACAGACAAGATAACTTTTAACCCCTTTAAATGGCTCCAAAATACAAAACCTGATTACTCATTAAACAAATAGTAGATAATTATTGATTATAGACAAACACATAATGACATAAAATATTAACCATGTCTGAACCTTTTGAAGAAATGAGTGCTAGACAGCTGCCCAGTTACAAGTAAATATTGGTCAATAAATATAGCCTCGTGCTTGCAGGTTGAGTAGCATAAGGACTACAGTTTAATCAACCATGAAATAAAAGTCTTTAGAATGAAAGAGCAGCAAACAATGGCAATTTATTTGGAACAAATCAGGGAGATATGAGCTGTGAAGCCAGAATTTCAATAATTTTGGCAAAAATATACTTTCACAAGAACTTTAAAATAAAATCTTGCAGTATTATAACAATCAAAATTATCAAAATTTCCAATATTAATTTTTTAAAAAATTGGAATTATATAAAAATATGATGCCATAATTTCAAGGAAACTTGCTATGAAACCAGTCACTTTGAGTATTTCACCATATATTCAAGATGGAACACATTTTGTATGCTAGTGATGATACAAGTGTTTATTTGATTTGTTTTTCATGACTTTGCAGGTTATTTTAAGCCAGAATAAACTTAGATTGTAAGAATATTTTGGGATAATATAATTTATTGATACAAGTCTTACTAATTAACCCATAGCTGTGGGGAGAAGAGGTGGATTCATACCTTTCTCAAGGATATTTGCACATAAGTGAATATAATGAACCCAATTGGAATTGGAACTCAGCTCTTCGATTTCCATTTCATTATCCTTTACACCACACAGACACATCCAAGCTCACTGCATCCGATGTTCCCAAATGCTCACCCATCTAGGTACTGATCAGACTTGATGTTGCTTAACTTCAGTGATCATACGGGAACTGGTGTTTCAATGGGTTATGGCCATAAACCACAAGAGTTTGATACTATTACTAATTATCATCATTACTAATTAATATATATTTGCCACTGAAATAGCTGAGATTGGAAAGTAACCAAATAAAGTAGGAAGCTTGGTATATGAACTCTGCAGCTGATATAAAGTAACTATTAACATTCTTAGTGAGTATCATTAAGAAATGGTATGAAATAAGTTAAGAGAAAAGAAGATATTCACACATGAAGTAAAAAGCTAACACACGATGAAATGTCACCAATCTCATCAATCTTCAATAGACAGAAGGAAAAAAAGAATTACAAGCAAAACAAAAAAAATATTGGAAAATTCATATATTCTACAGTAATTTCAATGCCAACTAAAGCATTGGAATGGATGCCAGTTGTTTACCACTGGATATTATATTTTAGTTTATAGTAGTTTTTATTTGACAGAAAAGAAAAACGTTACTTGGACAGCAAGCTTCATTGGAATCAAGTGAACAAACCATCCTTTTCTGTGGCTGCCATCACTGACAGCACCTATTACAACATAGCAAAGCTAATGTTATGTGGAATTTTATTTCCCCCCCACACACACACCTACCTATATTCCAAATCTTTATCCCCTGTATTATATATTGGGAAAAAACTCTCCTCCAAACACTTCATTGAGTCAGCATATTTTCAGTCTCAATCCCCAGTCATCAACTCACCCAAACTAAATTATGCTTTCCCCTTCCTAAAACGACAGTTATTGTCCCCTCCAATCCCAACCTGACACCCTATATAAGCTACAATCAAATAAATGGATTCTGTCATACAACTTCTTTTTAGCAGGTGTGAACATGGTCAATAAAAGTCTACTTAGTGTCAGATGACATGGGGAATGTAGTTAGAGGCCCTTATGACATGCCAAATTATGTCAGCAAGCATCAGTCTTCTCTCCTACCCGCTAATCAGATAATAAAAAATGAAAAGCTAATGCAGCCTTGAGGAAGAGAGGAAAAGAAGAAGAGAGAGGAGAAAAGAAGAAGAGAGAGGAGAAAAGAAGAAGAGAGAGGAGAAAAGAAGAAGAGAGAGGAGAAAAGAAGAAGAGAGAGGAGAAAAGAAGAAGAGAGAGGAGAAAAGAAGAAGAGAGAGGAGAAAAGAAGAAGAGAGAGGGGAAAAGAAGAAGAGAGAGGGGAAAAGAAGAGGAAAAAGAGAGGAAAAGAAGAGAGGGGGAGGAAGGTAGAGAGGTAGGAAGGTAGAGAGAACAGAGAGAACAGAGGGGAAGAGATAACGGGGAGAGATAGGAGGGGGAGAGAGAACAGAGAAAAACAGAAGAAAACAAGCTAGATCAGTCTTAGAGTGAAAAGATAAAAGCTAAGACAGAGAGAAGAAAGAAACAGAAAAGCAACATAAAGAACTTACCCAACTCTCATAGCTACCAACACCTATAACAAACCCTCAACTAACAAAATTTATGATCAGCAATTTACTTTCTAGTAGGTAAAATTTATTTTTTCTTTTGTGGGTGTATTTTTTTTAAAATATGGGTAAGGAGAAAGAATTTGTTATTTCTGCATCATACATTCCCCATTTTTTCAAGCTAGTAAAACATTTTCCATTTTTCATCTTTTATTTGTTGTTATCTAGTGTTTGCGACCTCCTCTCCCAAGACACCATCAAAGAGGACATTTCAAGGTTTTATGAGAGTAGGTCTCTATTACATTCACCTTCCTCCATCAGAAGTTTCCAAAGCTAAACTAACAAGAAATACTTCCTTTATCATGATATAGGCACATATTAGCATGACTTTTACAAGATGTTGCATACATTAGCTGAGAAACCAAACATAATTTAGAAAGATTAAAAATAATTTTTGAAATGAAACATCAACTGACAATGTTAATACAGGATCAAAAATAACTCAACATACTATGCTTATATATATATATATATATATATATATATATATATATATATACACACACACACACACACATCCTCCAGTTGATGTTGTTGGTATTTAGATTTTCAATTTTTTCATTGCTCAATCCCTTACTCAAATCATGGATTTCCTTATTCGTTTCCCTAACAAATCTGGTGGCACGTTGGAGTAATGGATAACAGCTCGGATTGAGGAATCGGAGAGTCGAGTTCGAATTCCAGTCAAATCCATTACATTCACTTACATGCTAATTCTCTTGGGAAAGGTAATGAATCCTCCTCTTCTTCCCCCAACTATGGGTAAATAGTAGGACAGACCAAGTTCTATAGCCTTGAATGGCAACTTACTGCAGGAAAATATTTGCCTCATCAGTTATGCATCAAAAGATACTTGATCACCTAAGCATGTATCATGCATGGCACATAACTGACTAGCTGAACTAATCTGAGCATCAGGCTCCTTTACTTGATTTATTTTGTACCTCCAAGCTCTTACTGAGCATTGCAACACTGTCCTCTTGGCAACATGGATCACTCTATATTATCTATTGATATTTCATTCCATTCATCTATTAGACAAGAACATCCTATTCATAAGACCACTTTCCATTAAAAGAAGGAAATTACTGGAAAGTAATTGAAACTCACCTGAAGCGAGCTGAATGTGTAATGCTCCTCATGCCAATGACATTTCCACCGAGCTTCTCTACGGCATATGACTTCACTGAATCTCTTTTGATATGTTCCTCTCGAATTTATATTTAAATTGGGGTCATCAGGAGAGAATGTGCACCGTTTCGGGGCCTTCCTCTCAACGGTTTCACATGCACACCGGCCCCCCTCACTGATGTGAGGCCCCATTCTAACGATATACAAGTGTGTTGTAGTTAAACTAGTTCAAATGACTAACGGTGAAATTTGATTCACAGAAAATTCCGAAAAACGGCAAACCTCGCATTCTGAAATGCAACGTGAACCTCGTTACGCATTCACAATCATTCATGTCATGCCGTCATATTCGCTGAAACACTCCACGGAATATTTCTTTTTTCCATATCCACATGGAACTATTTTCAGTTACCTCTATTAGGCGTTTTATGCTTTTGGCCCTATTACGCCCTTTTATTCCAATTTGGCCCAGAAATTGGTACAAAGTGCCTGAAACGAAACCCCTCACTCCAATTTACACTGCTTTAACAACTACATCATACCCCTCCTTTATTAGCTCTGATTTTAGATTTTCATATTTACTAGCTTTATAATCGTGGCTTTCTTCCATCCGGCTTTCATATGGTACTGTTAATTCAACTAGGATGATTTTATAGTTCACCCTTGATAGAAGAACAATATCTGGTCGCGGACCTTTACTTGCTATTCTTTTGGGGTAATCATTACGCCAACCAGGAAGGTCTGCAGATACATCCCAGATGCCACCAAAACTAAGGAGATTTTTTCCGGGTATAGCTTGACATTTGCTCGTTTGCTTAGAACCGACATATCTTTTTCCTTCTGCAACAAATTCCTGGGTTGAATTAGATGGCTCAGACTTCATATATTTCTTTACAATTTTGACCAACTCATCTAAAACACTATTGTGCCTCCATGTATATCTTCCATTGGCAAGGGCTGTTTTACATGAACTAAGGACATGTTCTAATGTTTGTGGCTTTACCTTATACGGGGGACAAGTAGGATCACTCTCTTTCTTCCATTTAACCAGATTGCTCTTAGATGGTAGCAGGTCATATGTGGAACGTATTAAATAACTCAACCTGAGTGGAGCCATCTGCCAAATGTCCTTCCAAGTAATAGATTTCTTCAGAGCCTCCTCCCAGTTTGTCCATTCGCCTTGTTGGGATTGTTGCACTCCTTTTACGAGTCTTTTGTTATCTTCTTTGTTCCTTACATTTTGGATGACCATGTCACGGCGATCTTTACCTGAAGTTTTCGACCACCATTGCCTTTCATTTAGTCCTAACCCTTGTTTCCCTGCTTGAGTGTATCCGATGACTTCATTGAAAGCTAGATTGTCTTTAGCACTTGTTATCGTCTCTCTGACCTTTCACTTTCTCCCTGTTTTTAATGTAGGATTTAATGCTTTTATTGTTTTATCCTTGGAGTCATCCAACATCATTTGAAGTCTAATTTTTTCGGATTTATACTCCTCCACAATCGATTACAATGGCAACTTTAGCTTTGCTTGTCTGCAGTACAATGCAATATCAGACAAACCTGGAGGCAAACCCAACCATTTTCAGATATATTTGTTTATTTTTCTTTCCATTGGCTCAATTGTACTCATTCGAAATTCGTATACAAGTAGGGGCCATAGTAGTGTGGAACAGGACACAGTGTTCACACTTTAATCTGATGCACGCGCGAGTTTTCACCCCTTTCCTTTCACCTTCGGTTAGTCATAGCAGTAAACCGTTGTTTCTAGCCGAAAGGAGGAGGCTGTTCAATTTTCGCGCCGTTTCGCTCTGACGTCACGGACAAACTTTTTCCTGGTCTTCAGTCGCCGCCAGTACGTGGAAGAGATAAGTCGACTCATCCATCTCTGTCGTTCACCCATATATTTCGACGGAGATGCCTTCTAGCAAACATTGCTTCGTCCCTTCTTACCAGCAAATATTGCTTCATCCTTTCTTATCAGCAAACATTGCTTCGTCCCGTACAGCTTGACGCGTGCAACCTTGCACCTAAGACAGTCATTCCATTATCCTTTGATTTTTTTTCGTCAGGCTGCGAATTTGTTTAGTCCCACTTATCTTGACGTGTGCAACTTTAGCACCTAAGACACTGTCATTCCATTATCCTTGATGATTTTTTTTTTCCCTCAAGCTACGAATCTTCTGACGAACACCGTCACCTCTTCGAGGATTATTCTCTCGTTTTGATCCGAACATCTTGTTCGAAACGGCGAACAACCTAGACCAGAGATCCGTGAACTTCCAATATTCTTCGAACTGTCCTCTCAGAACCTGTGACTTTAAAAAGAATTACATACACTCACAATTATAATCTCTCGCAGTGAGTATTTTTTCCTTGCCGTATGTTATTGTGCATTACAATTGACTTTATGGACTCTTCTTCCTGAAGAACTTTTTCCCGCCATTGGCCATCTTGGAATTAAATTTTGGCGCGAAGTTTTATCTTGTCCACTACCTTATTTCCAGTATCTTACTGAAGGTCTTCACGCAAGACAATTAAATTTCATTAACTATAACATTTCCAGTACATTTACTGAAGGTCTTCACAGAAGACAATTTACTAATCTACTTGAATTCTTCTTCAACTACATTTCCAGTACATTTACTGAAGGTCTTCACGGAAGACACTACTTGTTAAACTCTAATAAAATTCTATATTTGTTCTCTTAACCAGGCTTATATTCGTCATTCCTCCTGCTTATTTATTCTTACTTTGTTTGTGGATTCGGTAGTGGTGTGTGTAGTGTCTGGCACAAGGTCATTTCGTAAACCAGCGCTGCAACCCTATCGTGGTCCGCAACAGTAGCATTGGAATGAGCACATACTCTAAGCACCATACCTTGTATTTTCCTTTTAGAGGACAAAGATCTATCTTATGGAGATCTTCTTGTAATGATCTGAATGTTTCTTTTACTTGGTTGGTATCTTTTAAGGATTGATCGTAACATTGCTGATTTTTCAATTTCCTGAACTGATATTTTTAACCTTCATAATGAGGTTTTTTTCTTGGGTCAAAGCTGGAATAGATTCTTTCATCCCTTCTCAGAAATACCAGGTAAAACCTCAATCTTCTCCATGTTCTGCTGTTATAGCCCACTGGAACCACTATTTCCGGCTATACCAGCATGACAGTCCCCATCACAACAGATGCTTATTCATGGCTGAACGTAATAAATGCATCCTCAAAGGAGCTAAGACTTTGTTTGTTGAAGGAATGAGGCACCATATTGAATCTAACAACTCATGATTACTAGTGGCTCTATAATAGTGTTCTAAATAAGAGCAAGTTTTCTATTCTTCCATTCTGCAATCAATTTGAGGTGTTAACATTTTTTTGCCCATAAATTCTTAAACTGTACTCTTGACTTATCTGAAGTATACTTGCCTAACTTTCCACTCAGAACTGGGTCCCTGTTGAGTAATATGCATATAACCACTTCTATGGTTTCTGCTATCATCTCTAATCTGGATCCCCACAAAGCATGTGTACTTGATGGTATCCCTGTAATAGTCCTTAAGGAGTGTGCTCCTGATGTCTCTATAATAAATGCCTCATGCTGCTTCTTGCTTTCCTGCTAGTTAGAAATCCTCATCTGTTGCTCCAGTTTTGGGAAGCCACTAGAGGCCTTAATCAATGCTGAATTGGTTAAGCATCTCACATCACAGGGCCTTTTTCAGACAAGCAATATGGTTTTTGTTTCTGTAGGTCAACTGCTGATGTACTGATGATAATTGCAGAAAGAGTCTATCAAGCTCTAGATAAGAATGGTGAAGCTTGGGCTGTTGCTTTCAACTGGGTTTGGCATACAGGTCTTATTTACAAGTTGAAAAGTTATGGTTTTTCAGGACAAATTTTTGAACTGATCCAGTCTTTCTTATCAAATCGTAAGATGAAAGCTATCCTGAACAGTCACTCTTCTAGATACTTTTGTACTAATGCAGGTGTGCCCCAGGGTTCTATCCTTGGTCTTACTTTGTTTTTAATTTTCATTAATGACCTTCCCGATGCTATCAGCTCTCAACTTGTATTTATGCTGATGACAACCATTTATTCCTGTCTCTATAGCAAGTCTGATCAGTTTCATAAGGTTAAATTGGTGGCTGATGCCAAAAACAACCTTCAGTCTGTTGTTAACTGGGGTAAAGAATGGCTTGTTAATTTTAACACCCCCTCCAAAACTATTTTCTATTAATGATCTGAGAGACCCCTTTCACCTATCAGCATGGCTGATGCTAGCCTTCAGGAGAGTGACTCATTGTGCCTTCTCAGGCTGATGAACTATATCAAATCCATTGTGAGGTCAGAAGCTAAGAAAGTTGGTTCACTGTGTCATACTAGACAATTATTCCCTCCAGAATCTATCTTACATATCTATACATTACCATTCATCCATGATTAGAATATTGCTGCCATATATGGTCCAGTGCTCCTGCTATATATTTAGAGATCCTTAATAAAATCCAAAGAATCAGCAATATTATTGGCCCTGATCTGGTGTCTCAGCTTCAGTCACTTTCCCACCATCATAAAATTGCCTCCCTCTGTCCTCTTCTATAAATACTTTTATGGTAATTGTTCAGATGAGATCTTCACTATGGTACCTAGACATTATGAATTTAAGCGCAGTACTAGACTGGCAACAAGGTCTCATCAATTTACAGTTGAGTTGGTTAGATGTAACCATAAGTCTTATGCTAATAGTTTCTTGTGGAACTCTCTTCTGGCTCCAGGCTTCCCAGTCAATTTTAATCTCCAAAAGTTCAAATGCAATGTCAAGTGCTATCTACAGTTTTCTTCTTATTCTTTTGTTCATATTCCTTGGTAATGTTTGTTTCCTAATTCTTCCACACCTCCTTGTGTCTTAGTGGCTTTACTGCCTTACTTGGCGCAAACTCGATTAAAAAGAAAAAATTACTTGTCAATAGGCTTTGTTGGGCATAAACCATTTTTATTATACATATATATATATATATATATATATATATATATATATATGATGGACTCCCTTCTATTGACTTGACATATGAGGGTTCAGTCTTTTCAGTTTATTTTTTTTCATGTTTATGCCATATATAGCACATCAGTTCAGCTGCTGATTCACACATCAAACCACATTTAGTTCAGATGACAAGATTTTGGGTGTAGCATGTTGGAAGGTTGGATCAAATCTTGGTGTTAGTTCTTAAATCACAAAGATGAACCAAACAAGATTCTTTGAAGTTCTTTATAACTTCATGTCAGAGTGCCGTCCATTCCTTTTTTTTTACAGTGAGCAGCTAGGACTTCAAAAGAAGTAGGAAGTACTATATATATATATATATATATATATATATATATATAGCACACAGTGAAAGCTGATGATAATAAAACAGTGATTGATGTTAAATAACAGAGCTAAAATTTATACCAAGTATAAATATACATTTGTTCCAGCTCCAAGTTTACATGCATATAGCATAGCAATTGTCAGGCACAAATTTGTGATTGCTATGTTCAACCCAGAATTGCATCATATATATATATATTTATTACACAATAAAATACAAAATTACCTTGTATGGGGAAATAGATCTATTTCAACTAATGAGAAGTTAGTCAGTCTTATTCAACCTCAGTGTAGAGACTGTTCATGTCAGAAATTTAAAATTTAATTTTGACAGCAGTCGAGAAATTGATACAGAATTTATCGATTTTGATGTTTTTCTGTCAGATGAAATGCCCAAGTCAAATATTCTGTACACCAGGGTTGAATAAGACTTTTTTGAAACTTAATTTTATGTTTATAATTTCTGCAAGTTAAACCTGAAAAACACCCATGACATCAAAGGGTACAGTGTGTGTGTGTGTGTGTGAGAGAGAGTGAGTGTGTGAGCAAGAAAAGAACAGGATTCTACTACCTGCTTCACTATTTTTATTAAAAAGAAAAACAAGCAATTGACATGTTACAAACATTGATAAAGAGGGAGTGAGTGAGCATTTAGACAAATCATTCATAACTGCAACACAAGGGCCAATTGTGTGTGTGTGTGTGTGTGTATGCTTCTTGGTCAAGCTGATAACTTGCTGCAACCATGTATGTATGTATAAATAAAACAACACTGAAGAGCTATCCCTAGAAACACATCAATGCACACTGGTCACATGGGGAGGAAGGGAGATAAAGAATAATTTGTGCAAAGACAAATGAAATGATTTCTAAGTCTGATATGGAAATAAAACAATCATTCTAGAATCCTATCTGATTTGGGAGCCATTCAGAAAGACAGATATGAAAAATGGGTTTTCAAAACATAACAGAGATAACGAACAGAATCATTAACTTCTGGCACATCAACACCTTCATGAGTCATATAACTTGGTATCATTTCATTTTAGCTCACTAAATATCTAGAAAAAATAATTTTGAGGCTGAGAGATTAAGTATTGTCATTATCCCAGAATTATTTTGACTAGTATCTTTGTTTTCTTAATCACTACATTTCAGCCTCACCAACTGGACAATGACTACCCCATGTTGCATCACTATTCTCTGGTTATGTTAACATGCACAAAAGCCGAGAAAGGCCATCTGCATGCTCACAAGGAAAATGAAAGGTGAAAATGTTACAGTGCAAAATGAAGATGCAAATCCTGTTTTCAAATATTTATATTTGTTGTTCCTTTCACAGATCTTCTTGCACAGTTTGCATAAATGAGTAACTGAGAATTAGGGGTCACTTCTGACCTCTCCAACTAACAGATCTGCTTTACCCCACTCAACTCTAACTTTCTCCTCCCAACTCTCTACCAATCTCAACATCACAATGCACAGCTGGCAACTCAAAATGAGTTGCTTTGGGACTATCCCAAGAGATTGTCCGTCCCCGCTGCCAAAGAGTGATCCAGATCTACTTCAATCCCAACTGTGACTTAATATAAGTCTGCTATAGGAAATCTATATGACACTTGTTCCCAAAAGTTTTCATTTATTTTTCTAGTATTTTTTCTCTTTTAGTCAAGTGGATTGGATGCTTTGAAGACTGCTTCACAGACATTATTGCTGGTCATAAATCACAAAACACTTGAGACTGAGATAAAATCAAACCTAATCCCCCTCTATGTGGGTTCCCTAATCATAGTGTCACCCTCTTGTAATTTTCAGTTGCAAGTCATATCAGTTATCTTTGCACAATTCCTTGACATATCCACAATTTTGGGGTAGAGCTAATTTTCATCACAACACTTCACAAATCAAAACAGTGCTTTGCCCTAAACAAAATCATTCTACAGTATTTACATTATTCGGACTATTGTCCTCATCTTTGTCGCCATATTTGTCATAACGTTTCGGCCGTTGTACGCTCCGGCCTTCTTCAGGTGGTTGGAATTTCGAACCGAACCCTTTATTTCGATCACTGGGGTAGACTGTTCTAGTTCCACGAGCCATGTTTGATGGATGTCAGTTATCAGTTATCTCCTGGTAATTTTCCCTCTGAAAGTTCTCCACTGCCAGGAGATAACTGATAACTGACATCCATCAAACATGGCTCGTGGAACTATGTTGACAAAAATATATTCACCAGTGTCAGAGTTTATCCCTTGAAAATGTTATCCTACTGTCACTTATTTGCCTTCAATAATTCTTCATTGCTTTCCAATTCTTCAACTTTAACTACATTGTCATCATCAGTGGCTAATTCTTTTTTCAAGGTTATTTTGAGGTACACTCAGAAGTGAGCTTTTACCACTATTGTATTTCAATTAAACTTTCTCGAATATGGTCACATTATGCAAATAATTTCAAAAGTAAATTCATTCATAATTAAGAATGATAGAAGCATTAACAAAATTTGCCTATCTTTATTTCAAATTAAGAACAATTACTCTCTAATATAAAGAAGGAAATACATGTCATGGTTTAAAAACAAAATCATTTCATTACTGCACAGTAACTTAAAATATTTTATTTCTTTTAAATTTTCACTTGTACATACCCTTTTCTAGAATAAATCTTGATTTTCATGTATCATTATTATTTAACAGTATGGGACAAACAACTTCACAGACATTTATTTTCAATTCCAAAATAAATTATTTTCATTGTGCTAAGAATTACTTCACCTTAGAATAAATAGACTAATATAAATGGGTTGTAATGAAAGCATATAGCAAAGAAAGAAGCTTGGTTGATTTGTTTTCTACAGCTTACCAACCCTTTGCGGGTTATTTAAAACCAGAAAATATTTTTAGATTGTAAGAATTCTTCTTTTTTTTTTCTTTTTTTTTTTTGGAGACAATAATGGTTTAGTGATGCAGGTCTTACTAATTAACCCATAGCTGAGGGGAGAAGTGTATTTGTGTGTAAGTGAATATAACAAACCCAACTAGAATTGGAACTCAGCTCTCTAATTAACAATTCCGAGCCATTATCCATTACACCATCCACACATCCAATATTACAGTACCTGGTATTCCCAAGCAGTCACCCATCTAGGTGCTGACCAGGCTCGACATTGCTTAACTTCAGTGAGTATACGGGGAATCGGTGCTCTCTTAAGCCTCTTAAGTAAGTAGCCAAACAAATACAGTAGCAAGAGTTAAATTAGTGAAAGTATCACTAATGTAAGCTTCAAGACAGGTTGCAAGTTCAAGTGTTTTTGAAGAAGCTACTTTTTCAGTCATATTTCTTCATGTTTACTTTAACAGTTAAAAAAAAAAAAAAGGTGAGAGGAGGTAAAGTTAGCGTTATGATAAAAAGCAGCAAAAACACTTTTATATTAATAAAGTGCCATTTTTGTCCTTATCACCATTTGAAGTTCTATTATTGCTATCATTTATTCTATTTATTTTAGCAAAGTTAAGATTAAAGGCCATTATTATAAAAAGTAAATTCCCCACGTGCAAGCCATTAGACATCCAACATGCCATTTCTCTATTAGATTTGTTTTTTTTTTTAAATCAAAGAGGGACATTTCTGTTTAAGCTTGTAAATAAAATTCAAAGTATGTTCCAAAGCATGAGAGAAATTAAGAGCATCACAAAACACAAAAACATAAAAGATCAGATTTTTTTTTAAGTAAAAATTGCTCAGTAAAGCTTTGAGTTCTCACTTTTATTGTAGCATTTACACTTACAAAATTAGATTTAAAATAAACAATAGTTATTAACAACTAGAGTTGGTCGGTTTGGCAATTTATGTTTCGGCATCAGTTTCCAATTTGATATCGCGGTTTTCAATTCAGTTTTTCGGTTTTTAATTTAGTATTTTTGCTTTCTAAGGAAGCCATTCACTTTCTTGTGTAATGATAGCATTTCCAGTCGATATCTGATTTCGTTTGAGATTGATAAATTTGCAACTTAGTCCGTTCAACTCGCAATTTCTCATGTATTTCTGATCCAATCTTAAAAATATTCATATGGCTGCAAAGAAAATAAAATAATCTTTCTAAATATGCAATTTGTATGTGCTTTTATTCATTGAATTATTTTTTTACAGTGAGTTAAAATGGTATTCTGCTTTGAACAGCCAAAAATGCCAAATATGATTTTCTTTTTTTTTTCTGAGACTAAATTTTACACGTTACTTTGTTTCGCAAAATCAAAGTGACCAATCTTAATCAATATCCTTGAAATTGTACACTCAATTAGAAGACACCTTAAACTACAACCAGGAAGATGTTCATTTCTTCTCTGATTCGAATAAGCAAATTCCTTATAAAATTATAAAGTAAGCAGCAAAAAAAAAAAAAATTAACTGATAGTATGTGTGGTAAAAGAATTTTCAAATTATTGAAACTATTGTCTTGTCATGTAAAAAAATAAATGCCCCATATACTTTTCGACTTTCAAGTGTTGTTTTTTGAAACGTCTGTCATTGTGGAAGTCTGTTAACTGGTGCATAAGGAGTCAATATTTGTTGGCTTGGTTTTTGTTTTATGGCATATCAACCTCAATGGGTTATTTAATGCCGACAAAATTTTTATTGCTGGTAATATGTTTTTCTTTAAAAATCTATAGCTGGGAATATTTTTTCAAAGAATGTATAACTGTATTGCTGGTATTTTTTTTAAAAGTATTGCTGATAATAATTTTTGCTGATAATAATTTTTCCTTCAAAAATTATTGCTGGTAAAAAATTTTTATTACAAAGTATTTCTGGTATTAAAACCTATTTTTACACAAGTTTGCGTGTTAACTATTTGCCCATAGCTGGGACCCTAACAGGAGCTACCACCCCGGGTCAGGGTGGACCTGGGAACACCAGCAATTAAGAGGTGGTTCCATGCTCCTCAAAATCTTCTGATCAGAGGCCTTGCTGTTGGACATAGTTTATTGTCTTACCCAGGATGATCAATATTTGTTGGGGGTTTTTTAAGCAAGAGTAATAAAAATTTATAGATATGCGTTAAAGACCACTGGAATTGAAAACATGAAAACCACGAATCAGGGTGGGTAATAAATTAGGGATTGTTCACCTAAAGTCAGTTTTTAGGCTTTAAAGTTAATTTAGTCATAGAATTCATGACTTACATTAAAGTTTATTAAACTTTTGGATAAATTGTCAACCATAAATAACTACTATATTTATTAACAAATTGGTAAAATATGAAAAAAATCGTCAAATACAATATCTATATTTGTGTCTTTGGACACAAATTTAAAAACTATTTTAATCATTTTTTTAATATAATCATATTTAGGTGTATTCATTAGATAAAGCCATATTTGTAAAAATAAAATGAATTAATTTTGTTTAGAAGAATTTTATAGGCAGAACACCCACCAAACACTAGTGGTTAAAAAAAAAAAAAAAAAAAAAAAAAAGAATTTTTACTTTGAGTTTAAAAAAATGGTCTGCAGTTTTTGAAAATATACACATTTTAAAATTGAGATTAAAACTTATATCTAATTTTAGATGTATTAACTAGATAGAAACACAATTTTATTTGTAGAAAACAAACAATACTTGCATATCTGGAAATATACACATTTTAAAAGTGAAATTAAGAACTATTTTAATTATTCTTAATATCTAATTTAGGTGCATTTCCTAGATAAAAAATACATTTATTCATAAAAAAAGATCTTCATTCATGTTTCTTGTCTACAACAACTTTATTTCATGATTAGCGTACACTGGCTTATTAGAAAACAATTATGTACATACAATCCTTACAAAATATCTGACTTCCTAAAATTTAACATTAAGACAAAAATGGCAACTATTTTTTATTTTTACTTGTTATTTTGTTGTTAACTTAATTTTACCACAAAAAGTTTTATTTTTAAAACTGAAACAAATAGATTTCACTCAGACATGTCATATTTTCTTCTTTTTCTCCTTCATTTCTTTTGTAAATGAATAGATTTCACATTTATTTCCTAAAACTAGTCAATGAAATGTTTTTAACATATTTTTGTTCAATCTTTTTCACTTACAATGGTATAAATGTTGATAAAATTTAATTTTATTAAGATCTGAAGGTCTTTTTCAATAGCATTTCTTTGGATATGGTCACTCAGTAGTAATAGCACTAAACCGAATAATTTCAGTTTCATAAAAAATTTCAATGTGGTTTCACAGTGTGAAGATGAAACCGAAAAAAGTTGATTTTTTGGTTAGACTGCCCATCTCTATTAACAACTAAAGTACATAGACATATCCATCTATAAATACATAAGTATAGTTTGTGTGTGTGTGTGTAAAATTGAATCAATAACACCATCGCCTAACAGTGATCAGCTAAATCTGATCTGAAATTTCCATGATGAAAAAAGCCTTTATTTTACACAAAATATTTTTCAATATAATCTTTCTTTTCTAGTACACTTAACCCATTGCTTCTATATTAATCACCGAGATCAAACATTATACAATGAAAATTTCAAGTCAATTTAGCTAATAACTATGTGTTAGGCTATGGAGTTATTGATTCAAATTTATACACACACAGAGAACCCATACTTACATATTTATAGATAGATATGTCTATGTACTTTGGTTGCTAATAACCACTGTTTATTTTAAATCTAATTTTATAAGTCTAAATGCTACAATAAAAGTGAGAGCTCAAAGTGTTAGTGAACAATTTTTACTTGAAAAAAAAAATCTAATGTTTATAAAACTTGAATTCTGAGGTCAAAATAAATTTTATATTTTACTTATTCCAGATAAGTAATTTTTTTCCCTAAAACAGTAAAATTCAGCTTACCTCAAGCACTAAAAATACTCGTTCTTCATTTTCAATTACCTGGTACAGCTTGCAAACGTGTTTGTGATTAAAAGCCTTCATGGCTTCAATTTCTGTTTTCACTCGCGGCAAGTCAGGCTGTCAAGAGAAATTATTGTAAACATCAGAATTTAACAAAGTAATAAATATAAAATATCAAAATGGCACAATTAGATTATCTTTTAAGCAGGCAAAAATCCTCCGCACATGAAATGCAAACTGATACTGTGAAATCACTTTTCTACATAAGAACTTCATCTATAACCTTGAGAGGAATCATTAACATATCCGACTTTATATGGAAACACAAGTCTATTCTTTGTATATTTGCTGTTGTCAGTTTTGGGCTATCTTCTGGTGTAGTCAATGATAAAAAAGAAAGTTCAGATAATTGATAAAGAGTATTTTGGGGAGTGAGTAAGCTGAAGGAGGCAACATATTGCCAGTTGACTGAGTGCCATTTCAGCTCGCATGAAAGTCAACAATTCAGATTTTTTTCTATAGTACAAAACTGAAGCATAGCAAAAATATATTCATGTAGAAAATTAATGCAAAGAAAAAAAAGTGGTGTAAATCCTCCTTAGTGGCCAGTTAAGAGTCGATAAAAAAATAAAAACAATTGGCCACTTTCGGCAAAAGATTTACACCACTTATTTTTTTTTCTTCTTCAACAGTAATTTTTAATATGGCTCCACTTCTTCATACCATGCTGCAGCATTTCTTTACTTAGAGTTGGTTTTGAGGAGCTCCCCACCTTAGTGGAGTTTAGAATCTCCTAGACACTTAGTGCATCTGTCATAATAGAACAGTACAGTAGGTATATTAAGGAACAATTTTTGTCACCCATTAAGGTTTCCCTTATTCTCAGACATTACACCTGAAGAGGGCTAAAGAATAGATCAACATTAACATTGATAGCAATAAAGATTCAAAAGTGATTTTAGCATACATGTAAACAAACAAATAAGCCCCCTCCTAGCTTTTCACTAACTGGACAAATAACCCCATGTTGCATCTCTATTCTTATTCACATTGGTATGCACAGAACTGGCAAAGGTTCACTGGGAAATGAAAGGTGAAAATGCCACAAGAAGAAGGAAAGATGTGAATTCTGTTTCCCATATATTCACTTTCTTTTTTTTCTCTCAGGGATCCATTTGCAAAGTCTAGGTGGGTAGGTAGACAATACTTTTGACAAGAACTGTCATATCAGTCTAATAGATTTGCTTTTCCCTACAACTAGTGAAAACTTTCTCTCCTACCACTCCTCTACCCATTTCTATATCACTATGTATAGCTTCAGAATCGTCTCTCAATGGACAGCATGATCCAGTAACAGGCAAGCCAGAACTAGCCTCAATACGAACATTTTATATAAGCCTTCAAATGGAAATCTCCAAGATCTAACTACTTGTCACCTGATCCTAAAAGTTTTCATTAATTTATTATTTTATTCTCTCTTGGTCAAGTGAGTGACCGCCTTAAAAGACCACATCTCAGTCACCACTACTAGTCAGAAAAAATACAAAACACTTTAAAATTGTCCGCTATAGTGTCACGTACAGATATTGAATATTTAAGAAGATCAATTCTACTTTTAAACTATTTTTTACTTTGATTTATGAGAGACTATGATATAAAAATTGCAATTGTCAGTAATAATTATACATTGACAGGAAATGCTGAAGATGTTGGAATGCTGAAATTTTTCATTTTTAAATTAAACCCACCCCTCCAGATATATCTGTACATGTACTTTATTCTTTAGAGAATACAATATAAAAATTCTGGATATCAGAACAATGTTAAGCAAATGAATGATAAATTTTGAAAAAATTCTATTTAACACGTTTCATTCTCTAGAAGGACTTCAGACTACTAACATAATGTTTCCCCATGTTGGAATTATATATGAGGGGTAAAAATTGTGAACGGAAAATGCTGAAGATGTTGGAATACTTAAATTTTAACTTTTTAAATTAACCACCCACCAGACATGTCTGGGCATATACTTCAGCCAATTTCATTCAGTATCCTTATATTTTTAACACTTATTATTACATATGTCAAACTGTCATAATAGATCTGCTAAGAATAATGAAATGTAAGAGCCAGGATGCAAATTTAGCATGGATGAGCTAGCAATCAAAACACTTTCTATACACTTTTGCCTTAGTAAATTGCTTTTTCCTTTAATTAAAGTAGCATTTTTTTTTTTTTAAATCAAAAAATCAGGCTGAAGACATTAGGTTTATAATACCCAGAAATTCATACACAGATGTCCTCAAGTGGATAAAAGCATTGGCTAGATCCAGTGACAGGACCCAAAGAGTGTTAGTTCAATACCTGGTTAAGGCAATGAAGAACTTTCAGAGAAAACATTAACAGGAGATAACTGATAACTGACATCCATTAAACATGGCAGGTGGAACTAGAACAGTCTAGCACAGTGAGCAAAATAAAGGGTTCAGTTCAACATTCCAACCACCTGAAGAAGGCCAAAACGTTGGCGACAATAGTCCGAATAATGTAAATAATGCACATCAGAAATATAGAAATATAATATATAGACAGATAGCTAAATGATATAGCACATCAGGTCATATGACGGTTCCGTGTAGAATTCAGGTTCTTGTTGGAGGAATGAAATTTCTCGGATATTCAGGCCAGTAAATGTAGTTAATACTGTTTCTTATAAACAGAGCATTTACTTAAATATTTGTATCTATAAAAATAATGTAAAAACATAAAATATACTAGTGTGATATCCACAAACTTGTACTCGAGTATTGACATCACTTGATCAAGGGACTGGTATTGTTTATCACAAATGTTACAAATGAAAAGACCCATGGCATGTACTGCTGCTTCCTGACTATTGTTAGGAATTTTGGTGATTTTTTGAGGCCTGCTTTACTTGGTCATTTTTTTTACCACATTGAAGACATGCGAGATCACATTCAATGCCAACATACACTAAGAGCTCAATATTTTTGCCTTTTCCGCGGTCTCTTTTCAACTGCTGATGCTTCTTCTCCCGATCTTCAAACATATTTGCACCTACTCTTAAGGAATGCCTCCAGCTCCCACAATCCAAGTAGCATTCTCCACGTACTCAAGTGCAATTGTTGCACTTGTCAGTGATTGCTTCAGGCAATCTTTGAACCTCCTTTTAGACTTGCATTGTGGATGCTTCCTCTCAGACATCTCCCCATAGAAAAGCAGTTTCGGAAGTTGCTGATCTGACATTCTCAACACAGGACCACACCACCTATGTTGCAGGATGATGCTTTCAATGCTCATGCACTTACACTTGTCAAGGACTTCAACATCACTAATGAGAATCTGCCAGCAAATTCTAGCAATCTTTCTCACACACTGTTGGTGAAAACATTCTAATGTCTTCAGGTGTCCTAAATGCTACCCATGTCTCACAAGCATAGAGAAGGGAGGATAGAATGCAGGTCTTATATAACTTAACTTTTATGTCTAGAGATATGCCACGTCACAACCACAAATGATCACTCACTTTGACAAAGGAAGTGCTAGCTATGCCAATTTGCAAGGATACCACATCGTCACAGGCATACGAGTTGTTCAAAGTGCTACCTAAGTACACAAACTTATCTGCAATCTTCAACTTCTGCCCATAAACATACACAGAAGGCTCAACATATTCTTTACCAGGGGTAGGTTGATGTATGGCAACAGTTTTATCCAAACTTATTGTCAGTCCTAGAGCCATGAAAGCATTAGAGAACAAATCAATCAAATGCTGCATGTCACTCTCAAAATGAACATATAATTCACAGCATAGAGGAATTCTCGGACGAGGGCATTTTGTACCTTTGTGTTGATAGCCATACGCCGCAAATTAAACAATTTTGCTGACATGTGATACCTAATATGGATGCCATGAGGGCAAATCCTCAAAAGCCATCGCAAACACCATTGCAAAGTAAATGGCAAAAATCATAAGAGCAGGAATGTCTCCCTGCTTGACGCCATTCTCTACAAATACTGGTTTTGAGAGCTTACCACCAACATTTATCCAGGCTTTCATGTCATCATGGAAAAGACACAAAACATTTATGAACTTTGCAGGACAGCCAAGCTTTCCTAAGATCTTCCAGAAAGCAGCTCATTTAACCATATCAAAAGCCCTTGTGAAGTCAAAAAAGACCTGAAAAAGATCCATTCTTTTCTCTACACACTTCTCCTGTAGCTGCCTCACAGAAAAAATCATATCTACTGCACCTCAACCATGACAAAAACCACATTGTGAATCCAGCAATACCGCGTCTGCTATGTTGGTGAGCAGACAGTCTAACAGTATTCTGCACAATACTTTACCAATGACCAAGAAGAGGGCTATGCCATGGGAGTTCCCACACAGGTCTTTTGCACTTTTCCTCTTGTACAGAATAACCATAAGGGAATCTTTCCAATCTTGAGGGACCAGTTCATCCTCCTACACCTTTTGCATGAGATCTGTTAGTATACAGGTAAAGCTTTCACCATTATATTTCAAAATTTCTGCACTTAGACCATCCATGCTTGGTGACTTCCCATTGTTCAATTTTGCAACTGCACCAAACACCTCATCAGTAGATGAAGCCTTTGTGTCTTTACTGCCTTGAATGTGGTGATACCAATCATATATATATATATATATATTCAGACCAAAAATCCAGTCATATAAATCAATTAGTAAAAAGAAAAATAAATGGACATTTAAATTTATATTATTTTCTAGTGTAAATATCTATATGAATTAATTAGATTAATTTTCATATTAAAATGTTTTGGGAAGGGCTCAAGATTAATGTCATCCTGGATAAAACATAAGTTTAGGATGAATGGTTAGGATTTTTGTGCATGTGTGATGATACAGGTATGATTAATTAAATTAAAATTCTGTTATATTTATTCTAAAAGCAAGTAATTTTATAAAATCAAAAATTACTCTCACCAATAGTGGTAGGCTTTTAATAAATGGAGCAAGCACACAAAAACAAACAAATAAGTAAAATGTGCATGAAATTCAAATGAAGGTTGAAGCACTTAAATTTAATTATTCGCATTTATCTCTAAATGTGAAAAATGTTGGGATCTAATTATAAAAACTAATTTTTTCTGTTAAATTTTGGTTAAAATGGTTTTTAATAAGCCATTGACAACCTTTGTGTCATATTTTCTGCTTGTCATAAATTAAATTGAAAATGCAAAGAATTTGAAAAATGATAAACTAACACAAAAGATTTAGTCATGATGCAAGGCAAATAATTGCAAATGAACATTTTCGATAAAGACTTTAAAAAATATTCTGTCACTGTGAAAGCAGTATTCTTTATAAAGAATATGAATGCACTGAGCACAATTCTTAATGTATGATAAAAGTTAGTCTGAGCATGAAAATTACTAAGATCATTTCCATGTAAATTTATGTAAGGTGATTTATCCAAAATGTTTAAATAAAGTTGTGACTTTCATAGAAATAACAGTAAAATTTAACCAATTATTTTGTATTAATTTTTAAAATTTTGATATTTTATTTTTTATTAACTACTTGAATTAAAAGTAAAACAAATAAACAATTAAAGATTGAATTGATCAAAATAAACATTTACTTCCTAAACATTTTAATGGTGTTTTTTATTATGCTACTAACAAGTATAATAAAAAAAATTTTAAAAATTAAAAATTGTAAAAATTCCAAATTCTTGTTTTATTCTTTTTGCTCTATTTATCAACAATTTTTAACCGGTGTAATTCTAGAAACATTTTTAAGCACCTCCCACTGCTCGTGAGGAAATATCTAGATTATCTCCCCTTGTACATTCATTATCTCCCTTCGCACATTAACACGAAGTACCTCCCTTAGGAGGGAAGTCGAGGCTGAACTACTTTTTGAACGACAATCGCACCCACTTTAAACTTGACGTTGTGCAGCATTCTGTCCAAGTAGACGTTCAGATAAATATCCATATGACTTAAGTCTTCTCACAAATGGCTGAAGCAATTTGTAATAATTATAACAGAGGATGGAAAACGTGACAATGAAATCCAAGAACATATTGGAAGAGCAAAAGATGCATTCCCAAAACTAAGCAAAGTACAAGACAGGAACAAGAAAAAGAGTGAATTGAAAAAATACGGATTAAATCCAAGAAAACAAAATGATTAAATAAAAAATGTTTTCGTATTTGTTCTTTATTTAATCAAAGAGTGCTGAAAAAATGATCCTATATGTCAGAGAATGCTGAACTGTTTCCTCAGAAATGAAGAGAAAAAAAAAATCAGCATATCTCTTACACATCTAGTGAGAGAGAATTAGTATCTTATGATTATTTCACAGTTTCTATCTATTGATATCAGTCTATTCATATCCATTTATTGATACTGAGAACTTAATTACTTATGACAAAGTGAATTTACGTAAAAGATTAATGGCCACCAAAGGTGAATTCAGGTAAAAGATTAATGGCCACCAAAGGTGAATTCAGGTAAAAATTTCAGAACAAAAAGAGAGAAAGAGAAAAAAAACAGCTTATTTTATTAAAATTTTCAGAAATTATTCAACAATAAAATTATTTTCTAAAGTTTTATTTAATTTTATAGAAATATTTTTAGGTCTGTCATTGAATTTTTAAATATACATATGTATACACAAATATGTAACCCTTTGGATTTCTGTATTTAAACAAAATATATTGTCTAATTGTTTATTCATTTATACTAATATTAAACTATACTTACTAATTATAAAGATTACAATTTACAGACCCCATGTATTTTAAAAAGAATTTTGAATTATTTTTGTATGTATATAAACGTGCCAATTTTTGTAGATTCGGGCACCCATACATGACATTATCATAAAATAAGTAATAACTATAGCCAAAAGTATTTAAAATTTAATAAAACATGTTATGGAGAATGTGTTCTTAAATTTTTAAGATTACTGAGTACTTAAAATTATATATGAAAGGTACTCATGTTCTATTCAATTATTTTTATGGCTAAAGCCCCCACAGAACATCAGATAAACATCAATCTGTTATAAAGCTGTCAAACTCAAGCTTAAATAGCTACTGCATTCTTAAAAAAATGCATTTCTGTGATATTTTAAACTTAAAGTAAATAATATTTGTTTCAAATCAGATTAATTATACTTTAAATAAGTTTAAATTAAAGTTTCAAAAAAAGCACATTAAAATTTAAATCAAAGTTTAAAAAAAAGCATATTTTATTTTTGAAAGATTTTTTTTAATAAAGAGAATTATGATGAAAGACAACTAAAAAGGGCGCTAATCAGCTATTTTAGAAAAAACAAAAAAAAATAAAACTCCTTTCAGTTAATTTAAATTAGTACTAAATTAGTTTTTAAAACATGGCAAAATATTTTGCTTATTGGAAACATTAAATTTAATCTATTAGCATGAAATTAAAACTAAAATAAAAGCTTCAAGAAAGATTTTTTCATTTTTAAAAATTAATTTTAAACCTGAGGTATCACGTTTTATGTGGAGGTATCTATATAAGTGTGCGACAATATTTTTCGACTGAAACAAATTTTGAGAACAAATTATTTCCCTTGAATTAAAGGGTTGGGCGTTATTGACAAAATTTGTATGAACACAAAATCTGTTTTATCCAAATGCTAAGAATTCTTATCCACAATTAACATTTAGGATTCCTTTTTGAAAATTCTGCACTAAAATTAAGGTATTAAGAATTAATAAAAAAAATCTCTAAGCACGAATGTTTGAATTAATAAAGGGAGATACTACTTATATATTAATTATTTTAAAAGATAATTAAGTAATAAAAGCATATAACCAATAAGAAAAATGATAGGTTATTTTATCAATAGATGTTTAATCTGTCATAGCATTAGCTTTCTTACCTATTTTAACCAGTTCTACTCTAAATAGAAAGGTACCCTGTATTTTATACAAATAAGATCAAAGGGGCGTAACTTGTATTGAAAACAAATGCATAATTTGGTTTAGAAATAGAACCAGACCCAAATTTCAATCTTCCTTGCTTCAAAGGTGTCTCTGTAAGTGCTAATCTAATGTGAAGCCATTTTTGTGTGTGTGTGAGTGAGTGAGTGAGAGAGAGAAAAAAACAATTAAGTCTTAAATTTCATGCTAATAATAAACTTTTTTAATTAGATTAGGAATACTTTCTATAAGATCCAATACCCAAAATAAAATAAATATTCAAGATTAGTTCATGACAACTACTCAGACTAATCTTAAATAGGTGTCAAAATTAAAGCTGGAACTCAAACCTGTTGACACTCTTTATAAAAGTACTATAGAAATAATACTGATCTACTGAATTAGTATTTTACCCCACACCATACATGTAAATGTGGCAAGATAAACTCTCCTTATAGTAGGATTTTACAAGCATGTAGTACTTTTGTACAAGCTGAAAAAAATTAACAGGTAAAAGTTTTCACTTTTTCAATTAAGAAAATAGGCAGATAGGATAGGCAGATAGGATAGACAGATAGGATAGACGGCTAAATAAATAGAGACAGGATAGGTAAATAAATAGAGAAAACCAGAGTAGACAATGATCAACTTCTGTCTGATTTTCTGTAATGACAAGTTATCATATTATTTACATTTATATTCAGATTATTGTCCTAATCTTTGTCGTGGTTATCACAATGTTTCAGCTGTTTTCCTTTAATGTTCCTGTTTATGGACGGTCGGAAGTTGGTGTATAGAACCTTTACATTTGAGAGGGCCATGTTCAGCAATTCCTTCACCATTTTGTTGGCTTTTCCATTTCCTTGTATGCTAATATGGCTGTGTCCAGCATAAGATTATTACAGATATCATTTTCCTTATAGAGTCAATCCTATTTAATTATTTATTTATTAAGCGGTTTCCCATGTTTTTATTCTTCAGAGTTGTGGGCATGGATAGTGAAACTGAGAAGATGAATCTATCTGACCCACTGGATTTTATAATATCTAAAGCCAAGTGTATAGCTGAAGATTCTGCACTGAAGATTGAGGCTTTGTCAGGAATCTTTTTGTTATGTTGTTAAGGATAGCAGAGCATCCAACTCCGTCCAAGATTTTAGAACCATCAGTGTATATATAATGAAAGTTTCTAGGCAGACGATGTTGTCTATGGTGCTTCTTTTATTTTGGAATCCACTATGGAGATTGGTAATTAAACCATTAGTTTTGAGGTACCAGTTCAATCTTTTATTTACAATTCTTTCTAAGGTTTTGCATCTGCAGCTTGTTAAGGTTATGGGTCGAAAGTTTTTGGGTCTGATTTGTTTTTATCTGGTTTTGGTATAGGGGTAACAGTAGCTTGTTTCCAGCTATTCATTATTTTTCTCTTAAACCACATCTCATTAAAGATGTTTAACATATCTTAAGGATTTTGTGGGGGAATTGTTTAAGAAATCCATAATGAATTTCATCTGGGCCAGTAGCTGTACTATGTGATTCACTTATGGCATCTATAAGTTCATTTAGAGTAAAAGGATGGTTGTAATTTTTGCTGCTTGAGTTAAAGTTCAGCTTATATTTTTTTCTGCATCATGCCTTTTTAGAATTGTTGTTTGTAGTTTTTGCTGGAGGAATTTTTTTTTTTAAGATTTCAGCAAGTAGATTAGCTATATCCTTTTTGCTTGTTATTTTTTTGTTATTTTGGGAAAGGTGATTTAGAGGAAGTGATTTTTGCCAGCAATTTTCCTTATCATATTGCAGACATTTTTGGTCTTGTATTGGAGTTTATTTTATTTATGTAATTTCTCCAAGATTTTCTTTTCACTTCTTTGATGGCTCTACATGCTATTGCTTTTTTTTGTTTGAATAGATTTAAATTATAGTTTGTAGGTGGAGTATTAAATTTTTGTAGTACTGCTTTACATAATCTTATTGCCTTTTTGCAATCTGTCGAATCATGGTCTTTGATGTTTATTTGATTCAGTGCTATTTAGTATACATTTTCTTGCAATTGCTATTAATGCTTCAGAGAAATATTCAATAGATTTTTTTTTTATCATCTTTGTCAGTAAGTTTTTGACAGCACTAGTTTTTATATTCCCTCCAGTCTGCTTTGTTTAGTTTCCATCAAGGGTGATTTGTGACACTGTAAGAATGCTGATAATTTGAAGAAAGAAAGAAAAGGCCTAAATTAAATTGAAAGTGAACACAAAGAGGAAGGACAGATTGAAGGACATACCAAAAACAAGAGAAAATATACTATTGTTTTCTCATTTCGTGAGTACAAAGGAGGTTGTAGATAGATTGAAGGACATACTGAAAACAAAAGAAAATATACTTTTATTTTGTTTCTCATTTTGTGAATAAGGAGCTTGGTAGAAGATAGTGCCGAGATCCACTTGGGCATCTGGTTAAAACAAAGCCTAGGTGAGTGCAATTTTGGACAGAGATCACCAAACTAATTACAGATAATAATTTTATGGCTATAAGTGGGTGCTTTTTTGTTTGATCTTGTTTCCTTTGTTTTTCCATTAGTTTTTTTTTAGACAATCTTTGTTTGGATGATGACTATTCCCTTGTTTGAGATGGAATAGAGTTTTGTTCATCTATGTCCATTTCTCTTGGTCCTTCAATGATGTACAGGGTTGTGTTATTTCTTTTATGAACCTTTGATTCTCTAGTGAATGTTTGGAGAGTTCTATTTGTTTTGTACTTACAGATTCTTTTTTGTTTGGGTTTGACACAATAGGATAAGTTTTGACTATGGGGGTTTCGTTTATGTGTGATATACTAAATTTTAATAGTTTTATTAGACTTTTAAAAGAGTTATAAGGTCTTGGTTTCTTATTGCATTGTTCTCTTGGATGTCATTTTGGTGATTTTATATATTAGCAATATTTGCATAGGATGTTGGAAGTGAATTAGTTTCAACCTGTTTTCAGGCTTCTTGGAACGAGATGTTTTGTGTGTATTTAATTCTTATTATTTCCTTTTCTTTTTTCCAGATGTTACACTTTTTAGAATCTACTGAGTGTTTTTTTTTTTTGCAGTTTGGGCATAAAGGAGGCCTTTCACAGGGTTACTCTTCATGATCAGCGTCAACTTCCCCACATCTTTGACAGACTGATGCTCTCGTACATTGATTTTGTAGATGACTAAATTTCTGACATTTGTGACATCTACAGAGACCAGGAAAGTATGGCTCTACCTTGGCTATTGTGTATCCTATCTTCATTTCTTTTAGTAGAGTAGGTTCATTGAATGTCAAAATGTATATGTTTGTGTTTATTGTGTTTGTGCCATTTCTTTTTATTTGTATTCTTTTGACATTTGTTATGCCTTGCTTTTTTAGGGGGTCTTCATTTTTAATTTCTTCCGGTGAGCAGTGTGACAGTTCTGGGTATTTTATTAATCCCTTAGATGAATTAATAAATTAGTGGGGGTAAGCTAGCTACCTCCACTTTTTTGTGGAAAAACAGCATAGCGTAATGAAAAAGGCCACAAACTTAATAAAATTAAAGTTTTGTCAAAATGTTTATATTATTATTAAGATGAAAAACCAAAGTATTTTTTGATTATTTTTTTTTTTTTTTTTTTTTTTTTTAAATCCTTTCTAACATGTTCAGAATTTTGGTTAAAAATCGTTTTGTTTATGTCATTGGAGTGGTGTAATAATTACATTGACTTTCCGATTTTAATGAAATTTTCAGGACTTATTCACAAATGAATTAAATTATTTTGAAAATTTTTTTTTTTTTTTTTTTACATGTTACACCCCACCCCCACTTACTTAATTTCATGAAATTTCACGAAATACCTTTCTATTTCCTGAAGTTTTTTTTTTATTCATTAAAAGTAGGAGTCCTTGGAAAATGTAAATCTAATTCTTTTTTCAAACTTTCACTATTCTAACTGAAAATCTGCTCTGAATTGAAAAATAATGAATGCAATAAAACTATGGCATTATTTAATTAGAAAAGCTTTTAATTGCTTTTGTAAATAAGTTATATTAGGACATTATTGTCTGAAGAAATAAAATATAGAGAAATTAATTTAAGAAAATTTTATAGTATTTTAAATTTTTTTATTTTTTGCATAAAGCATCTTTGAAAGGTAAATAAAAGTCAAAATATTTGATAATTGCGGAAAATATGTTCATTTGTAAAAATTACTAGGTAGTTAAAAACGAAGAATATGTTCACTTAAATTTCATAAATTTATGTCAATTCTGGTCAGTCATACTAGCTGTCATCGCTTTGTCACTCAATCGCTCATCACCTCAGATAAACAGGACCAATCATTAAGAATTGGTTGTATATTACTTTTTATGCTATAAGTAATATTTATTTCAAATCAGATTAATTTAACTTTAGATTTTCTAATTTTACTCAAATAACATGTCAGAAATATATATATTTTTTTGTAAGAGTTTTAAAATTGATAATTTTGTTTTGTTTACAAATTACTTAAAATTAAGAAAATGGCCACTTTTAAGAAAATTTTAAGAAATCAAGCAAATATTTGACATTCCCATCTATATAATTTCCATTTCAAATAAACCAGAATATTTTACTTACTGGAAATTATAAATTTAATCATTTAATTAAAGCTAAAATGAAATTTTCAAGAATGCTTTTTCATTTTTAAAAATTCATGTTAAACTTTAGGTATCAAAAATTAATGCTGGAAATGTGGAGGTACCTAAGGTAAGCCTTTACTTTCATGTCATTTATTTGCTTGATTTTTAGTAAATTTTCTGCGTTTTTTTTTTTTTGGTTTTTACTTGAATTAGAAGTGTGCTTTTTTGTTTGTTTGTTTTTTTACAGATTTTGATTCTATCATGGCCGATATAACCTTTTGCAACACAAAAAGGTGACACTTTTCTTATTTCACAATCTAATGATTCTATGACTATGAAAATGGGAAATTGTTTTTTTCCTGATATTTCATTGTCACTGTTTCAGAGTTTTTGAGGGATGCTATCACAGGAAAACTAATCCCATTCACCCTGATTTGCAAGGGCTATACAGATGGTATAGTCGTGGTGAAAGTGGATACGAGCACCCGCATTCCCCCACCATATCTACCCAAGTATAGTATGGTATAAGGATTCGCAGCCATGTCACAGCCATTCTCTTACATCCCAAATAGCCCTTGTCACTATGTGACTAGCCGATTGGATTGGGCTATTCCATCCACCCATCTAGGATGAGGAGAAGGATAGTGGATAGATCAAGGCAACAGATGTCGATTGACATTACATTTGAATAGTTGGAGATTATAGCTATCAGGGAAACAGGAATAGGGAAGGGAGTTTCACAAGCGAGAGGTGCGAGATATGAAGCTATTGGAGTAGAAGAGACGGCTACATTTAACAATTTCAACAGTGAAAGGGTGAGAGCAGGATGCCAGCCTCATAGGACGCTTGAATTCATGAAGTCTGGGAACCAGCGCAAGCAGCTCATTGGAGCAATTACCATGAAAGTATTTGTAAAAAAGACAGAGAGAGGTGACGGCATGTTTGTGAGAGAGCGACTGCAGACAAGATGCCAAATCAGGGCCAATTACATTGCATACCCATCTCTGGATCTTATCAAGAACCCCGAGGCAAACAGAAGGGGCTCCAGACCATATATGGCAGCAATACACCATGCAAGGGCAAATGGTTGATTTGTAGATTTGAAGGATCGATTCCAGGGAGAAAAATTTCCTGGTGCAGCACAGGAAGCCAACTTTCCTTGCGGTAGACGAAGCAATTGACTCAATGTATTTGTTCCATCTCAGGTCAGCAGACAACATGAGACCGAGCAGCTACAAAGAGGTGCTCTTGAGAAGTTGAGCGTCAGACATTCTAATGGGGGGCAGGGAAGGATCTCTGTGGTTATTAAAAGAGAGCAGTTTTGTTTTTGAGGCGTTAAACTTAACCAGCCAATTCCTGCCCCAGTTCACAACCGATTGGAGGTCCTTTTCGAGACGAACGGCCAGGTTAGTTTTGTCAGCGACACTAGATTTGTTTTTGAGGCAGGAGTAAATTGTAGTGTCGTCCGCATAGATGCCAACTTGGGGTGTCAGGAAGATCGTTGATGAAGATAAGGAACAGAGTAGGGCCTAGGATGGAGCCTTGAGGAACACTTGCGTTCGTGGGATAGGAGCTGGAGAAGAATCCATTGAGAACGACCTTCAATACACAGTTTGACAGGAATGATTGTATTAAGTCAAACAATCGACCTGTAATACCATGGAGCTTGCAAAGAAGGCCAGCATGCCAAACCCTATCAAATGCTTTGGAGATGTCTAGGGCCACGGCACAAGCTTCTCCGTTATTTTGAAGAGCTTGGTAGACAATTTCAGTGATAGCCGTAAGCACATCAGCTGTAGATCGGGCAAAGCAGAAACCATATTGCTTGTCTGAGAGCAGATCATGGGATGTAAGGTGGTTAATCACTTCGGCGTTGATTAAAGCTTCAAAGACTTTGCTGAAGAGGGGTAGGAGACTGATAGGACGGTAATTAGAAGGGTCAGAGGGGTTGCCAGAGTTCTTAAAGACAGGAATAATCGATGAGGACTTCCAGCAGTCTGGAAAGCAAGATTCCTTGAGGCAGTAGTTATATAATTTGGAGAGGGCAGGTGCCAGTTCAGGCGCATATTTCTTCAAGACAATGGCTGGTATCCCATCTCCACCACTAGCCTTCTGGGGGTCTAAATTAGAGATAATGCCCAATACCAATGACGGGGTTATGTGCAACCCACTCAATAGGGCCTCAGTTCTAAGAGGGAAATCAGGTATGGGTACACCAGAAGAGTCGAGCGTTGAATTGAACGAAAATTTCCAAGCAAAGCATTCAGCCTTGTTGGCAGAGGAGGTAAGAACCTCAAACTGGTTGAACAAAGGTGGTATAGAAGGTTTGCTATTATTAAGTACGCTCTTACAGAGACGCCAATCATCCTTGGGGCTGAATTTGCAAGATGCAATACATTCCTTCATTCGAGCAGCAAATAGTGACTTAGCTTCGTTGAGGACACGCTTACACTCGTTACAGGCAGAGGCAAAGAGACGTCTATTGCATTCAGACATGTCACTACGATATAGGTGGAAGAAGTGGTTCCTATGGGCAATGGTGGCTGAATAAGCAGCGGAGAACCAAGGGGAGGAGCGCAATTTGGCCTTAAATTTCCCTGAGGGGATGAAAACGTTGATTCCAGCTTTAAACCAGGAGGAGACCTCAGAACAATCTTCTTTACTATGCCTGGTAGTATTTTAATGTCCTACACGAGACATGAGTAAAATTGTTTAGCGAAAAATGCAGATTGCAGTTTAGCTAATTTCCTTGGGATTATTAGTAATTTCTATTACGAAAATGTATTGTTGGTAATTTTTATTTTTTTAAATGCATTGCTGGTAACTTTTTAATCACAAAAATGTATTTCTGACACCCTCACCACCAAAATGTATTTCTTCCCTTTCGTAATGTTTTGATACCAGATTAGGGGGAAAACTATTTGCCCATAGCTGGAAACCTAACAGGTGCTATCACCTCAGGTCAGGGTGAACCTGGGAACAACAGCAATTACGAGGTGCTACCACACTCCTTAAAACCACCCAAGGAGAGGCCTTGCTGCTGGATATCGTTTATTGTCATACCCAGATAAATAGACAGGATAGACAGGTAAGTAAACAGATAGATAGATAGATAGATAGATAGATAGGAGAGGCAAGTAGATAAATAGACAGATAGGTGAGACATGTAAATAGATATATAAGACAGATAGGTAAATAGATAGGATAGACAGGCAAATAAATGAATAGATCGATAGGACTGACAGGTTAATAAATTAGATTTATAAAGAAATAAGTAATTTGTGGTCAGGTTTGTGAATGTCATAAGCATGAATTTTCTTCCAATATGGAAGTGGCCAGAGAGCCAAAGATGACAGTCTTTAGGAGCAGTAAAAGTATTTATATTTGTTAATAGGTGAGATCATTTAAGCCATCTGTAAATGGGAGAATATGGTGGCAAACAAGAAATGAGACCAGAATGGATTTTTTTTTTCATTAATGTTCATCCAATACAATGCTCAAAGTCCACTCAAGGTTGAGGGTTACTGTGTATAGTTATATTAGTGTAAGAAAGGGCCATTGGTAAAATTCTTGGAATTATAAAGGAAATATAACAGCTAATTCTAGACTTGAAAAAGTCAAGATTTAATTAGTGAATGAAAGTATAGTTAGAAGTATCGAGTAGAAGGAACCGGTAACCCAGTCCCAGACATGAAACAATGGATAAACTTCTATTCCTGTTCAAAAGACTGGGGAGGAGGAAAAAATAGTAATAATTACTGAATAAAATTTCAGATTTCAAGCAGAAAGTTGAATAAACCAGAAACCCAATGCTAAACGGGAAACAAAGGATAAACTTCTACTCATGTTCTGGAAAGGAATATATGCTTACTCATATATAAAGTACTGTGTTTTGATTTGACTTTACTTCAATAAAATCCTTCCTAATTACTCGTTCTTAGAGTAGAGTGTCAAATAACAAAATGGAATATAATTTGAACTAGCTAAACGATCATACCTAATAAGTCAATTCTGGAATTAAAAACATAACTGGAAGGATTCTTTATAGTTATGTTTTTGTCTGAAAATCTAATATAATGAGCCTTGCTTGGAGTTTCAAGCAATTGTTGGCTATCTGCTAGAGGAACTATTGTCATTTACAATTCCATCTAGAATGTCAAGGCAATGAAAATATGTGCAACTTCACCACTTTCGTCGACCATTCTTGTCAACACCTGGACAAATTAGACCAGTGTAAAGAAAAAGCAAGTTTTTGTACAAAACAGAATAATAGCCAAGTAACACAAATCAAGGTTATTCAGCTTTCTTTCATATGCTTTCACTAACCATTAATCCCCAAAGAGTATTGAACTACTGGATTCTAATAAAACTACCCAAAACATGATTAATTCACAACTGAAGATAGGTATCATTCCATGGGACCCCACTATGACAATTATAATAATCAGTGTGACACTGTTGACAACTTGGTAAGATTAATAGGCTCATGTAAGTGTGAAGAAAAATATGATTAACCATAACTTATCCCCAAAAATGTCAAGAAATTGAAGCAAATAGAAATGTAAACACATACCCCAAGTGCTTGTTTGTTCATAATTTTAATAGCTACTCGTTCTCCAGTAAGAGAATGTACAGCAAGCTTCACTTTACCAAATCCTCCTGCAAAAGAAAAAAAAAAAAAAAAAAAAAAAAATCAATAACAATTTAAGAATAACAATGAAACAAATATGACTAACAGATTTCTTCAGTTTTATCTTTGTTACTTCATTTGTAATGTGGAATCAGTTTTAAAATATGAGTGATCACTTACTTCATGATGTGTCAAAGCCTGCATAGACGACAATCTATAGAGGAATATGCATGGATAAACAAAGATATAAACGATCTTCAATATGGCTCTACAAATTTAAACAAATTTTTGTTAATAAGTATTAATTTTCTTTCAAATAGAAAGAAACAAGTTTTTTCATGCAAAAATATTTTTGTCTTCTTTACAATACAACCAAATCAATCATGTTAATATAGAAGAAATAGAATGTGTCTACATATGCAAATAAGTGTCACATATTGTTTTATGTATGCGTATAATTTTCCAGTAGCAGCAATAAGCAGTCAGTGAACAATAGCTGCATTAATCTGTGTTGACAATAACTCCATTCATGTTTTTTGAGTTTAACTCAATATCACTAAGCCCTTTTCGCAATACTCAAATAAATATGCAAAAATCTGGGTAATTAAGGTTCGAGAATTTCAGCATGTATAACAAATGAACAGCCCTGGTGAAAGATTCATGGAAAGACTGAAAAAAGTAACTTACTAACTTAACTTCACAATATTTATAAGAAAAGTATAGGCTCTAGAAATCTAAAAGTTAGATTTTACTAAACTCAGAATTTATTGGTTAATAAATATTTTTCCAATTTTCAAATATCTATTTGAAGGAGGGAAAATATTGTTGATCATTTTCTGGAGTAAGCCTTCAAATTTTTGTAGCAGACGATAAACATTGTTGCTTGAAAATTTCATATGCATGAGATTTGCCACATTTTTAACTTCAAGACTAGTTCTTTTGTCAGAATAAATTATGTTCATCACAGAAAACCCTCTTTCAGCCTCCACAGGCCTTACAGCAATGGTATTATTTACATTTTTAGCTATTATATATCTGCTATTAATATATAAGATTATTTTTGGGTAATCCAACAACCAGTTCACTAAGCTTTTTGCATTTTAAGAATTGGTTCATGTGAACAGGAAGGATGTCACCACTGGTTCTACATGTAAGTATAAGCGCTATGCTAACATTTTCTTTTATTGCACTTTCTCACTTCCCAGTTAACTTTGATCTTCAAAAACTTAAATGCAATGTCAATTATTATCTATTGTCTTCTTAATTGTTGTTCTTTTATTATCCTCTCTACTTGATAGTCTTTTTTTTCTCATTCTTTAACACTCAGTAACCCCTTGTGTCTTAGTGAGTTAAAAAAAAATTTTTTTCTTTCAATTTCAGATTTTGTACTGAAACAGCAACAGATTTAGTAATCATAGCAAAACTTGTCTTTTCTTGAAGATTGTTAAATTGTTGGGGGTAGTGAAGGAATGACAATGGTTCCTATTATGAATTTTTTTTTTTTTTTTTAAATAACTCATTTTCTTCAAGCTTCTTTATTTTTTCCACTTCATAGATTTTTGATACTTTCACAAACATGTTTAGCTATTTTTCATGTTAATACTTAATAATAAGTTGTTAGATTAAGTCTATGAATTATGTATACAAATGTAACAACCATAATGATATAACAGCAGGATTAAATTTCCACTACTTTCAGAATGTAGGCAATCATGGCTCTCCACAATTTCCAGTCCTTTATAGCTCTTATTAAATTTTATCTTTTTTTTGTTATCTCTCCTAAGCCTTAATCCGCCATTCATTTACTCAAGCTCACTAGGTCAGTTATGAGTTGCTTTCCTCTAACCGTCAATCTGTCTTGTCAGTATCATATTTTCCAAGCCCTCTTCCTTCATGATGTGCCCTAGAAATTTCATCTTATCTCTTCTTGATGTTAAGTGTCTCGTTTTTGTTTCCATTTTCTCTAAAACTGCCACCGCTCACATGTTTGGTGCATGGTATTTTCAGCATCTTTCTATAGAGCCACATTTCTTCTGTGTGGAAATTGTCCAGCATTCACTGCCATATATGAGGATTGATATTATGAAACAATTCAGCTCCCTTTTCTTTGTTTTTAATGAAAACATTTTGCTTCTTAATACTTTGCTTAACTTTTGGGGGCTTCTTTCAGGATCCCAGTACACCTTCAGATTTCAGTGTTGCACTTTCTGTATTCTGTTAAAACACTTCCCAGATATTAAAATTGTTTTACTTGCTTGATTTTGATATCTCCAATTATATATCAAATTATAATTTGCATGTTGGGCTGTTCCTTTTGCTAACAACCATGCAGCCTTCTTGCAATTGATGTATTTTCTTCTCTTCTTTCCTACCATCTATAGGAGTTTTTGTAGTTTCCTTTCTGTCTGCTATCAACACTGTGTCATCTGCATATTTTATATTGTTAAGATTATGGCTGCCAATAATGATCCTGGTAGGATTTCTAATTCTATCAGAATTGCCTCACAGTATAGGCATTTTTGTTTATTTACTGAACTCATTTTCTATTTGTATGCGGGCAGTTTGCTGCCAGTGCCAGTAGAGGTTGTGGATTATTTTAATATCCTTCCCAAATATGTCAAGGTTACCATAGCAATTTTAACATTTTTTTGTGACATACTTTATCAAACACATCTGCAGAATCTATAAAACACAGGTATACATCCTTCTGCATTTGTATTGCTCTTACCAATATCATTCTGAGCATAAATATTACATTCCCTGTTCTAGTATCTTTAACAAACCTGCACTTATCTTGTGCTATTCCTGGTTTGATTCCACTGCACACTATTCATTGGAATTCGGATAAGTTTTGTTATATGGTTCATTAGGCTGATTGCTCGATGGAGTTCACATTCATTTGCACCTGGTTTCTTAGGCAATGTTATGAAAAAAGATCTACATAAGTCTTTCGGTTGTATATTTTTTTTATTAAGTCTATAATCTTGGTAATGCTGAAATCATCTAAGGTTACTTGCATCTCTCTATTACAATTCCATTTGGTCCTGTTGCTTTATTTCTGTTCAATTTGGCAAATGCTGATTCCACCTTAGATTTTAATCTCTCTGGTCCTTCAATATTTCTGTGTATTGCCAGTTGTTTTCTTTCATCACAGAAAAGTTCTGATGTATTCGTTCCATCTACAGAGTATTTTTTCTTTCTCTAATATCAGTGTCCCATCCTTGGATTTTATGTATCCTGTTGACGAGCATGTCTTTTGTCTTGTTGCTTATTTTAATTTTTCTATGCATATCTGCTTTATCTGTGATACTTTCTACTTCTGTACATTTTTCATAATACCATTCACTTGGTTAAAAAAAAACAAAAGATCCCACTTGAATTTACTATTTATGCCATGAAGCTAAACTTAAACATTAAATAAGTTTCTATTTATTTACACACATAAAACCCTACATCATTCAATTATTTTTTAGACAATGACAAAAAAAAAAAAAAAACTGATTCCAAAACCAGGAGTGGAACCTTTAAGGTAGGCGGCTTCTATTTCTTTCAATCCATCAAAGGATTACTTCTTGCTGTTTGTACAACTTGTTGCATGTTACTTGAAAAGGAAATACACATCACCACTGCCCTGAGAATATCCCACAAAGGAGAATTACCCAACATGCCACCTCAACAATGTAATAGGTCATGAGTTGAACATGACTGGTCATAAATAATAAAAACAATAGTAAGTAATTGACAATGGAGGATTTAGGTTAGTGTTTGGATGTCTGATCTTTTTCATTGACACTTGAATTGACTGGTCCACTTGTAAAAAATAGAAAAGAAGTGGGGATAATTTTTGTAGATTTCGCATTCATTAGACCACAACATTTGTCAGAATCAAAAACTATTTTAAATAAACAGTTTTTTCACATAACTTTCTAAAACAATTCTTGGCACATATTTTAAAACTATTTTCTTTTGTAGCCATATTTTACAAGCATAATTATTGTATCATTTAATTCAAAAATAAATTTTGCTTAATAGCATTGAAGAAATTTTAATGATTAAATTATTTTTTTTTAAATTGATTTTAAAAATAAACAAAGTAACAAACCTGATCCAATTGTTTCTTTGAGCTGATATAAGCCCTCAAGTTCCCGATACCGTGACATCTTGGACTAGCGAGGCAAAAAAATAACTGAAAAGCAAAAGGAAACATGATTTTAAACTCAAAATTGCTAAATTTTCTTTTTTAATTTAGTGGGTCAGGAGTTGAACTAAAACTGGAAATGAATCTGAAAAACAATAATAAATGGCAATTGAGGTTCACAGAGTTTGAATGTCTAGTCTTTTCATCAGCACTTTACCTCATGTAATACTGGCTTCTTCAAAATGTCAGAACTGATTTATATTTAAGAAATGATGCAGGTTGGCCATCACCAATCCAGTTCAATCTGTTATCCAGCACTAATTTACACAAGAGCAATTTCAAATTACCCAAGTCACCACACAGATACAAACAACAGATGTTCTCCATAAGAGATAAGTTAGAACTTCATTTTCATTTAATTTTAAGTTTTCCTTTATTAAGCAACATCCACTGATTTACAGGGTATTTTAAGGTTATGATGAAGTGATTAGCTGTTGGGTTAAGTGGTATTTCTAATGTAACCATTAGTAATCTGACAAAATCACATATCTGACACCCTGCAGGTTCTAATGATGGTGAATTAATAATGGTCAATCTGTACTATGAGTTTGGTCCTCAATGTGACCTAGTGCCAGACTAAGCTAGGACTTAGTAAATAATTATCATTTCTCACTGTGGCATAATGGTTAGCATTTTGTGGCATATAAAATCCACTTTTGTCCTTAGATATTTGTATTTTCTTAATTTACAATAAATGTATGAAAAAAAACTTGTTTTCAACTGTGTTAAAGAACATGAATGACCTTTCAGCCACATCTGATGTACCATCTGATATTTTTTTCTTAATATTCTCTTTTGAGAGAGAGTTTTATATGCCATCTAACTTGGCAGCCAAATAGAAGAGACTTTACTGTGAATGTATGAATCAGCATTCTTCCCTATGCTTAAACAGCAAAGAGACATCACTGCGACCACCACATTTACACAGAACAAGAAAATAAAGAAAAAGAAACTATAGAGAAACATGATCACTATTAAAATTGCATGTGTAGATTAGAGTTAGGGTTAATAGCTTGAAAATAAAATTGGCAAGCTGAGTTCAAGATCTACCCAAGAACATTAAATTTACTTGCACACAAATACCCTTAGGAAAGGTATGAACCTATTTCTGCTCTCAAAAGCTATGGGTTAAACATCAGAGCAGACTAGACTCTAGCCAGGGTTGGCAACCTATCTAGGTGAACAACAACATTGAATTCAAAACTGTATACAGCCCTGGCAAAGTACATACTATACAGCTATTGAAAATGTTTTAGAATTCACAGTTAACTGCAGTGTGTGTTTGTGGACTTCATGATCTTGACAGAGGTGGAATAAAAGAAATATCCTGAAAAGACATTGCATTTAAGAAGGGAGATTACATTCAATTTATTTCTTACTTGTCAGTATAAATAAAGCAATATAAAAATATGAAAGTGTTTAAAAAACGATGTCATATTTAAACCATTTCCACAAGAGCCATTTCAAATTACCCAAGTCTCTACATAGACCAGCCCCTACTGCTTGGTGACATTAGCTGTTATATCAGCTGTTTTTAAGGTCCTTCAAACAGTGGTAAGGCATTTCTACCTGTCTTTTGGGCATTTTTATTACAATTTGCTGATACTTAGCCCCAGTCATGACCACAATGAATACAGGAAGTGATTCACATGAAATGCAAACAACATACATTATCAATAAGAGTTAAGATAGGACTTGATTTTCATTTAATTTTTCTTTTTCCTTTATCAACCAACATGTACTGATTTAAATGTAGGATAAAGTGGTTAACTGTTGGGTTAAGTGTATTCTAACATAACCATCAGTAATCTGGCACTTATTTGGAAACCCTACCAGTCCTAATGATACTAGATTAGTAATGGTCAAACTATACTGCAATTTTGTCAGGCTCCAGTCTTCTCAATTTACAAGTATTGGACATGAACAGATTGGAATTCACCAAAAGTTTTCATACATTTATTAAGTCTTAACATCCTGTTGAAAATTTAGCAATGATATTGAATGCACACATAAAATGGGATTAGTTTTTTCCCCCTCGCATTAGAGAGTTTACTACTTCCTTTAAAACAAAAGTAAACAAGGTTAGTTTGAGTTGTGTAGTATTGTACTTGCATTTGCACTTTTTACAATTAACTTAATAAATATCAATATTTCTTATGATGATCAAAGAAAATGCAAAATTTAACTTTATATAAATGTATCAGATTTTCATGTAACAGATCAATGGGCAAAAACTGCCTAAAACTGGTGAATATTGGGTCATTTAAAATTATGTTTGATATCACCTTGACTGACCAGCCTGTCAGGTGCCGATTTGGTTCAGCTATCAGCATTTTTGCTGTTTTAGCCCACAAATGCTACCAGCTCACTGGCTAGGCATGCATGCCTATCACAAAGCTCTCACAAATTTCAAATTCAGGGTTGTCCTTTTGACTGGTTGCCAACCAAAGCTACAGGGCCCAGTATATCCTGCCATTTAACCCACAGGTGAGAGGAGAGAGAGATTCATACCATTCCAAAAGATATTTGTTCAAAAAGTGAGTGCAATTACCACAGCCAAAATTTTCCCCATTTTTTTTTTCTGGGGACAACCATGAACACAATTATTAGGGTATGGTAATCCTCAGAGTGAGAACAATTTCAGTGTTTCTACTGAATTTTACCTTAATAACTTAGTAAACACAACTAAGAGATTGTCAATAAAGCAATAATAACATCAGACCTTTCAGTCCCAGTTAAAAACCATTTGCAGCCCACTTGATTATCTTAAATTTTAAACCGTTGCAAATCTGAATGACCCAGCTTTTTAACTTCCCAATATACTTTCCATACCCAGTCACAAGGGTGTCAAAACATGCTGACAAGGGAAAGCATTCCAAGCAAACTTCCTCCTCCCACAAGGCATTTCCTTCACTGAAACAGCAGAGTTTAAATAAAAATGTGCTGGCTTTTAATAATTTCTGTCCTTTCTCAAAAATACTTAAGAAAATTATTTCCTGCTATTTTTACTAACATTTTACTGAGTGGCTAACTTATTTTCAAAAGTATTCAACATTCACTTTTGTACTGAAAAATATAAATGCTTCTTGTATAGAAAATTATTTATAAATGATCCAAATCCTCTTCATCAATTTTCCTTTCTTTCTCTTACATGGCACTTGTCTGTCTGCCTCACTCACACAAATCCAATTTTGTAATGGAAGGCTGAAATTTGATCACATGCTGTGACTAACAGTGAAACATTTTTTTTTAAAATTAAATGCTATTATCTCTGCCTTATCTTGAAAAGATAAGTGCTATGTCTGAAAATGAGGGAGTTATCAATTTCATGGAGAAAGCCCACTTCAACTTCAAAAGAAAACCAGTTTTTAGGTAACTTGTCTTGTAAAATCAGACCTGTAGACATTTTTGAAAAAGACATCAAACCGTCATCACTAGGAGATGTTGGTTTTAATTCAAACCAACAGCCATAAGAATATGCAGCACTTAAGAACCAACCGTAGCAAGAATTTAGGTCAAGAACTAAACTCATTGCCTTTTTGAATGCAATTTATTAACTTGTGGGATATTTTCATGCCTTTACCAAGATTCCCTTCCATATATAGTTCTGTATTTCTCTTTTAAGTAAGTGCATCACATTCTTTGAACAGTAAAATAATGTTTAATATTTAATTTACATATTAAACTGAAAATAGTTGTATATTCAACATGCCTTCTAAATTTAATTCAAATCCATGCATTTTTGCTTTATTCATACCTGTGCAAATTTACACAATTTATTTTGGCTAAATTTCCAAATTTGTGACAGTATTGAATTAGCACACATTGTCTAATGAACAGTCTTTTTTTTTTTTAACTCATTTCACCCCAAGCAAAGCAACAAAGTCACTAATATGCAAGAGGTTACTGAGTGTGGAAGAATATGAGAAAATAAGAACTTGGAAAAAAAACAAAAAACATTTTATATATGGCAGTTTCTTGAAAGAATTAATTTCAGGCTAGTCTCTCTTCTAAATATGGTATGTTCAGTCAAAATGAACACAGGCAATTTGTGTATTTTGTGATTATATTATTCATGATCTATATATCAGAATCATGCATTCTGTTTAGAATGAAGATATATTTTATGGTTTCTTTTTATTCAAATTTTACTTGGCACTATCTAATATTTATATTTGGTACTATGCATCCAGTTGGGAATTAAACTTGCTACTCATGGCTTGCAAGACAACTTAATTTTCTGCAGAAAATGCTCTTTAAGTTAAGTTGGTTAATTTAATGACATCAACTTGGGTGATTTAATAGTGAATATCAAGCCTTACAGGTTATCAATCACTATGAATTAATAGATAACACATAGATCTGGTTTACACTTGAATCAGAAAAGATGATATTTGTCAAGTTCATACCTTCAAGTGTAGTGAACAAAAAGAAAAAAGTGATGAGAAGAGGATGAGAGAGTGTAGTGCGCCGTTCGCCAGCAGACCAGCTGTTCTACTTTCATCGTCAGTCACCTCAAGGAAATGGATTGCGAGTCTCCCTTTCTCGGCCATTACACAGGGCAGTTGTGAAACAGACACCAACTCAGATGCGCCTACTTCAAATTCCTCTTCGTCTGCCAGTCAATTCGCATGTCCAACTCTGTTGCACGAAGTCCGCCGAATGACTCGACCTGATTCGTGCTGCTTGCACCTCGCTTTTATGCCAGCTCGACATGGCCGAAATTTGCATGTGTGCAGATATCGTCTCATTTTGGATGAGATCGGCGCATAAATTATGTCTTCGATAGCGGCCATATTTCTTTTCGGGAGTACTCTGCAGGCAAGACATGCTCGCACTCGTTTTGCACTCCGAGGTAAGTCATGTCTTTCGTCATACCCCTCCCTGATCTCATGATCACAAAGGTGGCAGCACAGCAGCGGTCGTTTTCAACGAGTGCTTCTTTGCAAAGGCAGGGTGGGGGTCTCAGCTCTTGCTCCCCCTTCGGGTGGATTGTCAGAGGGGGGCTCTGCTTCTACTCCCTCTTCATTCTGCACTTTCTTCGTCAAGCAGCAAACATTCCGCCCCACTCTCAGATGTGTCATCGGAATCTTCCTCGGATGAGCCAAAACTGTGGCGCAGGCGTAGATCCTTAACATGGTGGGGTATTCCGTCGACCAGAAATGACTGCGGGTTGATCATTTTCATCACCTGACTCCTGTTGAACTTGGTGGTGCACCAACTTATTGGTGCCTTGACCCACACGCGATCTCCGACCTGGTAAGAGCCATGCCCGTGGTCTGAAGACATCGTCAGGGCGTCAATCCCTTTCCCCCTCAGTTCATATTGGTGGATCCTGTTGGCGGGCGCAGTCTGGGATGATGCACTGTCTTTTGATGTGATATTGTACCAGTAGACGGCTTCCTGGATAGAACGGCGCATCCTGGCCACGATTCGTTTTACTGTGTGGTGGCATCGCTCTGCTATACCAATCCCAGCTGGGGCATATGCACAGCGGAACCGCAAGTTGACTCCCCACTCGCGCACAAAGGCTCTGAATTCCCTGCTGCAGAAAGATGGGTCGTTGTCCGTGAGTAGCTCGTTGGGTAGGCCCCGCTCGAAAAACACGTCTTTCAGCTGGTGAATCACAACCACTGAGTCCTGTCTTGGTAACTGCTTCCAGATTGAAAAACACAATGGGCCACAGTCAGTCAGCGTTAAGAAATGATGGGCACCATAGTGGGTGAAATCCATCCCCAGTCTCTGCCAGTTTCCGCTTACCTCAAGCTTTCCTTTTTGCCAGCGAGTTGGTGCGGGGTCTATAGACTGACATTCCTCACACGTCCATATAGCTGATCTAACGGCTACTTTTGTCATTGACAGGCAGAATCTCCTGGCGATGTAGGTAGTGCGCCGCACTCCTGGGTGACCACTGTTCCTGTGGATGGACATGATTTGGTCTGCGTTCAGTTCATCCACATGGGTGGCGCCAATCATTGACCCGGGTCCATTACTTCTCTTCATTGCGTCAAACCATCGCTCCAGTACTCTCATCAGTCGATCAGCTATATTCAGCTATATTCGTCATCCCAGCCCTTCGTGACTAAACTTGCTCTCCTCTTGAGCATTCCGCATGCCACACAAAGCCAATCACACACTGAGAGGTGGGCAACAAGCCTTCCACACAGAGAGAACACCTTCCGTCGCATAACGACACTGGGGGCGTTAGGAACTACACTTCCTTGTCTCCACCGCAATCTACCTTGTTCCATCGCGACCACCAATCCTAGTACCCGTGCGCCATCCTCCAACTGTTCTGTGTCCTTTCATTCCAGCCCAAACTGGGCCAGATGTTCTTTAACGCGGGTTGCGGGAACACCATCTTCATTGATATAGATGTCGTCAATGTAGGCAGATGCCACACGACCCACAGATTCTTCCTGAGCTAGCACATTGCTGATGATTATCTTCATGACGAGGGGAGCCACGTTTAATCTGAATCCTAAACATGTCATGCAATATCTTCTCCCGTCAATTTTCACGGTCTGGTATGGCCAGAGTGACTTGTGGATACGTATTTGGTGGTACGCTCTCCTGAGATCCAACCAGGACACGTTGGATCCCTTCTGCCATCATTCGCACAGTTTAGCTGCACAGACATCTGCATCGGCTGTGAAAGCGTCAACTGGACATACTTTTGACTTGTTCTGCTGTAGTACGGCCATCAGGGGAATTAGCCCCTTGGGAGGCCCCAGTCTTTCTTCTGGGTACGGTACGAGCCAGCCACTGCTGATCCATGTGCGGAGCTCCTGTTCATAGCCCTCCCTGATCTCTGCTGCTACCGGTTATCTGGGAAACCCCATTGTGCAGTCTTTCAGGCGCGAGGTTCTCCGATCACTTCCATGCCACAATCCAGGATTGCCTCCGGTGGTCGAAGGTGGCAGTGAAGTCGGGTTCATCCACAGTAATGGCTGCTCGCCTATTGGCAATCAGTACTCGTCCCATTGGCCCAACAGCAACGCCTCCCAATGCTGTTATAGCATCAATCCCCAATAGCAGGTCAAATCCCAGTGGCTTACCACACACCACCAACACATTGATCTTGGCAGAACTGCCTTCCTCCGTGGATACAGTTACCCCTCACACACCACAACATGGACGGGACATGCCTCTAATAGTCAAAACATCCACTGTCACTCTCTTCCAAGACCGGCACCGATCTGCATCCACAATTGTCCGTGAACAGCCAGTATCAATCAGCGCTAAATACAAAGTTCCGTCAACAAGGATGTTTGGCACCGGGAGCGCCGTATTTACATCTTGGTTGGGGAAAAGGCTGGCGCTGATGCCTTGTCCCCTGTAGCGTTCCCCAAACAGTCTTGGGCCCAGTGTTCAATCTCCCTGCATTGATAGCAGCATGTTCTGCGCTTCCGGCAGTCTTTTGCTATGTGGCCTTTACCGCTGCACTTGAAGTATGTCACACTGGTGAGTGGTCCACTCTCGGTGGGAGACGCACCATCAATACGGGGTGGGCACACAGCCACAACTACGTTCTGACTTTCATCTCCGGTTGTCAGCACTCTTGCTCTTGCTAACAACTCCCCCACAGTCAGCGCTTCAACGTTTGGTGCCTGTCAGAGTTCAAGGGAGATAAATCAGGGAACCCCATGACAAAGACTAGTTTGGTAAGCCTTTCCATCTCGGCTCCCTCGAATCCGGCCAATCGCACAAGCTGTCTGACTTTGTTTGCATAGACGTCTACATGCTCGCCAGTCCACCTGACCATGGTCAGCTTTCTCTATGCTGAAAACGCGTCGTCCGTGAATGCCGCTTCAGTCTGGCTTTGATTTGATCGATATCTCCTTGATCTTACTCCTCCATTTCCATGTAGAGGGCTAGTGTGTCCCCCTCCAGGTATAATGGTAGCAGGCTAGCCACATCGTCCACCTGCTGAAGTCATGCCACCACATCACCCTGGTCGGAAAACAGTTTTATTATGTCGCTGCTTATGCGAACCTTTGCCATAACCGCCGAAATAGCTTGTAGTGAACAAAAAGAAAAAAGTGACGAGAGGGGGGGTTAGAGAGTGCAGTGCGCCATTCACCAGCAGACCAACTGTTCTACTGTTGTCATCAGTCGCCTCGAGGAAATGGATTGCGAGTCTCTCTTTCTCGGCCGTTACACCCGGCAGTCGTGAAACAGACACCAACTCAGACGCGCCTACTTCAAATTCCTCTTCGTCCACCAGTCAATTCGCACGTCCAACTCTGTTGCACGAAGTCTGCCGAATGACTTGACCTGATTCGTGCTGCTGGCACCTTGCTTTTATGCCAGCCCAACATGGCCGAAATTCGCATGTGTGCAGATATCGTCTCGTTTTGGACTAGATCGGCGCACATAAATTGTGTCTTCGATAGCGGCCATATTTCTTTTCGGGAGTACTCTGCAGGCAAGACATGTTCGCACTCATTTTGCACTCCGAGGTAACTCATGTCTTTCGTCACATCAAGTATTCACCAGAAGGCAACAACTTTAAATGGAGATCTTATTTGCTCTGAAGGAGATACAGTTGGTATATTCTAATCCCTGTCAACAGGGTAACCATTTTTTTAAAACTGAACCAACTCTGCCATGCAACCACATTTCACACACAATGAGAAATACTAAAAGTGGCTTTCAACAGTCACTAACCATTGTACTACAATAAATGTTCCTCTAATATATGAAGTATAAAACATTAAATCTATTTTTAAAATGTATTTCATTCATTGACTTTTAGCCATTATTTTTTTTTTCTGGTTTTCTTCAGTATTTTTCTTCAGTTAACATTTTTTGCTTATGACATTGACCAAAACTGGATACAAATCTTTTTATTAAAGTTAACTATAGCCACTCAAGGTAGAAGGTTACTGAATAACATGTAAATGTAAGAGGAGGTGGTGAGAAATGAAGAATACAAGAACAAGGAGATAGATAATGATTGACCCTTGCAGAGGTTAAGATTGCCATGTTCAGAGAAGCGTCAATTCTGTTCCACAAAGTAGCAATTCTTTGGAAAAAGCTGTTTGACAATAATTATTCCATTAACAGCGTGACTTATAAGCACTTAAATTTTTCAAACCAGTTTAATTTTATGGAAAATGGTTGGGAAAAGAATTAGTCAAACTTTTCATATCATTCTCTTTATGAATTATGAAAAATGTTTCCCTGAATTTTCTTTTTAACAGCCTCAAAAATTTGGAGGAACTGCTACATTTCTTCCAATAACAAACCAGACAAGTACATCAGGTTATCTTGATGATATCTAGTATTTGAGATTTAGAAATTAATACACAGATCACATTTAGTATTAAATTACATGCCTGTTTAATATGAATGAAAGTCACTTTACATCACGATTATTGTCACTTTTTCTTTTTTTTGGTTTTATGCTTTTAGTTTCACTCTAAACAAAGATAATTAGAATGGACGGACTCTATTAGAATATTTATGAAGCTAAAAACAAAAACTATTACATTTGTAGATGAATCCAAATCACATGTCAGTAACCTTTCAATCTGCCCAATGTTAGCTCATAGCCAAACACACTGACTTTATGAATAATTTATTGTTGGTTGTCTTTGTTGGTAAAGAGCTTTGATACATCAACTGCTAAAGAGTTTATAATTTAGCTGAAACTTTAACAACTATCAAACATAATTACTGTTTGCCCCCTAACAAATAAGCTAGATGCAGTAAATATTAATGCAACAGATGTAGCAATTAGTAGTACAAGCCATTGTATTTTATAGAGTGGGAATAACAGCATTTTATAAAGCAAAACAGTAAAACTTCCAGAACTCATTTAATGTTGTCAAAATATTATAATAAAACAAAAGAGACAAGTGTATGTGTGTTTCATTAAAAATGACTAAGATATTGTTTTGTTTGTGTGCAGACAAGATTTCTTTAAGTAGAAATTGTTCAAATAATTGTTAATTCCAAGCACTTTGATAATCTATGAAACATTTTCACTTCTGCTATTGCAATTGACGTATAAGTTGCTGAGCTTAATTACTGAACATGGTTAGTATATTATGGACACGTTTGTAGTTGGTGCTGTTAATGATTATTTTCTCTTTCGTTAATTTTTGGTGTGAGCTTGTTGCTTTTTTTTTTTAATCATTTCCCCCAAGCAAGGCAATAACACTACTAAGACACAAGGGTTTACTGGGAGTGAAAGAGAATGGAGAAGACTTTAGTGAGGAGAAAAGACAATAAAAGAACAGGATCCAGAAAGATTGCAATTGACATTGCATTTAAATTTTTGAAGATTGTAGGCAGCAGGAAAGAAAGAAACCAGAATAGAGCTTGTTGCATATTCAGTTTTTAAAATTACTGTTCTTTTATTCATTTAAAATCAAGTCTTAAGATCTTTATAAAAAAAAGCATTGTGCTGATGGCTTTTATAACAAGACTAATGATTCAAGTAAAGCTATCTTCTAGCCTGCAAGTGGTAACCACCTTAGCATTTAGATACGCAGCTTGGAAATAAACAATGGATAAAGGAAAGTAAACAATGCTGACATTTTCATTGTATATTTTAAAAGTCTAACAAATTATAAAATGCCTTATATGAAATAAAATGCTTAATCTTGTTCAGCTGCTTTAATTTATGATTTTCTAGCATTTTACAGCATACAAAAAAATCTCTCAAAATAAAACAGCAGAGCAAAGGAAAGAAATTTGGCCTGCACAATGCGAGTTATAATATTATATATATATATATATATATATATATATATATATATATGTATGTATGTATAAAAAATTTCAGATAGAGTATATCTGTAAAAGAACAATATGAATAAAGAAAATGGGAAAACATATCTTAGCCAATGTGTTTCATCCTGAGGGAATTTATCACATTTCCCTTGATGTCCTTCAGAGGATGAAACATGTCAGCTAAAATAAGTTTTCCTTTTGTCTACATATATATATATATATATATATAAGTGAACATAGAAGTCAACACTTAGAGGCGACAGTCTGTTTCATGCTAGACACAATCATCAGGCCACCTTATATATATATATATATATATATATAGATATATATATACATACATACACACACGCTCTATCTCTGATATTGAGAACTTTATCCCATTATAGCACACCCTAAGACTATATATATATATATATATATATATATATATATATATATATATATATATAAAAAATTTATATGTAGGCAGCATATCTTCATTCAAATATATTTCATTGAATAATATAGACATTTTATAATGATCCTTTCCAGTTCTCTAATCAGTTTCTTGGTGTTAAGATGAAATTCATCAAGGAAGGTGCCATAGCTTTTTCCTACCCAAGTACTTTCAATCTGCTACAAGGTCATCCTCAGGGGTGAATTACAAAGACAAACTAATTATAACTGTGATAAAATCTGCATTTCATTATGATGGTAATTTTTTTAAAAATATACATGAATGCACTGTTTTAATGATTTTAAAATTTTAAACTTATCCGTTGTAGCTATGGGATTTTTTGCAGAACAAGCATCCCAATATAAGGGAGCTGACAATTGGTAGAATTTCAAAATAGCATTAAATGTTTGTTATATGCACTTCAACACACTGCTACTACACTCAAAATAAATTTTGTCATGTGTTGGTTGGTTGCTTTTGATATAAAATGCCTCAAGAATTTGAAGTTTTTTAAAACTATGTATTAAGTGGACACTGAAGTCAACACTCAGAGGCAACAGACTGTTTTATGCTAAACACAATCATCAGGCTATATGCATTGTTTTATCTCAACTATATATATATATATATATTTACACACACTCACAGTATCCCATAAATATAGCATACCTTAAAACTATATTTCATCACACACACACACATATATATATATATATATATATATATATATATATATATATATATATATATAGAGAGAGAGAGAGAGAGAGAGAGAATTTTTTTTATAAGTAGTATATAATAAAAATCCTACAAAAAAACAGTGCTCAATGTAAAATATATACAGAACAATTTACAAAAAAATAAAAAATACATAAAAATATATAAAAAATATTTCACTATTTTTGGTGACTTGCAGTCTGCACATCATTATGTCAGAACATCATTATGTCAGAACTGATATAGACACATTTAATGCATTCACTGTGTATGATAGAAATTTCCATCACTGTAGTTCTTTGACCTAATTACAAATGAAATTTCTGCTGCAGTTAATTGGAGGGTCCCTTGCCTTGAACATTTATTGGGATTTAAGCTCAACCCAGATTATTGCAATTCTATTGTGAAATTATCGAAATTGTGGATCATTTAATTCAAACTAGTCTGGAAAGCACTAGATAAAAAAATAAGTTTTAAAAAATTAAAATTATTAAACTTAAAATATCAATCAAATTTTGATTTAATTCAATTTCCAACAAAAAAAAAATTTCTGATTTTTTTAATAATTGTAACAGGTCCAAATTATTTTTTCCAGTACTTAATCTTCACAGCAAAAAAAAAAGACATTAATTTTAACCTATTTATATCCCATGTCTAATGATCAATTTATGATCAATATGACAGTTGGCACAAGTACAAAGATCAAAAGAATTCCCACCTACTCAGGTTTTAATGATCTTAGACCAAAACTACAGCCACTGATGAGTAGTAACAACTGCATCTATTTTAAAACAACCTAACATGGGGTGCCGGAAAGTTCAGTCTGACCAAAGAGGAGTTTTGTTTAAAATTTTAAAAAAAACAAAAAAAAACTCATATACACAATTCATCAGAAAAGAAGTTGGGAAAATGGTCAATTCCTTGTACTGTTCCAGTAAGTACATGATTCCTGCTATGTTCTGCTTTTGTAAAAAGAGTCAGATCAAGTTGAAAATGGAGTATTGCTGCCATATCTGAGCTGGAGCTTCTCAGTCTTCAGTTCCCAGTGTTGAGAGAGTCCAAAAGCATCTAGACAGCCTTGTTGGTGATGAATTGTTTTTCCATTTTACTACTACTTTCCCACAGATGAAACATTGCAAACCTCTCATTAATCTATCACTATTTCCATGGAAAATGTTCAGAGGCACTACCTTTCTTAGTACCCCCAACAAAGACCTACCACACCACATACATTGAGGTAAACCACTCTCATATTCCTTTAGGAATAAAGAATAAGTTCTACTCGGATAGCTTCTTCCCATGGATTGTTGCTTTATGGAACAGAATCCCAGGAGGAGGTTTGTCCAAGCACTACAATCTTAACCTCTTCAAGTCTGGGGCTAACCGTTATCTTTCTCAACATATCCACATAAACTTTACCTCTTACTTTTATCACTCATACAACAACTGCCTTCAGCAACCCTCTAGATAGGACTTGTATAGAGTGAACATTAGTATATATAAACAAATTTAAATCTAGCACACAACAAGGATTTGGCTAAAATAATAGAGTAGTTCCTGTTCTTTTATTGTTCTCTCCCCTTAATAGTGTCTTTTTTAATCATATTCTCTAATATTCAGTAACCTCTGGCATCTTAATGGATTTATTGCCTTGCATAAGGTGAAACAGTTAAAAATGTTTAAGTTCAAAGGGATTATCTTTAAACGATGAACTTAAATTTTCAAATTAAGATAAACAATTTGAATTAACCCACTAAGATTAAAAGATTTTTTTTTATTTCTTTGCCACTGTACTTTGTCTGCAATGGATATCCTGTATAATCTATATTTACGTTTAGGTATGACAAATATTTTTTTATTCATATATATTCATTTGTGGTAAAGGTATGCAGTGTCAGGAAGAACCATGCTATAGAATCTTTAAAAAAAAACTGTAGATGATAAATGAATAAAAAGGATATTCAAATAACAGCAAATTGCTTTAACAAGCCATTCAATTCACAAGTGCAGTCATGTGCTAAACATCACTCCCTTCATAGTGATTTTCTAAGCCCAGCTTAGATGTGGCACAAGGCCGAAAGTATGGGGCACCCAGTGAGGATTTAACTCACTACTCAGTCGTAATTGATCTTGCAAGACAAGCATTCTAACCATTACACCACGGCGAGGTGCCCTCATCACTCCCTTCATATATACTTTTGCTGTTATCAACTTTCAACATGTTTTATTTTACACATACATACATAATTACATTATTAAAAATTTGCTCTACTTATAGAGGAACAGAGATCAGAAAGAGCATTTGGAGATATAAACAATATGAGCAGAAATCAACTGCATTATGACTGATAATCACTTAAGGTAAGAAGCTGAAAATAACCATGGTGTTGATTTCTATGTCCACATACACACACAGTAAATATACTGAAGATCATAATGAAATGTGAAATAATGAAAGACATCATGCAGTGTGGATTGCTATGTTCACACACACACATATTATTTATATATATATATATATATATATATATATATATATATATATATATATATATAAACTTCCAGTAACCAAAAACACTATTTTCTTAAAAATGTGCTCAATACAAAGTATAACGAATAATATTTATTTAAAAATTATAACCTATGTATGTTATAATAACATTACAAAAAATAGCCATTTTGTTTCAACATTCAGGTGTCTTGTCAAGTGATGGTGTTTACAAGTAAAATAAAGAATTCAAAAACTAATCATTACCCCCAACACACACACACACACACACACACACAAGGTGAAAAATTATTACATAAGATGTAATGGCCAATCAAATTACAAGCATATGATAATTCAAATAACTCTTCAACGGACTTTAGATATAATTTATTAATGCTTTAAAATAAGTATTAGATTTTATAGGAAATCAGGATAAACAATTAATCTCCAATCTTTTATAATTAAAAATTCAAGTTACACATTAAGCTCTAAATGAAAACATGCGTCATGTTTAGAAATTAACAAAAATATTCATAGAAAAAAACAGAGAAAATACGTGTAAACTTTCATGTATTGTTCTCAGAAATGGGTTAAATTTTTCATCCAAATCAGAGCAGTGGTAAGAGGTACAATATATGACTACATAGTGACAATAAGGTAGTGATGATAGGTTTAGTTGACAAGGAGGAAAGGTTTGTGGCTAGACATACAGACATCATGTCATAATAGACAAACACATAAATATGATTGAATATATGATCTCGCAAATATACGAATGGCAAAATTCAATCTTCCAACATAACTACAGAGACAGCACAAACTACCTGTCGAAATACAATAAGAGTTACAACTATTTGAATTTAGAATCAGTGCTAACTCTTCTAATGAAGAGGTCTTCAATAGGTATAGAGAATTTTATAACTCGGGCCCTGAGTAGCAGTGGTTATGGAGGGCCCAATATTAAATATAGAAATACCATTAATATTGACCATAATAAAAAGCAAAGATCCGGAAAAATCATCTGGTTCACACTCCTCCCCACTTTTCAACCTCATGGTTAACGTTAAATTAGGACTAAAATTCTTAAATCTCATTCATAGGCACTTCCATAAAACAAATAGGCTTTGTAAAATCTTCAATAAAAATACTCTCACAGTTGTGCAGATAACCTCAAAAAAATAATTAAAAAGCATAACAATAAGGTATTTAATAGATATAAAAACTAAAAGGGCATGATGAAATGTAGTGATGCATTAAATAATACTAAATATCATAATGAATGTAACTAGGAATCCTAATATCTGCCCACTACAAAACAATTGTCAAACAAGTTCCCTGGTTTATCTTAGTACTATTTCTTCACTTGAAAACCTGAATATTAAAAAGTTCTACATTGGTAGTACTAAAAATCCATTTAAATGCCATTGGTACCAGCATGTTTTTTCCTTCAAAAATAGTTCTCATAAACATGCTACCTCACTGTCTCTTATGGTAATTTACCCATGCATGCATGGACTCTCCCAGCTATAAATAGGAGTAGGTACTGCCTTTTGGAGAGGGAAGTTTCCAGCAGTCAGCTCTGACATTCTTGCTGTAACACTCATTTGTATAGGTTTGTATTACTGTTTCTGTTAATACATTTAACTCAATTCCTCTCTCGTATCTTTATTTCTGGCCATAACAAGGCCACAACACTGTCCAAATTGGAGTTTATAGGAGAAAAACAAAACTCCCACTGTTAAATGGAAGTTAATTGGAAGAGTTCATACCTGTAATTCTTTACATGCACCATGTTATCTTTGTCTCAATGAAAAGCTTGAAATCATTGAATTTAACTACAAGCTAAACTTTTTAAATCAAAGGAAAGAGCTCGCTGTCAACTGCTGGCATAAATTACCTTTTAACTTGCATTCTAGCTAGATAGAATATTGTATATAAAGATGAAATGGTATTGTAAGTCTATACATTTTTTCCCCTTAAGTCTCCAACTGTTAGCTATCTTTATTTGCTAAGAATGTAATACTAAGTGGATTATTTAGTTAATATTTTAATAGTTGTAACTCTTATTGAATTTTGACAAGTAGTTTGTGTTGTCTCTGTAGTTGGAAGATTGAATCTTAATGAATCTATTTGTCATCCATATGTTTATGTGCTCATATATTCAATCACATTTATGTGTTTGTCTATTATGACATGATGTCTGTACGTCTAGTCACAAATAAACCTTTCCTCCTTGTCAACTAAACCTATCATCACTACCTTATTGTCACTATGTAGTCACATATTGTACCTCTTACCACTGCTCTGATGAAAATTTTAACCCATTTCTAAGAATAATACATGAAAGTTTACACATATTTTCTGTTTTTTTCAATGAATATTTTTGTTAATTTCTAAACATGACGCATGTTTCATTTAGAGCTTAATATGCGTAACTTTAATTTTTAATTATAAAAGATTGGAGATTAATTGTTTATCCTGACTTCCTATAAAATCTAATACTTATTTTAAAGCATTAATAAATTATATCTAAAGTCTGTTGTAGAGTTATTTGAATTATCGTATGCTTGTAATTTGATTGGCCATTACATCTTACGTAATAATTTTTCCCCTAGTGCGGGTAATGGTTAGTTTTTGAACTCTTTATTTTACTTGTAAACACCATCACTTGACAAGACACCTGAAGTGTTGAAACAAAATGACTATTTTTGTAGTGATGTTATAACATTTATATGTTTATATATATATATATATATATATAAAAACATGTCAGACTTAATGACAGTTCCTCCAGCAAGTCCTGCCAGAAAGCACATATTTTCCTTTAATAAGATTTCTCCAATATTCAAGTCAGTATATGAAAATAAAATTTAATAAATAGATAAATAAACAGTGTCTTCTCAAATATAGGTATCCAGTAAAAATAACATTTAATGTGAGATATATATATATATATATATATATATATATATATATATATACACACATGCATGCATGCATACAGGGTGTCCCAAAAGTCATGCTACAATTGTCAGAAAATGTACACTGAAAATAGCAACCAGAGGAAATTTGCATGACATCATCTTCCATAATCAGACCAATAAAATTTTCTAATGATATACTTTCACATACAGAAACATTATTTAATTTGGTAAATAAATATAAAATTTACAAAGCTTTCCAATATTAGTGTAACTTTTGGGACATCCTGTGTGTGTGTGTGTGTGTGTGTGTGAGAATTGAGATCAACAGAATGATCGGAAAAGGAGTAAATAGGAAATGTTTATAAATTTAACGTCTCATTAGAAAATGAAATAATGGAAGAGAAAATAAAATTCTAGTATTTTTATTTTTTTTAATAATTCATGTGTGTATGTATACATAGGAATGCTACTTGACAGATACATGTGAGATCTGCTTAACCAATGAAAAACAAACAATATAGCAGAATTTTTCTCCTCCATATTTCATTTTCTGATGAAGCATAAATAAAAAAATAAAAAACAGATTAAATTTATATACATTTCCTATGATTATATAAATAATCATAGGTAATGTATATAAATTTAATTTTGTACTTGGAAATGAGTAGTCGCCCATTTTATTTATATATAAAACGGGCAACTACTCATTTCCAAGTACACCCGTCTGCCTGGGTAGCTAGCAAATCCCTATAACAGATGCTCGCTCAACCTACAGAGTCCAATCTGTGGTTTATACTATAACTATGCTGAGCAGACCTTAGTTACAGTTTCTAGAAGAGAGTGCATAAATCTGGCTTGATCAACTTTTTAAAATAAAGGCCAGCACATTCAAACCCTCAGTCACGATTTGATACTTCGTGCTAGTACAGCTACTGACAGCTTCTGAATGATTCGATCTAACCAATTTCACTCACAAGGTATGAGTTAACTCGTGTGTAGTATCATTTTTGAGCACTTCCCAAAAGATGCCATGGACTGTGATCTTGGTTTCAACCTTAAGTGATAGAGATCAAATTTTGAAACCACGGTAGCGTGATTGGCTGATCTCCTAACTTTTTTAAATTTAAAATTAATAGATCTGCATGTTAAATTTTTATATGTGCATTGAGCACTTTTTAATACAATTGTTTCCTGGTCTAATTCAACTATGACCAATAGCTGTTTTATATAACAAATATGGTAAGGTTACCTTTACAATACAGTGGTCTATCAACAGAGATATTAAGCTACTTATCTACCACCTTCACACAACCAAAAGTTTCATATGCGCCAATATTTGGTATGGCAGCACAATCATCAAGCGATCATAAGTACCTTATATATATAAGACATGTTTATACATTCTTTTTATAGATACAAATATTTAAGTAAATGCTTTGTTTATAATAAACAGTATTAAACAACATTTACCGGCCTGAATGTCCGAGAAATTTTCATAGAAAATATTTATTCTCCGACAGGATTTGAACCTGTATCCTATACCGAACTGTCATTTAGCCTGACATGCTCCTAACCGATCGAGCCACAGAGAATCATTTGATTAGCAAGGTCGAATTTACTGCCTTTAAACTTCAATCTTCCATGATTCACTCACGTACATTCATATCTGCTCATAGCGTATCCAAATGTAAACAAATGACGTCACACATTATGAAATGGACAAAGTCCAACAATTATTTTTAAGACATTTTTATGTTTATACATTCTTTTTAAAATGTCTAAAAAATAATTGCCGGACTTTGTCCATTTCATAATGTGTGATGTCATTTATTTACATTTGGATACGCCATGAGCAGATATGGTTGTACGTGAGAGAATCATGGAAGATTGAAGTTTAAAGGCAGTAAATTCGACCTTGCTAATCAAACGATTGTCTGTGGCTTGATCGGTTAAGAGCACGTCAGGCTAAATGACAGTTCCATATAGGATACAGGTTCAAATCCTGTCAGGGAACGAATATTTTCTATGAAAATTTCTCGGACATTTAGGCCGGTAAATGTTGTTTAATACTGTTTATTATAAGCAGAGCATTTACTTAAATATTTGTATCTATAAAAAGAATGTATAAACATAAAAATGTCTTAAAAATAATTGTCGGACTTAGGCCATTTCATAATATATATATATATTATATATACATACATATATACACACACACACACACACAGGTGGTGAAAATTTCCTGGCCCTACCAAGAAAACCTTTCCATCACAAAATTCTAATGTTTCATCAGATTTGGGGAAATGAGTCAAGTCAATAACTTTTCAGTATCACCTCGTGTGTAGGAGAGATACAATTCATTCAAAATAGACAAATCCTTGACAGAATAGACAAATGTGTTGCATGTGTGTATTTGCATGCATGTCAATGTTAAAAAAAAAACAAAAAAAAAAAACACCTTATGATAAACTACTAATAATACAACTAATAGGCCATTGAAGGTGTCCCAGTGATACCTCTTTGGTCCAAAATTAATTAAAGTCCAATCTACGGAGGTCAGTTTTCCCAGGCACTATCTCTCCCTCGGTCATTACCCTAACGCATAAAGTGTCACCAAGAGGGGAAGTGCAACGAGAGTGGGTTTTTGGTCTCTAATCCCATATGTGTGGGATCCCAAATTTAAAAATCGACCTTGTGTCACATTTCGTTCGAGTGGGCGTTTGTATCGCTTCAAATCAATTATTCTGTTTTCTGTAAAAATTCTCTTCTGCTAATGGTGAATTTCAGTTAATTTAGAGATTTTGTAACTTATTCCGAGTGAACAGATTTGGATTTGCTTTTAGTTTTAACCACGGGTTATTTTAGGGTTGATGTAGGGTAATTTATGAGAATATTCAATTATGCTGTTCGGTGGATGAGAATATATTTTTTGTGTTCTGTTGTTGTTTGAAACTTTATTAAAAAAAAAAAAAAAAAAAAAAGGCGACGACTATTATTTTTTATTATTAGTGGTTTTAAAAAGAGTGCTTTTGAAAAATTTACAATTAATTTTTACACATTGTTCATTCTTCATCACTTGATCTTTGAGTTTCATGAGATTAAAAAAGTAATTATACTTAAAACATAATGGGAAATATATTTAAACTACTGAAAACTGAAAAGTCAATGGTGCTGGTGAGCACCCGAGAAATATAAACAATGACGACAGCGAGGGAATGGTGAAACTGAAAAGAAAAGTGTTTCCTCAAGGTATCCTCATTCTTTAGGAGATTGAATTTTTGAGTGTGTTTACTTTTTTTTAAACTAGAACAAATCAAAGCATTTCAATTTTTTTTTAAATGCTAACTATGTTTCAGTAACTTAAAATATTTCGGCGGTTTCATTTTTATTTTTTTACCGTTAATTTGTTCATACGTAAAATTCATGTGACGCGTTGACACAACAACATGGAATGTTTCGTAATTTACTGCTACGATGCACCGTACTTGCTACATACATAGACTTTTTACTTTACCGTTTCTTTTATCTAAAAATAGGTCGACCATCTGCTACTTTTGTTACGTGTTTAATAAAAAAAAACTGTCGTTTTGATTCAATGCTAAGTGATCATAATGTAAAAATGTAAGATTTTAAATCAGATATTTTTAAATTGGTCTGTTAATAAACACTTTTGGAAATTCCCTCTCTAGCTAGAGACTATTATTGCGACGTTTTTCAAAAGTAAAAGTGAAAATTGTTTCTAGTTTGATAACATTTCCAATATAAATTTAAAAAAAATTATATTGCTATTGTGAAATTATCGAAATTAAAGATCATTTTTTTTAAATTGAAATTAGTCTTGAAAACACTAGAAAAAATAAATTAAAATTTAAAATTTTGGTTTCATCCAAGAAAATTTTCCGATTATTTTAATTTTAATAATTGTATCTAAAAATAATTTTCAAGTTTTTAATCTTCACAGCGAAAAAACCTTTTTTAACCTATCTACATCCCATGTTTATAATGGTCAATATCATCAATATGACAGTTGGCATAAGTACAAAGATCAAAAGAATTCCCTCCTACTCAGGTCTATGATTTTATTTTTAGACAAAAAAAAATCTAGTCACTGTTGAGTGTTGAGTGTTGAGCAATAACAACTATATCTATTTTAAAATAGCCTAAGATGAGATGCTGAAAAGTTCTTAGTCTGACCAAAAAAGAATTTTTTTAATTCTGAGTAGGTAGGTCATTTGGTTAAAGTAATTGGGCCGAGAACTTTTCAGTAAATTATATATATATATATATATACACACACACACACACACACACAAACACACATATATATATAAACATACATATAAAAATAAGAGAAAGATCATTTTCAGCACTACGAAAATAAAGATACGGAATGAAAAATCAACGTTTTGTTTTCTATGGTGTTCCATATTTAGATACGGCCGAACGTCAACGTATGTTAAAAAAAGTCTTCCACAAGCACATGACATACACAAAGACAACAATAGACAAAGACAAAAAGAGTTACTTTGTGTAAAAAAAAAAAAAGAAAAAGAAAAACAAATGAATCGTTGTACTAAATGAATTTCTCTTACAAGCATGAATAAAGGATGATAATATTCATTAAAAAAAAGAAAAAGAATAGAGAGCATGTTGTCAATGATCATCAGGTGTTATTTGTGCTGTAGGGATTTTAGTTTATTAAAATAAAAAGTGTTAAATTAGTTAATTATTAACATGCGATTTTTACAATCTTTACTGTTTTTTTTAGTTTTCTCTTTCTTTTAGTTCAAATTATAAAGTCATAGAGTAAAAAAGAAGATACAATAACAATTGTGAATACTACAAAACAAATGGTTACATTTTTGTTATTACTCGCCGAAACAAATAGACTAGAAACTAGAGAGACAACTAAAAAAAGATAACATTATTGATTTCTTTAAAAAGAAACGTTACATTCCAATATTCAATAAAAAACACATTCTCTAGTTACTTTGCTCATAATCAGTTACTTAGAATACCCAAATTAAATTGCATAACAATTAAAAAAAAACACACACACAGATTACACTTTTTTCTTCTTTTTTTCTTTTTTTTTTTTAACAAAAAAAAAAAAAAGTTTATTTACCTAGATAAGTCATTTACTGATTTTTTTTCCGTAAGATAAAATAAGGGAAGATGTTAGTTTTGGTTATAAGCCAGCATAAAAGCAAAAAAATATTACGCAGTGGACCAATTTTTAATGCAATTGTACATAGTGCAGAAAGGTTGAATATTTAAATTTAGATTTCTTTAACTGTAACTTGAAAAATGGAATAGAGGTCTCGACATTCAACATGAGATTTTCAATGGGCACGAATTTCTTAGCTCTACCTGTTAACAAACAGCAAAGTGGAATCGTTGAAAGGCTAAATTCGATGCACCAAAGAATAAAAATATAAGTCAACACTACTGACCCCCGACCGCAATAAAAAAAAAAAAAAGTAAAACACGAAAGGCATTGATTTTTAAACCGGTTGTCTGAAAAGTCTGTATAAAAAAAAAGGTTTGTAAAAAATAAATTTCCTAGCATAGAGCAGACCTCTTTCGATACCGTTTGTTCTTTCTTTCTTTTTTTTTAGTAGGGTAGGTATAATCATCTACTTAAAAAAAAATGGGAGATGATTCATTTGCCTTCTTTCTTTCTTTTGTTTTTTTTTTCTTTTTTTTTTTTTACTCTTACCTGATATTTTATTTAGTGGAACTGTTTATATTTCCACTCCGGCCCAGAACTGCTGGGGGAAGCAAGGTCGATTAGCCCAAGTTTTAAAATAGGCACGCAATATACATCGACCAATCAGCAACAAGACTTCGTTCACGTGAGAATCTCGTCCCCGCTTGAAATGATTCTTTTTTTTCTTTAATTCTCGCCTCTCTTTCAAAAAAAAATGTTGTTTTTTTTTCAGAAATTAATCTAACGGACATCTAAAAAATCGGTTGCTGTTTTATCAAACCTGAATGTAACATTTACCGACCTGTTTACTCGACGAATATCTCCATACACCAACGATTACTCTAATTTTCTTATTCTTTTCTTTCATTCATAAACTGGACACTTAAGTTAAGAATATTTGTTTGTTACTGCTTTTTTTTGCCTCTTTTTTTTTTCTAAACTCGTTATCGCTAAGATCTGGCGAAACTTTAAGCATCCTAAAATAGGATAAAAAGCAATATTAATCAATTATTATTTTTAATTCAAAAGTGAGAATAGTACACCTGTAAATATTTTTTTGGGATAAATGGACCACCGTACTTTTATTAATTCTAACGTCATGTATAACGATTTTGATAACATTGGTGCAGCACATTGCTTTAAAAAATTTAATCAGTGACCGCTGTGTTTTCTTTAAAACGGGGATTTTCTATGAGAAAATATTAATGTAAGAAAAGCGAATGAAGAAGTAAACAGTATTGTTTTAAAATGTTAATTACTACTTACACTTACAGTGTAAAACAATTTATTTGTCTGGAATTTTAACAAGATTGTTAAAATTTAATGTAGTACACACTATGATGTAATCATCCTGACCCCAATGTATACAAATATTTTATAATTCAGCAGGTGGTGATGCCACGCATTGTCACCGTCCACATGAATAACGTTCGTTCTTCAAATATTTCTAGAATTATTTTTTTTTTTAAGCCATGAAATGAAATATTAATTTGTTTAAGTACAATTATTAAGTTGCCAAACAATTTTCATTTGTTTATTTTGGAATCATAAAAAATAGTGTTCTTTTTGTTTGAAATATATTTTTCAGTGTGATTTTATTTCAAATGAATCCTGATGTAGGTAATTCTTTTTCAAGACTCATACTGTAAAATGCCTTTAATGTCCTTGGTAGTTTTAGGGAAAACAAATAAATTGAAAGAGTTGAAAATACAGAGTTAGAATATTTGAATCGATTTAAAAACACCTCTGTGTTGCAGCATTGGCCGTTTTAACATCTGCACCACTATCAATTGAACATTCTCACCCTCCAAAAGAAGTGAAAGGGAGAGATGTTTTTTTAAATTGTAAATGTAAAGTTTTATTTGTAAATCTTTTTTTCTTTTTTTTTTTGGTGGGGGGTATTCCATATACCCTTCAGTATATAGGCGATCATGGATCTCCACAACTTCTTTTTTTTCACATATCTGTAAAATTTACAAGAAATTAATTTACAGTGTAAATTAATTTCTTGGGAAATATAGTGGAATGGTTACTCGTTTTTTTTTTCCGTGGTTTTGAATTCAGATTGGTTGTTACCCAAGGCTACAGAACACAGTCTCCCCTGCTCTTTTTTAACCAACAGCTGAAGAAGATACAGATTCATTCCTTTCCCCAGGATATTAGTGCGAGGTGAATGCAACAGATTAGACTGGGATTTGAACTCGGCTGGAAAAAGCCAAAGGAAATTAATAGTCATGACGTAGGTTGTTTTATTTAAAAAGTACATTGAGAGTCATAATAATGCATTAGTTGTTAAACGTTTTATTTATTTTATTGACAAAATTAAAGAAGACATATTTCGTTTCCATGCAAGAAACATTCGACATCCATTGACCAAGTAGTTAGCGTTATTGGTTAAAAAATTTATAAAATTTAAAAAAATATTAAAACAGTTTTTCAGGGACTTAGACTTCTCAGGTCTACTAACTCTTACAGGTTGAGTATCCTTTATCCGAAATTCCAAAATCCGAAAACCTCCAAAATCCGAGCATTTTTCAGCTGCTACCATGACTTGCCACAAATGGAAAATTTCAGAAAACACCGGGAAAGTTCTAAAGTGATGTGCAGCTGTTGTAAGAGACCTCATTTTCCCTGGGTGAAGGTTCCCCAGCCCAGCTACGTTGGCGCCAGTTTTTTTGTTAACGATTATCACAGCAAAAACTTTCGTTCGTGGACTACTTACCAGGTGTTTCGTGCTCAGTAAAGATATTCAAAATGTCAAAAAGTCCTGCAGATACCGACATAGGTAGTGAAAAGAAAGCATTTATGTTTATCGATATCATAGAAAGTAAAACTGTTGGGAAAACTAGACAGGGGTGTAAGTGTGAAGCGTCTGACTGAGGAGTTTGGCGTCGGAATAACAACCATATACGACTTAAGGAAACAAGGAGAAATTGTTAAAGTTTTGTGATGAACAGAAATTAATTAAAAATAGAAAAACACTGCACAGAGCAAAAAATAATGATCTCGATCGTTTTATAGATGCTATATACAAATAAAATAGCCTGTATTCCAAAATTCCCCCAAAATCTGAAGACCGAAGCACTTCCGGTCCCAAGAATTTCAGATAAATGTTTCTCAATCTGTATAACTTTTTCGTACTAATGGGAGTTTTCTTCCAACCTTTTTTGTTTTTGCTAGTGTGAAAAGTTAACATTTGATTACATCATTATTTTCTTTTCGAGTCACGTGCTATTCATTTTTTTTGTTGAAACAGTATAAAAATTTTATTTTTATTATATTAAAATGTTAGAATTGTAAATGTATAATCGTCTAGGTTCTTTTGTAATACACTTTTTGGGGAGAAGTGTATGTTTATGAAGGGCGGATGGTTCGTGTAAAAATTGTTACATTTTTTTATGGTCCTTTCGGATCAGCGGTTGATACCGCCAAAATTATTTCTTGGGTTGTCACGGATTCATTTTTTGATCACGGAGAAAAGTTTCTATTTACTGGCCAATGAGAGACGAGGTTTTCAAGCCTTTGTGAAATTCTGGACGGAGCCGGTATGACGCTTCTTGTAACACTTTTTTCCTTGTATCCCTTTTTGTAACGTCAGAAATTTGTTCTCCTGTCGTAATAGACACAGAAAAGGAAATTTTGTGCAACGCTGTATTTATACCATTGTTTTCGTAATTGTGTAAATAAATGTGTTTTTCCTTTTAAGATTTTACGCAGTGGCTGTCTTGTTTTGTAATTTTGCGCCTATTATTATGTCTTACTATTCTTACTAGACTAACGTTTTGGGTCTGGCACAAGAACTTGGATTTGGTGAGAAATAAAAAAAAATATAACTGTTCAAGTAATGTGTTTCTTTTTATTAATTGGTAAAGTTCTTTCCTATATTTAGCAACATTCTGTAATGGGAGTGAGCAAGAAAAAAAGAATTATTCTCCCATTTGTAATTCCCCCATTATGGGCATTATTATAGCTATGATATAATAACACCGTATTTCACGGACGGAACGGAATGGCTGCAAGGAAAAGGAATGACAAATATCTTGATTCTCAGAGAGGCATTTATACTACTAAGACATACACAAAATATATATAAATATATCCTACGCATAGAATAATATATAACATATATCTACACAGCAAAGCAGAGTGTAAGGAGAAACAAGAAGGAAGGGTCTAATAATATAGAGAGACTCCTGTGTCTGAAGAAGCCATGTTTAGGACTCTAGATTTAAACAGGCCAAATTCATCTATGTCCCAGGCGAGAACATATCCCACGAACAGGAAACAGCGAGTCAGATTTTCCCAAATTGAAGAATTTCTTTCTATATCGCGAAAATATATATTCCCAAATGGAAACGACACCATGGACTTGTAAGTTACTGAGGAGGCAGACTTAGCCTCTACTCGGGCGATGGTGGTCTGGACTAAACCTTACTGTTTAACTGCTGTAAACATACTGAATTTGACTGCTGCTTTCGTCGCTGTATGGAGTGCCGTCACTAAGCGACTGTCACGTGACTTATCTCCACCAAAGAGAGATAAGTGTCTTCCGTATCTCTACAATTCAATAGTAGTATCTTACGAAGTATCATCTTTAAGATTTAAATTATTTATTCGTTTGAAGCCATTTTTAATCATTGATATGAGAAAATGAGTGCATACATATGATAGTTTAGATATGCCTAAACGAGCTGGACACCATACATGACATCTCTATGAGAGTCTAAATGGGACGAGGTTATTTAAGGACATGACTCTCGGGTTAATCTTTTGGCTTTGTAGCATCTTACAGTATTGAACAAAAGTACCCATAGTGCAACCTTCCCTCTCACCAGTTTTCTTATCTATACTATATTTGTTATACTTATATCTATATGTAGTTAATGCGAAATAATAACAACTCCCTTCACACACTTCTTTCAAATTCGGAGGACAGAGAGAGTAGAAAGAAAGAAATTCGTGAGACCCTGAGAGATTTTCGCAGAAATTAACCGGTGAGCCAAGAAGAAGAAGGAAAGAAATTCACGAGCCTATGTGAAATTATTTTGGGGCCAATGACAACCTTGCCTTCACAAAAATTATTCAGTCATACAAGCAAAATTCTTTATCCCAAAGCCGAGAACGGGTCCCGTGTTGGTGTTGTCCCTATTTGTGTAGAGTTATTTCCTCGGTGGAAACTGTATTTGGACTAAATTCGGTCCTAAATAGGTTCAACGTACAAAAACGTTAGGAACTTGTTATAGTAAGTATTACGCAGAGTAATCGAGTTGTGGTAGCTGACTACTTTCCGTCTTCAACTCACACTGACTCCTACTTATATTAGATGGGAAAGTCTATTATTTATAGACTATGTGTGTTTCACCATAACACTATTGCATGTTAAAACGAAAAAGAGGAAGAAAAACGAAGTGTCCTATATTTATATCTGTTTAAAAGCGCCAACCTAACGACGTCTTGGCAAACCAAGTGGGGCTAATTCCATAAAGGAATACATTGCTATGTATGTTTTTCTTTATCTTCATCTTCACCTTTTAGCAAACTTAATTAGAATTAATTATTTCACCATTAAATTTCATACTGCTGAGGCTTCAAAGCATAGAAATTTTGAGGGGAGTTTTTAAAGGCTGTACATTTTTTATTTAAATTAATGAATTCATTTTAAAACAACTTTGAACAAATATTCTATTCATTAAGTCGAACTTAAAAAAATTTAACTTATTTATTGAAATAATATTCATCAATCGGAATAATAAAATCAAAATAAAAAATAATAATGTTTATAATTATTCGGCCATTGTTCTGTTGGTTGAGGGGAAAAGTATATCATATGTGAGTAATTCTATTGTATCTAAATACAAACTAACGATACATCATAATGGATCATTCCATCTTAAGTAAATTAGTTCGAACAATGTAACTAATGTAAATAGTTACAATATCTCATCTCAGAAATATAGACCTGAGATATTTTTATTAATAAAAAGTCAAATAACGTAGCTGTTTACGAATACGTATAGTCCTTTCAATTATTTTAGTTGCAGGGAGAAGATTTGTGTTATGAAGGGCCTAACAATTAAAAGCAACCAGCATTTAAGCCGCACGATTATAGAGAATGTAAAAGAAGACGAAGAAGTCGCACTGATCAATTTGGATCAGTCCAAGGCATTCGACAGTGTTGACCATCAGTACCTGGCAGCTGTCGTCCTGCAGGTCGCCGGATTCAAACCCGACTTCTGTATGTGGATTAAACAGTACAACGGTACAGGTGAACGGAAAGCGGTCGGGTGTCATTGCGCTGTCCCAGCTGGTTCGCCAGGGTTGTCCGCTGTCACCCCAACTGCTCTGACGCTAGAACCCCTCCTGCGCAGGCTGAAGGACAGGGAGTGCAGGCCGACCTTATGCGGAAAGGGGTCACCCTGGGAAGGCTCGCGCCAGGGTTTCTGCATAAGCTGATGACATATCTATTTTCATCTCGTGCCGTAGCGACATTGAGATGGTGCAGAAGGCTCTTAAATAGCACTACAAGGTTACAGGGGCCAAGATTAACCGCGACAAGCCTTCCGGCTTGCGGCTGGGCTCTGGAAAAGACGTCACTCCTTCGAGTCTTTTCAGTTGGACTGACATTCCTGTCTGTATTCTTGGAGCATAGTTCGGGCCCGACCTTCAGCTGGAGAAGAAATGGTCGGAGGTACAGGCAAAGGTAGAAGCGTTGGTTCGAACTTGGCTCCGAAGGCAGTTGTCCTTAAAGGGTATGGCTGAGGTGTGCGCTGTGTACATCTTTCCCTTTATCCTTTACCGGTTGTCGGTACTTCCTGTCTCTGATGGCCGTCTAAATGCGCTATATTGCCTGTTGTGGTTCGCATGAATCGGGCCAATCTTGATTTCAATTTTTAATCTCTTCAAGTCACAACGGGACAGATCACTAGCGGACCCAACACCGGGTTAAGCTAGTCTCTTTTTATTTTCCTAGTTAACGTGAGTAACTGCCCTTCCCGGTCTCCTCTTTTGTTATGGACCTTGGCAAGATACTCTATCCCCCACCTCAAATTTTTATCCTTGCTTTTTATCTTGATTGAACTAGTCTTTTACATTTTCCCACTCCCAAATTGCCCCCGCCCGCCACTAGCGAATTAGTTTCTTCATTCTGCCTATTGGCAGCATAGAGCGTACATTCTCATTTTTGTGGGTTGGGCGGTACTAATACAGATTTAATTTCTTTTAAATGCTTTGTTTATCCTTTTATTTGATTATATAAGTTCACCCCTCCTATTTCATGTCATTGTGATTTTTTATCTATTTTAGCTTAAAAATTAAAGTGTTACTTAGTCCCCTGCGAAAATGTGGTATTTTGGTAATTGTTCGGATTAAATGGAGAGGGATGAGTCCTTGTGGTGAGTGTGTTATTTGTTACAGTGAATGAGTCCTGAATCCGATTACCTAGGTGTAGGATAGACAATTTTGAACAACTTCCCCACTTTTGGACTGTGTGCCACAAATCGTTGTATCATTGATTAAATAAACTCCTTTCAATTCTTTTATAAAAAGTTAAGTCAAATTCGCTTTTTCGTTGTCGTTGAGCTAGCATCCGCTAGTTATAATTATTCTCGGGTGATTTCAGGGGTACGAATCAAATGATGGGTTTTTCATCAGAAATACCCAGGAAGATTGCTTCTTCAGTCTATACAAGTGACACTCCCTCCATCCGCTTTGCTCACAAAAATCAGTTTTTCCACTCCAAAAACTTTCTTTACATGACGACCAATAAGATAACTGAACTAAGATAGCTACCATCAATATCAAAAGGTGCATTGATAACTTTCGTAAGAAAACATTAGTACAAGTGCAAGAGAAAATGGTATAAGTGCTGAAGTATAGCTCAGATTTTCTTTATCTACAGATTTCTAACGCGTTCAACATTATGACTGAAAATAAAGAATCATATATATATATATATATATATATATATATATATATATATATTCATACATGTTTCATTAAATAATATAGACAAGTGTTGTTCATTTATTTTATGTAAATTCTTTTCATATCGTCTGATAAGCTTAATAACATTATCATTAAACGAAGAAAGAAAATCACAATATAGATACATATTTTTTTTAATCCAATCTAAGCTTTCGGCTTACATAAGCCATTATCAAAGATGACAATTACACGATATATTAAGCAATACACGAACAAGGAATTTAAATATATATATATGTAAATATATATATCGCACGCATAGTGCTGATGTTAATAAAACAATGCCTGATGTAATACAACAGTGCTATTAAGTATATATTAATAAATAGATAGCACGACTCGGAGTTTCATGTGCAACAAAATCTTCAGGTGCAACACAATCTTCAAGTGCTGAGTATAATCAGAACCTAAAGATTGCTTTGCGCATGAAATTCCGGGTCGTGCTATGTATATTTATTAATATATATGTGTGTGTGTGTGTGTGTGAGTGTGAGTGTGAGTGTGTGTGTGCTTTCAAAGAAAAGCGATACCTAAGTTTTAAAATGCATTTCAAAATGAAAAAACTTTCTCGAGGCATTTATTTTATTTTTAATTTCAAGCTAATAGATTAAATTTAATATTTCCAATAAGCAAAATACTTTGGTGTATTTCAAACTGTATTTAAATTTATTGGAATTATTTTTTATTATTAATAAAAACACTAAAATCGTCCATATTGACAAATCTATCAAAACAACGTAATTGTCTTTATTAAAGATTCTTTCAAAAATAAAATATACTTTTCTGAAACTTAAATTTGAGGAAGATTAGGTGATTTAAAGTTTAATTAATCGGATCTGAAACAAATATTATTTACTCCTAGTTTAAAATATCGTAGAAAAGCATTTTTACACGGAGGTGGGTGTTTTTGTGAACCGTTGACCACTCACTGAACAGACTTATGTTTGGGAATTTTTTTCTAAAGGAGACAACTATATAAAGGTGTTCACGTTATATTAGTCAGGTAATTGTTACAGTTCTTTAATTTTTTTAAGATTAGGTAGTTAACACACACACACACACACATACATATATACATATTAACTACCTAATCTTAAAAATTTTAGAAAATATTCTAAAAAAATCTAATATTTTATTGAATTTTAGGTAATTTGGCTTTATAGTGGCTTGTTGGGGAAATGTTAGAAAATTATCAATAAATTTTGACCTTACTATAGCTACCGCTCCCTTTTTCTCAGATACTGTCCCGTTTGGACATCCGTATTTACAAAAACTGATATGTTTATACACACATAAAATAAATTCAAAGTTCCTTTTAAAATATTGGGGTTCATTGAACTGTAGCGAGCTTTTCCATTTATAATGAGTAAATATAGTCTTAATTTAATAATGTCTCTTGAGCGCTAAAATTGATACAGAATTTTTAAAGAGTTAAAAGGTTATAAATTATTCTAATTGATTTTTGTAACAATTCTTATAAAAATTCATTAATCATCGAAATTTCTTTTTTCTTAAAACAATAGTATCTATAATATATTTATTCATAAAAACAATTACAAAATTTTCTAATTAAATAATGTTTTAGTTTTATTGAATTTTCATTAAAACATTTAGAGAAGATTTTCTGTAACTGGGAATCCTGTTTGACCAAAAAGATTTAATGATTTAAATTCTCTGATACTTGTCTTTATAACTAATATAAACATTAAGTGCTACAAAAAAGAAATTCTCGAAATATCATAAAATTAAATAAGTCGGGGTTGACAGACCTAAAAAATATATTTTGTAAAGTTTTTCTAAAAAAGAAACATTTTAAAAAATAATGTCATTTATTTCTGAACAAGTCCTAAAATTTAATTAAAATACGACAATCATCGGATTTTTGAAAGAATTTCCAAATCACTATGTTTTGCAACGCAAAATGAAAATAAAATTTCCCATACTAATTTATAGTTACCCACTGACGCAAGAAAAACAAAATTTCTAACCAAATTTTGGAATGTTCTGAAAAATATAATTTAATGATCAAAATTTCCTATGATCTTTCCTCTTAATAATAACGTAAGATTTAAACGATAAAAGTTTGTGTTTATTAATTTTCACTGCGCTTTTCATCATGTACGCTCATTTTTTAGCGAATCTTTGGATATATATATATATATATATATATATATATATATATATCGAAAATTCTTTTTCTTTTTTGTGGCGCGTCCCTTCAGGACATAGGCGGGCATGGCTCTCCACAACTTCCTATCCCTTGTGGCTCGTTGCAGTTTTTCTGCCTTTGCTAAAGCTCCCGCATCCTGTTCTGCCACCCTTTCACACAAGCTCGTAAGTGGCTCGCTGATTTCCTCTATCTCTCTTACCCTTAATATGCTCCGTGAGAGTTAAGTTTTCCAAGCCCTCCTTCCTCATTATGTGCCCAAGAAATTTCAGCTATCTTTTCCTGATTCTGAGTAAAAGTACTCTTTCTGTTGCCATTTTCTTAAAGACTTCCTGTTTTCTTACTCGCTCCGTCCATGCAATTTTCAATAGCCTTCTGTCGAACCATATCACTGCTGCCTCTAGTTTTCTCCTCATCCGTAGGGAGGTTGTCCAACATTCCCTGCCATATAAGTGGATGCATATCACATAGCAATCCAGCATTTTTTTCATTGTTTCTAACGAATTTTTGTTCCATTTCTCAGCACCTTTCCTTGTCTTTTGGAATGCTTCTTTCGCTAGTCCAATTCGTGGTCGGATATCTGTGTCGCATTTTCCAACAAGAGCAAATGCATTCACTACTTCGTCACAGTCGAAAAATCAAACCTTTTCATTTCCTATAGAAATCATTGCTAACCCGCATAACATATCACTTCTCATTGTATACCGCAGATATTTTTTATTAACTTTAGTTTGCTAAAAACTTATTTAGGCGCTTGCAACAGTCACTGATGTAGTAAACAAAAATTGCAGTACAATTCACAAGTTCTAGTAAGTGTCAACTTAGTGAGTCCTAAAACTGTAATCCAAAGCATCATGAGTATTTTTTAGGTCTTTTTTTAAATTCCTAATCTCCGATTCTCATTGCAGAATTGAGGCAAACCTATTATACCTTGTGAGGTAATTATTTTAGTTCAACGTCACCCATTTTGTCGCGGGGTTTCATGATGTTCAGGTAAAAATACGTAACACAAAAATGAAAGTTAAAACAAACGACAATTAATGAATGTTGTTAACGAAAGGAATTACATGTGTAACCAATGAAAATCAAAGGAAAAGACATTAAAATGCTGTAAGTGTATGTGTGTGTGTGTTTGAAACAAGTCTGTGTGATACATGTGTGTGTATGTGCGTGTGTGCAAGAGTTCAATCAACAGAGGACCAAGGAAGCGAATAGCGGCGTTCTTTATCTACGTTCGACTACATCTTAGATGCAAAAGGAAAAAAAGGGATGGAGGGATATGTTTGCCTTTTTATAAACTTAAAGAGCGCACACTAATGGCAAAGCTGAATGGATTAACCCACTAATTAAAATAAAAAAATCGTTTTCATTGCTCATTCAGATTCTCACTCTTCGCTGCATTCAAATGCGATTCTGAATTTTGAATTACTCAGTAAATTTAATTTCAATTCTTCATGGTGTTTTAACCTGTGGTGAATACGAAATAAGAGTAACTTTCTTTTCTCCATTGTTTTCAAATTCGCGAGCCTACGCGAAAATTTATTTTGACCAATAGAAAATGGGATTGGTTCCGGGTTGAAGAAAAGACCAAGGCAAAGTTTAACGATCCTATGTGAAAATTTATTTTGACCAATGGAAAAGGGAGCGGCTTACAAACTGAGAAGCATGTGACGAGCCGATGCGAAATCGCTTTTTGATATAAATAGGCAGAGAAAGTTGAATCAAGCAGAGGGCAAAAAAAAGCAGAAAGAAGCAGGGGAAAAATGTCAGAGTTCCACGCGTCTGAATAACGTCAGTGTCAAATTACACTCTGATACATTATCAGCCTCTAATGAGAGCAGGGCAATTTCAAAGAACTCTATTCAACTCCAAAGTTAAGTACCTTAAAATATATCTTTTCATTCATGTTGAATACAACCGTATAACTTTTACGAACTCTCTCAATTTCTTTTAAACATTTTGGAATATTACTTTGTGTCCGATGATTTAATATCAACATTTTCTCTTCTTGACAATTCATCGAAACTACGAACTGTAAATACTTGATTCCTTTTCCTGAAACAAGCTACTGACAACTTAAAATGTGTAAATAAATTCCTTATCTTATTTCGTTAAATATAACACGTGTGTTTCCTTGTCATTATCCCTCAATCCCTCATCGCAGGACTCGTAGTCAAATAAAGTTTTTTTTTAATCTGCCTATATTTCTGAGATGAGGTATTGTAACTATTTATACTATTATATAATTCAGGCTGTTGACCTCATCTTTACTTCCATATTCACGACGAAGAGTTGAGTTACTAAACTGATACTGAGATATCCAAAACAAAGGGCATGGCACGTGGAATTAGAACAATCTACTCCCGTGGATTAAATAAGGGGTTCGATTTGAAATTCCAACGTATATCACCTCGTGAAAATGGAAATAAAGATGAGGACAACAGTCCGAACGATAATAATAGCGTAAAAAGATTTTTTTTTTATTTTGAGACGCGCATGTAGCTCAAACTTTTTCTCGGTTACATTTTATCTACAATTTCACGCGTTGGCGTCATAGCAGAGACATAGTCATTTTTCACGATAAATGCAAGTTACATAAATTTCAGCAATCATAATTTCGGTTATAACATCAGCAGACTGCACCAATTGACTCACTTTATTCATCTGAAACAGAACATCGCATCAAATGATGATGCTAACCACAAATGTCCAAGAAGATCCTTCCTGCCCAGCATTGATGTTACTTCAGTCGCTGTGGCGCCATTTCTCTATGCCAAATATTTTTCCCGCAGGCCATTTCTAATATTTTTAATGTGATGCGCAATGACTTGATAGTACTGATTCGTAATTCCCATCTTGTATCGTATTGTGCTTTCACAGAAATAAGTACATTTTCTAATAGTATCTTTCAATGAAAGACCGAGAAGGAAAATAGCGTATAGAAACAATTAACTACCTCAAAGAGAAGAGATTTACTTGAACCCACCCACACTGAGTCAGGTTGTGACACAAGGTCAGTTTTTAACGTCGGGACCCGAGTGTTTTCACTCGGCCGGCTGGTCTACGCTGGTCTTAGCTTGTCATAGCTGTTCTAAGCTAGTCATAGCTGGTCTTGGCTTGTCATAGCTGGTCAGAGCCGGTTTCAAGCTAGTCGTAGCCGTGATACCACCAGCACAGGGACGGAGTTCTGGGGCAGGTATGTAACAACTACCTCAAAGAGTATAACAGAAACGACCATAATCTGTACACTATCCAACAAAACAAGATTTAACGTATTCTAAGTGTAGGCATTACATGGAACAAATGAAGCCTTTTTTTTTTTTTAAATTCAAGTAATCTTGACTGAAATATGCGTTTTGAAGCGCATTGTTGGTCGTTTTGAGTTGCGTTGGACGGTTGCACAAATTTTTCGTCATCTCTATTCATTGTCCAGAGGGTTTTTCTTACTGTTTTTTTTTATGCTTTGAGCTATTTTAGCGTTGATGATAAAAAAAATTATATTTTTTATTTTTGTTTTTTTTTTTGTAAAAGCTAATGTATTTAAATAATAGCATGGCTAATGTGATATATCAATTTCTATATATCAAAACAATAAGTAATAGCATATATTGCTATTTTAATACCGCAAGCAAATAATTAGATAAAAAAAGAAAACTTGTATCAACTAAACTTAACATTAAATCATTATATGTGTTGTGGTAGGATCCACCTAATTTGCATAGCGGAGTACCGACGATATAAATATGGTTGGTACTGGAAGACAGGGAGGCAAATCAAGAGATCCAACTAGAGACTCTGCCCGACTGCGACTTAGTCAACACATTCTCCAGGAACGGTCCTCCCAGGAATATACAAAAGACTATATGTAAATATTGTGTACATTTTCTTGTTTCAATACATTTTATTCTAACTACATTTTGTGTTTGCATTATTATTCCATGCATTAGTCAAGTTTCAACAATATGTATTCAGTTTTTTTTGACAAAATATATACACAATGTATATTATAATTGATGATTGACAACAGGGCCGGTGCAAGGGTCTCCCCACCACTGCCAAATCTATGATACATAATCCCCACTCTACTACATCTCAATTTTCATAAGGTAGCATTCATATAAAATGCAACTTTTATTATAACCTAATTATGTATAATAATTGATCATATGCAATATAGGTGAACAATTCAACTAGAAAAATGGAAAATAAATACAATGTATCTAAATTCAAAATAAGAGACATGCCATAATAGATCATTCCATCTTAAATAAATCAAAAATGTTTTGCGGCAATTTTTAACATGAACTTGAAATTTTTCTTGTTAAAAAGTTGAATAATTTTAACACATCAATATTATGGATAAAAAATAATTTTTATCCATGATTATTTTGAAAACTTAGCATGAGCAAAACGAATTCACAGATTTGGGGTGGGGGAAACAGAATGACGTCAATCCGCGAAAATTTTTCATCCTTTAATATAATAATAGTCAGTTATGCTTAGTTTACTACACACACACACACACGCCATCACCACCCGTTTCACAGTTCAGTTATATTAAACACCGGCTCTTCTCCGATGTTGAAAATTCCATTTGATATGACACTTTCAAATCACAATTATATTTTGAACAGATATTAATTCAAAAACAAGAAAATACATACGGAAGTATTGCCTCAAATCAAATATGAATTCACAGTTTTATATGTGTAGAATTAGATGTCTACATTCTCTGTTTTAAACCTGTTAAAAGAGGATCACAGCTAAGTATTCTCAGTTTGTACTGAACTCATTAAAATCGGCTCTAGAGTTCAGTATAAAACAATGCTTTCTGATTGGTCCATAAATAACAATGTCATGCTTCTGCCTACGTTCGTAAGGTTGACCTCGAGTTGACCTGTTCAGAGTTCAACGCGCCAAAAAAAATGATAAACATCCTTTCGAGCCTCCCACGTGATCAGGAAAATTCATAAATATGAAACTTCGACACGACTTAGCGAATCCTTAAAATAATCAGCTTGTCACACGAATCCGTGAAACCCAACTTTCTCGCTAAAAGTTAATTTTTAGTAACATCAACCCGGCTTGTAGAACTCAATTTCTTTTCAACATCAACTCAATCTAGTGACGAATTCAACTAAGACGAGATTCAGAAACCAACTCACTCAATATCTTAACAACATAAAGGAAATCGTAACTATATCAATCCAAGCGAGATAACTCTACAGTAAGTCAAGCAATCTATTTCATTCAATTTCACCATCAACATAAACTGTTTAATTCCTTACCATATCTATAGCATAACACCTTTTATATTACCCTTGATCATACAACCAAGAACTCTAAAGTGTTTTAAACAATTTTATTATATCGTGTGTACTTGTTATATAAAAATATTTTCTGTTAAAACAAATATCTGCCTATTTGATTATTTCTCTTGTTGTTGTCTTTGTTGCATTTGTTTGCAAATATTAGAGGGTCAGTTTAATTTGTATTTTGTCATCGGTACAGATTGGCTAACCCACTACACATGTTATCCAAGGCAAGTGTTCACTAGGGAAATTTGTAGTTTATCTCACACATGCAAAGTGGCTATAGTTAGCAACTTGCCTCAACCTATTGTAAGGGTCCTTTTAGAAGCAACGCGCTGATACGACTATTTTAGTCTTTGTACCGCTACTTCCATGGAAAGTGCTCGGACGAACTACATTCCCTGGTCCCGCCAAGGCAAACCTTCACAGCAAGAACACGCCATGCCACTCACATAGTAGCAAACCACTCACATTCCCTCCGCATTCCATCGGTGAGAAATAAGTTCCACTCGAGGAGCTTCTTCCCCCGAACCACTACCCTGTGGAATATCCCAACATGATATTTCCCCGATCACTACAGTCTTAATATGTTCAAGGCTAAGGTTAACCGTTATCTTCCACTCCTATATACACAAATAGCCTCCAAACATAACTCTCTACCTTGAGTGTCCCCCGGGCCTTGTAAAGGGCGAACCTCTCTGTAAAAAACGTCGTATTGAAATTCTGTTTCTTTTAAATTTTATTTTCCTATTACATAAATAAGATGCTTACAAAGTTGGAATGTCCCATAAAACTAATTTTAAATAAGTTCTAACTACTTTAGTTTTATTACTGTAATGTAAGTGGATGTTATTCGTAAGTAAATTGTTATTTCTAAAAAGTACAAATTTTGGTCATTTAGTATGTTGATATAGCATAACTCTCAATATTTCTATGTTGGCTTACAAAAAGATATTATTTTCTTTCAGAAGGGAATTTAAAAATAACTAATTGTCATTGAAGGTGTGGCTCGCATGTTTTTGGTTCTCTAGAGTTGTTGGTGTAATGATTATCGGCTCGGAATGAGAAATCGGAGAGCCGAGTTCGAATTCCTGTCGGGTTCTTTACATTCACTTACGCGCAAACACCCTTAAGAAAGGTATGAATCTCCCCATTTATGGGTTGAATATCAGGACAGACTGGGTTCTATAGCCTTTGTTGACAGTCACTATACCGTAGAAAGAAACTGCAATCTAATCCGGGAAAATTTTCTGCCTAGTTAGTCATGAATCGAAAGAGACATGATCGACGAAGCATGTATCACGTATGACACTTAACTGACTGACTGGGAGTCGAAGTAATAGTCGCCTCATATGTTGAAAGTTGCATGTAATAAGACAACAACCACAGTTATAATTTAAATTTGTGTTTATTCACTAACAACAAAATATCTTTAAAGGTTCATGGAATATACATTTGGAATTATTGCCTCAAAGCAAACATTAATTCACAGTTTTACATGCTATTCAATTGTCCCTGATCCACAGGGCATAGGGTGAAAGATAAAACTGTATGAAACTGGCTGATAAAAATGGAAGAAATAAAAAGATTACACGAGACATAATACGTGATAAAGTCAACAACTTATTTCCGTTTTTGCTCCCAGCATTCCCTAGTAGGACCGGAAGGGCTTACATATCAATATCATCAACATTAGTAATGTTATGGAACATCTCACTTCTTAAAGTAATTTATTTATTTATTTTTTATTAATGAATTTCTAACTTTTAATATCACAAAATAAATGATTATTTATCAAAGTTTGTTTTGTTTATAGTCAAAATACGATAACTCTCACTTACTTTGTGAAATAAAACAAAAATATTGGGGTATTTATTGTCCTCCTGCTTCTACTTATTTACTATTTTCTCTTGTATCATTATTATTATTTACTTGAAAATCCATGTAATGAGCGCTACTTGGTTTCTTTCCCAAAAATTTATTTTTGTAGAGGACCGGGGTGTGAATATGAGGATGATATCTCTGGGCTAAGATTTCCTGCTGGCCGGTCCCGCTACATAGGAATGTTGGACTATAATGGAATCCAGAGAAGATAAATAAACAAACAAGACCGATATATATGTATGCAACAAATATATATTAATAACAAATAGATTAATACACGAATTACAAATACATTGAAGACATGAATAAAATGTTACAGTGTCTGTATGGAAAGTTGTGTGTGTGTTGAGTTTCCGTACGGATGTGTATTTTGTTTTTAGCGTGTTCCCAGAATATGGGAAACGCTGGTTGTGTGAAGGTCACATATTGGTGTAAGTGGAAAAGAGAAAGTTTTATACCTCGCCTCTGTGCGAGGTTGCGGCTCGAGGCCTGAGTTGAAAAAGAGATTTTTTTTATCTCATCTCCCCGTGAGATGGCCGCCCGAGGCGTAAGCCGGAAAAAGAGGAAGAGAGAAGGGTCAGCCAGTATTTATACACGTGGGAGAGAGACCCCTATTGAAGGGTTAAGAAATGAGGAGGAGATAACTCCGACATTTTCGAAACCTGAAAATGAAATATGTTTTCTATTTCTTCGGTAATCAACTTGTTTAGTTTTCACAATATACAATCTGTTTCTTTCGCGTTCCAATATTTTCTTTATCCAATTTTATTCTATCTCTATCTCCTCTTTTTAGAGTTGGTAAATTTCTGGAACAGTGGAATCTGTGAACCTTCTTTTCCATTCTGGTTACGGCCAGTTTGCCTCTCTTCCTGATTCATGTGAAATCAGGCCATCTTGGTAGTAACGTTGTAGAATGTAATGGTGATGTAGTTCTTATTTTCCTTCCCATAATTAATTCTGTGGAACTAACCCCTGTCGCTTGAATCGGCGTAATTAGGTATGCCATTAATACCTGGAATGTGTCTCAAAATTCTCTTGGTGATTTTAAAATCGTTTTCCTCTTCTCCGTTTGCTTAAGGATAATGTGGAATTGATGTTATGTATTTAAATCCATAACTGTTTGCAAAATCTTTGAAAGCGTAATTTGTGAATTGTTTTCCGCTATCACTTACAAGTTCAATAGGAATTCCCCAACGCGAGAAGAAATTTTTCAACTTTCATAAAACACAATCGCTTGTCATTGGATCGATCTTTGCTATTTTTATATATCTCTAGAAATAGTCTATCATATTAGTTTTGGTTCTGTAGGCTACTGCGAAGTGATTCATTTTCCCACATTTCTTGTACTGTTTCGTTGGACAGTTTATAAAATAATGTTTCTGTTACATCTGTAGAGGAATATGTGTGCATAAAGTGAAGAAATAACGAAATCTTCAACATGGTTTTACAAATTTAAATAAATTTTATTACAGGAGTATTAATTTTCCGTCTAGTTGAAAGAAACAGATTACAAAATTCCTCGTGAAACAGTCACACAAAAATATTTGCTTTCTTTTTTACCATGCGACATAATATTTGCGTTAGTATAATAGAAAATAGAATGCACCTACATATGAGAATGAGTGCGTCATGAATTTACCAAGTTTTATGTATGCGTATAATTTCATAGCAGTTGGCAGCCAGTGAGCTGTCAGTGAAGGTAGCTGCGTTACACTACCGTTAATATTACTGCTGTTGACAAGAAATCCGTTCGTATGTTTTTTTTGTGTTTCTTAACATCGCTAAGCCTTTTTGTAATACAGTATACTCGAATAAATATGCGAAAAGGTGAGTAATTAATATTTGAGAATTTCAGCTTGTATAACAACGAACGAACAACTTTAGTGAAAGGTTCACGGAAAAATTATTTTTTGCGTACTAAATACGGTCGCTTTTATAACCGAGAAATCGGTCCCGAAATGTCTAAAAGTTAGATTATAATAAATTCATAAGTTTATTGGTTAATAAATATTTTCAAAAATTTTAAATATCTATTTTAAGGAAGGAAAATATTGTTGATCATTTTCTGAAGTGATCCTACAAAATTCATAGCAGACAATAAACATAGTCGTCTGAAATTTCAATGGTCTGATCGCTTTTACAAATAACGAGGCTGATTGGTTAATATATATGAATGTAGAAATTCAAATCGGAGCCTACATTTTGCACAAAAATGAATGAATTTTGAGTTTAAGTGATATACTGTTGCTTAAATCTATTGCATTTTCTACATTTCTTTAACGAGGTTCCACACATCGACTGCAGTTTTTCACGCTTTTCCTTCAGCTGCTGGTCATCTCCGTAACTTTCCTGGGTTTCAATTTAGGAATTAGCGGTAATATTTCGGATAGGTCCTTATTCTATAGTTGTATAATAAAATGGTTTCTGGTTTGATTTTTTTTTCTTTGTAAACTCGCACGATTCTTCAAATTTGTGCAATGTGCGAATAAAGGTTTCCACTGGTTCTACTGGTAACTGAACTCTAAGATAAAATTTTGTCCTTTCATATATTGAGTTTCTTTTAGGTATGATGTAGGCTATAGTGGCCTGGTGCTTCAGGGTTAAAATGAACAGTTGATTTACCAACGCTAAGAAGATCAATGTCGGATGTTAATGACGAGGGAACACACGGGTCAGTAGCTCGTTTCAGGAAAATCAATCCGAAATTTTTAAAGCCCGTAGCTTCAGCGAATTCTCATGAAGAGAAAATGTTCATACAACAGATTAAATGATCTGACACAAAATAATATTAAAAAAATGTTTAAAACAAAAGGTAAGGGAATTCATTGCTCACCGAACAGATACATGGTTGCATACGTTCAAAAGTAGACGATGAGAGATAGTTTGAAATACTTAGCTTTCTTGGATTGTTGAGAGAAAATTATTTGAAGTGCTACGTGCTTGGTTAAGGCAGATAATATAATTAACACTGGCAAGAACTTGAACACTGGACGCCTGAACAGAAACGAGACCTTTCACATGACTTTAGACTCTTCTCTTTAATTTTTATCCTCATTTTATATCAAAAGAAATTTCGCATAGGCTCGCTACTTTCTTCTTGACTCAACGGCTAATTTCTGTGGAGACAAGGTTTTCATTGGTCCGAAAGCAATTTCACATAGTTTCGCGAAGTTATTTCCTTTTCTTCTCAGTTTGCTGGTCAATCTCCGTGAAGGCAAGGTTTTTCTTAGTCCAAAGAAAATTTCACATAGGCTCGCGAATTTCTTTCCGTCTTTTTCCTCAGCTCACTCGAATTTGAAGGGAGTGTGAAAAGGGAATTATTAATATTTCGAATTGTTCACAAGGCATTGAATTTTTCAAAAACTGAGTCATATACATTTGCGTCTTCTCATTGCGAGAAAGAGAATGTCAGGAATATATTTCCGGCTTCGCTTCCTATGCAATATATCAATTTACTGACTTGAGTCTTATTATCTTTTTCCAGGGTTTCGATGGTTCTTGAAAGCATTTGAAATCTCTGCGACCATTTCTGCCAATTTCCCTGA
>OZ038480.1:61013210-61115710 GCA_964036315.1 Acanthosepion esculentum
TTTCCAGTACCTTACTGATGACAATCTACTTGGCCTCTTCTTCAACTACATTTCCAGTACATTTACTGAAGGTCTTCACGGAAGACATATTACTTGTTAAACTCTTAATAAAAATCTATGTTTGTTCTTAACCTTTTGTTGTTTTGCCTGTCTACTTCTTTTCACTCTGTACGTTTGTACGGTGGAAAGAGCACGTCTTAATATTTTTTCTTTTTTTTACTTTGTCTGTGGATTCGGTAGTAGTGTGTAGCGTCTGGCACAAGGCCTTATTTTCGTAAGCCAGCGCTGCAACCCTATCGTGGTCCGCAACAGATGCACCATGATGCAATTCACTTGACCAAAAATTTAGAAATGGCATGCTGTACTGCTTGGCATTTGCGCTGGAAATGCCAATGCAAACATTTAAGAATGTTTGGGTGTCAATCTGAGGACAGTGCAGAGGATTCAGAAAGAGTTGGATGAGCCTAATGGTGATTACGAAGGTACGACAGCTTGGAAAACTCACTCTGATCAGAAAAGAACTCACAAATTTGTTGGTGAGGGCCACCAACTCAACATAGAGGCCTACACCAAATGCCTAGAGAAGACAGTGCTGCCCTGGGTCAAGAGGGTGGCTGCTGGAAGGCAACAGGACTCTGCACCATGTCACACAAGAAGGAGAACCCTATCAGACAATTTCTGTGACCACATCACCCCTTACATCTGGCCACCTAACTCCCCAGACTGTAACACTCTTGATTATTATGTGTGTGGCGCAGTTGAGCAAGAGACCAACAAAACTCCTTGTAATACCAAAGATGAACTAAAGGCAAGGATTGTGGCAGTATTCACCAACTTAAAGAAGGAGACTGTTCAGAAGAGTTGCAGATTTCAAAGTTTTCTAGAGGCCATAGTTGAAGTCAATGGCGATTTTATTGAATAAATTTACTTTTAATATTTCAAAATATTTTTGTGTAGTTTTGGTAAATAAATCTGTTAAAATGAGATGTCAGTGTTATTTTCATTTTTGATTAATTTAGATGATGATTTATCCATCATACCCTGTACTGTGTAACTCTCTAACCCGAGTGGTTCCCAGGCATTGTACAGAGTGAACAGTATTGAAAAAATAATGTTATTCAGATACACATCTGTGCACACACAGATATTTCTCTAAACTTTTTACGAACTCTCACTAACATGTCTGAGAACACTTTTTCTTTTTTACTTAATTGTTGTTATTTAAATTGCATTCACCTTTGATCAATAATGTTGTTTTACGAATGATGGTTTGGTCTTTCTTTGTCGCATTTGCTGCCAGGCTGAAACATCACCTTCCCTTTCCTTTAAAAGAGATTAGTAGTAAACGCCTTCATTTGACCATCAAATCAAAGCCAACACCAATCAGCAGTAGCCCAATGCAACAATAATCATTTTGGTTATTTCAGTTAAGTGCCATACATGATACATGCTTAGGTGATGATGTATCTTTTAATACATGACTGACAAGGCAGATTTTTTCCCACAGTAGGTTGACATTTCTTTTCTGTGGTAGATTGGCTGCCAACCAAGGCTAAAGAACCCAGTCTGTCCTGCTATTAAACCCATAGCTGGAGGGAGAAAAGATAGATTCATGCCTTTCTCAAGGGTATTTGGGCATGTGAATATAACAAACTCAACTGAAATTCAAACTCGGCTAATTCTCACTCTGAGCTGATATCCATTACAACACAATGCAACTCTCGATATTACTATATAGGTTCACTACAAGATTCTACTTGTCAGGATTGTTTGTTTGGTGTGGGACACCATTCATTAATTCTTTATGATATAAATTTGCTAAACACTGCTCCACAGAGAGAACAAATAGCAAAGTGAAATCGATAGTGGTCTTTTATGTTACTACTGTTACTGTACTTTTAAACCTTTAACACTCTGCATTATTCACTATTTTCCTTTCTACTGCATTGTTTTTCAAGGCTCCTCTACTGCACTATTTAATTTCAGTCATGGTTATTTTCTGTTGCCATAGTAGGATATGACAACACAACTACAAAATTCAAATGAACTATCATTCATTCATCTGAGTCATGTGCAGTGGCAGGATAATATGTTAAAGGTTAAAAGTACCTAGTATACAGATACTATACCAGATGCAGTTAAACCTGAGATGACCAAAAACAGGTCACTGCACAGTTGGCTTTATGTATAATTTCCATTTGAAGTAAACATAAAATTGTAATGTGAATTTTAATATTTTTCAACCAATCACAAACATTTCAGCAAGAAAGGATATTGTGTTTCTGAATCCACTGAAATAGATAAATTCAATCGAAAACAGTTATTTTGTGAATAGAAATCTTACAAGATACATCAGGCACAAATCCCCTCCAGTAAAAATTGACAGCCTTTTTTTTTTTTTACTAATTTTTTTTTACTCAATACAAGGCCCAAGAATCACTCAAGGTAAAGGGTTACAGTGTGGAGTTATATTAGTATAGGAAATGTCAAGCATTAGGAGTATAGAGTTGAAGTAGATTTTAGATGGAACTGGAAATCCAATCCTAAACAGTAAGTAAGGGATAAACTTCTATCCTGTGCAAAAGATTGTGGAGGAGTGTGATCCGTATGATAGCTGAACCTACCTACTCCTATTGGAAATCTGCATGTGAAACTGCTAGGACAGGCCTCGTCTTTTGCAACAAGCGTTGTGTGTAGTTTTCCTTTGGTAGATGTCTCAAAGGGAGAAAGCTGCCAGGATAGGCCTCATCTTCTGTATCATGGGTTGGGTGTAGCCCTTTGAGTTGGGCTTGGAGGTAGAGACTGCTGAAAGTGAAAAAGTGGGAAAGAGCAAGCCTTGAATGTAGAGGCCACTGAAATGGAGTAGAGACAGCTGAAAATGAAAAAGTGGGAAAGAGATCAAATAGGGCTCAGTCAAGGCTTTTATGACCTCTGTGACTTTTGGTTGTATCCTGCTGATTGTTTCTGCTGCTGAATCCAGCAAAGTAAGGAAGCACCCACATAGCACAATAGCCAACAAATGAAATAGTTTCTATAACAGCTTCAGACCGTGATAAACATTCAGTTTAAAATGAATCAATTTTAGTGAGCGTAATATTTTATCCAAATTGACTTGAATGGAAATACAGAAGTTCCCCACTTATCCGCAAGGGATATTTTCCAATAGCTCCAATGGATGTCTGAAAATACAGGTAGTACCTGTAGCAGGAAGAGTTATGAATTTGTAGGTTGATGTCTTTTAAAATAAACGAATTCCATACATGGAATATTTTTATACACATATTTTTATATAAACAACATGTGTCAAAAGAGGATGAAAAATGTTTTGTATATACAAATAGACAGAACTTATAAAAAACAAAATAATGGTGTGTGTATGAGTGCAGCACATGATTTGGTGAAATCAAGCAGTCAGCCTACCTGGGAAGTATCACCCCATAGAAGCAAAGTCCCATATTATTGCAAAAAGATACTTTACAAATGTATTGAAAAGGATGGAAAATGTAGAAGGCTATATTACTATAATAATATATTGTAAAGTGGATTTTATGAGAGAAAGCATTGGAAAGCTCATTTTAATATAGCAATACATTGGGAAGGGCCTATAAATGTGTTTTTTCTGCATTCTGAGTTTTCATGATTTTTTTATATAATTTCATGAGTAAAATCCAATGGACAAATTTATTGTTGTAATATTTTAATGCAGGGGGCGGGTAGACTCATAGACAACCAAATTAAAATAATGATAGATTAATGTTAGGAAATATTGGGAGCAAAACTGAGAATAATGCAATTTATTACTTCCACATTATCTGTCTATCTTTCTGAGATGAGGTATTATGTACACAATTTACATTATTCAGACTATTCTCTTTATCTTTGTTGCTATATTTATCACGTTTCAGCCATTGTACACTCCGCCTTCTTCAGGACACATGGTACAGTGGATAAAGGCATTAGTTAGACAGGACCCAGAGAATGTGAGTTCAATACCTGGTTAAGGTGGTGGGAATTAACAGGAGATAACTGATAACTGACATCCATTACACGTGGCACGTGGAACTAGAACAGACTACCCCAGTGAGCGAAATAAAGGGTTCAGTTTGACATTCCAACCACCTGAAGAAAGCCAGAGCATGCAATGACCAAAATGTTATGATAAATATGGCAACAAAGATGAGGACAATAGTCCGAATAATGTAAATAGTGTCCACAAAATATGCTGTATAAAATAAGAAAATGCAATATTACTGACGGTAAATATTAAAAAAAAAGATCCTACTTATGAAAAGATGTATGTAGACTCTGAGGAATGGACTTACTTTTTTTCAAGTATAACCACACTTTGCCTTTCATTTATTCTCAGCAGTAAAAGGCAGGTTTTAAGAACATGTAAGGCTACCATTTTGAATAAAAGATTGAGTATGTCTTCGTGATACATATATAGATATATATTCTGAAATGTATTTAATTTGGAGGATAATATACACCTGGATTATTTTACAGAGCACTAGCAAAAGTATTTTTACATATTGTAATACTTGTGCAATGTCCTTGGAACAAGTAAGTTGCTGTGAGAATTATTATCTTTCAAAGTTCGGAAAAAATAGTCTATACATAAAATATTATGAAAATATTATCTCTACATAAAATAGTATGAACACATTATCTACACATAAAATATAATGAAAAAATTAAGTGTATATGAATTATTATTTAAACATTATCTATACATAAAGTATTATGACAATATTATCTATACATGAATTATAATGAAAATATTATCTATATATAAAATATGAAAATATCTGTACATGAATTATTATGAAAATATTATTTATACATGAAACATTATCTATGCATAAAATTTGAAAATATTATCTATACACGAACTATTATTAAAACATTATAAGTAAAATATTATAAAGATACTATCTATACAGGAATTATTATTAAAACATAATCCACACATAAAATATTTCAAAAACTTTATCTATATTATGTATAGATAATGTTTTCAAAATATTCTAATAATGTTATTAAAACTTTATCCACAGATAAATTATTTAGAAAACATTATGTATAAAATATTTCAAAGCATTCTCCATACACAGAATGTTATAAAAAACATTATATATAGATAAAACAATATCTATACATGAATTGTTCTGAAAACATTATAGATAAAATATTATAAAACCATTGTAGTGACAAAATTAAGCAGATGTATGCTTTAAGAAAGTTTTATTCACCTGTGAATACAGGGTTCACATATAGTGTCCTTTTATAGTCCCAGTAAACAGAAATAGCTCTCTCTCAAAGAGAAGAGTAACAGAACAAGGGGAGACCACTCTTGATTATTCATAACAAGCCTTATACATAAAATATTTTGAAAATATTATCTATACATAATTTTATCAAATCATACCTTTGTCTCATAAAACTTGTTAAATTTGCATATTCTTCTTTTGACTATTGGCAGCACTTACTGAATGCTATACGTATTTCCTAGTAATCACTTTGTGCTGTTAAATGTAAACCTTTTAGTAGGAATTTTTTAAAATAACTCTACAAAAGTAATCTAAAATTGAATTTTTCACAACTGCACCTGCTGTCTTTGTACATTTTAGTAGATCAACTATGGATAGTAATTTAATTACATATAAGACCAAACCCCAAATGATACTCAAAATATTGTGTTAAACTATTTGTCATGTCATTTTAAAAATGGATTGTGTCATAATTACTGCCATAAGTGTAGTTAAAATAAATAAAGTCACATTTTTACCTGATTATGGAAAAGAGCATGTTGTGGGAAAACTGACAGTCTGTGTTTACATAGTGCAAAAAAAATATAGAAGAAAAATATGATTGCCTAAAGGTTTCTAAAAGATATTCTCTTAATTAAAGAATTAAAAAAAAAAACGTATCCCATATCTTATTTTAAATGTCAAAACGATTTAAATGTGAATTATTTAAATAATTCTCAAAAAAATTAATGATTCCAAACACTGGGTGAATGAGTTCATTTCAATTTCATTGAGTTTATCTTTTATTTATTTATTTTTTTTAATTTACAAATGTACCAACAATTTCGTGTATTGAATTATAAGTCAGAAGTAGCATTATGAAGAAAATCCACCCACCATAAAATTAACTTTTAATTCTTTAAAATAATACACTGAAATAAACACTGGAACAAGTCAGTGTGCAAGGGGCATAACTCTGACAACCTACTCAGAAAAGTTTTAGTTAGCTAAAATATTAAAACATTACATGATGAAATTTCATTAAGAATTAGTGTAATTAGACAATATTTATACCAATTAAAAGCTTTCTCACATCATCATTGTCGTCATCATCATCACCAGTCCCATGACCGGATGTGGTCGTAGGGTCGCTGTGTAGCTAAGTACATGTCCAGTTATTTTTCAGTTGTGTGGCAAGATCTCCGTGAATGATATTCCACTCCATTCAGGGATGTTACAAGTTCATTTTTTCCCTCTGTTTATCTTTTCTTCTTTTGCCACAGTGGTTGCGGTGGAATGGCCGATGGCTCTTTATGGCTCTGTTAAGATAAACAACTCATCCATAACTAAATGATACGCCCATAAGCTGTAAAGATCTGTTGGATAAAGATTCCTTGAGTCACCGTTTGAATAAAAAAAATGAGAGAAAAAATTGTTGCGTGTTGAAATAAAATAATATTTATTTAAACGTAAGATACAGAAATTTTAACTGTAATTACTTATCATGAAACGAAAGTTAGAAAGTTCTTCTCTTTGACTGTAAGGAATGAACAACAAAATCAAAAATAGTCTTTCAGTGAGGAAGAGAGAAAGTGAAGTTGGGAGACAAGATCAAAGGGAAATCTTTTTATTCAAAAATTCATAAAAGCACAAAATTATCAAAAATCCAACTACAATGCAATATTTATTATTTACCAATTTATAAATAATTATGAAAACAATTTTTTTTATTCAATCTAATAGTGTTTAATATATTTGTTTTCATTTTCATATTTGGGTTTTATTAGAACTCTACTCTAATGATCGCTTTTTAAAAACAGTAAACATTATCAACGGAATCAAAAATGTGAGTAAGCGATATAGTGGCGGACTTCACCACATTAATTTAACATTAGATTAGGAAACAGGGCTGACGCAGAAAAGGATGGGCCAAAAAGACACTGTTACACATAAAAATATTTATTTAACAAGAACACGATGTACAATATCAAACAACGATGTGAAAGAAAGCTTGCATTTTAAGTAAGAAAAGGTTGAAATAAACAAGAGTTGTCTCTTTTTAACTGTTATTTTAGTATTTCAAAGTTCACTGGGATAATGTTCATTATAATGACTGTTCTTAAAATATTTACCGTGTTAGAAAAGATTATGTGAGTATATACAAGGTATGTGTGAGTGGGAAGGTTGGTGCATGGTTTAAAGTGTCGTGGATTCGTTTGGCAGCTGAATTCTCACTAATTAGCTAAGAAAAATGCTTGCTTAAATAAGTGACCATAGGCTCCAGATCGCCGCGCGGGAAGAATTATTCTTCATGTGCAGACGATCTGATTGGTTGGCATACACTTGTGCCGATCTATATCGCACACACATACATACATACATACACAAATACAAATCACATGCAATGACAAGCATTCATTGGTTAATAAATCACCACTACGTTATAATAGACAATTTACAAATCGCAGCAAAGCGAGAATTTTGTAATCGCTCTCTTTTCATGTAGTCAATTTTGTGCACATTTGGGAGAAACGGATCCTAGAAGCTTTCTTAAGTTTTCCCAAAACTCGCTCGCTGATTGGTCAATGCCAACCAATCAGATCGTCTGCACGTGAAGAGTAACTTTTCTCGCGCAGCGATCTGGAGCCTATAGTCACATATATAAGCAAGAATTTTTCTTATCTAATTAGTGAGAATTCAGCTGCCAAACGAATCTACGACAGTTGAAACCATGCGCCAACCTTCTTACTCACACACACCACTGACATGCAAAACATTCCTTGTACACTCACATAATCTTTTCTTACACAACAAATCTTTCAAGAACTATTATTACAAGAATCTCTCATAAACATTCTTCCAGTGAACTTTGAAATACAAAATAATAGTTAAAGAGAGACAACTCTTGTTTTATTCAACCTTTTCTTACTTAAATGCATGCTTTCCTTCACATCATTGTTTGATTGTACATCTTGTTAAATACATATTTTATGTGTAACGATGTCTTTTGCTTATCCTTTTCCACGTCAGTTTTGTTTCCTAATCTAAAGTTAAATTAATGTGTTGAAGTCCGCTACATTTCATTGGTAACCTCGACGTGATCTGGAAGGGCCACATTTCATTAGTGCGCCCGATGTGATTAGGAAAAGCCGACGTGATCACCGTTTACTCTTTTATCAAAGTCCGCATAAAAATTAGTTGGCTTGTATTCGTCCTACAAAAGAAGGCACCAAAATTTCACTGCTACCCCATTTTGAAACACAAAATTTCGCCAGTAAACCTAGTCTTGCGGGACGTCAAGCAGGTGCTGTCAACGCCGCAAACAGAAAAAATTATGTAGGATAATACGATCGAAGCAAGGATAACAAAGGCGAGGGTTTTAAAATCTAAGCCAAATTTTATTCAACAATTTGTACATGTATTGTTTTGAGTAATCCGATATGAAGTCGGGGAGTGCCAATCGAAAGATCGTCTTGTTTCATGGCAGCAGACCAGAGGCAGGCAAGGCAGTGCTGAGGCAACCTGTTCGTCCTTAGGGTGACGGTCACAAGGGATGCAGCTTGGTAGTATCTAGAAGGACTATCGCATAGGTATGTAGCTAGGCAGTCCTTAGAAGGACTATCGCATAAGCATGTGATCTGGTAGTCCTTAAAAGGACTATCGCATAAGAATGTAGCTTGCCAGCCCTCAAAAGGACTATCGCATAAGGATGTAGCTTGTCAGCCCTTAAAAGGACTATCGCATAAGAATGTAGCTTGCCAGCCCTTACAAGAACTATCGCATAAGAATTGGTCTGGGCTGCTGAGTTTGGCTTGGTCCGGTGCTACTACTGAGTTCGGCAACCAGGACTGGGAGCGGCTGGCTTCACTGGTGGCTGCTACTGCTGGGCTTTGGCCTGGTCAGCTGCTGCTTCTGGGCTCGGTTTGGTCGACTGCTGCTGCTGGGCTGGGTTTGGTCGACTGCTGCTGCTGGGCTCGGTTTGGTTGACTGCTTGTGGTCAGCGGCGAGGGTCGGCCAGGTGAAGGTGAGGGGGGAGAGTATCACTCTACCCCGGAGCCAAGATATTTGGTGGAAAAAAATCGGCAATGTTTATGTCGGCCGCGGACAGCATCGTTGCCTAGTTAACAATGTCTTTTGGTTATTGGCTAAAATTACCTTCTACTTTTGAATGTACACATAGGTTTCATTTGGGCCCCCATGTGTATATAAATTAGTTTCTGGTCATTATTTTTAGTTGTGTATGTTATGTTTCGTTTTGTTTTTTGTGTTTTGATGTCTGAAAACGCTGAGTCACCGGAAATTAATGGCATTCGTTCCGTTTTCCGTGGTGACGCTTTCAGACGTTTGAGTAGCCGGCAGTAACTTCCGGTCGGGTGCGATACTAGTAAGAGAATTGTGAGAAACATCTCGGAATCAGCATATCTACTTGGCGCGCAAAGTTTTTTCGTCACCACGTGCGAATATTCACGCAACTCAACATGGCAGTCCCAGATAGTGACGGAGCTGCAGTCCTGGTCAACCTTCCTGTCTTCAACACAATGAGCGTTCACGTTTGGTTCTCGCAACTGAGCGCAATATTTCAGGCCAAGGGAATCCTGTCACAGAATGCTCGTTTCGCTTATGTAAGTCGAGAAACTACCTCCCGAAGTTTCCGACTTGTTAGATAACGTCCCAACAGAGAACCCATTTGACGTTCTGAAAGATGCCATTATATACAGGACCGGAAAGTCAGAGGAACGACGAACCAGTGACCTGTTTACGCTTCATCTTGACCAGAACAAACCAACCCAACTTCTTCGGAAGATGAAAAACCTTCTGGGTAACAACACCATGTCAGAGGCCTTGCTGCTGAAACTCTGGCTAGATAAGCTACCGACCCACACCGCGCAGATTTTGGCAATGCTTCCTAAGGACTTGGACCTACTACGAGTGACTGCAATAGCCTATAGAATCGTGGAGACAAGGACTCTCAACAGCACCTATATTTCCTCTGCGGACAGCACACCACGTGACGATACGCTAAAGAAGATGCAGCAGCAGATCGACAAATTGTCCATGCAACTGGAGCGACTGAGTAGAGTGCGTTCGCGTCCATCATACAACGCATACAAGTCTCGACACCATAGCAGATCTAACTCGAACTCCAGGAGTAAACCAAACACTGGCATTTGCTGGTACCACCAAAAGTTTTCACAAGCAGCGAGGCATTGTGCAAAGCCTTGCCATTTCAAAGGTCAACCAACATCTACTACTAAAAAACAAGCTGGAAAAGGCGACCCCAACAGCGCATGAAGACGGCGTCTGCTGTTGGAGGAAATCGAGTTAACCGTCTCTTCTACGTTAAGGATACTAACTCAGGCGAGTTATTTTTGGTGGACACTGGAACCCAGGTCAGTGTAGTCCCACCCAGAGCTAACACCACAACGAGCGAATCAGCATATACCCTGCGTGCAGCAAACGGTACCAAGATTGACACATATGGCCAGATCTCTCTCACACTCAACATCGGTTTAAGACGATCGTTTCCGTGGGTGTTCACCGTCGCACAGGTGAAATTTCCTATCCTCGGGGCTGACTTCTTAGCCCACTACAAGCTCGCCGTGGACATGTCTACCCACACCCTAACAGACCAGACGACGCAACTAACACTTACAGGCATGATTTCCACATATACATCTACTAAAATCTGTGCCGCACTTCCTGAAAACAATCCGCTACAGCACGTTAGATAAATTCCCTGCTCTTACAACACCTTTCCTTTATACGGAGTCCGTCAAACACAACACTGTACATCGGATTCAGACATCCAGACCTCCTGTTTTCTCATCCCCTCGCAGATTAAGCCCGGATAAATACAAATTAGCGAAGGCTGAATTTCAGCACATGTTAGACCTCGGCATCGTACGACCGTCATCCAGCCCCTTCACTTCCCTACTCCACATGGTGCCTAAGACACAATCGGGGGCGTGGAGACCCTGTGGAGATTTTCGACGTCTTAGCGCACAGATTGTGCTTGATAAATACCTAGTGCCAAACCTAGCAGACTTTGTAGAAACCCTTCAAGGTTCTCAGATATTTACGAAACTTGACCCACGAAAGCATTTTACCAAATTCCAGTGGCTCCGGAAGACATTCATAAAACTGCAATAACTACACCTTTCGGTTTGTACGAGTTTTTGCGGATGCCCTTCGGACTATGGAACGCTGCACAATCTTTCCAACGGCTTATGGATGTAGCCCTTCGCGGATTACCACATTCATTGGCCTACATCGACGACCTTCTCATAACCCGCAAAGACATGAACGAACACAAAGGTCATGTAACTCAAGTTTTCGAGCGACTCAACCAATTTGGTCTTAAAATTAACCCTGATAAATGTGTATTCGCAGTACTCAGTCTAGGCTGTCTCGGGCACGAGATAGACGGTACTGGCATTACACCCGTCGCCGATAAAGTAAAAGCGGTACAGGATTTTCCACTGCCAACATTTCGACAGCTTCGCAGATTCTTAGGATTACTCAATTACTGCCGTCAGTTTATCCCTAAATGCTCACACATACTGGCACCCCTGACAAATCAACTCCGTAACCAGGGGAAACGCAACGCCAAAATTACACCCAATGTTGAAGCTCTCACTGCATTCAATCAAGCTAAGGACGCCCTAGCGAATTTCACCAAACTTACTTATCTTCAAGAAGACTATAAAACACACATATCTCTTACGACCGAAGTTTCTTCAGAAGCAATCGGAGCTGTATTACACCAGCATACAGGCGAGGTAACTAAGCCACTTTCATTTTTCTCTGTAAAACTTAGTCCTCGCCCCCAAAAATACAGCACTTTTCCGCGTGAGCTGTTAGCTATTTATACAGCCATCAAACACTTTCGTTATCTTTTGGAAGGACGCAATTTCACCGTTTTCACGGATTACAAACCTCTTATTTACGCTTTACATGCTAAGAGCGACAAATATAACCCTCGTGATTACCAATTCACAATGGATATTCAATACATACAAGGGAATCATAATACGGTTGCAGACACGCTGTCCCGTGCTACTATAATCAACTCATCTACCCAGCCACTGAATTTCGAGACACTAGCCGACGACCAACAAAGGGACGACACTCTGTCAGACCTAAAAGCAGATACATCTTTACTTTACAGATTGAACCACGTCCCGTGCCTTTCAGCAGTAGGCACTTATTATGTGACACCAGTACAGGTTACCTCCAACCTTTGGTTCCTTCTTCCATGAGAAGACAGATATTCGACCACTTCCATTCACTATCGCATCTGGACGGCGGATTACAACGAAGTTCAGTGAACGTTTCTTATAGCCTCGAATGAGTTCCGACATTAAACGCTGGACTCAGACTTGTGACAGATTCCAGTGAACTAAGGTACACCGGCACGTTAAATCACATCCGGGACGCTACGCAGAACCTGATGGCCGCTTTCAGCATCTTCATGCGGACTTGGTGGGTCCATTATCCGAAATTCACGGCTATCAATACATCTTAACGATAATTGACAGATTCACCCGTTGGCCAGCAGCTATACCTCTTCAGTCCGCCACGGCAGAATCTGTTGCTAAGGCAATATTGCGGGAAGGGATTTCCATTTTCGGCTACCCCTCGGTTATAACGACAAACCGTGGTCCACAGTTCCAGTCAACATTATTCGAGGAATTCGTGAACTTGCTTGGAGCTACCCATATCTCGACAACTGCATATCACCCTTGTGCAAATGACCTTGTCTAGTGGTTCCATCGTCAACTTAACAAGTTCTGACACTGCCCAAACTTGGCTGGAGAAATTACCATTAGTTATGCTTTCGTTATGAACCCTAATGAAGGAAGATCTTCAGTGCACTCCTGCAGATCTTGTCTTTCGTACTTCGCTCACGTTACCAGGTTAATTTCTAGACAGAAACACGACTATAGAACCAACTTCTACCTTTATACAGTACCTTCAAAACAGAATGGCTGAACTATCATTCACTCCTACACGAGTACACCCTAAGGAGATTTACCTTCCCAAATCTTTACTAGACTGTGACTACATCTTCGTTAGACAAGACGCAATAAAAAAAAACCCGCTAACCCCTAATTACTCAGGACCTTTTAAAGTACTTTGACGGCAACCAAAGTATTTTTTACCATTCCGATATACAACGGCCAGTCGAACATTTCTATCGACCGTTTGAAGCCGGCATATCTTGAGCGAGCCGCCAAACAACTCAATCCGGATCGACAGCAACCCGACATTCCACAGCAACCAGCATCATCATCGTCAAACCAAAGTCAGCAGTCCACTTCACAATCAGAACCACTGTTTACCAAAACAGGTAGGAGGATGCGTTGGCCTTCTAAGTACCGCTCCTACGTGACATATTAAAGAATTTTGTTATAATTTCTTTAATCTCGGCGGAGTATTGTGCCGATCTATATCGCACACACATACATACATACATACATACATACATACACAAATACAAACCCGTTTCTCCCAAAAGTGCACAAAAAAAACTGACTACATTAAAATAGAGCGATTACAAAATTGTCGCATTGCTGCGATTTATAAATTGTCTATAATAACGTAGTAGTGATTAATTAACCAATGAATGCTTGGCATTGTATGTGATTTGTATTTGTATGTATGTATGTTCGTGCGTAGAAGTTAATGATCTGTTGGAGTTATGTCTCTTAGACTGGGAATATTTTTATCTCAACTCACAAAAGTTGAATGAATTATAAAGCTGAGAAATGCTGAATAAACTGTAGCTTAAGAATATTTCAAATTACAAATACCAAAAGAAAGTAACAAATAAAGCTGACTTCTGCGGCGGCTGCTGCCACCACTACCGTAAACGAAAGCAAACTTGACCATTGAAAACTATACAGAAAATACCAAAATATTCATTATTTGCAGAGATATTTATATCTTAGGAATGTGACCCAGATATTCCAATTTAGCCTCCTGTTTGTTTGTTTTTTCATAAAGGTTCTTCGAATATCTCCTTTAAATATTTTTTCGAGTAGCATATATTGAAATACCTTTTTAATACTCAAAATCTTCTATCTCCCACCAAAATGTCCAATCACCCACCACTTTATATTCAGTTGCTCCTCCCCCACCCAACAGTTGAAATCGCCCACCGGTGGGCAATATCACCTAGGTTGGGAAACTTTGGGTGAACCAAATAAAATTTGAATAATTTAGATTAAATTTATTTGATACAAATTCTAAAATGTCAAGGTGTGTTATACACAATATATTTTTCCAAGTGATAGCGGTAATTTCATATTACTTGCAATTTATTTAGTTTGCCAAGCAAACTTTTACCATTAATACTATTTTTAATGAAACATACAAATAAATATGAATGCTGTTTATAATGATACATACAAATTTACTCTTCATATAATATGACTCAGTATTTGTGAATTGTATAAAGCGCCCACCTTATATTACTCGTTATTCGGTTAAAGTGATTTTTTATCTTGCAAGGAGGTATATATACCATTTTATACATTTTTCAACAAAGAGAAACAGAACTTAAGCAATATGTAAAGAAGGCTGAAATTTTATAAAACTTTTATTCCATGAAAATAAAATAACAAAAATTGCGGAATAGTATGCTTGTTGTGGTGTGTTAACACGAATGACCATTTGGTGATGTCTGTTTATTAACATGACCACACGATTTATATTTAACGTAAAATACCGCAAAATATGAAACACAAGAAGGAACAAAATGGTTTTAATAACAACATTTATATTTATTTTCGTGTAATGATGTACATGCATAGAAGTTACTATTTTGTTGGTGTTATGTCCCTTTGAGTGAGTTAAAATTTTACTGATGAATTGAAATATTTTTATCTGAGCTCACAAAAGTTGAATGAATTATAAAGCTGAGAAATGCTGAATAAACTGTAGCTTTAGAAGAATATTTCAAAAAGAAAAGTTCTTGTTGCTTGTTTGGAAATGTTCTGTATGTTTGTAACGTAGTTTGGAAAATTTTGTACGTACGTGCATGCATGAATATACTTTTAACATCTGACTGCACATAGTCGAGTCGGGATCCTTCAAGGTTACATCTTCTTAGGCGAATGAAGAAAGAAGAGAGAGAATGAGCAAGCTTGTGTCTGCTATTTATAATTAATGTAATCACGTGACAGGCTCACAAAAAATGGCAGGAAAACTTGACTTGATGCTAGAAAAATATTTGTATGTAGGTGGATTGCAACGCCCACTTGTGTGTTTATTAACCAATTAGAAGCTGATATTTCCTGAAAATCTGTATGAAGCTGGGTAAGCTCTGGATCCACTTTTTGCACAAAATTGTATAAAATTCAGCATTGATAAGAAAGTGGTAGCTGACCAGATAGCCAACATGTCTACATTTGAAAGAAGAAAAATATTACTCATATTGGTATACTGTGGGAAAATGCTCGAGGCGAAGGAAAAACAATGAAGTTTTCTGTTGGCTGCATGAATTTATATAGGCACTGCTGCTGCTGCTGCTGCTAATATTGCCATATTTTCTCCAAATGACTGAGGCAATTGTAAGTGGCCTTACTACACAGTACTTACTCTTATTTCTATGATTTCTCTCAATTTAATATGACATAATATTTGTGAGTCTTGTAAAGCATGTCGGCAAACACAGTATTTATTCTCAACATTTACTCACTATAATTGGAAGTGTATGTGAGTGTAGTCATTTCGTGATCATGAGAAGTAAAAAACAAGCAAACTAATTTCCCATGATTCCCTAGTAAAAAGAGAACTGCACTACGGGGTTGGTTGGGTTTGTTTCAGACTTCTTTTCATCAACCTCAAACCACGAGATCATGTGGATTTGAGATGCTCCCAGAATGAAGAACACATATGTTTTACACAGATATCGATTGATGTATACGGAATAAATTCCAATAACCAAAAAATACTATTCTTAAAAGAATGCTCAATACAGAGTAGAGCAAATATACTTTATTTGAAAATTATAACATAAATATGTTATAAAATCACTACAAAAATAGCCATTTTACTTCAACACTTCTGGTGTCTTATCAAGAGATGGTGTTGAATGTCTCAATATTCAACACCACCACTTGATAAGGCACCAGAAGTGCTGAAACAAAATGGCTATTTTTGTAGTGATTTTATAACATATTTATGTTATAATTTCCAAATAAATTATATATATATATATATATATATATTACTAACCAAAACAGAACTCAAACAATTCCCATCATGAGTTTTGTATAGCATGTGTCTTAAACACCAGTAAATACAGAACCGTATTTTTCAGAATATAAGACGTGTATAAGAGCCACCCTTACTTTGAGGGGGGAAGCCACAGTCGTATTTGAAAGATGTTTATTGAAGAAAAATTAAATGTGATACTTTTAAAATGAGTATATCTTGTTCTCGACAAAAATGAGCCCAAGACATAAAAATAAGGAAATACTGTAAATCAAAAATGCTTAGCTTACTGTTTTGTAGTTTGGTTCAAAACCTTGAAAATTCTCATTGCTTTCACTATCACTTGGAAAGGAATCAGACATTTCATCATTGGATCCAAAATAATAAAAAAAACTGCCATCCATTGCATTAACTGATACCACATTTTTTAAATGATTTAATTAATATATCACTTCATAACTTTTTCCCACAAATTCTTTACCCATATATTCGTGCATTTTATTCATACCTGCAGTGTATAGAACACTAACAGATTTTGGTAAATATATACGTTATTTGTTTTATTACAGAGCTTGAAATATTACTTGTGTAGCATGCCCCGCATACATTGGTAAATAAAGTATGAGGTGCATTTGTAGCAAAAAACAGATTTTACGCAGAGTTAGAGATAACAAATTAAAACCAAATTTATACAATTATTAGAAAACACATATCTCTAACTACACACCGTTTAGCTAAGTCACACACACGCTAAAATCTACTCAAAACAAATTTTAAAACAAACACAAATATACCAGAGTGCTGGCCATTATCGACGTAACTCTTGCTTGCTACAGGTATTTACAAATATGTCCTTGTGCTTCCTTTGCATAGGCTATAAGAGAAGCCTGACAGCAGAGATAGAGAGCAGAAAACAGAGAAAGACTTTACACACACACACACACACACACACACACACACAAAAGCATACACACTAACTATAGAGGCTACCCAGGAGCACAGCTAATTGCCCGTTCGACCATTAGAAAGAGAACAAACTCCACTATCAACGAGACAAACCCAAACCAACAAGCCGAGTTAAGCATACTCCTTTTTCATGCTCTCATTTCACACTTCGTATACCGTACATTGGAACGCTACACTATATGACTTACTAGAGACATTTTCATATCTTGTAAATGAAAATAGATCTTTGGTCATTTCTCCAAACCAGTGTCGAATTTACTTCTTTATTCCAACCAACTTCCACCTTGGATCGCCTGGTGACCACGTCTGTAAAAATAGAAGACGTCTCATTGTCAGTTTCAGGCATGTCTACGGAACAGCACGAAGCAAAAGTAAACATCATCTATTTACCTCCTTTCAACCGAAGAAACTCACAGACCTGGTTCAACCATGTACAAGCTTCATTGCAGATCGGAGAGATAACCTCACGGCAAATGAAGTTTTTTTTCTTTTTTTTATCTAGTAGAAGGATAAGGCCAAAGGGGTTAACGACAATATCAAGCACGTAACGACCACAAATCCATACGACAATCTAAAAACAGCCATCCTAAAAAGAATTGGAAAATCAGATCAGGCCCAAATACAGGAACTTTTTCGAGACATAATGATCGGTGGCAGATCATCAACACAGCTACTAAGACATATGAAGAGTCTTTTAGGTAGCAGCTCTATGGATGAAAACCTACTGCGACAATTGTGGATCGAAAAGCTACCCATAGACACGGTCAAAATTCTAACACCATTGACTGAAAAATCAGAGCTCAACATGTTAGCCAAAACGGCGGATGATATACATGATGTCCACATTACAGCCACTATCAACACTTCAACAATGCCCGAAAAATCAAAGGTGGACAGGTTGGAAGAAATGATTAAAAAAAAGACGCTGGGTATTAACTAACTGGTTCAAAAAAGGCATGCATCATGACATTAACACAGGCAAAATAACAGCAAGGGGTACAGTCTAATGGCAGACATCGGAGTTTAAGCCGTGATTGAAAATATTGTTGGTATCACTGGCGTCATGGAATTAATGCCAAGAAATGTACACCCACCTAGGTGCATTTTACATTCCTGCAGCAAAGACAGCGACAGATTGATGAGTATCATCAAAAGTAAGTGCCAGATCTTTCAAATATAATCCTTTCCACAACACAGACGAAATATCTCGCTTGTGATTTCTAGTTGACACCTGCGCCTCTAACACTTTCGCACCAGCCCCTCAACCTCTGACATCTTACTTTCTGGGTTGAGGTGTCTACTCGGTATTAACCGAACTTAAGGGAGTGGCCGTAGGTCCCCCAAACATCCGTAGATCATTCGACCGGTCCAGTAGTTTAATCCTGCTTCCTGCCCACGTTGTGATTGGTTTGATCCAGAAACCAGAAGTGATGTTCATCCATTCACGGTCGATTGAAGATGTAGACATGGCTGGAGAGTCTGTGCTAAGAAATTTAGAATGCAGTAAAACAAAATATATATCTGCAGAAAGCCAGACAAACAACTATTGAATGGTTGAATTGTCAATGTCTTTTATATAGCAGAAAGAATAGTATGGAAAAGAAACGGGTTACAGAAAAAGAAAAGTATTTGAGGTAAAAACTCATACACTGGATTCTAGACAGAGAGAGAGAGTGGGTTGTGATTAACTTGTTGTTAAATCGTCTCAGAACGATATACGACTCTTGCGATGGAGAGATAAAGATTTCTGTGCCTGGCTTAAAGTTTATAGTTGCGTTCCTCCTCGGCAGTAGTAACAGTAGTAGTAATCTTCATGGTAGCAGAAGTAGCGGTACTTATATCAACAGTATATGTTAGCGGATGCTTTGTTCCAATTTCTGACATCACTTCCTCTCCCCCTAGAGTCTTCACTGTCTCTCTCTTCCGTCTGCAAGGAGATGGAGAGAATAATTTGTCTTGCTCGGGTCAAATATTTTCTTCTCTCTTCAAGAATTATCTCCAGTCTCTCGTTTATGAACGATGATCAACAAAAGAAAATACTTCATGTAATTTTGTTAAAGGAGAGGGGTGGCTTGTTTGACGTTTCCGTTCCCAGTGGTAATAATAATAGTAGCAGTAGTAGTCTTAGATGTTGGAGGAGTAACTCACTTCTTCGTTCTTATATCAACAGCACATGTTAGTGGGCATTTTGTTCCAATCTCTGATGTCACTTTCGTACTTCTTCAAGCCTTCAACTCTGCTCACTTTCACCCAGCTCGACTGCACTCAAAGACAGACAAGCCAAAAACTACCACATTTTTCAGCATAACTACGCATTTATATAGATAAACCTGGCTGGTCATAATTGACCCTTGGCCCTACTACTTCGCACGTGATTATCACAGGTTCTGACTACTTTCAACCAAAATTATGTGAATTCCAAAGTTCCTTATAGCTTACTAAGTTCTATTTATAATTTTAACCGATAAAAATTATTTCGACCATTTCCATTGTCTTTCTAATGACCCAATTCCAAATGGGTACAACTCCTGCCCTAGATCAGATTTCCCGTCAGTAAACAAAAATGCTCTGATCTAATTTCGCTACTCAGATCCACTCCAATTTCAATAAAAAAATTATACATGTGTGTGTGTGTGTTTCCCTGCCTCTCTTGTCTGTCACAGTGCCGATTTAAGCGTTTTACCAGCAACACAAAATCCCCACAAATTTTCCTTAGTAGCAGAGAACACTACCATTAGAAACACGGAGAAAACTCTCTCACTCTGGATGTTGGACTTAGATGTTCACTGCTATGGACATTTAGTGCCGACGTCAAAGTGTCAATTTTAGGTGCAAATTTTTTTTTTGTGTAATTATTGTCTTATCATCAACCTTAAAAAGCAACATTTAGTGGACAGCTCAACGTCCCTATATATATGAAGGGTTCACCAATGAATATCTCTTCCATGGAAATAAGAGCAGCACTACCTCATAACAACACCTATAGAACATTGATAAAAAAATTCTGAGACATAACCAACCCAGTGACACAGAATAAAAATTCAAAACATAATTCGGTACATTGGATAATCTCCACTGGGCAACCAGTACATGCAGCACCACGCCAGTTATCACTGGATAAACTTAGAATCGCCAAAGCGAAATTTCAACATATACTGGATTTAAATATAATCCGTCCATTCAGTGGTCCTTCGGCATCGCCATTACACATGATGCTAAACAGTCCAGACTAGAGACACTGTGGAGACTACCGATTTTTGAATAGAATAACAACACCGGATAGATATCCCATCCAACCACTACAGGATTTTACTTCAGAAAACAGTATTCTCTAAAATAGATCCGATCTGAACTTACAATCAAATTCCTGTGGCCAAAGAAGACATAGAAAAGAGTGCCATAACAACACCATTTGGACTTTTCAAATGCCTAAAAATGCCTTTTGGCCTCAAAAATGCAGCACAAACATTTCAGCATTTCATAGACAAAGTTTTTTGCGGACTAGATTTTGTGTATGCATACAGAGACAACGTAGTTATAGATAGTACCGACAAAACAAAACAAGAGTCTCACATCCGACAAGTTCTACAACGTTTGCAATATTTGCGGATTAAAAACCAATCCCAGCAAATGCAATTTTGGTGTCTCATCTTTATCTTTTCCAAGGTCACGGGATAAACAGCAAACGGATAATACCTTTGACTGAGAAAGTAGATGTCATACGTTCTTTTCCAACGCCAAACTCCATAAGACAATTACAAAGATTTATTGGAATGCTGGACTACTACCGACGTTCCATACCACACTGTTCACAGTTATTGGCACCGTTGATGACACAGTTAAAAAGCAAATCAAAGAAAAATGTACAGTCAACGAAAGAGGCAAAACTAGCATTCGACAAAGCCAAAGAAGAATTACAGAATTGTACCAATTTGCAATACATCAATCCAGAGGTGATATTGTCTGTCACAACAGACGCATCAGAAAATGCGATAGGAGCCGTATTACAACAAACTCTAAATGAAGAAACAACACCTATATCATTTTTTCCAATGAAATTGTCTCCTGCACAACAAAGATACAACACTTTTGGCAGAGAAGTACCAGCAATATATGCTACTGCCAAATATTACAAACACATATTAGAAAAAAGACATTTCACAATCTTCACAGACCACAAACCCCTCACATATTCGTTCCAAACAGCAGCAGACAAATATTCATCCCAAGAAATCAGACATTTGAATTTTGTAGCTTAATTTTCAACTGATATATAACACATTTCTGAGAAAAATAACATAATCTGAGATACTTTGTCAAGAATCACAGTAAATACTGTTAATATGGACGAACCATCACAAATAGATTATAAACAACTAGCCTCAAAACAAGAACAAGATCCATCTTTTAACCAGCTACAAAAAGAAACTTCTTTACAATTGACGAAAATGGCTCTTCCTTTTAGCATTTCTGACATCTGGTGTGACACATCTATGGCAAAGCCCAGATCATTCATCTCAATGACAAAGCGAAGACATATTTTTGAAAAATTCAAAATTATAGCTCACCCTGGAAAAAAGGGAAACTCAAAAAATGATCAAAGACCGTTTTGTCTGGCCTCATATGAATACAGATATCCATTCCTGGGCGGAAAATTGTGTCCCTTGTCAGAAGAATAAAATCCATAGGCACACAAAATCAACATCAGGAAAGTTCAGCAAACCTGATCAACGATTCGCTCATATCCACATCGATTTGGTTGGACCACTCCCACCAGCCGATGAATTCACCTACATATTAACGATCATTGACCGGTTCACAAGATGCCCCACGGCAATACCTCTCATTGACTCTCCAAGCGAAACATCGCACAAGCACTTATTCGTTCGTGGATAGCAAACTTCAGCATACCCGAAAGGATCATAACCAATTGAGGTCCCCAGTTTCGTTCCACTCTATTTAAGGAGCTAACAACTGCTATGAGCCAAACACATAAAAACTACTGCATATAACCCATGCGCAAATGGACTAGTGGAGCGTTTCTACAGGCAACTTAAAGCATACCCTGCCGCACACCACTGTCCAACATGTTGAAACAAGCAGTTACCTTTAATTCTCTTAGCATTAAGATCCACCATCAAAGAGGATTTGCAATGCACCACAGCAGAATTGGTATACGGAGTTCAATTGGCTTTGCCAGGACAATTTTTTTTCTGAATACGCCAGAAATTCAGCCGACAAGCACTTTTGTGAAAAATTTAAAAGCAACAATCTTTCACAGCACGCAGAAAGACCATGAAAGATACTGTTAGGGGGAGACAACTCTCCCCTAACAAATCATTGACTCTTCACAGGAAAAAGGGTAGTATCAGACAACAACATTTCTGCTCGACAATACACCACCTGTAGAGAGTGAATTGTTTATCTAACCCAATCCAGCTGTATCCTGGTGGGTGAGAATAAAAATGAATATTTTTGGGTTTTAAAATATATTTGTGTTTTGTTATATTTTGTTGTTCCTAATATTTTGGGTTACAACAGATACATACATGCCTAAAGATCTTTTCTCGAAGAATTTTGTTTTTGTGAGAAGAGACTGTGTAAAAAAAACCACTTCAACCGGAATATGACAGTCCATTCTGAGTGATTGATAAGGCAGGGAAATATTTGATTATCGAACGAAATGGAGGTAAAGAGAACGTATCAATTGATAGAATCAAACCGGCCCATGTCGATTCACCAAAATAAAATACAAAACCACAATCTCTTACCACATATCAACCCAAGGAAGATGTTACAGATAATGCCAAACACACAACATTAGGTCGATGCATCCATTGTCCCAACAGATTCAAGTCATTGAAGACATATATACAATAACCAACCTTTTGCAATTCAACCCCTCAGGTAATTTTAGCTGTTAACAGATATAACTATAGTGATTTCCAAATCATTATATCACCTCCAAGCAGCAAGCTACCAACAAACTACACCAGTTTCAAACATAACTCACTACTCTCAAAAGGATTTTGAAGGCACAATTTTAACAAACCCTGTTGAACAGTAAATGTTGCAGAATTAAGTCATTTGACTAATTCTATGTCCAACATCACTTTCAATGCACTGTAACCAAGTCAATTCATTTTTTCTTTTACTGTAGAATTTCTTGGCAATGTTATTTCGAGAAAATTCTAAACACAATATTTTCTCTGGTAAAGGAATATTTGTAGCAGAAAAACACAATTTACATATAGTTTTATACAATTATTAGAAAACATATCTCTAACTAGACACCAGTTTTCGTCTAGCTAAGTCACACACGCGCCAAACTCTACTTAAAACAAATGTTAAAACAAACACAAATATACCAGAGTGCTGGACATTATCGACGCGATTCTCACTTGACACAGATGTCTACAACTACATCAGTAAGTTTCCCTTGCATAGGCTATAAGAGAAGCAGGACAGCAAAGAGAGTGAGCAGAGAGAGAAACTTCACACACACGCAAAATTAGCCTGTCAGCCAAGAAGAAACAAATATAGCTAGCCTATGTGAAATTCTTAAAATTAATATATAAAATGAGGAGAAAAATGAAATTAATGAGGGAAGCTTGTCTGAAGTCACGTAAAAGTTTCCTCGCACGTTACACTTCAAAGAATTTTCTCTCAACACTCCAAGAAAGGTAAGTATTTCAAACTATCTTTTATTGTCTACTTTTGAACGTATGCAGCCGTATATCTGTTCTGTAAGCAACAAACTCTCTAACTTTTATTTTAAATATTTTTTAATATTATTTTGTGTTAGGTCATTTAATCTGTTGTAGGAACAATTCCTCTTCATGGCAATATGTTAAAACCACGGACTTTAAGAATTCTGATTTATTTTCCCAAAATGAGTTACTGACACTACTTCAAGCGTGTAAATTCATTAATAATTTTTTTTTATTTTCTTTTGCTAAAATTACCCGTGTGTTTTCTCGTCATTATCATTCTTCATTAATCTTCTTGGCATTGATGAATCAACTGTACATTTTAACACTCAAGCCCTACGCCAAGAAATTTTGAGACATTTTTGGCGAGGCAATTATAACTTTTCTAAAGTTTTGTACTTTTAGTATATAATTACTATACATCTAATAAGTTGACTTGTCAACTTTTGTTATGTGAGATTGAAGGAGACGTTTGTAAAAGAACTTTGAACACGCCCCACTAGATACTGCTTGTCACAGTGGATAAGCTTGCAGAATACTGTCAGGGCGTGAAGACAGTTTGGAAGCTTGCTATGCAATAAAGGTTTATGTTAAACTGGGCAAAAATGCTACAGAAAAGTATAAAATATTCCAGACGGCTTATGGATTAACTTGTATGAGCTGAGCATCTGATTTTGGCTGGTACAAGAGGTTCAAGGACAGTGGAGACGATGAGCGATGTGTGAGGGAGACGTGGATGTCAGAACATTAGAGCTGAGTTGAGAAAATTCGCAATTTTCTGAATGAAGATCATCATCATGTGTCAATACAATAAGCAAACAGTTTGGAGTTGGTGTGGCAACTGAATCACAGAATTATAAAGATCTGAACATGTGTAAAATTTGTTGAAAGTTTGTTCGTGGGGTGCTCAGTGACGAGTGGAAGGAAAAACAGCCCCTCACTGTTCCTACAGCCCAGCGCTTGCTCCCTGTGACTTTTGGTTGTTCCTCAAACTGAAGAAAAATTTCAGGAACAGTTTTTTGAAGACATTAAGATGATGAAGGAGGTTGTAGCAACCATCCTGGACACCTTCACTTTGGATGACTTCCATGGGGTCTTCACCGAGTGGCTGCAGCACTGTAACAAGTGCATTGAAGTCAGAGGATCCTATTTTGAAGGCGATTAGAATTTGGTACTTCTTTGGAATTAATAAATGTCTCTCCTGAAGAAGTCTCCAAACATCTGGAATACACCTCATATTTCTGATAAAGTTTTGTATGGACATCCTTATTTACAAAACTCGGCAAGTTTATACGCACACACACAAAAAAAATCCTAATTGTTTTTAAAATACTATGGGTCGCTGAATTGTAGTAAGCTTTTTTTATTTATGATTAGTAAATAGTTTTTATCACCTAACAGCTACAAATTAATACAGAATTTTAACAGATTTAAAAACTTTATAAATTATTCTAATTAAAATTTTTTAAAAAATGATTAAACTCTTGCAAAAATGCATTATTCATCATTTTTTTTCTTAAGGCAATAGTGTCCATAATATATCATATTCATAATTAAAAACAATTAAAAGCTTTCCTAATTAAATAATGTCTTAGTTTATTTCCGTTTTTATTGTATGCTTCAGGGCAGATTTTCCGTAAGTGAGGGTCTTGTTTGACAAAAGAAATTTGATAATTAAGTTTACCGAGGACTTGCTCTTATAACTAAATGCTACAAAAATGAATTTTTCGAAATTTCATAAAATTAAATAAGTTGGGATGGGGGTAACAGATGTAAAAAATATTTTTTACCAAAGATTTTCTAAAATAGAAATGTTTCTAAAATAATTTCATGCATTTGTGAATAAGTCCTGAAAGTTTAATTAAAATCCGACAGTTATCTGATTTTACAAGAATTTCCACATCAATGATTTCACCGTAAAAAAAGACGATCAAATTTCCCATACTAATTTTTACACAAGAAAAGCAAAATCTTTTTAACCCAAATTTCGAACGTTCTAAAAAGGATTAATCATTAATAAAATAATAATTAATAATCAAAAAATGTTTCTTTTTCCTCTTCTTAATCCTTTTGCCTTTCTCTTAAGATTTCTTTTGATGATAATACTTTTTTATTTTTATTAAGTTCTGGGCATTTTTTCATCGTAAAAAACTCATTTTTTAGTGAATACGTTACGCATTGTTTCTTATAAGAATTCTCTTAGCTTAAATTAAAAGAAAACTTACTGTATTCGTTAGTCTCGTGAAGCATACAGACCGGTAGCGGTATATTTTTTCTTTTATTTTGGTTTGAAATGACTTGAAGTATTTAAGCTTTTTTTTAAAACGCAGAATATATGGAAAAGCTACGAATTTTTCGTTTTTTTAAGCTCGGTTTCAGATCTACTGTCTCAACAAAATAACTTTTTTCCATTTTGATGCTATATTATTTTATTGAGAAAGCGTAGTTATTTTTTTTTTAACTTAACTATAAATTTTCTCAACCCACAAAGTTTAGAACTCGGGACGCTTAACTTTTAGTTTTTACTTTTTCATTTACTCACTCTAAAAACTGACACATACTGCACCTCAGTTTTATTTTATTTTTCTATCGCCGAGAGTGTTTTCCAATGAATTCATTTAAAAAAGCCACTTCCAAACTTGCGGTTTAGTCTTCTTGTAAGAAGACTGAAATAAACTTGACCTTAACTGGCCTTGCATCAAACCAAAATGTGAAAGGCTTAGCAAAAAAAAAAAAAAAAAAAAAAAAATACCCTTTAAAACATCTCTACTTTTTTGTTGATTTATGCGTGTCCATATACCTGATTCTCTAAAAGGGTACACATTTCGATAATCGGGGGGGGGGGGGGCAAAAAGTTAAAGAACTAATTTTACTGGTGAAACCTCAACAAACAAATAAATCCTGAAAAGGCACTCCCAATAAACAGCTAATCATTTGACTAAGCTAGCTACAGTTTTATTTACGCTTTCTTTTTAACTATTGCGGTTATTAAACCATATAGATAATGAGATAAAAATATTGTAATCATACAAAATAATTTTTAAATTACTTATTTAATATATTTTAAAATACATCTAACATTTTGATCTAAATACGAATCGTTGCTTTTGACTTTAATTCATAAATTGTAGTAGTTAGCATTATGGCGTCGGATGGAGAGTTAAGTATTTTTTCTAATTTCGTTGTTCGTTTTTGATCTTTTCTTTATTAAATTTAATATGTGTTTAGGATATACTATCTTTATATTGTTTACATTTTTTTTATTTTGTAATGTTTGTGCATTCTTCTTATGTTTTAATCCTATTCTACGTGCCAAGCCCGTTGTCAAATTTCTCGTGTTTTTGGTTGAGGTTTTGATTTAGAGTTAAATTAAATACTTGTTATTTAAAAGAATATTTTCTGCTAAATAAATCAAATAAAAAATATTTTTATGAATAACGTTTTCATAATGGAAAATTTTCGTTATTTAACGCTTTACTTAACTTAATCATGAATTTTAAATATTAAGTTAATTTGAGAAATTAAGTTTTATGCGCACATAGTTGTTTTAGTGTTTACAAAACAAAACGTTAAATGAAATCTGCCAAAACCAAAACGTTATCATGAGTATTCTTATTTTATTTTACTAATTTATTTTCTCCTATAATTAAAAATTTATTTTTTCTCCACGTTATTCGAAGAGATTGACTTTGAGAATTTGGTATTTAGAATACCTACTTTAACTTAAATTAGGGGAAATTATTGGATCATTTCACCTTTTCTAATTCATAAATTAACTTGAAAAGTAAACAAAATCCGTGTATATTAAAAAAAACTTTTTTTAAACCTCAGTAGAAGTATTATTAAATTTATTTTTTAATCAGATTAATAAATAATTATTTATTTCTTATCGTCATAGAGTTCCATTTGATTCCTACATTTTTTTGCCCCTGTAAAGGGGATTCTCTTACTTGTTACACGTAGTATCTATTTTTACTTATGTGTGCATTTTTAAAATAAAGTATAATTTGATTTAAATTTATATTGAAAAACAAATTGCGTGATCCCGAATAGAAGTAGGTTACCGTTTTAAAATGAATTTTAAACTATTAGTTAGTATTAACCAAATGGAAACTTTCTTTTGTTTGTGTTTTTGTACCTAAGTCATCGACAATTTGATTTTTGGAGTATACTGTATATATTTCACCCCAAAATCGTTTTAGCTCTTTGTTTAAATGTACATACTGTGACTTTTCTTGGATTTTTTTATTTTCTTATTTTAAAGAGGATCGCAGTTGCTACTTAGTGATGATTTCGTAGTTCAAGTATTTTGAGATCGCACACTTCAGTTGCGTCATCATTGTCTCTTTTCACCTGACTTTACGTTTTAATTCCGCTTTAAAATCAACATTTTAAAAATTGATCAATGAAATTTGAATTTTAATAAAATTTTCGCACTTAAATTATTAATTTGGCCTCGAGTTTTCACATCAAATGCTGACGTTTTATTATTGTATTAAATTTCACCTTTACAAAATCTCTTTTACTTTATCAATTGTCTTAAGAAGGATAACACTTGTTTTCTTTCTCCGCTAGATAAAAAGAGCAAACTTTCCTGCGATGACCACATTCTCCTTCCCTATTCAAGTTGATCCGTATTTGAAATAAGTAGCCACTTTTGATTTTAAGTTCCTTTTTCCTCATGACTCTAGAGTGGACTGTAGCATATGGTTAAAAAAATCTTTTCTTTAACAATTAAAATTTAAGAAGACCAACAAAAAATCGTTTGAATTTGTTTCTTTTGGTTGGAGAAAAACAAAACAAAAAGCAAAGATGCGGTTAGTAAAATAAAATGAAACCTGATTTATTTATTTATTTTTTTTTTTATCTAAGTTTTTCGATGCACTTTATCAAAAATGCCAGTGAAAAATTCAATTATTTTAAAAATGAAAGTAGTAATGTGTCAGTTCTTTAAATAAAAATTGAGCCTGTTTTTTTGTTCAAAATTTACATCGTGTGTTCAAATTACACATTATGTGTAAAAATATACTACTTTTATTGAACACAATTTTTGTGTCCGCTTTTTTAATGCAATTTATGCGTATGATTTTTAAAGCATAATAAAAAAGTATTTTATCGAGATAACTTAGGCTTGAGAGTTGCCGTGTTTAAAGCTTTCGTAAAATTAAAACACCACGAATTCACAGAAACAAGGCAATTTTATCTTTTTTTTAGGCGACCATGTTTTAAAAAAATTATAACGAAAAAGATTCGTTATTTTCATAAAAATGGACGTAATAAGGATCCAATTTTAGCATTTAAACGTTACACTGGGTGTACTAATCTCCCTAAAAACCCCTACTATTTTTTTTTTTAAATAAACAAAAAAAGATCAAAACTTACATTTTTTTTGCAGGCACGAAGATTGCCCTAGCTTTGAATTAAAACTAAAATAAAAAAGCCTCAAGATTCAAGAAGGATTTATCATTTTAAAACTTGGGTAACGCTATTTTTGGGATGTACCTTTCTTTAAGGTACCTCCAAAAAATTCGTATACCTAAATGTATTTTTCATAAAGTAAAAAAATCCTTTTCGAAGCTTTCCAACCGCCTCAATTGAAAGCTAAAGGACTAAATTTTCTAATTCCAGAAAAAAAATACTGTAGAGTATTTCAAATAGAAATTTGAATGACTTTTTTAGTCGATGCTTCCAAAAAACCAATTGAAACGGCCATTTTTAACTTTTTTTAGAGAAATGTAAACGAACTTATTTTTCGGTTTTGAAAATCCCGCTAAAATAAGATATACATTTCTGAAACGTTACTTTCGTAAAATTAGCAAATTTAAAGTTAAATTAATCTGTTCTGAAACAAAAATCACTTACTTATAGCATAAAATTTTCTAGACAAACATTTCTTGTCCTCGGGGTCACGTCTCCATCGATAATTTGATGGCTGAATGTGTTGACAGGTTTAGTACGGTGCATTAAAAGTGACATAACGTGTTTTTTTGTTTTGGTTCTTATAATAATTTAAAATACTATAAAAATTTCTTACATTATTGAGTTACCTCTATTCTATATCTTTCATTATTTAATAGCTAATGATAAATAATTTTATTAATTATTATTAAGCTATTACATTTTTAATTTAATAACTGAGATAATAACTAATAAAATTATTATATTAATAATTAAAATATCTCACTGAGTTATTAATTGTTTAAATTGATAAATGAGATAATTTTATTATCTAAATTTAATTTTTAATTTAATAACTGAGTGAGAAGACCTTTACATATCAATGGGCTTTCCCCAAGGAGGAGACAAACTTTGAAACTTTTTTTAACTTATGAGATATCATACTAAAAAAAATATAACATTTTTGTTTGACGCACAAAAAAAAATTTTTTAATTATGGTAAAAAGTTTTGGCAGCATTAAGCTTTTAATTTTCGCTTAGTAAATATAGTCTTCACTTAAAAAGCTTAATAACCAACCCCACACTGTGCATGAAAGAATTTTAAAGCATTTTTTAAAATTAAAGAAAAATAAAAAAAAAATTAAAAGCAAAATGCAAACAATTCTTGTAAAAGTTCTTTATGCATCGAAAAAAAATTTTCTTCAGATAATGTCCTTAATGTATTATTTATAAAAGCTATTGATAATTAGATTATCGCAGTTTTTATTTTACGATTTGGAGCAGATTTTTAAAAAAGTTGGCAGTAGTTTTTTAAAAAAATTGATTTAATTTCTCCAAGGAGTCCTGCTTATAAGTAAAACAATTTGCGTCGGCTTGGAAATTCTAGAAAATTTCATAAAATTAATGGTGTTTTAACAGATGTAAAAAAAAATTAAAAAAAAAAAAAAATTTACCAAGATTTTCTAAAAATAAAAATTTAAAAAATAAATTCATTCATTTTTGAATAAGTTGAAAGTTTCATTAAAATTAAATAATTATTTGATTTTTACAAGAATTTCCAAATTAATGGGTTTTCCCCTGAAACTGCTAGCTATACTGATTTTTTTAGCGAATAATTGGAGGTACCTAAATTGTCAAATGTACACGTTTTTTTTTTCCTTTGGCACCGCTATTTTGTACTACCTACAATCCTTTGACAATGTTTATTTACAAATAATATGTGAACTAAATACTATGCAATATTATTTACCATTTTATAAAGAAATCTTTTTATTCAAAATTTTTTACAAAATTATCAAAATATGTAAAAAAAAAACATCTACAATGCAATACTTATTATTATTTACCATAAATGACTATGAAAACAAGTTTTATTCATAATTTTATGAAAACATTGCATTGTATTAATTAGTTGGTTCACATTTTTAGGATGTTGTAAATGTTAAATTATTGTAAATAAACAACCAAATAAATAAATAGCGTTTATAACTTTTGTTGTAAATTCTCAAAGAACAAAAATGTATAAATTCACTTTCATGTTTGGATTTTACTAAAATTCTAATCATTGCTTTTTAAAACAATCAGCATTGCCATAAATTATTCTCATTCAAATTTTTAAAAAAAATTATAAACATTATTCATCAAAAAGAATTTTTTCTTAAGGCAATAGTGTCCATATTTTATTCATAAAAAAACTTTCCTAATTAAAAAAAAGTCTTAGTTTTATTGCATTTTTTATTTTTAGATTCAAGGCAGTTTTTTTCTACAACTGGGTCATGTTTGACCCCCAAAATTGTTGATTTAAATTCTCCAGGGTTTTGTCCTTAAAACAAATATGAAAATTAAGGGATACAAAAAAGTATTTCCCAAAATTTCATAATTATCACAAAAATTTTAAAAAAAAAAAATGTTTCAAAAATAATTTTATTTATTTCTAAATAAGTCCTGAAAGTTTCATTAAAATTCAACAATTATCTGATTTTTGCAAGAATTTCCAAGTCAATGTGTTTTTCACTGCAAAAACACACCCGAATTACTTATACAAATTTATGGTTCTGTATTGTTGTCAAAAAAAAGATTCTTTTAACGAAAAAGGTCAAAGGTTCTCAAAAGGATTAAAAACAATAATTTTGACAAAAATTCCTTTGAAAAAAAATTTGTTTTTATTTTAGGTATTTTTTTCATTATGTATCCTCTTTTTTAGAAATTTTTGGTGGTAGCTAATAAAATCACAAATGTATCCTACTATAAAACAGACACTTTAATTTCAGCTAATCTTTACTTTAAGCTTCCCAAAATATTGTATCATAGGTATTTTGAGTATCCTTAAATTTGGCATTTGAATCAATTTTTACATACTTTTAGATTGTTTTACCTTGCTTCATATTCTGAACACACTCTTTTTTTTCTATAAATAAAAATTGAAATCTAATACAAGATGCATGACGAATAAAACTTACTTTGTAAAACAAAATTGTCAAATATAACTCCTTTGTATCTGGAAAGTCTTGTATTAGAAATAAAACAAAAACTATCGTCCTAAATTCAATATATTTTATTTCAACTATAAATTTAATTTGTATGAGATGAATGTGGTAGCCAATCAACAGAAGCCTAAAAGTGTCCTTGTTTAGACTTATGATAATATTTTCTCTCTACATTCATGAGAATGGCAACAATTCTTGGCTACTTAGAACTTTGGTTTCATAGATCCTTTTTGTTGCTTTTCCACAGTGATTTTGTACTTTGAATATGTATATTTGTATCCAGTGGATCCAGAAAATGTTTTACTAAGCATTGTTGGAAAGGAACTTTGGTGGTTTACTTCTTTTGTTTTTTAATCTTGAAACATTGAAACTGTTCTAAATATTGTTTACATTTATCAAAATACAACTGAAGTCGATTTTTAATCTTCCTCTCATAAGCATAAGGGATCTTGAAAAGTTCATAAAAATAAAATATGACCGACATCAGATTTTTTTTAATCTATTCTTGGTTGAGCCAACACTTCTTATTTGAAGAAAATTATTTAATTTAAACATTTATGTGAAATTTTTAAAAACATTACTTAATATAAAACATCGAGGGAAAATTCATTCATTTATGGGGAAGGTTCCTATCAAGTCAGTTCAAAAAGGTCAATTGTTACGTTGCCATTTCCTGTTGTCAGCTCGAGTATGGCAAACCAAACTTGACAACAACAAAAATAAAGAGTAAACCTGTTAACAAATTCATCAAGAGGAGTAACACATCTTGGTACAGTGAGAGATAAACTGCAAATGTTTAAACTGGTTAACTGGAAGTTAATACTTAACATTCCTTTCATTCATATTAATTGCAAAACATCAGACTATTTAAAAATAAAATAAATTATTAATATTTTCTAAAGAACATCTATATTTCTTAATTATTAAAATATATCTTTTAAACAATTTTTTTTTTTATTTAATAGAGATTTAAATAAGAAATAGCAACTGAAGTGTATATAAACAAAACAGTATTTTAATTTTATTGCAGTTTTTATTTTCTGATTCATACTTTTATATCTTCAGAAATTTAAATGATTTAATTTCTGATCTAATGCAAATATATATATTTTTGAAAATATGAAATCTTTATAAAAATGTTTGATATTTCTATAGCAATTTCATAAAATGAAATAGTTAATTTGAAAAACAAGCATTTCTATAAATGTCTCTTCAATTTATTTCTAAATAAATATAAAGATTTTTATTGAAATCCAGCAAACTAATTTTTGGAAGCATTGTAAAATCAGTGTGTAGTTTGCCTAAAAATGTGACATGGTGAACAGTGTTTTTGTAAACAACTTTTCAAAGACAACTTTCTTGTTCTAAATATTTGGACACATAATTTTTATATCAAAATTACCTCCATTCATTCAAAGAATAAATGGTACAGTGATTATGACGATAACATAAATATAACATTTCAGGTATTTTTATCAACATGTTGTCAAAAGTGAGTGGATGTCTCAAAATAGTTTGAAATATATAAAAAAAACTAATTTTCTCAAGTAAATACCTTTCAGACGTTTCATTTAAAAAATGATTTTGTCTAGATCATTAAATTATTGCTTAGTAAAATCAAACTTGTTAAAATGTTTTTTCCAATAACTTTTAGTTCAACATATTCTTCATATCCAAGAGAATTATTAGAACTATGAAGGTCGATAATAGTCTGTTTATTTATTTAATATAACAATGTTTGAATTAAAATTTTATTAAATTTCTACTTTTGAACTCTGAAGATAATATGATCCTGTTGTTTCTGATAGTTTTCGTTTTTCTTTTCTTTATTACAATGTGTTTGTGTGTAAATTATTATCATGTTGATTTTCTGTGTAAATAAACATTGGTAAAATTATTAACAGGATTTCTAAAATATTAGTGAGTTTGAATAACATTTTATCATCAAAAAGTGTAAGAAAGTGATGTGGATCCTTTTGTTACTGAACAACTAAAATGTACAATTTGTTTTAGTCATAGAGAATCAGTTGTAAATGAGCCTCTCTCTTGCAAATAGGATTTAAAAATATCCTGACTAATAAACTTTCACTTATGTTTACAATTAAAACTTTCAAAGACATTTTTGCATATGCTCTCAAACTTATTGAAATGCTGCTTACGACTAGATAAAAACTGTTGGAGTTTGTAGTTCGTATAAGCCTTGTAAGGAGTCTTTTTAATGTTACTATTATGGCAACGGTTTCTTATATATATGGCAGTATTTAATGCATAGACCCACAGATTTTTGGAGATTCTATTAGCAAACATCTAGCTATTTTGAAAAGAGTCCACCAACTACGTTCAGCAATTCCGTTCTGGTGCGGGGAATAAGGACAGGTTTTCTCATGTTTAATACCTTCATTTTTTAGGAGGTTTTCGTATTCATCAGAAGTAAATTCTCCACTATTATCTGTTCTAATTATTTTCACTTTTCCATAAGGTGAAATATCGGATAAATACATTCTTGTAGCTTGTAGGGTATCAGATTTGTATTTCAGAAAATACATCATAATAAGTCTTGAATATTCGTCAACAAAATTTATTACATATGAATAGGTGCCAATACCCATTGGGGAAATTGGACCCACTAAGTCGCAATAAACTCTGAACAAGATGTCTGTTGATTTGGGGATTTGATCCCTATTTCTATATTTCGTCATTTCCCCTTTAATACATGTGGCACAATGTTGTAAGTCCTTTGGAGATGTAATTTCCAGTGACGTGTTCTTGCAATCTTTTAACATCCGAACTATTACATTGACTGAATATTTTATGCCAAGTCGCTAAGTCGTGGGTGGCTGTTTTCACAGATTTAATACATTTCAAATAATACAAACGTCCATTATGTTGTATATTAAATTCAGTTCCGTCTGGGTATATTAACTTTGAATTGTCACGGTAAAAATTAACTTTACCATCAGTTTTAACAGCAGACTGAACCGAGAAAATATTTTGTTTAAATTTAGGGATATATAAAGCCCTTTTTAATAAACATTTACAAATATTTCTTTTAGTATGGCGTAAATAAATACAGGCTGTGCCTCTTCTTAAAACTAAATTATTAGCTCTGGTACCATCAGCTAACTCAATAAAGTGGGAATCTGGCTCGAAGTTGGAGTTAAAATTAATAAATTTTGTTATTACATGATTTGTCACACCCGTGTCGACTAGATAAGAATTATAACTATTGGGTATGGGTATAGTATCCAACCCAAATGAAAAAGCATATGTTCGCTCATTCGAAAAAGCTTTTACATTTTTACAAAAATCACTCCTTGTATGAAATTGACATTTCGCACGTACATGCTCGGCTCTTCCACAACGAAAGCAGATGATATTTGATTTTCTATTATTATTGTTCCTGTTGTTGTTGTTGTTGTAATAGTTGTTTTTAATATCATAATTCTTAGTCTGGTAGGTTTGAGGGACTGGTTTTCTGAATTTTTTAAATGACGTTCTCAGTTGCATTACGTTATTTCCTTGATTTGGGGGCTTACACATTTTTTCAGTTTCTTCATAACTACGTAATGCAATTTTAAACTCAGTGAAAGTTAATTTTTTATCTTTTTGAGTTGTGAATGGTTTGAATGTTGCTGGTAATCCCTTTAAAACCATGGCTATTAGCAGCCCATCTGAGATAATCTCACCTGCCATTTTTAAGGCATTTGTGACATTCTCAGCTCGTATAATATAATCTGTTACGGATTCATTTTCTCGTCTCCTTAATGAGGTTAGTTCAGTATCTAAAGCAATAATTTTGGGTTTACCTTTTGACAAGTAATGTTCACGCAATATTCTTAAAGCTTGGCGGTCGTCGTCTCTGGCTTCTCTCATTATGAAAGGCAAACTCCTGTCATCCAGGCATTGTATTAATTCGGCGAACATGGTTGCATTTCTTTCCATAAAATCATCATCTTCTTTCTGGTCATCTTGGCAAAGAATGATGTCATGAAGTTTTTGTATTCTAAGGTAGCCTAGGAATTTCACCTCCCACAATTCGTATTTTGACTTGTCTCCGTCAAAATACAGTCGTAATCTGGGCTCATAACCTTTGTTGACCACGTTCACCATAGTCTATGAATATAGAATCCAGCGCAGTACGTAATCTGTTCAATGAAACAACATTAAAGATTAACACTCACGGGTTAGACACTCTACTGAATCTGACTATATCGCCAATACCACCAGCAGCTGTTCCATAATTCTTCAGTCTTCGATATCAAAGGCTAGCAGTACATATTCGGGATTAACATGGCCACATTTATACATGTCGCATTGAATATTTTGAGCCTTCTGATTGGTTAACTCTTATTGGTGAGCTATAAAATGAGTCGGCTCATTTTGTCTGGCTCACGAGTACACCAGGGTACCCAAAAACTCCAACAAAAGCAACTCAGATATTTCTATTAACAGCTACCTTTTATTCAAACCTGAAATCTGTCCTTCAGGGACAAAATCAGTGGTAACATTTCTTTTTGCTGTATTTTTAGTTCGATTTTTGTTTCAAGAATCCTTCACATGATATACTTCTTGATTGTATCATTTTTGTTATAATCAAAGCTAAAACCATTTATCTTTTCAAAACTGCTGTTTTTTTTTTGTTGTTTTTTGTTTTTTGAAAAGATTTCCTAGTTATCTTTTTTTTTCATCTTGGAATGCAACATCAATATTATTCAGAACATTTCTTTGTGTGTGTGTGTGTGTGTGTGTGTACACATACACACATGTATTTGAAATTTTTATTTTAAGCAATGTGCATTATGTCTATTGTTCTGAACATTCAAGAAATTTTAAAGAAAATGTACTCTTCAGCAGGGATTGAACTTGTGTTCTTCTTTGTAGGAGAAACCAACGTTTGATCAGACATGCTTTACCACTCAGCTACAGAGAATGTCACAGTTCAGCAAGGTCAAATGGTGCTTTCTCCTACAAAGGACACAGGTTTGATTCCTGTGTGGAGAGCACATTTTCTTTATTAAGATGTGCAGGCTTATAGATGTAATAAACACTGTTTAAAATAAAAATGGGTGCCTATTTCAAATACAAGTATCCACTAATAACAATTGTAGTAATAAAAAAAATGTTGGATTAAAAATAAATCCATTAATTCTTTATATATAATATATACAAAAACATCTGTTGGTGAGTAATTCCCATTTCTCTGTTTATTTCTCACTCGTTGATGAAGGACACAGGCGTGCCCAAAAATTGTTTGTCCTTGTTTTATTAACTAACCTATCTATTTTACACACACACACACACACACACACACACACATAAAATCTAAAAACCCATATCTATGAACATAAAACATTTGGACAATCCTTTAAACTCATAATACACAGGAACAAAACTGGCTATAACTTTGATTTTACAAATGCCACCCTAATTAAAAAAAGAATGTAATTCTTTTCAATAAAAGTACTTCAAGAGATTACTAATAAAAATTTTACCAATTATAAACACGTCAAAAACATATTACATCACCAACCTTTATTGAACCCATTCTTAAATGTATTGTTTAGCTAAAACAAATGGTGTTTACATAAAAACATTCCTAAATTAACATGTGAAAAACCACCAAACATAATGTCTACTAGAAACACACGTACATGAATATACATTATCATCTGAATCCCACCCACATACACAAACTAGAATTATTAGATACATACATAAAGCAATATTTATAGTTTTTCAGTTAGGCTTGGAACTTTAAAATGATGCATTATTTCTCCTTAAATTCAGAATGTCACAAATTATACAATTGTTTAACAAGTGAAATGCATGTGAAACCTTATTAACCAATGAAAATAAAACAACACAAAAATAAAAATAGCAGTATTTCTTTCTTCATCTCATTCTCTGGTTAAGCTTTAATAAAATTGAAACGTGTTAGATTGATGAACATTTCCTATTTGTTTTTCATCATATATATATATATATATATATATATATATATATATATGCTGTTGGGCTTCAAATAAATACTAAATCCATTTCAGAAATGTTTTTCTTTAATACAGTAACATTATGAAGGTAGTAGGACAAAATAGGCAAAAACAAAATTCTTTGAACACTTCACTTAATAGTCAATGGTAAAGATGGTAAAGCCTTTCTGGTTAATGCTTTCTATAATTAGTAACTAAATACCTGTAAATTCCTTTCAGCAAATTTGAAAGTTGTCTTGAATGCACCTTAACTTTAAGTTCGTGCTACAAATTTTCTATTGGCGTCAAGTCCAGACTTATTGCAGGCCAAAGTTAGACATTAATCTTGTTATACAATTTTTTGCCAGTGCACTTGAGTATTTCAACCAGACAATTCAAGTTTAATCACATCCTTCTATAAATTTTTTCCCTTGTGGATACATGCAAATTCCAACAAAGACTTTCAAGCGGCAGGGTTTTTTCTTGGGTGGCTGCTACTGAGCATCAACATAACACATTTTAATTCATTGTTTGAACCCTAATCCTACAGTCACAGACTTTCTTTCTTTGCAATCTGAGAAAGAATTCAGATTTATAACCTTTGCAACTGCAAGTGTTTCTCTCATGATACAATCAACTTGGGTACTGAAAACTGCTAAGCTGCTGTTCTAAAACTCATACCTTAATTGCAAACATTAACAATTCATTGTTTCAAATACAGGCAACTCTTTCACCATCTGTCATTGCAATAAACTTAAACTTTTAAAAATTCACAATTTTACAGATATAGCCCGATAGACGACCTTGTCATAAGATGATGTAAATATAATGTATTTTATGAATTTCATAAATAATTAAAATAATTTTCAGGCATATGGATAATTTTGCCTGCTTTTTTTTTTTTTTTTTTTTTTTAATGCTATTGCATTGAATAAGTGAATTATATTTTTGAATGAGATTGATTGTGCCTTACTCTGTGTGTGTTGTTATTGTTTTTTAAAAGCAAATCAATAATGAATATTTATCTTTGTTTCCCCAACAGGATTTGGATGATTTGGAAGCTCTAAGGCAAGCAGCACTTGCTTCTGTTAAATCAGTGAGTTGAGAATTTTCTTCTGCTTTTGAAAAAAAATAAACCTTTTATCTTTTAAATTCTTGCTCAAGAGTAAAGTGATCCTGCTTGTACCTTGCTTTAGTTGACTATAACACTAAGAGTACCCTGTGCAGATAAGATAGTTATCAGAGAGTAGATTGTCCAAGTACTCTCTGTCACTCTCCATCAATCATTGTCACAAGATATTCTGTTACGGCATTTGGTGATGGAACAGAGTACAAGGAAAAGTGGATTCATGTCTTTCATTAATGCAAAGCTGGAATTTGAGTTCTGTTTCCTAATTTTGTTTTTTCTATTCCTTTATGCCACCATGCACCTGCACACTGTTGATAAGTAAAATAGAAAGCTATATTAGTTCTTTTCCATACTTTAAGATGTCATTAGGCAATGCCTTGTTATCAGATTGAGAGGAGTTGTTACTTGCCTACAGACATTAAGAATGAGTACACATATACACAAGTAGGTGCCTACTTTCAAAGGAATTAGCAAAGGTGAATAGCTTCCCAGGCTACACCGCCTCAAAATGGAGCCAGAGGATAATTTTACTCTGTTAACAAAAGTAGCCCTTCATTGTTGATTTAAAAACAAATCCTTTTATAGCTAAATTTCATTGTTTCTTTTTTTCACTGACTGACTATAACCTTTGGTGTAAGCCCAATACACTATACAGCTTAAATGAATACTTTATCCAGATTTATAACATGCAATAGATAACACTAAACTGAAGTAATATGATTTTAGACTAATTTATTTTACCATTTATCCATTTAATATAGGTTAGTATAGTACTAAAATTTAGTTATGTGAATGAACTGAATACCTGTTTATATGGTAATTTGAAATCAGTAAATGAATAATAATCAGTAAAATATGTTCTTGACTTGGAAAATGAATATCAAAGAAAGTATTGTACTTGTAGTGTAGGCTGATGAGGTCAGTACAGGGTAGGCATTTTGACTACTCTGGGCACAGGAAAAGGCTTGATAAATAGAAGTTGAATTTCTACTGAAATTCTCATTCTTTTAACTCTTCAATAATAAAAAGAGAGGAGAGCCTAGAATATGTTAACACTTTTTGTCCACAACTTTTGCTTACCCACCAATGCCACAGGATTTGAATGTTATCTTAAATAGTTCTCTGTATTGCTTACTTGGAGACAAGTCATTTCTCTTCTGTGTAACTTAGCAACTTAATTCTTCTGCAGTGGTTTTATGACTGACATATTTCTGCTGTAAAATGACTCTTTAAAATATTTGATTTACGGATTAATTTTGCTTTGTCTGTATTTTGTAGAGAGCAAAGACTGAGCTGCTTCAACAGGAGAGTTCTCCTTCAAGCATCAAAGCAGATGATGATGAAGATCTCTCAGCTCTTCGGGAGGCTGCTTTACGTTCAACCAAAGCACACACTACTGTAATTCTCAAGGATAAAGTAGTGAGTTATGGTGTTTGCAATTAAAAATAAAAATAAAAAAATAGTTTATGACTTATCATTATCTACATTATTTAGACTATTGTCCTCGTCTTTGTCACCATATCTATTACAACGTTTCGCCTGTTGTACACTTCAGCCTTCTTCAGGTGGTTGGAATGTCGAACCAGTGACAGAACCCAAAGAGTGTGAGTTCAATACCTGGCAGTGGAGAACTTTCAGAGGGAAATTAACAGGAGATAACTGATAAGTGACATCCATTAAACATGGCACGTGGAACTAGAACAGTCTACCTCAGTGAGCGAAATAAAGGGTTCAGTTCAACATTCCAACCACCTGAAGAAAGCCAGAGTGTACAACAGGCGAAATGTTGTAATAGATATGGTGACAAAGATGAGGACAATAGTCAGAATAATAATGTACATAATACCTCATCTCAGAAATATAGACAGTTATCATTATCTCTTTTCTTTTCTTTTCTTTTTATGGCAATATTGCTTTTGTGAAAACCATTGGAAAATTAATGTTATTTGAACTCTATGCACTTTGTAAAATTTATAAATTTTTTATCTGTAGATATAAAGAGATGAGTTTAAAGGTTCTCTAAACATATATTCAAAAACATCCAAAGTATTATTTGCGTGTGTGTGATAAAATATAATTTTAAATTATGCTATATTTATGAGTAAAACTGCTTCATATCAGGATAGAGCTTATGTAAATATAAAAGTTGATACTGGGGTCAACGTTGAGTGTCAACAATCGGTTTCATGCTTGAACACACTCTTCAAGTCTGAAGATTGTGTTCAAGCTTGAAACAGACTGTCACCATTTGGTGTTGAATTTAGTATCCACTTATAATCTTTATAGATATAGATGCATAAATATAAAAGTGTTTATATAAATATATTGTGTATTATGTTCAGGACTTTTCCTAATCTAATTTCTTGTTTAAAAAGTAACTTTGGGAATGGTTTCAAATCTGATGTATTTAGGATTTATAAAATAATAAAAAATAAAACCCATGAATAAACGTATAACATTTTTTTATCTTTGCCCTAAATTAACAACTAAATATTAACAACTGTGTTTAAGTTTTCATATGTTTTGCTGTTGCTGATTCCTTAACATTCCTGCATTTTATGCACACATTACTTCATTCAAAAACTACTTTCATTATTACTTTATGCTGGTTTTTTATTTATTTAATTTTCAGGTTGCAAAATGTGACACTTATTCTAACCCTCCTCTTCCTCATCATCATCGTAATCGTCGTCATCAGAGACATCCCCGTCATTCTCATCAACGACATCCCTATGATACAACTCAAAGAAATGGAAACTGGAGAAAATACCACTATTCTCAGAATCGGGCTAACAATCTGATTGTTATCCCATTGGCACTGCAAGGTGAAAATACCAAGGGAGCCGGTTACAAACTACACAAGGAACAAGAGCCAGGCAGTAATTTAAAATTGCCCGAGAACAAGAGTCTTCTCCTTTCTCAAGACAAATTGACTGGAGTACAACGAAGTGCTTCTGAAACTATTTCTTCTACTGCTGATAGAAACCCCAAGAAAAGTAAGTGACAGCTTTATCACTTTACATTTATGACATTATGCTCTGTTCTTTGGACATTTTATCACAGATAAATCTCAGCAATACTTGCATCTGAGGTTTGGTCTTTTCCTATTAAATTTAAGAAAGTCTTAAATTTTTATGCTTCAAATAAAGTCGAGTCCTTGGTTTTGTAAGCATAACAAATGAATTTTAAACTCAGTTTTCTTTAATCACTGTGAAGAAATTATCTTTTTATTTTTTAATCATAAAGATTAGTACATTTTTTTGTCATTCTATAATCCTCCTTAATTTACAAAAACCAAACATCAATATACTACAAAAGTACTTCTATTGTAATTGACTACATGCGTGGAAGGGTTTTTGTCTATTTTTGTTCATAAGATATTTATGAATCTTATTGTGTGTTAAATTTTGAATTTCATCAAACACTATTTGGGATCCATACCATTTGCTTAACAGAATGTAAAATGATCTGAGTATTGAAATAAAAATCAACTGAAATAAGATGAAAAAAATGTCCAAGACTACAAATGAAAATGCTTCACCTAAAAAATCAGAAAAGCATATTGCATATTTGTAGTTGTTGACTTTTCCTGTTTTTGATGCCAGTGTTGCATATTTAAATTTCCAATCTTGGTGGATAGCATTAGATTTTCAGTAACCAGCGTTATAAAATCACTTGAACTTGGAACCAAGGCAATTGATTCTGTCTTACTGACAGTATATAATATTTGCTTTTTAGTTTTTGAAGTTTATACAAAAGTATGCTGAAAAGTTTTCAGCACAATCAAGAAAGGGTTTCAAAATTCTGATATTTGATCATTTGGTAAGATTTTGGAAGTGTTACTCAGCCTCGGAACATTTCAACACCTGCTCATATTCTTATGTCACTTGCTTTTAAGATGTCAAAATTACTTAAAATGTATTAAGTCCATAATATGTTGGGAGCAGCATTAAAAGAATAGACATGTGTTGGGTAATGCAGAAAGTTTGTTCTTAAAGTAGACATTTGGTATTTTTGGAACCCTTCCTAAGTGATATGCACTATATCTAGTCTAAAAGTAGACAGTTTCAGGAAATCAGAATCGCTCTAACTTTATCATAACTCCAATTATTTGTCATGTTATGATCATTTAAAGTCAATGAAGACTCTCACACATTTAATAATTTACTTTTAGATGATTATTACTGGATAATTACTTTTTTTCTTTCTCTTTTTGCTAGGAATGTCATTGGAATCTTGTTGAAATGAATATTATAAATAATAGGTTTAACCTGACACTCTTTTTCAAAAAGGACCTATATCAAGTGGATTTTTGCACCCTACAAGACAAAATTAAGTAAAAAATAAAACTTTTTTTTGTCTCTGACCCTTACCAGCTTTGAATAATGCAAGCAAAAAATACCCAAGACAAAATTTTTTCTCCTTTGTGTAAGTTCCTAAATTTTAAAATGGTTTAAGTCTGCAAAATCTAATAAAATTGTTCTTATGAAGATATTTAAAATGTACTCAGTTCCTTGATTATTACCTGCTTTTGGCACCAAATATAAGTTTTTGACATCTCTTTTTATCAGAAAATGATTATCTAGACCTTTATTCCTATGATTTTTGGCTCTGAAAACCTTGCAAATGAAGTCTAAAGCATTAACTGCAAAACTTGAACTCTTGCAGACCAGAGTTTCTCAACCTAAACCACTATTTTTTAATTAGGAATGTGAAAGCTTTGTTTTAATCTTTCTCTTAAGTACAAATAGCATTAATACATTTCCATAATTGAACTGAAAATCATTAAGGAGGTTCAATAAACACAAATGAACATTTTGACTCTATTGTGCAAGGTCACCATGTTCTGTGCTTGTTTTTGTATGGCATTAGGAGAATTTAGTTTTAATTCAATGAAAATGTTTCCTTTAATCATTGTATCATGATAGATGTCATATCAGCATGCCTTCTTTAACAATATTGCTAAAATTAGCCTATTTTTGTTCATTGATTCCAACATTGAAGGTGGAAGAAAATAAGCAACATTTTTGACATGTAATATCTTTATTTTTCTTAAGGAAACTGAAAATGTTGCTTTTAACAAATTTTGATAGGCAAGCAAAATCAATGACCACAAATTATCCAGTCTTCATACAAGATAATGCTGTCTATATCACCGGAAGGGAATCCTCTACTATGAGTTCTTTCTAGGAAATCAAAACATTGGTTCAGACATACTGCTTGTATTTATACCTATAAAGGCAACAATGGATGATAATGGTAGATTTATTGGGTAACAATTTGTGCTGTAATTGTCAATAAATGGCATTAGGAGGATTTATTTTAAAGTTGTTCAATATTAGTCAAACCATGTTGCTGAATATATTACAAAACTTTTGATTAATTTAAAGAATTTTACTTAAAAACTGAACAGTGTTTTTAAATTACTTGTTATTAAAAAGATGCTCAAAATGCCTTTGAAATGAGATAAATTATGTCTAAATATGTGCGTTTACTTCATGAAAAACAACCACTTCGGTTAACAATCCATTGGATATGCATATCAGTGACCTATATTGTCTTCATTAATGTTCATATTATTCACTTAATCTCTTCTTTTCAGGGAAAGATGGCAAATTCAGTCGTTATGATGATTCTGAAAGTGAAGAAGATTCTGCCAGTGATTCAGACCTTTTGTCTCTGTCCAGTGAGTCTCACCCCAAAGATACGTGTTCAGAATCTGAAAACACAGTGGCCAACCAACTAGATACACGAATTGTCAAACATGATGAGTCCAAAGACATTGTCATCCAGAAAGCTGTCAGTGATAATTCAGAGTTTGAAGCTACAGGTGATAGTCTTGAAATACAGGACAAAATTTCTTCTGATAGCTTGCTGGAAGATTTTGACGAACCTTTGCTTGACATTCAGGAGAATGGGGAACTAGGCGACACTACGAATGTAGTGATGAACACCAGTGATAAACAAGTGACTGATGATGCTTTCTCAGTTGATCTCTTACCCTCTGAGTCTCTTGACATGGAGTCAGAGTCTGCAGATAAAGAGGTACTTGAGGCTAGAAAGAAAAAGTTTGAATCAACTGAGGAGATCAAAGGTTCAGACTTAAAGAAAACTATTTCTCTCAAAGGCATTGTGCCTAAATCAAGGAAACGTCATCGGCAGCAGCACCACCATCGCAACCAACGAGAAGACAAATTATCACATTCCAGCCACAAGGAGGAATTGCATTCACAGGACCTGAAAGAGAGGAACTGTGATGAATTGGAAGATTTACATATAAAGACTTCCCAATCCAAGAATTACCAGCGACAACACAACAAATACAGTAGTGGATCATCAAGGAGTAGTGATGATAGCTGCCACAGTGGAAGTTTTTCTGACAGTGCAAGTCAACCAATACGGCTAAAAGACCACCCATATTACAATGTGGAAACTGGCATGAGTATCAGTAACCGTTTCAGTCAACCCATGTCCTCATATGGAGAAAACCAACGCCGGGTTGTACATGAGAGATCTCCACACCGAAGTTCTAGCAAGCATGCTAGATATGATCTTTCAGACCTCAGTGATTCTGGTGAAGACAATGAAAATAGTTTGTTCAAAAAACAAAGTCTCTCTAGTGTGGTGCGCACATCCCCAAACCCTAAAAGACAAAAATCACGCAAAGTTTTGGACTCTGATCGACATGGTAATTGCCCTAAAGAGCCCTGCTCCAGTGACTCAAAGGCAAAACACTCTTCCCAGCCACGTGGTTGGACGGCTTTGATGGAAAGTCGATCCAAAAACTGGTTAACAAGTGATAAAGATTATGATTACCGTAGTAACTGTAACAATATGGATCTGGATGGACAGCTAGCTAAAAGCTCACAGATTAATTTTATTTTTGAAAATGGTAAGTTTACTGTTTGGATATATGAAGATTATATGTACTAAGTGGTCTCTCTGTGTATGTGTTTATGTAATTCAATTATGTTCTGACCAAACCTCAGTAGACAGTTTATTGGTACAGATGAGCCTCCCCAGTCATCTATTATTGCAACATTCTTTCAAGCAATAATTTCTTGTTCACACAGCCACAAATAGTTTTCTTTTCTTTCTTTTTTTTTTTAACCTTTAAAATAACTGAGCAAACATTGGCTTAAATTCTGCAAGTTTTAGAATGTTTACTTGCAAATTGGATGCCTGTTTTACAAATAAAATGGGGGAACGGGGTTCTTTCTTAATCCAAAATTGACTTCTGATAACCACCTACCTTAGCTTCATTTTCTGTTTAATTTGCCCTCAAGAATGTATGAAGGAGGTGCTGAAAAGTGTTTTATCCAACCAGGGCCGGATTAAGATCTTTTGGGGCCCCTAAGCTAAAGAACTTATGTGGCCTTCTTCAGATGGAGCCACTCCCTAACTCACCCGCACCCATCTTTAGTGTCTTTTACTTGTGATATATTTTAGCAACATTTACATAGCTTGAAGTAAATTTATTGCAAATTCTTTAAATAAATTAGAATATCTAACTTTTGTTTGTCAATAAAAGTATTCAAGAAATACTATTTTATTTTTTATTGAAAACCCAATTAGCACATATTTCCACACACCTGTAGTAAAAAAAAAAGTATTTTTTATAATTAACATTATAACAATAAAACAATCAAAATAAATATGAGTTTGTTATATTGATATCATTTCAGTTTATGAAACTAAAACTATTTAGATGCTATAACATATAGAAAATTAAAATCATTAATTTATGCTTGAGGGGCTCTAGGTTGCAGCCTATACTAACCTAAAGGATAAACTGGCTATGGAGCCAACTCACTTTTCAAAAGTTCACCAAATGACCAAATTTATTTTAAGATGTCTTCTTGGTCAAGCCTAAAACTTTTCAGCACTCTCTTGTAATGGATTGGCTGCTGATTCTAAAAGCTTGCTGGAAGATTCTAGGTCCAGTGACCTCAGAGGATGAATTTGATTTTATTTCTTCTACCATTTGTGAGGTTAAAAATCACAGTAAACTGATTGTGTCAATCCATTTGGCTAGAAATGGCATACCTGTTGATAGAATATGTAACGTTAAATGGCTATCTTGTTATTTGAAGCTTTTCAGTTATCCATGAAAAAAAAGGAAAAAAGGTCTTTCTGTCTGACTGTGTGTGTAAAATATATATATAATATATATATATATATATATATATATATATATACACACACACACACGCAGGACAGATTTTTTTATAAAAAAATTAGTTTTGTTCTAAACCAAGTCTACCAGGATTTTATTATTTCTATTTGAACATTACACAATCAAAACGGATATTATTAGGTAACATTTGTAACCAAACTGTACAGCATGAAACTGTATCCAAAATATATGAATATGTTGCAGTGCCAAAAATAAGCACACAACATCCCACCCACCCCACCCCCCACAAAAGAAAGTTGTTTCAAATCAATATTTGGTGTAGCTGTCTTCATTTTTTCCTTTTTTGTTTTACTACTGTTTGCAGTCTTGGTGATCTTGACCTCTTTAGATTTGAATATTTTTCCACTTGGACAGTATGCAATTTTTAAATTATTTTTTTATTATTTAATCAATTCACTCAAAGCAAGGCAATAATGCAAAAAACCAAGAAGTGTGAAATTCTATCTTGTTCAGATAGTTGTCATTCTTCTACATTCTACTTAAGCACATTTCACAAGTTGCTCAGTTGGATTTCAGTCTACTGACATGCTAAGCCAATCAGATATTTTCACTTTTTGCTTCTTCAAAAACTGTTGTTTTCTTAGCAGAATGTTTTGGATCATTGTCATACTGAAACATAGCTCCCTTTCCCAAGTGTTTGTGTGAAGGCAACATGTTTTCTTTCAGTGTTTTGATGTGTTCTTCATCCTTCAAGATTCTGTCACTGAAATGCAGCTCACCAATGCCATCAGAGATCATATGATCAACCACTTATTTAACTTCATTAGCAACATCATTTTCTTGGATCTTTATCCACCAATCTCCAAATACAAGGAACAAGACCTTGGGGTCAGCTTGCATGGTTGACCTGATCATTTCTGTACATGTTTGGTTTGTCTACTTTTTTCACAATTTTGCACAATTTTGGCAACAATATTTCCAGTAGCTGTTCTGCATGTGTAAATAAATAATACATTCCTTAAATTCAGTGGACAGTTCTTTTCCCTGTTGAGCCATTTTTTAAATAAACATCTATACACTGAAAACTATTTTAACATTGTGTACACTATTTATATCCAAATTTATTGAAATCCTCAAGAGAAAAATAATTTTTTTTTAAATACATTTACCATATAGAATAAAATAAACTGTTTTAACTGCTATATATTCATATTTTTGGTTATAAAGTTTAATTGCTGTAGAGTTTAGTAAAAAGTTAATAACCTAATGATACCAAATCCGAAAAAGCAGTACAAACCTGCTATCATAATCAAATGTCAAACACTGGATTTAAAAGCTCTAAAATATGCATTACTTTGGGATGGTGGCATAGTGGATAGAGGAATTTTTTGGTTCTTTTTTTTTTTTTTTTTTTTTTTTTTTTGTTATTGGTATCACTCCAAACAAGGCTACTTGCAAAGTCTTTTTTTTTATTCAGCAGTAAATTACTGGCTTTTGTCGGGTTAGTGTATTGCTTTTGGCATGAATTATGCAACTTTTATTAATGTGTTCAATGTTGGTGTATTTTGCAGATGAGATTCAGCCTGCAAAAAAAGTTGATGACAGGTTATCAGTCCATCAGCGGTTAGGATTTACTTCCAAAACAAAGTTGGAAATTTCAGAAAAATCTACCGGAAAACAACAAGAAAAAAACAGAGAAAACAGAAAAAACAAATCTTCAGGTAAATTTGAATCCTTAATTCACCTGATATTTATTCTTTTTTATTTGCAATATTTAGTCAAAGGCTAAAAAGAAATTGTGAAAGAAGTTAATGTGTAAATCAAAAAGAATTACCAACATATATAATTTTTAAACTCTCTCTACTAAAGTGCCACCAGTCTCAACATGAAATGGTTGATTAGGTTTGCATTGAAAAATAAAATAATAAATACAAAGTTGCCCAATTTTTGTCATCATCAATGTTGAATGACAGCTATTTTTGGTCTTTTTCAGATCCTTCAAAAGAGACAGAGTTAGATCAAAAAATACTACGGATTCAAGAGATGAATGCAGCTATCTTGAAGAGGCAAGCAGAAGTAAAGAAAGACAAAGAACGTTATGGCTGAGATCATTAATTAAAAAAAAAAAATCATTAAAAAAATACCAACTATTCAGGGATTGAGGAACAACTCAATTCACTCTCACTTGACATTAGTGGAAATTATAACCTTTTTTTTTTCTTTTTTTTTTCCCTTTTCCTTTTTAAATGAACAAAGGATAATTTCATCTTTTTGTAATCCAGTAGTAATAAACTGCCTGGACGGACGGACACACACACACTAAAGAAATAACTGTGCCTACTTTAACTTAGCCACTTCCTTTTACTGGCTCAATCCTCCTGCTAGCATTATATGGCTTCAATGTACTTGATTAAAATAACTTCTTACAATTTTTTTTCTAGGCATTAAATCTATTAGATTTTATTTTACTTTTATTACTATCTCTTTTTTTTTATTGTCTTATGAGTGAAAATAGGGATTAGAATTGATGAATTGTATTTTTCTCTTGGCAGACTATAGGAGAATTATACCCTAGAAAGTTAATCTAATGTAAGTAAAGAAACATTTTATTTTTATGCTATGTGACTTTATTTCATTTAAATGAATTTGAATTATTGCATTTAAAAGTTAGCAGAATAGTGAAGTAACATTTATTTATAGAAAAAAAAAAAAGATATTTTTTGTGTTTAGTAAAATGTGATCGTCTTTTTGGGATTTAAAAGGTGGATCTGAGTTTGTTAAAGCTGAACTTGATTATTGGTTGTTTATGGCAGTTGCTTTGCATCAGAAATTGGACACTGTATGGCCAACAAGTTTAAAAAGGATCAAAAGCTTTATATGAAAAAAGAAATGTAATAGGAAAGTTGAAAGAACTTTTTTAATGAACATTTATCTGGATGTAAATATGTATACAGTTACATACATACCTACATACTTTAGTTTTTGAAGGGTGAGTCATTTTTAAAATATTTTTTCTTGGTAACAATTGAAATAAAATAAAATTCTGTATTGTACAAAACATTATTTTACAATTTGTTTTGTAATTCTGATTATTATTTTCTATGCATGTCTATGAAAAACTCTTGCCTTATTGTTTTAAGGCTGTTTTAGTTGAAAAATGTTGGATCAGTTTTTTTTTTGTTGGGAATGGATTATTTTTTTCTCCTCCACCATTTTTTTCTCTTGCTTTTTTTTATGTTATTTTGAATTCTGTTAAATTTTCTTTTTGAATTCTGAGAGAAAGATTAACCTTTTCTGCAACCTTCTTGGCAATTAAAGGTTTTATTTTTTTTAGTCAATGACTACATTTACTTTAAGTTGATATTGGGGATTGGGAAAATAACCCAAACAGTTGTAAATATTTTCAGGGTTTTCTTTTTAGAAAGTTTTCTTCTCATTCCTCATTTAATCATCCATTCATATTTTTATTGCTATAATTCATCCTTCCTCAGCCATAAAATCCACATCCATTACTTTGTTCACTATACAAAATAGCCAATATTTCCCACATTACCAAAACTACTACTTTGTTTTTTTCTGACATGACTATAATATTCTAGCTTACACTAAAGCTTTTTCTAAACACTTTACCTGCCAAAATATATTTTCTTACTTTAAATTTAATTAAAAAGAACAACACCTGTAGATGTGTTGGTTTCCTCAAACTAAAATTCTTATTTTTTATACTTCAGTTAAAATAAGATGAAAACCATGGATGTTACTCTAAGCAAAGTTGGTGTTATAATTATTCCATAAATCAAAATGTATACTTTACACAGTTGGCTTCTCCCACATCATACCAGAGATTTTACTATTTAACTTTTATAAGTCCAACATTGAATCTTAAATTCTACAATCTGATAGATTTTGTGTATGAAAACCAGTTGAAATTTTTTAATTTATTTCTGGACATTGCTATTTTGTCCCCACTGCACCTTACAAAATGGTGCAATGATGCTTTTGTATACAACAAAATGTTTATTAATTTTTGCATCATATCCCAAAACTTGGACACCAACTGAAGTCACTTATGATTTTCAGCTGATATCATCAGAAATGTCCTTTTGTTATTTTCCAGTAAGGCAGCATTAACACAAAAACTAGAGCAAAATTTAGGCTTTTGTTTTGTTTTTCCTGTGTCAGTGTATTTGTCAACTGATTTTTCTACAACTGAAAAACATTAGTTTATCATGTAGCCATAACCTCCATTGAATTTCAGTGACCCTCTCAGAAATATTAAAAAAGACTTTTCATGGATTTCTCTGTAAATATTTTTATCTTCATTTGCTGCACCTACTTGGAAATTTTCAAACCTTTCCCAATGTTAGAACATTTTAGAAAACATTTTTACAGTGTTTTTAGCTATTATTTAATTCATAATAATTTTTATATAAACTTTTTCATCATTATTATTATTGTTAACAATAAGAAGCTGCTCTGTAGCAACAACAATTTTCAGAAATAATATGGGATATTTTTAAAAATGAAACCATTGACTTAAGTTGCTTTTATATTTTCTTTTTGTTTTAGACAAATTTTATTTCCAATTTTTTAAATTTTTTTTTTTCTTAATATCATTTGAATGAATTCATTATCATTGTGCAGCTAAAAAATCTTCTACTTCTTTCAGCTTTAAAAAAATTGCAAATTTTAATCCTGTTTCATTGGACATTTTTACTTTTGTAGAAAATGCCCAAAACTAAATAATTCTTTAAAAAAGGCTTTCTGGTGTTTTGTAACATTTGAGCCCATATATGAGAAACATGAAAAAATACTTTGGAGGTTCACTAATTCCAGTTCTCAAACCTTTTCTTAAATACACTGATATCATAGCATTATATTTTCTATGTCTCTTTATTAGTAATAAAGATAAACAAAGTCTTGGTCCAACAAGTTATTAATATATATCATTTCCATTGAAATAGTCAGAAAGAAGCTCTTTTTGAATCAAGAAATAAAAAAAAAAAGGTTTTAATAATTCCCCCACCACCAATGTTTTTTAAATATGTGAAAAATATATTTGCCACCCTCATTCAACATTCCTTTACATATTTAATAAATGGAGATTGAAAAAATTATATAAAATAATTTTAATAGTTCAATAATAAAAGGAGTGGAAATTAATTAACTTCTTCTGATCACAACATCCATATAAAAAATATGTAGTTTATAATAGCAGTTGTAAAATTTTTAACTAAATAAGATTAGACACTTTTATTATTAAACAGTCTTTATGCATTTCTTATAAATATAAAAATCAGTTTTTCTTTCTGACATCCTATTTGTGTAAATTATCAACACATTCAATTTATAAGTAAATTTCTTTAAGTGTCTCCAACAAAAAGTTTATATTAATCATGATCTTATTTTTTATATATGCATATATGAAGAAAAAAAACCTTTTCATCAAATCTCATTTCTCACTTTTGCTGTGTATAACTGGATATGTTTTCATTTTTTTCCTTTTCTTTTCATTATAAACATTGTTCATTAATGTTTGATGCATTCTTTGTTTACCAGGTAAACAGATATATATTTTCTTATGACTGTGATTAGTGATATAAGAATGGCTTGTTTGAGAAGGTGATTGAAGAAGCGTGTGGATGTTTCCAAATACAGGAAAAATGGTTTATTTGTATGTGTGGCTGCTTGACAGGAGTCTCATTAAATTCAGGTTATTCCCTTCCTCCTCTCCCCCACTTTTAATTTTGTTTTGCAGGAGTACATGAATGAAAATAAAGAGTTATTTTTTCAAATTTGACTTTTATTGTTTATTGCTGACTTTTTAAAAAAATATATATATTTTAATTTATTGAATGATTTTAATATACTTTTATTGGGATTGATCCAACTTTGCCAAGGAAAATTTCCAAATCTAAGTTGTTCTCTATTACACCACCAGTGCATCCAAGGTTATAGCACCTGGTACTCACAAGCAGTTATCTATCTAGATACTGACCAAGCTCGACATTTCTTAACTTTGGTGATTGTACAAGAACTGGTTTCAAAATGTAATATGGCTGTAAGCTTCATGAGACATAAACAAAGGGAACGGTCGAACTACCTAACAAATTGATGTGAATGGGTAGCAGAATGGAGTTGGAGGAATGGTAAAAAGACAGGCATTACTTAGAGCTTCACAAGAAGGGAGGTTGTGGAGAGCCATGATTGCCCATGTCCTAAAGAGACATGCCAGAAGATTTATCCTTGTGTGAGGTTAAATCCCTAAATTAATAGTTAGGTGTGCTGCTAGGAAAGTTAGTTTTTTGTGTCATGCTTGACAATTTTTTATCGCCCAAATTTATCTTACAAGTCTACCATTCATTCATTCATGCTTCAAATATTGCTACAGCATAGTCTGGTGTTCCTGCTATATATTTAGAGATTCTTGATAAAATCCAAAGAATCTGCATTGTCATTGATCTTGACCTGGCATCTTGGCTTCAATCACTTTCCCACCACCGTAATGTAGCTTCCCTATAAATACTTTCATGGTAATTGTTCAGATGAACTTTCCTCTATGGCATTTAGACTATGAACTAGTACTAGTTTGGCAGCAAGATCTCATCATTTTACAGTTGAAAAAAAAGAAATATTGGGTAACATTTACAATGGAAACACTGAACATGGAATTCTTGAAAGGCTTTAGTCTAATAATGTTCTGTCATCATAGTAGTATTAGTAGAAGTAAAAATAAAAAATAAATGATATTATATTATGATACCAGTAGTCTAGGCAAAGATGATCTTAATCTGCACAAGGCTGATATGCTCAACTTTCAAAGTTATTTACATGCTTCATTGGAGTCCAACTGATAACTGGAGTAATTATTCCCCACCATACAAGTGACTGGTATTCTAACTCAAATGGAAGTACAGGGTAAAATGGATAAATTGTCATCTAAATTATGTAAAAATGAAAATTACACTGACATCTCATTTGAACATATATTTACCAAAATTGCACAAAAATATCTTTAAATACTAAAGAGTAAATGTCTTCAATAAAATACCCATTGGCTTCAACCAGACGACTTCAGAATCTCCTGCATCTCTTCTGGACAGTCTCCGTGTTTCAGTTGACAAATGCTGCCATAATCTTTGCCTTTATTTCATCTTTGGTGTTACAAGGAATTTTGTTGGTCTCTCGCTCATCTGCGTCCCACATTCCCCAGATTGCAACCCCACTGATTATCAGTGGGGTTGCAATCTGGGGAATTAGATGGCCAGATGTAAGGTGTGATGTGGTCACAGAAATTATCTCACAGGCATAACTGGGTTCTCCCTCTTGTAAGGTATGGTGCAGAGTCCTGTTGTGAGACATAGGATCTTCCAGCAGCCATCCTCTTGATCCAGTGCAGGTAAGTCGTCGGCAGAGAACCATCCAGACATTGAGGAAAGACACGCGAAGCTTACGAGCAGCAATGCGGGCTGATGAGCAGAGGGCAGAGGAAATCAGGCCAATCGTGGAGGACATAAGAAAGCGCATTAGCAAGCTAAGTAGAGCGGAACGGATTGCCAAAAAGAGACAGAAGGCTGCTAAGGCCCGGAAATCATTCATGGAGAGTCCATTCCACTTCACAAAGCAGTTGTTCAGGGAGAAGACTAGTGGAGCGTTGTGTGTTGAGCGGGAGAGACATCTTATGAGCACGTACTCGGATGCCAGCAGAGAGGTCACAGCCAATGTGGTGTCAGGTTTATTTAGGCCTGGTGCCCCAGAGGTAGCTTTTGATGAGTCTCCAGTGACTTGGAAAGAGGTCAAAGAAGTTGTATGGAGGGCAAGAGCATGTTCTGCGGGTGGTCCTAATGGGGTGACATATGCTGTCTACAAGAGGTGTCCCAGGCTACTGAGGTGCTTGTGGAGGCTTATTATGAAGATTTGGGAAGTTGGTGATGTTCCGGACTGTTGGTGTCGAGCTGATGGGGTATATATACCGAAGGAAGAGAATTTGTTGACACTTAGTTTCGCCCAATATCTCTCCTGAACGTTGAAGGGAAGGTGTTTGCCAGGAGGCTGACGGGTTATCTGCTTAGGAATAACTATATAGACACTAGTATTCAAAAAGCGGGAGTCCTGGGGTTTCCAGGTTGCTTGGACAAAGATCCGGCAGGCTAAAATTGAAAGGAAGAATATTCATGTCATCTGGCTAGATCTTCCTAATGCGTATGGTTCAGTTCCGCATAGCATGATACAGTTGGTGTTGGAGTTCTTCTACGTTCCGCAGAGACTCAGGGGTTGTCTGGCTGTGTACTTCAATCGGTTCGTACTGCGTTTTTTTACGATGAAGGTATGTGGAGCTGCAATGGGGAATTGCCATCTCTTCAGTACTATTTGTGATGGTGATGGAGGTGATCTTGAGAGGTCTGACACCAGAGTGCCGCTTCCTGCAGAATGAGGTCAAAATCAGAGCATTTATAGATGATTTGACGATAATCCAAGATGATAGGAATGTAGCTCAGTTGGTTCTGGATAGACTTGCAGAGTTGGTAGAATGGAGTCAGATGGCCTTCAAACCAAAGAAAAGCAGGTCACTGTCTATGAAGAGAGGGTCGGTCATACATGAAGTGTTTTCCATCGCAGGTGAAAAGATACCAACAGTGTGGGAGCAAGGTGTAAAGAGTCTGGGGAGGTGGTATAACTTCCCTGTGACAGCAACAAGTGGAGGTGGGCCTGCGAAGATTAGATCAATGTGGGCTTCCCGTAAAATTTAAGGTGTGGTGTATGCATTTTGGATTGATGCCTAGATTAATGTGGCCACTGACTATATACAAGGTGGCACTGTCTAGAGTTGAAATAATTGAGAGGAAAATTAGTAAGTGCATAAGGAAGTGGCTTGGTGTTGCAAGGATTCTGTCACCGGTCGCTTTGTATGGCAGCTCAGGGGGCCTTCAGTTACTTCTTACTTCTTTGGTGGAGGAATATAAGGTGGCGAAGGTGAGATTGCAGTCTATGCTGTGTGAGTCGAGGGATGCTGTAATTTGGAAGAATGTGCCAGAGGTGAAGACAGGAAGAAAGTGGAGAGTATCAGACGTGATGTCAGCAGTGGAAGTGATGGTCAAGCACGCAGAAGTTCAAGGTGTTACAAGGAAGGGACGTGCTGGATTTGGTCTAGGTGAGAGGGAGAGATTCTGGTCAGAGGCTAGTAGACAGGAGCGATGCAAGTTACACGAGCAGGGGGTTCGAAATCTCGAAGAGGAGAGATGGTTAGTGCGGACTGTCCAGCAGGCTCAGCAGGGCCGATGGCTGAACTGGGAGGGTATTGAGGGTGTTCAGATCAGTTAGTCTGATTGGTGGCGTCTAGGCGCAGGACATTTGAAGTTCCTCATACAGGCGGCATATGACATGGCAGCATCACCGGTAAATTTGAAGAGGTGGGGAATGCAAGAGTCACCCTCCTGCCAGTTGTGTGGTGCTTATGGAAACCTGCGCCACATGCTGTCAGCCTGTCCGAGGACACTTCAGGATGGCTGGTACACCTTCAGACATAACTTGGTGCTGAAGGTCGTGGCTGCGGCTGTAAGAAGTGCTAGCATACCCTCGTTGGACCTGCGAAGGGTAACCTTACTGAAGCAAGGTGCGACTGTCACAAGGCAGAAGACCAGGTCGGAAAACTCAAGGAAGTGGAGAGTGCTGGTGGATGCTACACTGCCAGGGGAGATCGTTGTGTCTGGTCTGAGACCTGATCTGGTCTTAATTGATTTCGAGAAGCAACATCTGTTGCTTGGCGAACTGAGCATGGGAAGAAGGGATTGAGGAGGCGCATGAAAGAAAGTTGCTTCGGTATGAGGAACTTGAGGCTGAGTCTGTGAGAGAGGATACAGCTGCACTCTGGTGCCATTTGAGGTTGGCTGTAGAGGATTTCCTGCTGCCTCTTTAAAGATATTCCTTAAGTGTGCTAGAATCCCAAAACCGGAGCAGGTGATAAAGGCTTGTTGTGAAAAAGTGGTGGAAGGAAGTGTATGGATTACCCCAAAATTCTTATCAAGTCGCACGTAATTAACATAGACCGGTTGCAATGTAACATCATCCAGCTGTTGCAGGCCAGCCGTGTGGAAAGGTACTGAGCTTAATGGGCCGAAACCTTGCTGAAGCACGGCGCTCAGCTGAAGATTGCACCTGGTTTGGAGCACTTGATGTGTATTTGTGTTCTCTATATATATATATATCTGTCAAATTCCTCATACTCAACATTATTTCTAAGGAAATATTGGATTTTTATTTATAATCTGACATTTATTATTACTATATATATCATATTTAGCAAATATACATGTTTTGAGTAGACATCTCTATTTTTAAACAGTATTTTATCTCATTGTTTTCTATTAATAGATAATTGTTTATGATAAATTAAAATTTTTATCCTCGGTATTATTCTTAATAGTGTTGATATGACTTTTATGAAAAAAACTGAATACTTATACATATGGTAGATCATTGGTGTCAATTATAAAATAAAACTTAAAATATGGTTTCATAAATAAAGACAGTTGTAATAACTGAGAATAGAACTCGATACAACACTATTGATCTAGGAGAACAGCTTGTTAATCACTACACACCTTTGTATAAAGTTTATCACGGGCTCACCTCAGCAGTGCTTCCAATAAAGATCACACTCTGGAGACTTACAAATGGGTTTGAAAAAATATTCGAGTGTGATAAAAACATTACAAGATCAAGAATTGTTTACGTATGATGGAGAAGAATGATTTAAATTTTTTTGGAAAGATTTCTTTAGTTCTTATAAATAAAAATAAATGGTTAGAATAAAAATAAAAATTTGAAACATGAGATACAACTAATAGCTGTATTAAAATAAAATACAAAGTTACTGGTGCTGACCTGGCATCTCGGCTTGAGTCACTTTCCCAACGTTGTAATGTAGCTTCCCTCTGCTTTTTCTATAAATACTTTCATAGTAATTGTTCTGCAGAACTTTACTCTATGGTACATACCTAAACTTTATGAATTTAAATGCAGTACTTGATTGGTAGTAAGGTCTCATCATTTTACTGCTGAAATGGCTAGATGTAACCATAAGTTCTGTGCTAACAGTTACTTTTCTCGCCTGTGAAACTCTCTTCAGGTTTCTTACTTTCCAGTCAACTTTTATCATCAAAAATTTATATGCAATGTCATTCGTTATCTACTGTCTACTTGATTGCTCTTCTTTTATTCTTCTCGATACTTAATAATGTTTTTCTTTTTTTATTCTTTCACAATCCGTGTAGCATGAAAGTACAAAGTAGATTTGTATCATTGAATACATCCATGCAGAAAGAATTGCACCTGTTGACATTTGTAATGATAGAAAAATAAATAAATATAAACAAACAGATAATAACATAGAGACCAAAATTTCACCATCTTCAAAAATAGATGAATATTCAAGATTGCTTGGCCATGAAGCCATATTTTGTCCAAACAGCAGTTTTTGATCTTTGTGCCCACAAAAAAAAAACAGTGTCTAAAAGATGGTTTTTCCCGTGACACCGTTATTATTTTAACTACCTTCACTCCTCAGCAATGTTTATTATTTTAAAAGGCAATGATTAGAATTTCACTAAAACCCAGACATATTAAAGTAAATTTATAACCATCGTTTTGTGGGCCTGAAAGTTAAAGATTGACGACAGACCAATCAGAAACTATCCTGACCAGAATACAAATGTTATAATGTAGCGAACAAATCAGAAACAAGTTCCCAACCAGAATATAAAGTCACCGATCATGAACTAATCAGAAGTGAAGCATCAGTGATGAAGCAGATCTCTAGATATGAATACGAGATGGAAAGTCAACCTAAATCAGAATAATTCATTCTTTGTTGCATAACATCAGAATGTTTATGATTTTGTCATTCAGTTACCTATTATCAGTCTGATATATATAGATTTGTATCTATCTTACACACACACACACACACACACAAACATATGTAATATAAGAGTGGTCACTGGAGTCAACACCATGTGGTGACAATCCGTTTCATGCTTGAACGCAATCTTCAGGCCAAGCATGAAACAGGTCAGCTCTGAATGGTGAGCATATTTACACATGCTCTATCCAGGATATTAAGCTCTGTTACTCTTAAGATATACATCTAGTCGCCTGAAGATTGTGAGAGCATGAAACTTAAGTAGCAATTCAAGCTGTGCCTCATTGAGGGTTGACACTGTGAAGTATGTTTTGCATAGGCATTCAAGCACATTAATTTACTGCTTAGGTATTTTGGCAGGTCATCTTTTGGATGTACCAACATTTTGGGATTTTTCTATTATATATATATATATATATATATATATATAGTTTGAAAATACTTTGAAAAAAAAAACAATGATTCTCAGACAAGCGATAACTTAGTAAATTTTATTCTGTGATTTTTGTCACACCTGCAATTGTCTGCAACTGTTTTACAGAATAGGAAAAAACATTTATTTCATGATAATTGTTTTTTTATGGTTTATCAGTCCTTTGCAGGTTATTTAAAGCCAGAAAATATATTTAGATTGTAAGAAATTTTGGGGGAAATAATGTTTTACTGATAAAGGTCTTGCAACTAACTCATAGCTAGAGAGATGACGAGGTGAATTCATACCTTTCCCAAGGATATTTCTATGTAAGTGAATATAACAAGCCAGACTAGAACTGGAACTCAGCCCTCTGATTTCCAATTCCAAGCCATTATCCATCGCATCATCCACACATCCAAGCTTACAATACCTGGTATTCCCAAGCAGTCACCCATCCAGGTGAAACATGACTTCATTTTGGTGATCATACAAAAACTGACATTTCAGTGTGATATGGCTGTAAGCCTTATTTTACAAGATACAATAATAGATATTACCAGTATATATAGTTTTAATAATAATTAAAATTAATTTACATTAACACACACACAAAGTTAACAGGATAAATGGTGAGTTAACCAAATGTAGAAAATTAAATATTAAAATTACCTGATGTTTCTCTGAATCATTTTTTACATGTAACTTCATGAACATTTATTTGCTACTTTTAAGAAAATATGAATTTTAATATTAAGCCTTAGTGAGAATTGTATAATAGAAATTGTTTTAAACATTTTATAAATAAAATTTCAAGATAATTTCTATGATTTTAATGTTGGTTCTTAAGTTGCCTCAGGAAAATCAAACAATCATTTTAAAAAATAGGTTAGACAATATAAATACATGCTTTCTTTTCATATTGGAATAGAGCATTTTTGTCAAAGGTTTCCTGCAAGTTTTCAATCGAGCAACACCAAATATTATACTCCAGAGTCAACCAGGACAGATTCATCTACTATTTCCCATGTGAGGACACATTTTGTGAATTGGAAATGCTAAGTCTTGGGTTTTCCCAAATTGAGGACTGCTAGCCAGAGATAGTTTCTTTGTATATTTGGAAAAGATATATTACCTAAGAGAAATGGTGCCATGGACTTGTAAGCTACAGCATGAGCTGGAAGAGGCAGATTTAGCCTCAACCCAGACACCTTGGCCTAGGCTAAACATGCAAATGCTCCTGTAAACCAAATGAAACTGACTGCCACTTTTGTCACTGTATGGAGTGATGCCACTAAGTAGCTTTCACATGACCAATGTTACTTATCTTGACTAAAGGGAGGTAATTGCCTTTTTATCCCTACATTATAAAATGGAAAAATACCTATTGAACTGTGGCATTCAGTCAAATTTTTAAATAACCACTTTCAAAAATTTGCATATTCTTGAAAATAAAAAGTTGTATTAGTATCAAATACTTCTTCTGTAGGACAATCTTTTCTTTTAACATAACCTGTTTTATACAAATGTGACATTTTAATATCTTTAGAGATTCTAGTGTCACCCATCTACGAACTGACTAGGCTCAATGTTGCTTAACTTCAGTTATTAAAAAAGAACCAATGTTTCAACATGATATGGCTGTAATCAGCAAGAGTCAAGAGATTTTTGAACTTGCATGATTTTTTTTTTTTGTGACTTGAGTGTAGAAATGTTCATGATGGCAAAGGAAAAGAAATAAAAATATTAATAATTTCAACATAAAATAATATCTGTGAAAAAATGTTTATTTTTCAAAAGGATATATTGATGTAAAAATATATAACGATTACTTTTTTTTTCACAAAATAAAAGAGTCATTATGAACCTGTTTCACCACCAAAGTTAGTCTAATTCAATGGTTTCTAACAAATTGTGTAATAAAGATTGTGTTGCATGGACATGCTTCTAGTTCATTTCATATTAATGCATGTGTCCCTCAGGGCTCTAACCTCAGACCTACATTGCTTTTGATTTTCATCAACAACCTTCCCAATGTCATTAGTTCCCAAGTAGGTATTTATGCAGATGACACAACTATTTACTCCTGTCTTAGTAGCAAGTCCAACAGATCTGACAAAGTCAGATTGGCAACTGTTCTTGAAAATGATCCCAATCAGTTGTCAACATTTTTTGCCTGCCACTGGCATAGTTGATGCTAACCTCCAGGAGAACAACACTTTGTGCCTTCTTGGACTAATGTTTTCCACTGAAATGAAATGGAGTGAATGTACTGAGAATCAGTTGCTAGGTCTGCTGCTAGGAAAGATGGTTCACTGTGTTGTGACAGACAATTCTTTTCATTAGAATCCTTCTAACACATTTATAAATCTACCAATCATCTGAGCATTAAATACTGCTGCCATATCTGACCTGTTGCTCCTACTATATATCTCAAGACTCTTGACAAAATTCAAACAAGACTCTTAACCTGGTATTACAACATCAGTCACTTTCTTACTGACAGGATCTGGCTTCACTCTGTCTTTTCTACAAATACTTTCAGGGCAATTGGTCTAATGAGCTGTTCTCCTTAGTGTGTCAAAAGCATGAATGTAAGTGTGCTACTAGATTGACAATTAGGTCTCATCAATTCACTACTGAAGTTGCTAGATGCAGCCATCACTTCTATTCTAATAGTTTCTTTACTCATCTGTGGAACTCCTGATATCTTGCTTCCCTCATACCAAGACTCTTAATATTTAAGACTCTTCTAATATTTTAAATGCAATGTCAATTGTGATCTGTCTTTCAGAATCCTGTTACTTTATTTTCCTTTTCTTCACTTCTCCACACTAAAGTCTTCTCATTCTCTTCCACTTTCTGTAGCCCCTTGCAAACTTAGCGGCATTATTGCTTTGCTTGGATTGAAATGATTAAATAAATATATTGTGAAATATATTGGTTTTGCCAAATATCATTGGTGATATTTTTAGTCATGAACCACTAGTGGTTTCAGGTCTTAAAATATCATAGCCCTTCTCCACAGCAACCCACTCCATACTAACTGGATATGCGCCATCCATCAGTTACAACTATTCTCATAGTCTGTAGAAGGGGATATGGTTTACCACCCGGAATAAAACACACTTGTACATGTCTTGTACAAGACACTTGGATCCAAAAGCTACAATTTAAGAAAATCCTGATCTCCTCGCTCAGAGAATTTGCAAGCTAGATTTATGGCTTATGGAAATTTCCAAGCCTCGGTCACTTGATAAAATGAGTATGAAGAAGAGAACAGCAGAGGCCAATGAGACGGGTGGTTATGCTTTGTGTGTGGAGTTTTGTGACAGTTTCACTGATCATAATCATAAAAAGACCAGGTCCATAACATACATTTTTGGGATCAACTGCAACTCCTCAGCTGCTATTTATATTCCAATCACAAGCAACTTCAGGTTCAACAATTTTATACATTATATATATATATATATATATATATATATATATATATATATGGTAACTGTCGGTTTCATGATGAAAGTGATCTTCAGATCATGCAGACAATTATTGTAAATACCATGTCAACATTGTATATATCTACAAATTCTATTGCACCAAAAATTAAAGTGTATCAGAACACACTTGCATATCTTTTAGTCAACCAACTGGTGTATCTATTTACATTTATATCTTGGTCAGCACATGAACTTTCCAGTTTATCCTCATATATACATATATGTATATATACAAATATATATACGTATGGCATATACAGGATAAATATAGCACCATTACCAAATCAGGCAAAATTGAAATATTATTAGAAAACATTTTTAATTTAAACAATAAAAATCTCCTCAAAATGCATCCAGCATTGAAAACTCTAAAACATCCCATGACATCATCATAAGAAAAGCATATATGTTTAATATTTTCATGTATACTAAATAAGAATGAATATCACAAAAAATTCAATCTATCATCAATGAAACCACTAAATTTTTAAAAAAAACTAAACAAAAATATTTCTTAATTAAAAAAAAACATGTAAATAAATTTATATCCACAAATAATGCAGAAATTAGATTGCTTCTACTTCAAAAATTTGTAAGCAAATATACTCCTGGTTATCTATTTGGTAACATTAAAATTCATAAATCTTATAATATCACAGATTCTTACATTGATATGTCAATTATTGAAAATTTTAAATCATATCATTCATTATCAACATCACTATTATCTTTCCATTACCAAGTAATTCAAAATTCAAATTAATCAAATCACATACTAACAATCATAAAATGACAATATGAGAGTTACATTAAAACAGAATTAAACTTGAATTATAAAGAAATACAAGTCAAAAATTAATATTAATCATTGTTCAACTAATTCATTTTTCCAGTTTTTTTTTTTTTTTAAAAAAAGACCTCTCTTCCAGAAATCTGAGTGATTCTATGAGAATGACCCATCTGAATGAATAGTGATAACTTTATTTTCCAAACGAGCTTTTTCGGCAGCAAAGACAACAAGATGGCTAGCCAAGGATTCCTCAACTCCTGTTAATATCTTTGTTGGATCTTGCTCCTGTCAGATAAAAAAGAAAATTAAGAAATTATTAGATAAATTTATAAATCAGATAAACATAATAAGAAGTAAAGTATATATAAAGGAAATTGATAAGCAACAAAGAGTCCCAATATAAGTTGTAGATCCTTATTTCATTTCTGGCATTATTTCAGTAATAACTCTTTGTAAAAACAGCCAGTTAAGATAAAAGACAATATTCTATCAGGATGATGATTACTAAATGTTGCTTTGGTGACCAGGTATAGACTGTTACAATATATTGGAAGGCAGGGGATTTCCATTTGTCCACTATATTTATAAGATATTGCTCCTTCAGATTATTATTGACTGTGGTTTTTGCAGAATTATTTTAATAAAGAACATTTCAATGACTGAATGACTGACTCTTCATTTGATTACAGTGTTCAGGGAAGCATCCACACGACAGTCTGTTTATTAAAGTGGCAGTCCTTGGGAAAATTCTGCCTGAGTAGAACTTTCTCCTTACATTTGGAATATGGGGGAAATGAGGATGATTTGATTCTGTGGAAGTAGCATGGCAGTAAAAGCCTGAACTGGTGAATGAAGCGCATTTGAACATTTGCAATAGTGATAGGCTTGCAATGCTGTATCTGAGGAAAAGAGACTGCAGAATGGAAAATAAGTTTTTTTCCCCTTACAAGGCTATGTAAACAATTTTGAAATCTCTCAAGGCAAGTGAGGATTGAACTACTCCACCCCGAATATGACAGCAGTACTTCTTTTTTTTTTCCTTAAAACTTAGCAAGTGGTAAGTTTGACTTTCATGATAATTCAAATAGCTTTCTGAGTTTGTGGTGGTATTCATAACATTTGTTGTGAATTACAAGTAGTTTTATTTGTTTAGGAGTGAGAAAACTATTTCAGAGTATTAATGAAGCTTTTTTTTCTGTTTTTGGTCAAATTTTGTAACATGCCTTTTAAATTGGTTTAAGTAGTTAGTTCCATAAATATCTTGTGGTTTTCTATCAATATAGCATATTTATTTTGCCCTTATGGCAACATACAAGAAGCAACATGAAGCATTTTTAATATTGGCCTATTAATTTAACTTTTTCAAAATAAAACATTTTGTTTTCTCATTCTTATTTATCCTATAAAAAGCAGAAAGAACACCAAGACAATATATATATATAATAAAAAAATAAAGATTTAAATGATATATCTATATTTTAAATGAAATATTTGAGAATGCCAATGTACTGATAGGGCAGGTCAATTTTGGAGCTGTGGTATTGCACTCAATTTGAAAGTTGATAAATAATGACACAAAATATTTTTTTCAAAATCATTACTGATTTTTAAGGAAACAAGTTTGAAAATTAAACGTAGGCTCAGAATCGTAGCATTGCAATTTCATTGCGGTGATCAGTGAAAGCCATATAGCACAGCCTTATAAAATTTATAATTTTTTGAACTTTACAAATTTTATATGGACAAGGTGTATGGCACAAACATATTATTACTAAATCATTGTGCCATTAAATAAGACCTTCATTTGCTTCAAAGGGAAATTATACTGAACAATTTAGCTATATTATGATGCAATATATTATACAGTGAAATAGTTTTAGTGCAATTTTCAATAAACAATGCAAATTGTAAATTTTTTGTCTTATAATTTGTGCCTAGCAGTATTATGGTGTTATATACACTTTTATCTATTTTTTGTTTTTATTACTTATGATCTAACTGTAACCCACTCCCCCATATTGGTCTTCAACTTCCTTCAGACCACTGTCATTACCATCTAGCTGATTCTTCACTCATTAACATGTTGCTGGTTTGTCACTGGTATCATATTGATGAGCACAGTTCCGTCGATCTAGCTGGCATTTGTCTGCTTCAAGATCATTCACGCTATCATGTTGTGTTTTTGATCTCAGAGAATGAGAAGATTGCTGATGAAGTAAACTGAAGTGAAGAATGGGTCGATGGCAAGGAACTACACAAAAAAGAATTCTTGGGAATAAATAATTAACTTGGGTTAAAAATGTAACAACAATTTGTTGTTTATATGATTTGTTGTATGCAGTGGTTTCAATCCTTCTTACTTAAGGTTAGAACCAAATGAGACTGAGATCCCTCTTTTGGAGTTTACAGCCTGTGTTAATCATAATTTAAATTTCTAAGTTCTGGTCTTCAGGGCTAGCCTGAGATCTTGGACAGGCGGTCTCGGTGAATGATGTGGATTCTGGTTGCAGTAATGCCGGGGACTTCAAGTTGTCCAAACTTCCATCTTATATTGATTCCAGTGTCTGGCAGGTGCAGGGTTGACCAGGGTATAGGGTTCAGTTATCTTCCACCCTAAACACTAACCTTTTTCTTATATGCCATATTTTCAAAATATGCTTACTTGAGAAATTTTCCAAATTTAGGGGTTATTCAGCCTCCTTTTGAGAATGAATCAAGCCACCCCTTCATTCCAACTCCCTTCACGTCTCATCTTACAATATCACTCTACATAGGCAGTGCTAATCTCTCTCTCTTTCTTCTCCCACTTTCTCAGCATCCAACCTCAGCTCACTCCAAGGGCTGCTACACTGTCTTTGTGATGAATCTAAACTTTTAGAATACATTGGCAAAAAGGGGATTTCCAGTAATTAATCTTTATTTATCAGCTTGTCTCATGCTGGTTGTTTTAGGTGATTTTTCAATCAACCAGGCCACACAGCTAGTCGCTTATGGTCCCTCCAGAACTAGTAATTCATTTTTATTTATCACTTGTATCCAAAAGAATCCCAAATAATGTTGGCCATAAAAATTCTGACAAATGTCACAGAAATTAAAATGAATGAACTTGTCCCCAGTCTCTATTTTTGTTGGGATATTTTTCTTCTGGGTGGCTGATTCAAACCAGATGTTTTTAATAAATCTTTGTCCAGAAGAATTTTAGATGTTATTTCACTGACCACCCATTTTCTTTATTAACAACATGTTTTTCTATTTTCCAGGGCCAACATCTGAAATGATATATTGTCTCTTTCTCATCAGTTGGGAAGAGGGGAAAGATGAGTACTCTTGCTTTTACTCAGTCTTAGTGAATTCCATTAAGTTAAATTTGGGTTCAATTCTCCTTGGAACTGTTCAGTATTTCATTTTATTATTTTGAAATATAATTTTTGAATGCATTTCATTTTTAATTTTCTTCTCAACTTTTCAGTCTATTTTCCTGTGAATTTCAACAATTATCATTCACTTAGTAGTCTCTTTCCTCTTCCTTTTTCTTTTTTTCATTTTTTTTTTGACTCCCTGAAGTTCCAGTATCACATAACAAATGATCTATCAAATCTAAAAAATCATTTTTTATACAGTTTTACTTATTGAATACCATAAAAAAAAAATTGTATATTTTGCTTGTGGTGATTCATAATTGGAATTCTTGTTTGAATATAGTTTCCATTCAATCTGTTTAATACAAAAAATATTAACTTTATTTGGATTTATTCTTGAAATAGTAAAATTTTGAACTTAGTTTGTAAACAAAAATCTGTGGAAATTATGTATTTCTGTACATTTTTTCAGACGATCTTTAAAACTAAATGCTCAAAAACTGTTAAAAGCTATGAATCTAATTTTTGGTGTTAGTACTTATCCTATCGAATGCAATCTTGATTTCTAAAAAACGTGAAAAAAATCAACCTACCCTACAATACTAATACAGTGACAATTCTCCACAGTACAAACAGAGGGTTAATAAACCAGTTAATAAGTTTTCTTATATTTTTTGTCTTTCTTCTTGTATTAGAGGCAAGGGTGTTAGACTTACGAGAATTGCTTCAACAAATGACTTTATTATGAAAAAATCAGCTCCTTCATGTCCGCGAAGTTCACAAGGAGTTATGTCATTGCTCTTAGGCTGATATGTACCTGCAATACACAAATTTGTTTTAATTCAATATCTAAATATAAAAAAACAAACTAATTTTTAAGCAGTTATTATGTGTGCAAATGTTTACTGAACCCTTTTTTTGAAAACTAGAGACTGAATAGGCATAAGAAATTATCTTCTTTTATTTTAATTCTAAAAACTGCACATATATAATATTTTATTTTTATGTAATTTGAGTTAATAATTCAAAATGAATTTTGGCTTAAATAGTCATGCAATTTTTTATTAATATAATCCTTTGTATAAAGTTTTCTAGGGTGTATTATGATACGCAGGTTCAGTCCTGGTCTATGACAACCAATTATGACCCATCTCACCAGTTGATTCTGGATCAATTCTTATGCTGGTCATTACTGCTGCTGGTCATTGAAGTTGCTCATTCTACTGAGCCCCACATTGTGTTTTTTATCATGGAGCTGGCAAAGACCGAGTTGCTGCCAGCAATTATAGTGCTGGTTCGATCATGGCAAAGTTATGTCACAAAAGAAAAATAAAAAATATTCTTTGCAGACAAAATAAAGAAATGGCAGGAATTTCTTCAGGGTCTACTTTCTATATGGTTTATATTATTCTTTGTACAGAAATATTAACTCTTCTCACTCGGAATTATACTGTGACATTTTGCTCAAGTCACGTGGGATTTGGCAGCTCGTCTTGTTGTCTGGTCTCGTCTGCATCTCTGGCCGCCAACTCTGGAACTGGGGTTGATCACTTCAGTGTTCTGCGTATATCGACTTTTACCCAAAATTGGCATGGGGTCAATGTGGTTAGGGGACCCATTGTTTCCTCTATCTTCCAACAAGAGTTCTTTATTGTCTGGTTTTGGAAAACTATCTCACCAAATTTGGGAGATCCCTTTTCCTATGGACAAAGGTTGCAGGTACCCTGATAATTCCTTCTTTCTCTTATTTGTGCTTTGTACTATTACTTCCCAATGAGCATAGGCAATTCCTTCATCCTTCTTGGTATCTCACCTACGCCTGTCATCTTGGTTGTCATTTAGACAAATCTGGTTTTCAAACTGTGTGGCATGGCTTAACGTCTGGTCATTAATTAGAATTATCATTTTAATTTCTCATCAGGAAATTTTTCCCAGCCTGGTCTTGTTCATAAAATTAGAAATTACCAGCTGTTTCCTCCAGCAGCCATCCCCATATCTTGTTAGGTTAATTGCACTTTAAAAATCATGGGCTGGGTCTTTACATAAGAAAATTCTATTTCTCAACTTGTCTTTAAAAATTACAGAATATTATCTTTTCAATCGGCTTTCTTTTCCGGTTGTTCCCTAGGAGATATTTTCATAATTTCCACTTGATGGCACTGCCAAAGTGCCATCAATCGTCAGCTTGGGTTTTTCCAGATGGCCTCTGTAGTAATATCTTTCTCCAAAACAACAAAGTTACTTTCTTCAAGCTGTCTCTACTTAAAAAAAATAGACATTCAAAATTAAAAGCAATTTCACTCTTTCTCTCAGTTTGTCTTTTGTTCCATTCTTTAATCCTTTTTGTCTTGTTCCGAATTATATTTTATTTTTAACACTTTTCTTTCTGTCTGACATTGTCACATAGTGTCACAGTATAAGATGCTCTTAAAAAAGCAAATGAATTTCAGGGAAAGAAACTTATTTTCATGTATAAAATGCATTTGATTTTGGAAGAAAAGAAAATGACCAAAACATGTGAAAAAGGAAGAAAAAAAGGGTACCTTTTGTTTAATTATGTGATTTGTAAGCATTACAAAAATGTGATAATGATTCTTGTGGTATAGGGTAATAAGCACATCCCATCTCCCCTCTTGTGTGCAACCATCCACTATAATAAAATAAATGTTTTTAGCACTAAAGCTGAATTAATCAAATAAGGCCTCATAAGCTTCTACTTGAATTACTTGTGTTATAACATGGTTGGCCTGACTCACTGGTCAGTACTGGCACTAGTCAACTAATGGTTATCTGTTGACAGCTTTGTTTCTTTATCTATTCTGTCCCACATTGTGATTGATTAATCAGAGTGTAGGGAAGGTTGAACTTTCATCTGCACTTAAGTACTGAATTGAGTTGGCAGAACCTTGTTATGTAAACCGCTAGTGGAATGCAAATTATAATAAATCCCAAAGAGAGTCGTCAGTTAATTTTCATTTGGTTTTATATAATGGTTGTTACACAAAATTAACCCTTCCCCTGTAAACTAGTGACAAGGAATCTTCTGTTTTACGAAACTTGGAGCAGGCAAGCCATTCACAAGAGATGTTAGGTCATTGGGACTTTGAGTTATTAATTCTTCATGTCAATCATTCTTGTGTCCAGCTCAATGTCAGCAATATTCTTCTCAGCAATTCTCTTGACAGCAGGAACTGTAATTCTTCCCATGACTCTAGCCCATTGCTGCCCTCAAGCACCCCCAGGTTGCTTCTCGCTTGACTGTGACTGCTCCAACTCTTTGCTCCATATCTCAAGTGGTGTATGGTTTATATGCATCTTGTATAACTCTGACCGTGCCTCCAGATTCATTAATATTCACTTTCCTTGACCTTGGATTGACAACACTTCACTCTTGATAATGGGTTAACTATTCAAAATAATATAACTTTGTTTTTACATTCTTTTGTTACTCTACAGTTATTGTTTATGAATTAATTTTTGTATATAAAAATTTATTCCACATCAGCAAAGAATTCACTCTGCTTTTAGAAATCCTTCCCTTTCTCCAAACAATAATTTCTTGGCCTCAACAAATTCTTTTGCCCATTTTCAAAACAATCACCAATTGTTTACATTTTCAAACAACCCAAATATTCCCTTGTCAATCAGCTGTTCTAATCAAACCAAAATCAATGTCAAATCAGCTAAAGGAATTTATCCATGTTTAACAAATAACTATGGAATCTTATTTTCCAAAACATCCGATTTCAAATCCCATTGTTTTATATTTTGGGTTTTAAATAATTTTCTGCACAGTCAAGAAAATAATGCTTCATAATTATTTTTCCAACCTCATATCGCAATGTTTCCATTTCAATAATTTCCACATTGCCACCCTTCTAATGCTCCAGTTCTATCTGGGGTTCTCACACCAACTCTTTTCTTAACCCTATGTCATATTCCTTCCAACTACTATCAGTGACACTTAAATAGTGTCACAGTGCATTCCTGAAAACATGGCAAACATCAAAGTCAATCACGGGTTCTTTGCAAACTTTGCTAAAACTTTTGTGAAATAGTCATTGTCTTTCAATGAAAGGTTATTTTTGATGATTTTTATTTTTTTTTATTTTGAATTAAATAATATTTTTACTTTTGAATGATTTTCAAACTCACATGGGGTCTGGACTCAGCAAAATCCAGAAAAAGTATAGAAATGTACAGGACAGAGAAACATCATGAAAGATTTATCTCCCTTTGTTGCAATATGCCATTAGTTAGATATTATCTCTCCAGTAAACAAATAAATACAACTTGGCCCTATTTTGTCTGTTTTGACCTGGTAATAACACTAGGTTAGCAATAAGATTAACAATTAGCAATAAGTTAAACGGAAAAGTTTATACGATTTCATTCCAAGTTCTATAATGATTTTGTAATAATAACAATTGTTTTGATGTTCATGAAGCAAATGCAACTGAAATTTGTTTTCCAACAGTCAGATATCTTCCCCACATTGTGGCACTAAGAAAAGCACAACTTTCTATTTTATGTTTTATAGCAGCTCTTACTTTATTTGGATATAGAATAGAGAAAGAAAGAGAAGTTGAACAAGGAACAAGTTTTCTTTTTTTTCAAGTGACTTCCAGCCAAGTGGAAAGACAGGAAAGAAGGTTGTGACTGCAAATGTTTACTTGTCACTTTATGTAAGTGCATTCCCTGGCCAAATCCAGATCAGAACTTGGCAACATATTCTCTGTAAGCCATATGATTCATGAGTTGCCCTCATTCAATCATGGCATGTTGTTTGAATATAACAGTCATGTCATTTGACCACACCACCATGACCCTAACACAAGGTTATCAATAAGATTAACTCAGGTTAGATAGAAAGGTTTATACAATTTCATTCCAAGTTCTATAATGTTTTTGTAATAATGAAAATAGCTTTGATGTTCATACAGTAAATGCAATAAAATTTAGTTTTCCAGCAGCCAGTGATTTTCCTCTCATTGTTGTATTAAGGAATGAAGAGAAGTCGAATAAAATCTGTTTTTTTAACACAACTAAACACTTTCGGACTTATTCTGTTGTTTCTTACTCTTATTCAGCTATGTTCAGGGGATATTTTGTATTTGTTGATTCTTGTGCTATTTTGTTACTGCTATACCATTTTACATTCACTTACATACAAATATTCTTGGGAAAGGTATGAATCCATCTCTTTCCACCCCACCCCAGCTATGGGTAAATAGTAGGACAGATTGGGCCCTATAGCCTTGGTTGGCAACAAGTCCAGGAGAAGGAAAACTCTGATTCAAACCATTCTTGAGATGGCTGAGCTTCATCAGGCTCTCTTACTCAGGAAACATCACTGCTGCTATGGCTGCAGTAGATGCAGTGCCTCTATGACCTTAAGGGGTTATGGGATTTATGATCATGATGCCATTTTTTTAATGACATACTTTATTCTAATCCACAGATTGAACTAACAACCACCAGATAACTGCAACATTTTTAGCCAGCAATAGGTTACCATCCCAAAGAACTAATGTTCTTGTAATGGCAATTCCACAAGTTAAACAAAAATCAGATAGAAAGTACTATAAATTGATTACCTTATTTTCTTGTGTATAATATGACTTGAGTATAAGCTGACCAAGTAGTAAAGCCATCATTATGTAAATCTTTTTGAAAATTTGTACTATATTATCCATTAAAATTATATCCTACATATATTTCACTAAAATATTCAATTCAATAGCTTTTAATTTAAACGATGTATCATATGCAGTATGTCTGGTTTTCCTCTTTGAATCCATCTTGTTTATTTAAATTGCTCAGTATTTTAAATATTTTTAAATTCAGGTAAATTATCATAATAGTTTTTGATTTAAAGTTTGAAGAACCAGTTTATACTATTTATATAGCGATATAATTATATCGGGGTTATTTACATATATATTTTGTATTATTTTATTTTTCTCGAATTGTTAGAAGTTTTCAAACTGGATACTTTGTGTCAACAAATGGATAAATATTAAACAACAACCTCACAGCATGGGAATTAATGCCCCATTTTTCAAGTGGAAAAAACTTAAAAAAGTATCTAATTTATACAATAGTTAGGTGCTGTAACATTAATGGTATCAAAACATGACACCTCTTGTGTATTCCCTTTATTCATTTTTTTTAATCAGTTTCAGTGAATTTCCTGTTTTTGAAACAAAAGATGTTCTATTACATTGATTCCCAAAGAACAAATATTGCTGACATGTCAAATACCTTTTGTAAACAATTGTTATCAACACCTGCCTACTATGTGTTTTATTATCTGTTGTGTAACTGAGTGTATTTACAATCTTGCTGTTTGAAATAACAGTTTTTTTTAAGCTGTGTAAAAATTTCTGAAAATATGTACTTGTGTATAATATAATCCCTCTTTTTTGCCTTTAATTTTAATTCAAAATTTCTAGTAAAAATATATATATATATATATATATATATATATATATATATATATATATGGTAATTTGAAAAGTGTGTAGAATATTTTTAAAGTTTATTTATGTAAATGTCATTTTCTATTGTTTTACCATGCTGTTTGAGATTTGTGTGACATTTCTGTAGGGTGTGAAGTCTCTTGTGTAAGGGACTCTGTCAATCAGGGTCCTGAATCCTAGTATCTTTCTGCTTCAAGTTGGCATAGGTCTTGGAAGATAATTTGGTCCATGAACACAATGTTATCAACAGTGCTAAGAATACAACTATGACAAACCTAAAGAAATTTTGAAAAATGAGCTAAAGCAAAAATAAAAAGTATGGAATAAATAAAAAGAACTTACGTGATTGGTTACTGTTAAAATCAAAATGAATTATGGGGCCATCATAACTACATTGGATTTCACCCTAAAAAGAAAAGAATTAAAAAAAGAATTTTAATTTTGACTTTGGGGTTATTGCAAAACATCAATACTTGTATATAAAGTTCTGTGCAAAACAATTCCACACCACAACTTTTCTGTGCAAAGACAATTCAGTAAACCATTTTAGGTCTACCAACAAGGTAACTTTTAAAAAAATTATATATAAAAATTATGCATAATCCATTATAACCATCTCCTGTTCACAAAAATGTGAGGGTTAGAGTTATGTTGAGTTAAAATAGGTGAGCTGATTAAATATGATATTTTTCTTAAAAAAACATCTTCAAAATATTTATAATGACACAGATTTTACTCAAAATAACCAGGTAATTACACCATAATCAAATAATGACATTGTCAACTTGAATACTGAGACTTGAATATGATATTTTTATTTTTTCAGATAAATGTATCAAACAGTCAAAATGTATCAAAATGTTTCTTTTTTTTACAGCACTTTAAAGCTTATTTCATGTACATATCTAAAGATAATCTATTATTATTATTATTATTATATATATATATAATATGTATTATATATATATTTTCTGTTTCTATATTATTTAAATAAATGCTCCGTTTTTTAATTAAACAGTATTAATTATATTTACGAGTGTGAATGGTTAAGAAATTTCATAGAAAATATGTGCTTCTCTGACAGGAATCAAACCTGTAACCCTTAATTGGGGAACCATCATTTAAATATGATGGGCTGTTAACCATTCAGCTACAAAGAAACATCTGCTGTGCAAATTCTGAATTTCTGTTTACAAACACATACCTTTGACAATTTTTCCCAATTGATCATTTCTGCTCACAAAACATATCTTAATGTAAAAAATGACAACATATTATGAAATAGATTAAGTCAGACAATTATTTAATATATTTTCTGTTTATACATTATTTTTATAGATATTATTTATTTAAGCAAATGCTCTGTTCTTTAATTAAACAGTATTAATTATCTTTACTTGCCTGAATGTTTGAAAAATTTTGCAGAAAATATGCATTACATATATATATATATATCAGTAGCATTATTATTAGCATTATATATATATATATATATCAGTAGCATTATTATTAGCATTATATATATATATATATCAGTAGCATTATTATTAGCATTATATATATATATATATATATATATATCAGTAGCATTATTATTAGCATTATATATATATATATATATATATATATATATATCAGTAGCATTATTATTAGCATTATATATATATATATATATATATATATATATCAGTAGCATTATTATTAGCATTATATATATATATATATATATATATATATATCAGTAGCATTATTATTAGCATTATATATATATATATATATATATATATATATCAGTAGCATTATTATTAGCATTATATATATATATATATATATATATATATATATATATATATATATATATTCTGTTATATGGATATGAGTTTGTGACCCTGGGTTTCACACTTTTGCAATCATCAAACAAACTGGTTTATGTTTTTTAAAATTTGGTCTATTTCGGCTTGTTTGACTATGTTTTTGGGTTTTGGGAAGGGGTCATTTCCATTTGTACTTGCTCAGGATGACACTGTCATGCACACAGACACATTTACATGCAGGTGTATACATTTTAGTTCATGCAAACACACCCATATAAACAATACAAGGCCAAGTGCAGATTATACATCCATGCATTCGGGTATACATGCATACACAATTATAATTCTATTTCATTGTCAGGACCATGGCTATGTATGTGTGCATCTATGCATGCGTGTATGTGAGGGAATATAGGTTTCTCTGACAATGCAGGTGGTAAATCTGAAAAGCGATTTACAATTGGAGTATCCCAAAACATTGCTTTTATAGGCATTTGAAAAACGTGCGTGTGTGTGTGTGTGTGTGTGTGTCTGGCTGAGTGGTTAGAATGTTCATTTTTCAACTACGAGATCTGGGTTGAAATCTCACTATGGTTGATTTGTCAAAAAGGTGAGTTCTTGATGTTATCAGTCTAAATTTAAATTTCCTTCATGCACATATTTAGTCAGATCAAAGTAAACATCACTTTAGTCTGATGAAGATCCTAAAGAACGAAATGTGTTACACAAAATCCTTTTCCACATTGTCATAGTTTTTTTCCCTAAAACATATTTATATAAATAGTAACACAATTCCAGAAGAGAGAAAATATACTCATGTGTATACAGATACTTGAAAAAGGGAGAAAAACATTTAGAGGTTTGGCTGTTAGAAAATGTGTGTGTGTGTGTGTGTGTGTGTGTGTGTGTGTGTGTGTGTGTGTGTGTGTGTGTGTGCGTTATGGTCATCTTTATCTGGGCATGAATTAACACAATATCCAAAAACAAAAAAGTGCTATGGTGAGACAATGCCAATCATTCAAAAGGCACCAAACCAATGCAGTTTTTAGATGGACTAGATTATATAAGCTAAACTGATTGACAAAACAAAATTTCATTAGAAGGTTGAACCTATCAAAATGTTTCACAGTACATAATGAAATTAAAAGAAAAAGTCATTTAACTTATACTGAAAACCTAGCAACGGTTTAACAGATTGTTATCTTGTGTTGTGAGTTTGATTGTTCTCCATTACAGTGGACATATGTCAGATAAGTTTAGTAACCTATATTCGTTGTTTTTTTAACAAGAGTTACGGCCCTTGTAAGTAAAGCAGTTAACTTTTTTTGGTTACAAGAGCCGTAACTCTTGTAAGCGAAAAATCCTCAAAGTTGCTTGAGTAATCTACAATATATCTGTTGGAAGGACGAGCGACAACGTCCAAATCACAAAACAATTTTCATGTTTTGTAAGTTCAGTTTAAAGCGTCAAGCAATTGGTTAAGAAGTCTTTGCAACTGCTCATTGCTGTAAATCATAAAATCAACATAAATTTATATAGATTAGAGGAGAACAAGCAAAGAAGTGAAGTGAATGTATTATTGAAAGATAAATTCTTGCTTCATGTGATTTATTCTCTCTACTAATGTTACTAATAAAAAGCACCCCTCGCCAACTAAATTCACCCATAAACAAACATCTGTGAGATTTTTTTAAATGTTTAAACAGCAATAATAGACGGGTCAACTCAAAAAAGGTACCATTTTTTAAAAATAATTTTTGCGGATTAGCATTCTTTCTTTAGAGACCTTCATTAGGCTGGGACATTTGCCAGAATAAAAAAAAAGTATGTGTGTGTTATCTTTCGTCACTTTTAGAATTAATTTTCCAACATTTTCACAAATACAGACGTGTAAAAATATACTATCCCAAAGATTCATTTAGCAGTTTGGAAAAAAAATGAAAAAACAATTAAAAAAACATTTTATTTTAAATATCACATCTAAATTTATAAAAGATCACTAATATCTAAATTAAAAGGTGGCAACAGATAAACCACAAGTACCCCTCCAAAAAATATTGATTTTTTTATCAATTTAGAATTGATAGGAATGGTCCTGTTTAATATTGATGCAGTTTCAAATCGATCCATGACTTTTTCAGAGTTATTGGACTTAGTTGTTTTGTGCCCAAAAACAGACATTTTTTTTGGATAGGGAGTTCCAAAAAATATTTTGTTTAAATAAAGAATATATACATTTTTAACAAAAATTTATATATAAAATTATATCCTGTTTATAATAAACATTTTATTCTTTATTTAAGAAAAATAATCAACTTCAATTGCATATGCTTCCAAAAAAATCTCATACAAAAAAGTTTAAAAGTTAGAAATTAAAAACAAAATCAGATATCAATGATGTTAGCACATGTTCAGTCTTGATATTTATAAATAAGGAACTGAAACTAAGTCCAATAAAAGTCGGGGATCGATTTTACACAGAAAGTCACTATATATCAATATTGGATATTATGAATACTGAACAACAGGAACTCCCCTTAAACATTATTTTCCATATAAATAAGAATTGTCCTTCAGATTTATAAAGTTTAAAAAAATAATGAATGTTATTTGAATTGGTTTCTTTCTTCACTTTGTTGTAAATAATCATAAAATAATATAGTGTAATTAATTTAAATATACATTTATTTACTGGTATTGGGGAAATTGTTTTTTTTATTAATTTGAATTATTATTCATTAAACAGAACACACTATCAAATTAAATCAGTCTGACTCTGATGGAAAGAGAGAGATGACCTTTTTTAGATTATGTTTTTATCAGTTGTGGATGTGTGTTATGATGTAATGGATATCCACTTGGAATCAGAAATCAGAGAAATTGATAAAATCCAAAGGAATCAGCAATATTATTGATTCTGACCTGGCATCTCAACTTCAGTCACTTTCCCTGTGCCTTTTCTATAAATATTTTCATGATAATTGTTCAGAAGAGTTCTTTGCTATGCTGTCTCTTCTGGCTTCTTGCTTTCCTGTCAAATTTGATCTTCAAAAGATTAAGTGCAATATCAATTGTTATCAACTGTCTTCTTGATTACTCTTCTTTCGTTTTCACTCCTCAATAATGCTTCTGTTTTCTAATTCTTTCACATCCAGTAACCCCCTTGTGTCTTACTGGTTTTATTGGATTAATACATAGGATGAATTTCATTAAAAAAGTTAAAAATTCCGAAATAACGGGAGATAACTGGTTTTCTTAATTTTAAAGGGAAGTAACTGTTTTTTTTGTTTTTTTTTTCTTTCTAATTTTGAATTTATGATCATTTGATATCAGAAATCAGAAGGGGAATATGTCTGGTGAGTTAGAGAATTTTGCTAAAATTGCTGATTTTCGTTTTAAAATATGATTCCTGCTGTGGCGGAGAAAAAAATAACGATTTGTTAGTAAAGAAAAGTTTTCATTTTATTACTTACTTTTGTACCAAAGATTTTCAGTTGTCGAGTACAGACTTTCTCAGTAAATGCAACAGCTGTAAATGATGCAGTTGCCCCATTGTCAAACTGCATATTAACAACCTAAAGAGAGAAAGATAAAAAGACCAATATAAATTTATGTGCATATCTATACCTGGGAGAATTGAACGAATCAAATAATTGGATCTACTGTGCATAAAATGGAAAATTCCAAATGAATTCAAATCTTGTCTACTTTTATCAGAATACCATATTTTTTATTGTCAAGTTGAATTTTTGTCAATGTGTGATTAATGGGGGTTGTTGGTTTTTATTTTGAAAATATGCCTACAAAATATTCTTAAAAACATAAAATATCATTAAATATATTTTTTAAAAATTGGTTTCTATTTTTCTGTAATTTTTAGATGAATTAGTTTCACTATTATTTACTATGTTATTGCTGAGTTTTATATCAATTATTTTCACTATTATAGTAACTGCAAAACCAATTTTCCTTGGATGAATGGCAAAAAGGATCAAACCAATATAAAATCAGTCCAAGTTTCATGGATTCAACAAAGAGAGGCCAGCAAGTTGATCAAGACATAATCACTCCTGGGGGGAGAGAGTCTGATGTTTTAAAGCACCCCTCTATGACACCAGGAATAAACATCACTGATGAAGCTTCCTGGTTCTCTGTAAGGATCTTTGAGATATATGTATTATTAATTTTAATCCATCTTAGTACTGCAGTTTTTTTTTATCAACCATTTTTTTTGCAATAAACTATTTGCAAGAAAGAGTAAACAGGTTGAAATCTGACATGAATTGATTTATGTTTCATGGCTTATCAGACTTTTACAGGATATTTAAAGCCAAAAAATGTTTTTAGATTGTGAGGATTTTTAGAATTTGGAAATAATAATGGTTTACTGATACAAGTCATTCTAATTAGCCCATAGCTGGGGTGGATAAGAGTTGGTTTCATGCCTTTCCCAATGGTATTTGCATGTAAATGAATATAACAAACCCAACAAGAATTGGAATTCCACTCACCAATTTTCAATTCCAAACTGTTATCCACTACACCACCCACATATCATCTAAGCTTACAGCATTTAGTATTCCCAAGCAGACTCTCATCTAGATACCGATCAAGCTTGACATTTCTTAACTTTGATGATCATATGAGAACCAGTGTTTCAACGTGATATCAACATAAGCTCTTGGCATATGAAAGTAGCTTACTCATTTATTTTCAAATCCATATTGTTTGTTGCATTAATCATATACATTATACTATTTAATCAAGATCGCTTTCTGATTCACAAATACATTTCACTAGATATATTGGCCGAATGTGAGTGCTAAGAAAGCAAAACCCAAAATAAAAAGGTCACATTCTGCACAGGAGCTCCAAGCATCACATCCAGTCCACAAAACAAATCCCTGCAAAAATCCAAAAGGCCATAGCCAATCATGAATGTTAGCATTGAAAAAAAAAAAGAAAATATGTACCTGGGAGCCTGCACCTGTTAACCACAGATATAAAATCAGCACTCTTTGCCAACAACAGGAAATTTGCCTCAACACATCAACCTCATTACATGACCTCAAACCCATCCAAACACCTCACTGGCATTGATTTCAACCCTGAAGAAAGGTGTATGCCAACTCTGCCAATGACATCTCACTTGGCTTCACTAATCTGCTCCAGGCCTCTCTCCTGATGGCAACCATGACCTCAGCCAACCAACCCAACAAATTGGGCCTTACCAACAACACCCTTACACCTAATCATTTTTCTTACCAATAGCAACTAAAGAATCACTTATTAACAATTTTTGCCTCCTTTTCACACAACTATGTATATATTCTGAAAATTGATCAATACATATTGATGAAATTTTAAACTTTGTTCTTTCTCTTGCAACTATACACTTGTTATAACATATAGAGTCTCATGCTATAATGCAGTGATAAAAAACAATAATAAGCTGGAGTAAAACTGGTAATAAAATACTGAGGACATTTTTCTAATGTGATATCTCCTGGGAATTCCTTCAGATTTTTCTTCTAGCCTTATTTTTGTCTATTCACTTACCTGATGGGACATGACATTATTATCTAAGTCATAAACACATTTTCCATACGGTCCATGTAGTAAGGCATCAGTCAGATTTTCTATATCTGGATTATCAACCACGGCTGAAAGAGGCCAGCCCTTGTAACCCTGAACAGAAATAAAAGAGACAAAAGTATTTATGTCACTTCTGCAAATTAAAAGGATTTTGTTTTAATAGGAATTTAAACCATTTCATAATTTCAATGTTTCTCAGTCATTCTGGTTACACAAATAGTTGCTAATAACTTTCATCTTCATTGGCTACTCAAGAGATGTAATTCTTACTTTTGTGGTGGAAATTGTTGTACATAATATTTACTAAAGGTACAAATTTGTTTAAAAAAGAAAATATGCATTTTACCATTTATCTTTTCTATCCAAAGATTAAAAAGGTTAGCCAATAAGCAAAATTCAATTTGAACAACTTCTTGATTTACACAGTCTCTTTTAATTAATTGACAGATTATTCTAATTCTTCAAACTATATAAAATTATCCAAATTATTGCTGAAAGAAGGCAAAAGAACCTCAGTTTTAGTTAAACACGTACATTATTAGACTATTAATGGAAAAACTTGTCGACTCAGGTCATCATCTAAAAGTGGGACAATAGGATATTAGCATGAATGGCTGTGGAGGAAATATTTTACACTGTATTTACTGAAGGCATAAATCTGTGTGTTGGGATGTGAAAGGTGATTATCTCTCTTTGATTACGACAAAGTTACAAGGATCACATGACGTCAGTTTGTAGAGTGACAAACTCAAGTTGCTATTTAGCAAATAAATCTCTTTGAGAAAAATGCATGTTTGTCATTCTTTCTTTTCACCTATTCTGTTCTGCCTGTGTATTAAGTATTAATAATGTCTAGAATGGGGAAATATAAACTAGAAATATTCTCTCTTGTCTAGCACCATCATTATGGGTAAAATAAATATGGATCACAGTGCAAGAAAATTTGAATTTTATCATTGATTTGGCTCTGTCCAATGAATAATTTTTTTAATGATTTCAACCCAATCAAAGTAATAAAGCCACTAAGATTCAAGGGGTGACTAGTGTGAAAGAATATGAGAAAAAAAACATTATTAAGGCGTGAGAACAATAAAAGTACAGAAATTAAAAAGACAGAAGATAATGATTGATATTGTATTTTGAAGATCAAACTTGACTGAAAAGTGAAAAGCATGAAGAGACTTCCACAAGTCAGAAGAGTGATGGAAGAAACTGTTAGCATAAAACTTACAGTTACATTTAGCAGCCATTTCAACTTTCAAGGTGATGAGACCTTACCAACAATCTAGTACTGAGCTGATATTTATAAAGTCCAGGTACCAAAGAGAAAAATTAATATGAAAATATTTATAGAAAAGGCACAGCAAAGCTACGTTATGGTGATGGAAAAGTGACTGAAGCCAAGTTTCCAATAACGTTACAAATTCTTTTTTGAATTTCATCAAGAATCTCTAAATACAATAACAGAAACATCAGACCAGATGTGGTAGCAATATTCAACACATGAACAAATGGTAGGCTTATAAATGTATAAGATAAATTCTGGTGAGAAAGATTGTTTAGCACAAAACAGTTAACCAACTTTTCTAGCAGTAGATCTAACAATTGATTCAGTATAATCTTTCCACTTCATGTCAGTGGAAAATGTTAGCCCAAGAATTTGCAAGGAGGTTCGAATCAGCTATGTTGATGGAAGGCAAAAAAGGTTCTCTCAGATGATTAAATAATAAAATTAAAATAGATTGAAATTAGCCAATAAGCACAGAAGTCTATAAAAAATCAGGAATTCTCATGATACTTCAGTAATAAAGAGATGTTAGACATAAAAATATCAAGTAAAAATCTGTCAACTTAATTTCAATCCAGGTTTTAATCATCAAGAAATGTTGTACAAATTTTGTTGCCAATACAAATTATCTCATCTTGTCTGCTACTTTTTAAAATACTAAGAAATTTCAGAACACTATTTGTTTTATAAAATGCCAATCCTGTTGAGAAATCCAACCAACAATTTCACTCACGGTTGCTGTTGCTTTTTTTGACTCAAACAACCTATTCCATACACTTCGGTTAAATACTACAGAAGGTTCTTCATTGGAATTAATCAGCAACTATTCAACACTTTCACCGGACATTTGAACTGAACTTTTGAACAGTGGTTTATTATGCCAACTTAACTTATCAGACTCTACTTTTAACATTTAGTCACAGCTATATTGTCTAGATTTTCTAGCCAGTCAGTATCCCTTCATTTACTTACATCTGCCTCCATTACTTGATTCATTGTTTGTTCATGTTCCTTTAATTGAAACACTACTTTTAAGTTTGTCATTTGTTGTCCTCTTATTGACCTGTCAGATTTATCGTCTTTTCTTTTTAAAATGTTAGCAGGCCTCTTGTGACATCTTTATTTAGGAGCACAGGCCATATTATATTGTGTCCTCTCCAGGGGTTCTGTTACAATACATACTTTTAGGATAGTGAAATCCAGTTTGAATTTAGAGTTTCATTCTCCTAGACTAGTTGCCATCCAAGGCTATAGGACCCATTCTGCCTTGCTATTTTACTCATAGCTGGGGAGAGAAGAGATAGATTCATACCTTTCTCAAGGATATTAGCATGTAAGTGAATGTAATTGGAAATTGGCTCTCCAATTCCTCAAGCCAAGGCACAATCCATTACTCCACTGTGCAACCCATCCATATATATTAGCTTCAAACAACAATATTTACAAATATTTTAAATTTAACAACAGTCCTTGTATAAAATATGAACCACCCCACTATTACAATAATCTGATATAGTTCACATATTTTAATTATGTAATGGTCAGTCTTAATTCAGAACCTGAAGATTGTGCATGAAACTCAGTCATGCTAATGATGAGGAAAAATGCATATTTATCAATATAAGGAACATGTAGGACACTAAACCAATAATTTACTTACTTTCTGACTTGTTCCTTATCTAATCTTTGTCAGATTTAATCCATATTTTCAACCATAATTAATTTCCCAGTTTTAAAAAAACAGGGATGTCAACTCAAACATGTGTACACACTAAAATAATGTTTATAGTAATAACAGATAATTATTTTGTTAAAGTTTCAAGTATGGCATGCAGTAAAGCTAGCAGATATAGAATTCAAAACATCCCAATGAGAGATATGCATTCCATAAATATGTGCAGTTTACCTGGTGGGAAAAGGAAATATACATTCAATTCTTGTTGGGGGATATATATTGTTTTTGTAAGGACTTCTCAATTTCTATGCTGGTTGACATTGATTTTACTGTTTAAAATAACAGGGATGTATCTACTAAAAATAACATTTATAGTAATTTATTAGGAATAAGAAATGTCAGATTAAAAAAAAAATCCATTAAAAAAATTGGAAATTCTGTTTGAGTTTATAAAGTGCTGATTTTGTTTAAAAAATATTTCTAAAACTTGGAAAATAAATGATAACACATCAAATATTCTTGTCATTCCAACAAAAATCATAATGTTAATGTTTTTCACTCTTCATGGACATGGCACAATGGCAATAAGAAATGTTTGAACAAAATTTTAGCATCATCTGAATAAACCATTATAGAACTTGGAAACATTCCAAATTTTTGACAATTCCAGGAAAAAAAATCAATCACTAAAAAAAAATTATAACTCTTTCAAAAGAAAGAGAAAATAACAAATATAAATTACCTTTTCAGATTTGGCAAGGTAGATTTTGCGTGCAGAAAAAGGACAGGATTGTTCCACGTCTGCAGGGCAGTGTAAGCACCTTGAAGCAGCATTAGAAGGCTAAAAAAATGTAAAACAGTAAGAGTTCTATTACACACACACACACACACACATATATATGAGAGAAAGAGAGATTGTACAACCTCTTGAAAGGCATGTGACTCATGTATGTGCATACCCCAGCCAGATAAATCCCGTATGATAATCAAAACTCTTAAGACTGCCCTGTTCATAAACAGGTTTATTGAAAGTCAGAAGAGTGAAGTCTGCTAGTTTAGTCCGAATAACTAAATAAATGCAATAACAGAACAATAAAAAAGAAAAGTAGAAATATGACAAAGGGACCCAATGTCTGAACATAACTGGAAACCAAGGATCTAAATGGGTAAAGGAGGTAGCAAATAGTTTGCTTACAGTAATATGTCATAATGTTTGCAATAATAAGTCTACAGAAAGGAATAAAGTTAGATGAAGTTACAGAATGACACAGTGTGAGAACAGTCAACATGTTGTGAAAGTGGTTCTGCATGAGGAATCACAGCAGAAAATATAAATGTGTACAAAGTGGCTACTTTAAACAAATTTCCAAATAATAATATGATATTAAAGGAGACCAATGTAGAGAGAAAGGATTACATACTGGCAATGCTATCATTATTGTTGTGGGTAGATTTAGGTGAATAAGAAAATAGGAACTGTGTGCTTTGATCCTGAGGTTTATTGTACCAGTCCCAGTAATTACCATAGACTAAGCAGGAAGTGGTCAAAATGGTGACTAAGTTAAATTAAATAGAGGATGAGCAAAGGCAAAATTAAAAAATAGAAGTTTTGTACTGTGGTAATGGAACACTCCCTGCCTGGCATGATTATACATGATAATTACTATCTAGGCCTTATGAGGAAGAAGAAGTATAGTTTATGAAACAGAAGGAATTTGGTCTTTTTTGGGGGTGGAGATTTTGACCTTAACTGTGGCCACTTTCCTTTCCCATCTCCACCATAAAAAACTAAAGGTCATTTGCTTCTTTTGGACAGATTGTCTTGCTCTCAGGCCAGAAATTTAATTTTTAGATGTCCACTTCCCAAGTGTCTAAAAAGAAGAGTGCATATCGTTTCTGCTCAGTGCTTGACATGTCTCCATCAATATTTGGAGTTAGGTTCTACTCCAAATTCTCGGACTAGGGTTGTGAGCATACTGGCTTTCTGTATAAAAAGTGGAGTAAGTGTCTGTGTGAGGGTGTGTCATTTGGACGTCACAGCTGCAGCTGGTATGATGTCTTCCAAACTCCCATGCTTGGAATCCGGATCTGTTTCCTTTGTCTAAGGTGTTGGTCCAGTGTGAGGAGCAATTATTGTGCTTCTTGCAATTACACTCTTTATCCTTACAGTTTTAGATGCACAACATCTAAAGCAGATGTCTCTCTCTTGGATGTCTCGCATGCTTCCAGGGTCTCTTCACAAATGATGCAACATTTCTGTCAGTTGTGAGATCTCTTGTGTAAGGGACATTAACAATCAGGGTCCTCAGCCCTATTATCTTTCTTCTTCAAGTTGGCAGAGATCTTGGGAGATACTTTGGTCTTCTGTATCGAGATTATCCCTTTCTTCAGTTTCCAAGAAATGTTTCTCATATGAGGTTGAAGCTTGGAGTGTTCTTAATCCTACCTTGTTATTTAACAAAGTCTGTGAATACTAAGCAGAGAAGTAAAGGAGTGTGATGTTGTTGCTGGAACCCAGGGACAACTGTTTTGTCTTGGAGATTGAAGTGAAGTATTTGTTCTTTAGGGGTGAATCCAGAAGGTTCTCCATCTTCTTTGGCAGTTGCATAAGGATGTTGCTGGATTCTCTTAGCTTAAGGAAAATCTTGTTGGACTTCTTTGGGAAGTATTCTGCTCATTTGAAGAGTGACTTCTCAGTCATCTCGGGGGAGCCATAGTACTCCGAGTTTGTCCCACATCATCCTTGGTACACTTTCAAGGTGGTTCAGATGAACAACACTGATTCTTTTGGCATGCTTTATGGACTTCTTGCTAAGTTAATTGAAAAAGGATCTATTTCTTTGCTGTGCATTAGCTCAAGTTCTCTTGTAGAATCTGCAAGCTCTATAGCTCTCAGGTCAGTCATTGAACAGGAGAAGACCAGTCATAATCAATTCGCAATAAGCAAGTTATTTGACAAAATCCATCACGTGTTAGGTATGAGTGTGGGAGTTTATCATTTTATGTATCCTTCATTGTACTACCTTCACACTGTCCCTTTGTTGAAATGAGAGAAACTTTTAGATGTTTGGGGTTTGATACATCGGGGATCTATGAATAGTGACTAATGGAAATAGTAACATGCAGAGGGCAAATGGTGTTATCTGCTTTAAGAGCTTGGTGGTATTGTCCTGTGTGATTTTGGGTGGTTTCCCTAGAGAGTGATTTGAACTTTGACCCTGCACATTTTTCTGACTCCTTTGGTCAAATTATGTATTCTGTAGTGTGTTGTATGGGGTCAGGTGGAGTAAGGCCAAATGATTGATGACTGCAGTAATTTTGCTCATTTTTAAGCCCTACGATCACTTTCAGAGTTTTCGTTTTGGGGATAGCAGCAACAGTTTACTTCATTCATAGCATGTCCATTGATGCTTTCAACCTAGCCTTCTCGAGTTTCATCCTCATTTCCTTGTTAGCAAATGTAAAAATGCAGTTTCAGATTTAGTTTTAAACCATAGCAGTGGTGACAGCTGTTGACCTTGAGGTCTTCAAGTCACACAAAACCCATGATTTGGTTCTGAGTGATGATGATACTTCAGCAAAGGTGATAGAAGCAAGACATTACTGTATTGTCATTAGCCTTCCTGGTAATTTGATATAGTAGTGTCTGAAGATTGGGTGAAATTCTATCCCAACTCACTGGAAGATTCTGTTTTTCTGTACTGCCTTCAGTTTTTGAGAGTTGTATATTCATGTGTTGGAGTCATGACTGCTTTTTGTACGTATCATATGTCAACTTGTGGTTTTGTCTTGTTCTAGATCATCAATGTTTGTTAGGCTCATTACAATCTAACAAAATATACTATTTGTATAACTTAGATGCTAAAATAATTCCTTTACTCTAAAATATATAATTTAAAAAAATCTCTGTGCATGAAATTAAAAAAAAACACATTTTGGTATTTTAATATTAATTGCAATAATTCTATAAAAATAAACATTTATTTAAGAAAAAAAGAGTGTGGACAATGTCTTTGATATGTTTGTCTGTTTACTGTTTGATAGCCTGGTTATCAAGTCACTGATGGTAGAGATAGGAATAGTTTACTGATATCATATTTCCTCAAAACTACCCCAGTCACACTCCTTACTCCAATGCTCCAGCTCCAGCTGTCAAGTTAAGGTTGTTACTTTCTTTGATTTCAATGACTTTGTCGGGCTAAATTTAATTTGCCTTTTTCAATTAATACATTCCGATAAAAAAAACCTTATAGTGGTTCTTACAACATTTCACCTTCCTTGCCAAATTTTCTATTATCACAATGTAGGATATTTAATAACAAAAGTGATTAAAACATGAACAAAAAGCAAAAGAAACTAAATGGAATCAAACATTATAGGATATAAAATCTTGTATTTTACAACCAATAGGTGAAACACAAATAAGTAAGAAACCCCCACACACAAATAGGATCAGAATCACTAAAACAAAACTTTTGTACAAATCAGTAAAAAAAATACGATCTAAAATTAAATAAGTGGTTTCTGGAATTTAATTGGACAGTACAGTCATGTGCTATGCTTCCGGCTACATCTGTACACTTGAACTCCAAATGACCTGGTTGCTGAGTGCCATCCCACGTAAACCAAAAAGGTTTTGTTTGGAGCCAATCACATGATCAGGATAACTATATATACATTTACTATTTATATTTTATATTTTACTAATATATACATTTACTATTTTGGGGGCAATAAATACACATACAGCAAAATCCCAGTCAGCAGCTGGATGTGGATCACCCATCAATGACAGGCAGTTGGATCTGTAAATACCCAACCAGAATTATCTCATTAACATGACAACACACCATTCATAGGAATATTCACACAACTCAAAGAAATATTCATAGCCATGGAAAAAAGTAAGTCTGATCATTTATCTGTATGCCCATTTCCTTTTGGAACCACCGTAATCAGATTTCACATATTAGCACACTCACATACAATGTTCCTACTAATGTGCTTCACTCACCCATACACATGCACATTCAGTCAGCAGCCACTAAAATGTGCTTCAGACTCACGCACATATGTACACACTTTATATTGACCAAGGCATATGACTTTATGAACTACCCTTTAACAAATGGAAAATTACGTTGAACATTTGAACTTTGACTACGACCAAAGCAAACACAATGTTTACCATGTACAAACAAATGTTAATATGTACATAAATATATGATTATTTCAATCTGGTTTTCCTTTTTGCCTATTTCAAAATCATTTCTTCACGTTATGTTGCATTTGTGGGTATGACACTCGGATTTTAATTTTTCACTTTTAATTCAGGTAGACTGACCCTACAACATATTAAAAAAAAAATAATTTAAATTTAAAACTGTCAGCATCCCCTCTCCCTTGTACTCATGTGTAGTCACATTAATGTAAACATCACTTTAGTTCAACAAAGTCCTAAAGCAGTGCTACTCAAAGTGTGCTGATGCTGGTATGCAAGTCATCACCTGCCAGTATGTGGTGAGTTTCCAGGAAACAAAGAAATAAATGAATAATACTATGCATGTTCAAATAATATTTTCTCAGATTGTCATTATATAATTATATGGCACAAACATGGTACCAGTCCCTGGCACGCATGTTACATCAATGATGACTGGACTAAATAATGAATAAGACATCATGTCCTTCATATTTAGTAAAGATAGTCTCAAAGTGACCCCGAAAATAGGACATATCTAAAAAAACATCCCCACAGCTGGCTTGGAAAAGCTTCACTTACCAGTCCCTCACATGTTGAAAAATAAAACAAAAACTGCCAGTACGCTACATCAGATAGTTTGAGAAGTACTCCTAAAGTTAAAAACACATCACACAAAAACAAAAATTTTTACTCTTTGTCATAGTTTTTTCCCTAAAATTGTTCTTGATATATAAAAATTTATATATCATTTTTATATAAAATGTGCGCATATGTGTGTGTGATCTATGATTTTTATTTTTGCATCTGAAAATGAATGAAAATTTGAATGCATTTCCTTAAGAAATCCTACCTATAATATCCAAGCTTACATTGCTGGTTAGAAATTAAAATTTATCATTACAGACATGATGGTTTATCCAAAATTCGGATCTTCATTGCATTTAGCAGTGCTTCAGATGATTGATTGATTTGTTTTTTTTGCTTATCACTCCATACACATTACGTGTACCAACCTAGATACATTGTAAGAATAATTCTCTTTTTCTCTTTACTTTTTTTTCTTTCACAAGTGACTATTGCATTAATAAGTTTTTGAGAATAACAATGACTTTTCAAGATACAAGTCCTACTATTTACCCCTTTCCCAAGGGTATTTGTATGTAAGTGAATGTAATGAACCCCATTAGAATTCAGCTCTCCAGTTTCTCATGCTTTAGATTATGTATTCATTCCATTTACTTGATTGCATATGTGCTGCATCCTCTTGGGGGACTTCTGATCAGAACTTTTTATATTTCATAATTCCAGACTCCAGATGGGACAGAAAGAAAAAAAAGTCTTTTGTATCCTTGGTTTCTCAATAAATACATTGCTGTGATAAGGCACTAAAGAGACAGAACACACACAAACATGAGAGTCCTTAACAATTCATTTAATACATAAAATAAAACAATAATGAAAGATATCTTGAGTTTAATGTTAAGTCAGAACTAAATCACTAACAATTTAGGGATTAGAACTCAAAAATTTACCTTACACCCCTTTTTTTGGTGAGTCTGAAGTACATTTTAATGGCTGCTTAAGTACATTTTTAATGTGTGTGTGTGTATGGGTGGGTGAAGATCTTCCATGATTAAAGAACTGCAATTTTGTAGAACTAAATCCCAAGAGGATACTTTCTTGACCTCTACAATCTTAACCTCTTCAAGTTAACTGTTATCTTACCTCTTACTGTTACAGCTTGCTTACAGCCATATCATAACAAAACACTGGTTCCTGTATGATCACTGAAGTTAAGCAATGCCGAATAAAAGGACAATATGAATCAAGATAAAAGGAAAACTTAGCTGTCATATTTCATCCTCTGAGGGATTTTCTCAAGACAGATGTGAGGATTTTATTTTGTAACAAGTATTTATAGCTTGGTCAGTAACTAGATGGGTGACATCTTGGGAATACCAGGTGCTGTAATCTTGGATGTGCAGGTGGTATAATGAATAATGGCTAAAATTGGAAATCAGAGAGTTGAGTTCTAATTTTAGTCAGGTTCATTATATTCATTTACAAGCAAATACCCTTGGGAAAGTTATGAATCCACCACTTCTCCCTCAGCTATGGGTTAATTAATAAGACTTGTATCATTAAATCATTATTATTTTTTTAAAATTTGTTACAAACTGAAACAAAATATTTTCTGGCTTTAAATAACCTGCAATGGGTTGATAAACTATAGAAAACAAATCATTAAACCAATGTTACTGCTCATACAAGATTTCTTCAGTAACCCTTTACCTTGAGTAGCTCTTAGGCCTTGTATAGGGTGAACATTAGTAAAAAATGTACAAGGCTGGTGGGTAACTGAACAGATAAATTAAATCAAAAATAAAAATGAGATTACTAGCCTAAATCAGTCATCGTGTTTTTTTTGGTGGGGTGTTTTTCAGAAAAATTGGCAAATATCAACATCAGAGACATAAATTTTATCAAAATTGGTACCTTGTTCTCTTTAGTAAAGTGACTAAGTTTTCCAAAGGAAGAAATTGTTGTACATCGATGTTTGCCCATGAAGTAACAAATGAGGTCAATGTCATGGCAACATTTGGCCAGCAGGAAATTGGAACTGTCTTCTTCACGGTGCCAGTTGCCTCGAACAAAAGAGTGTGCATAATGCCAGAATCCAACCTGTCAAAAAAAAAAGAAATATGTCTATTTATGTCGCATATATAGGCAGAGATAGGAAAAATATATAAATAAAAGTACATATGTAAAAAATTTAAGATATAGCACATCTGTAAAAGGACAATATGAATAAAGATAAGAAGGAAAGCTTATCTTACCTGTCATATTTCATCCTCTGAAGCATTTTCTCAAGACAAATGTGAAGATTTTATTTTGTAACAAGGATTTATATATAAGTTTAGAAATACTCATAAATTTTCATCAGCTATGGCAGTTACAAAGTAACACAATTCAATGTTTAGACATTTTTGCTCTTGTATATAAATACTTGTTAAAAAATAAAATCCTCATATTTGCCTTGAAAAGTCCCACTTTTTGCCTTTATTCATAAATACATAGATAGAAATATAGACAATGTACACATATGGATAGAATAGGGAAAAAATATATAATTGAAAAAGTTCACCTTTGCCTCATACCTCACTCACCTTTACACAACATACCTCACTCACCTTTGGTTTAAAGTAGTCATGGGCAAACTGCAGCCCATTTGGATTTCTGAGTGGCATATCTAATTTCATTAGAAAAATAATGCTTATAAGAATTTTGTTTGTTTCATTTTATCACTTGTTTGTTTACAACCAGATGCATAAACAATGATTAAGTATGATGTTTTCGTTGAAGGTAATGCTTCATCATTTTAAACCATTGATGAAGATCATGCTTGTAAATATCTTTTGTTTTAGAAACAGGAAATGTTCATAATAATTTCTTGTTCTGCAGAAGAAATACATTTTTTGTTTTAATTTATTATTATTTTTTGTATTTTCAAATGAATAAATTAGAAAACAAAGCATAGGAAGCTGTGTGTTTGAATCACACTTTCATCAGTGATAATGTTATATGAAAACTTTAGTTTTTAGATTATAGACAAATCTCTCCAAAGAAAAAAAGTTAAGTTTTCCACATTTCTAAGACAGATGCTTAAACATATCATCTTTTGTAGTGAAAAAGGTTAACATACCTTCAACAAAAAAAATTACCATTAATTTTTTTTAGCCATGCAAATCACCTTATGGGGCCTACCGCTGGAAAAAAAGTTGCTCATGCCTGGTTTAAAGGGTGGAGTTGGTCACCTGAATATGACATAACACCTTAAAACTTTAATAACACTGACCAGGGGACCCTTTCCTTCCTCTTGAAACTATGTGTATATTGTAAGGGAGTTATAACTCTGAATAAATAATTATAAACCCCATAACATTTATATATACAAAAATGCTTGTAAAAAGTAGCAAAATGTGGAAACAACAAAACGAGTATTATTTATTATTTGGCTGTTATGTGGTGTTGGAGAAACGAGAGATAGCAATACTGAGTAAAATTGTAAGTTTGAGGTCAAATGTTCATCAAATATAATTCAACAAATTGATAAGATAAGATAAAGAATAAATAAATTCTATACATCTTTTTCTTGTATATTTTTTATACATGTGTGTAATGAGTGATCAGATAATTTAGTTAGAAAATACAAGAAGTGTTTGGGGTTTTCTTGACACATGTGTTAACAACTTGTGTGTGTGAACTGTTTATCCAATAGTGAGAATGTCATGTGTTTGTGTGTGTAGAGGAGAAAATTCTCATTTCATACTAAATCATGGGTTTTCATTTTGAAAAAACTTTACCTACCTTATATTTTCATAGTAAAAAATTCACCTCACCATATTTTAAACTATAAAACAAATTTGAATTCACCGATCTCAATAATTTTAAACAGATAACTTCTTTTCATGCAAAAATTAATTACACTGCATTATTCTATCTCAAGGAATACAATCTCTAGAGCTCACACCATATATCACTTGAATCTGAGTCAAATGGATCATATGTTTTTAACACTAAAACCATTGATTTAGCTTAAAATTGCAGCATTTAGAGTATTAATTGCATAATCATGGCGTAAACATTCAACACTACTTCAAACAATAGGTTAGAAAAGAAGCCTCCATCAATATTGGAAAGAATGATAATGGAAATGATAAACCTATTTTCATAAAACACTGTTTTAATAGAAAAGTTTGGCAAGGTTTAACCATCGTGCCTGCAAAAAAATTGTGTATCAAAATGATGCTTATTCCATTGACATTGCTATTACTGCAGACATATTTGACACACTCAGCAATGTTTATTTACAAGATTATAAAAATATGTGAATCAAGTACAATGTGATATTTATTATTTACCCTTTATAAATAATAAATTTGAAAAGAATTTTTTTATTCAATAAGTGATAAAAAATTAAAATCTGTCAAAATATGTAAACCAATGCAAAATAATGTAAACAATGAAATATTTATTATTTACCGTTTTATAAATAACTATGAAAACATGTTTTCATTCAATCTAATAAATAAATAGTATTTAATATCTTTGTTAATTCTCAAGAATAAAGAAAATGTATAAATACATTTTCATGTTTGGATTTTATAAAAATTTTAATCGTGGCTTTTTAAAAACAATAAACATTTGTGAGGGAATGAAGGGAATTTACAGTACTATTTACCATCCTTTTAACAGATTGTTTTTTGTGGGCAAGAAGGTTAGGCATTGCCAAGGATTTTATAAATTTCGACTGACAGTAACAATAGCATCTTGGCCAATGAATGTCGAATGTTTCCACAAGGTAATGGTTAATACTGCCATTAACAAGGAAATGTATGCATAAAAGGAGTGACAAAAAATTCTTTGAAATAACCTGTTTAACTTGGGTTAAAAATGTAACAATGATTTGGTTTATATATTATTTGTTGTATACAGCAGTTTTAATTCTTCCCACTTGTTGTTATAATCAAATGACACTGGCCTCCCCTTCAGAGTCTACAGTTTGTTTTAGTAGTAACTTAAATTTCTAAGTTCTTGTCTTCATGTTGGGCACAAGGTCTTTGATCAAGAGGTCTCATTGAACAATGCAGATTGTTGTGTCTCCTGTCCTTCTGTCTTTTAACTGAATCCAAAATCCCCAGCTCTGGCAGAGATGGTAGTTGACTAGATTATGGGTTTGATTGTCTTCCACCCTAAGTATCAACCTTTTCTAAATTTCCATATATAAATATACATTTACTCAAGTGATTTTCCAAATCTGGGGTTGTCCATCCCCCTTTTAAGAGTGGTCAGAGGAAATAAGCCACCCCTTAACTCCTACTCTCTTTATACTTTGCCTCATACCATCACTCTCTATAGGCAGTGCTAATCTCTTTTTCTCCTTTCTTCTTCTTCTTCTTTCTCTTTCTTCTCCCACTTTCTCAACAGCCAATCTCAGCTTGGCTTCCTGTGTCCAAGGTGATAAATCCAACTTCCAGATGGTGCAGCACAGCGAAGACAAGAGGGATTTTCAGTCATTAGTCCTTATCTATCAGCTTGCTCCATGTTGGGAGTCTCTCGAACATCTAGACTACTCAATAATTGGAGAAAGAAAAATCTATTTCTATTCTCCTTAGAATGAAAATTTATCTTTTCTCTTGTTTTATGATCGACTACACCACAGTTTTTTTGTCCATGGTCACTTCAAAGTAGTAATTAAGTTTTTTCTTAACACTTGTATCCAAAGAAATCTGAATTAATGTTTGAATTTTCTCTGGATGAATGTTGCCAAAATTATAATGACAAACATGTGGGGTTCTTTTCTTCTGGGTAGTTGATTCAAACTTTAGAAATTAGAACTTTAAAAACTTTTTATAATTGATTATGTTTTTATTTTATGTGATTCAGGGGTATAGTGAATGCTATTTTGCTGACCACCGGGATTTCTCTATCAACAACATATGGTTTTATTTTATCTGACATCATCATAGATACCTTAATAGTTTCATACTTATCAGTGGGATATGGAGAAGGACAAGCAGTCTTGGGTTTGTTCAATCTTAATGAATTTCATAAAGTTGAATTTGGGCTTGATTCTCTTTGGAATTATCTCAAAACATGATTTTTCAGTGCATTTTGATTTTAATTTTTTTCTCAACTTTTCAATCCATGTTTCTGCAATTTCAACAATTATCATCCCAGTTAGTAGACTCTCTCCTATTCCTTCTTTCTTCCTCTTTTTGTTTAATCAACCCCTAGAGAACTCAGTGTCACAAATGATCAATATTACTATGAACAAGGAAATGATCAGTATTGCCATGAACAAGGAAATGATCAGTATTAACATTGACAAGGAAATGTTTAATATTGCCATGAACAAGGAAATGATCAATATTACCATTAACCATTAGAATTTGTTTAGTTTAATTAGTTTGTAATATTTATTTAGATGGCCTGATTTGGAGCAACAGTGCATTACTCATTTTTTTTATAATTTCTAGATGAAGTCTATTTTTATATACTCACTGGTTCTAGAAGTTGAATATTTATTATATCCCCAATTGTTCCATCTTCAATGAGTGATTTGATATGGTTGGATAGAGGCATATACTTAAGTACATGACACACCATCATCATTATGCCATTCTTTTTGACAGTTGCTGCAATTTCTTGACAATCTTCTGCTGAAACCTATAGGAAAAGAAAAACAGATTGAAATAGTTAAATTAGAGAGACAACCAGTTCAATACAACTGTCATTAGTAAAAAAAAGAGTAATTAAACTCTCATTTCATCTGCACGGCCTTGTGGGTGATGAATTATTTTCTATCCTGCAATTCTTTTCCCACAGACAAAACACTGCAAGCCTCCCACTCCTCTATCGCTATTTTCATGGAAAATGCTCTGATGAGCTATATTCCTTAGTTCCCCCAACTCTAACTCTCACAGCTGCACTTCCTGCATGCATGCATGGAGGTGAACCACCCTCATTTCCTTCATATTAGGAAGAAGTTCCACTTGAACAGTTTCCACTACTCATTCTCAAGATGATGCTTTCTCGACCCCTACAATCTTAACCTCTTTGAGTCTATGGTTAACTGTTATATTTCCACATATCCTCATAAATTGTGCCTTTTACTCTTACTACTCACACAATAACTTCATTCAGTTAGCCTCTACCTTGATTGGCTCTTGGGTCATGTATTGGGTGAACATTATTAAAAAAAAAAGGTAATAGACTATCTTCGAGCTTTAACTGTAAGTAAAGTTTGTGGAAAAAGGTTACTAATTGTAAAGACATTTGGTTGTATCTCACAACATTTCCAAAAGAAGTGAATTCAACACAGACATAGGTTTTGCATATATATTTGCATTCAGAAAAACATGCCTCAGAAAAAAAGAAAAAACATATTTTTGTGATTAGCTGTATTGTTTTTGTGTGCCACATGGTTTGATTAAGACAAAAATTTCAGCTCAGATGGGGGAAGAAATCTCCCCAGCAGTGATACAAGATCGGTCTCATCACTACTGCATCCTATGGTTGAAAAAGCAAAAGTGAAAGAGAGAGTTTGTCTTTTCTGTTGTCACAATGTGGGATCATCAGGGACAAAGGAGATAAAAAGAAAACGAATACAAATGAATTTAGCTAGATTGAAAAAATTTTCTTTCAAAAGAAATATTCTTCCAAAAATTTTGAAACTACCAGCATCTCTCATTTCATGCACTAGTAGACATGGCAACATCAACAAAGCCCAGCCCAATGAAATCCTAACAGATGAAATGAGTCACAAAATCTTTTTTCCAATTTGTTATACTATATATATATATATATATATATATATATATATATATATATATATATATATATATATATATATACACACAATAAAATGATGATAATAATAAATAAGCAAAAATGTACATAAAGATATTTTTAAAGGTACAAAATTTTATCATAGCAATAAAAGTATTAAGCTTAATATTACTAGACATATTAAAAACACGCGAAGCAACCGGTTTCGCTCCCGCTCATCAGGCTTACAACGGGAGATTTAAATTTAAAAGACAGAAAATGTACAATAAAAGGAAATGTGGAGGGGGATAAAAAAAAACAAAAAACCCACACTTTGCCGTTGAATGGATTCGTCCCAAACACCTACGGGTCCGCCATTTGTGAGCACTTATTAAATAGCAGATGGTGTGCAGTTAATTTTAGTGTGGACCGGTTCACCGTGTTGTCCCGGTCACACTCGTTATTTCACCTGAAGGTGCTGGAGGCACTTTACATCGGGTCCCGCAAGCCTTCCTTGTGTAAACAACATGAGTGTTTGTTGGGGCTCGCTGTCATTTGCCTCTAGCTCCTTTTGCTCATATTTTTTTTTTTTTTTATCCCCCTCCACATTTCCTTTTATTGTACATTTTCTGTCTTTTAAATTTAAATCTCCCGTTGTAAGCCTGATGAGCGGGAGCGAAACCGGTTGCTTCGCGTGTTTTTAATATGTCCAGTAATATTAAGCTTAATACTTTTATTGCTATGATATATTTATATATATATGTTGTGTATATTTTGGCAGTATGTTTTCATTGAGACATGTCTCATTGAATAATTTAGACAAGTTTTGTTTTCCATTGGATCCTTTCATATTTACGGACAAGATTTTTTATGTCATTATTAAAAGAAGAGAGAAAATTGCCATGTTGATACATATTTTATTCTGAGTACTTTCGACATAACATAATGTTATCATCAGAGTGTTGTCTATTTAGAGACAAATATTGTAGTTTTTATCTGAAAGTTAAATTTTTTACTTGTGAAGTGAAGAATGCTGAGGGAGTACTGTGACAGATTGACTAATGCTTAAGGGGAGGTAACTAAGTATAGTGTGGCGAAAGTTTTTAAGAAATAAGTATTAAAACTATTAGTGTAAACCTTGATATTTTAAACTATCTATTGTACAAATTTTAAACATTTGTGCAGTATTCATAATTAATTTTATTAAGGTTTGGTTTCGATTTTTTAGTATAGATAGCTTTGAGAATTTTTAGCTTATGTTTATTATTTTCATGAAAAAGTATAGATGTATTTTCAATAAGAATTTTTATGAATTGCGAATGTGGGCAGGTATGCTTTTGTAAATGATTAGAAATATTGGACACATCATTCAAATGAAAACACAGCTGCTGAGACAATGTGGTCATAGTGTGTCCAACAAATTGGACTATAACACAAAAATAGAGCAAATACTCAATGACTACACAAAATTAACAGGAATCCAACCAACCAAAATTAAAAATTAACAAACATATCATGTTAATAATGCCAAACAGGGCAGTTTAAAAATTCTTAAAATTGTGGGTGATTATAGGCTTGGTTATATATATGCCACTATAAAAACACAAAAACAAAACTACCCTCTCTGTCCTATTATATCACAAATTCTCACTACTGTATATCAATTAACAAAAATCCTCAGCCAACTTATCATACATTCCCAGTAAATACAGCATAAAATCAACTCTTGAAGTAATTCAAATTCATTCCAAAAGCACTGAAACTTTTCAGCCAACCCTCATATATATATGTGAAAAGATTACATAACATTTAAATATCAATTTTATCCCAACATCAATGTTTCTTGGTAAAATTTCCAGTCTTCAGGGGTTATGGTTTTAAAGAGTATTTCCAATTTTTTTAGTTTTTTCACTTTGTTCCGTGTCTTTTCCAATCCACTTTTTTACTCTGTTTTGCACACGTGTATCCATGAATTTAACATTCTTTTACACACGCATGTTCATGAAATTTTGCTTTTGTTTATATCTTTCATTTTTTCAGCTGTACATTTTTCTTCCAATTGTAAATTTTTCATCGAAATTAAATTAAATTTTTTTTATAGTTTATATAGTTGTTATGTTATATTATTAATTGTAATATTTGTTAATTTTGTATTAATTAAATTAAATTATTTTAATTAATATTTTAATTGATTTATTATGTTATATTATTATTAAAGTAACAAAGTAAATATTTGTTAATATGTCAACATCAAAATAATGGGTCGATACTGACAAATTAACAAATAATTTATTTTGATAAGATTTGATAGCGACATTCTCAGGAATTTTCTGTGTAAGTAAATTACTTTCTCTTTTAACAAGTGTGTCATTCTTTAGATCAAAGTTATGGTTGAATTTATAAAGTAAAAGAAAATGGTTAAATTCATAACGTCCTGTTATTTAAAAAATATATAATACTTTTATAATAATTTATCCCATAGAAGGACTTGTCATAAGGAGGGACCTATGAAAGATTTTGACTCTTGTGCTAGGCTTGTTCAAAATAATTGATCATGTCAGATCATACTCACTCCCAGAAACTGTAACTAAGGTCTGCTCAGCATAATTGCATTATAAACCACAGGTGGACTTTGTTGATTGAGTGGGCATCTGTGATAGGTATTTTCTGGCTTCTCTGGCAGACAGGTGTGCATGAAAATGAGTAGGCATTATATATATATATATATATATATATATATATATAGTGTTCATAGAAATTTTAAATCTTTACATCTCAAAGTCAAAATTAATTCTAACATTAGACAAGTGGATTCCTTAGATATAACCTTAAACTTAGCCCTTAATAATTTTCAACCTTTCTTGAAAAATAACGCTAGCCCCATTTATATAAATTCTAATTTTAATCACCCAACATCAGTTATTAAGCATATCCCATCATCCGTTGAACGTCATATTAACCAGCACTCCTCTAGCAAAGGATTATTCGATAAGCACAAAATTGTTTATAACAAAATCCTTACTGACAGTGGCTACAGATCTTCCAAAATTAAAAATGTGGAAAATTATAGTTACTCTAGAAAGAAGAATAGAGGGAGGAAAACAATCTGGTATACACCGGCTTTCAATAAATTAGTCCGTACCAACTTGGGATACAAATTTTTAAACTTGATTAATAAGCATTTCCCTAAGGGTAGTAAATTAAGTCAAATCTTCAACCGTAATACCCTCAAAATCAGTTATAGTTGTACTAGAAATCTAGATAAAATTATTAAATCTCACAACAATAGAATACTGAAACTTTATAACAACAATAAATGCAACCCAAACACAAATTCTAGTATACCCCCAATAATTGAACTGTGTAATTGTAGAATTCCTGATCAACGTTCATTATCAAACAAGTGCCTAACAAAATTTACTGTATATACGTGTCCATCTCATCAACTGAAAACCCCAATAATATTGAATTGTATGTTGGGTCCACTATTTAAGAATCACGTATCCTCTTTTACTAATGTAAGCAAATGCAATATGACTTCACTTTTTAAATATTTTTTGAAACTAAAGGAAGAAAACAAAACACCTAAGGTTAAATGGAAAATCCTCAAACAAGCTAGAACTTACAGATCTCTGAACGAACCCTGTTTTTTGTCTGCAGGAAAAAATATGTATTATTGAGCTCTTGAATAACAGTCAATTATTAAACCAAAGATTTGAAACTACCTTTTTTTTTGTAGACACATTAAAGATCTAACATTGCAATCTTGCTAAACTTTTAATTTCATAACTCACCTCCTTTATATATTTTCTACCTCCTTATATACTTTTCTACTTATCTATCTTAGATTATGATTCTAAACTGTTTCTGCACATATATAATACTAGCAACAGCATCAGATAAATTGATTTATATCCATACTTATACAGTTCAGCAACAGATCAAAATTTGTTTATAAAAATTTATATTAACATTCCATACTTTATATGTCTTTTTACTTATATCTTAAACTCTAACTAAAATTTATTGTAAAATAAATAAGTTACTTAAATGACCATTTATTAACTTACATACTACGTTTATTTCAGAACAAATAACAGAAACTTCAGCATAAATCTGCATAAATCAGCTCTGGTTTTGTTTTAAGATTCTTCATCAGTAAAAAAGCATCTTCAATTACTATACTTCCACTATACTTATTTCTCCTTCCTCCTTCATCATTTTTCCTTTTTTCTATTTCCACCTTTCCCTCTCTCTCTCTTTTTTCTTGGGAGTTTTGGCATACTTTGCTTAGATCTCTGACCGTAGCACATTATCAAAACTGTAGTGGACACTTTTGCTTTGTTTTAAACTTTTAGGGTCACACC
>OZ038480.1:61120710-61205710 GCA_964036315.1 Acanthosepion esculentum
GATTGAATAGTTGAAAAGAAAAATTAAAAATGAAACGCATTAACATTGTTTTTTAAATATTAAAGTGAAATTAAAAGCAGTTCCAAGGAGAATTGAACCCAAATTTAACTAGACAGAATTCAGTAAAATTGATCAAAACCAAGACTTCCAATCCTCCCCCACTACCTGCTGATAAGAAAGAGACAATGTATCATTAGAGATGTTGGTTCTGGGAAAATAAAGCAATATATATTGTTCACAATGTCTTATTGGTAAAGAAAATGAGTGATCACCGAAAATAGCATCTAAAATTATTCAGGATAAAGAACCAGGAAAACACCTGAAAAAATATTCTTATAAAATTAAGATTAGTACCTAAGATTGGGGATGGGTTTATTTATTTCAATTTCTGTGACATTCGTTAAATATTTTTATAGCTGACATTATTTGGGATTTTTGGAACAAATGAAATAAGTCAGATTCTACTCTGCAGCAGAGTATTTTGATTTACAGTAGCTCATGTACATTTTATTCAACCAGTTTTCTTTATATTCAATAAACTTGTTAAAGTTATCAATAGTGTTGTGCATTTCATTGAAGGAGTTCTTTTTCCAGCTTGAGTTCTGACGAGCGTCCAGACAAAAAAGACAAAAGATAACCATGATAATGGAAAGGGGTTGTGTAATCTTTGACAGGAATTGTGTAATCTTCAATGGAGTTGTGCTGTTCTGCCTATAGTACACAATGTATATAAGGGGTTCACACTAGACTTCGCCATCAATGCAAATATTGTAAGATGACGCACCAGCTCCAACTGAGGAAGGAAAAGAAAGCCAAGTGACTGTAAGGTCAATATTACGCAACCAAGCTTGTGGAGCTAGCACCTTGTGAACAGAAAAATGAAAGGGTCCTTCGTCAGTAGGTGGGTTATATCTGTAACTTTAATCCCTTACTCTGCTAACACAAGCTCATTAAATAAACTATTTACTGCTTTCTTCTGTCTCTCTTGCCTTCAATATATTCTGAAAGTGTTAAATTCTCCAAGTCCTCTTTCCTCATTATATGCTTGAGAAATTTCAATTGTCTCTTTCTGATTTGAAGAATGTGTCCTTTCTTGTTTCCATCTTCCCTAAAACTTTGTTGTTGCTTACATGTCCAGTTCATGACATTCTCAGCATCCTTCTGTAGAACCACATTTCTGTTACCTCAAGTCTCTTCATCTATAAAACAATTGTCCAGCATTCACTGCCATATAGGGGAACTAATATTACATAACAGTTTAGTACTTTTTTCTTTGTTTCTAACAAAATTTTCCTGTTTCTTAATACTTTGCTTAGCTTTTAGGGGACATTGTTTGCTATTCCAATGCACCTTCAGATTTCAGTGTTGCATTTTCCACCCTCTGTTAAAACATTTCCTAATTATTTAAATTTTTATACTTGCTTGATATTTAGTATTTTCTTTTAGCTTTCCTTTACTACCTTCTGTAGCTGTAATTTTGAGAAGAGTCATTAGCATTACCCCCCACCAACTGTCAGTTACATAGCAGGGCAGACTGGGCTCTCTAACCTTGATTGGCAATCATTTTAAGAGAAGAAAAACTATGAAATTTTGAAATTTCAAAACTTGCTGGACATGAGTCTGACAACTCTATCCTATAAAACCCTACTTTCTACAGCAGCATCTACTGTGGTGAGGCTGTGGCTCAATACTCTACAGTACAGTCTAATGGCACTAACAAATAGGAGAGGATGATAATTGCAAGAATTATTTGAATTGTTGAATTTATTTTTGTGTTGTTTTTATTGCTGTTACAATGTTGTAGCTGTTCTGCTTGGCAGCCTCTTAATGTATACAATCTATAAGGAAATAAAGTTTTATTACAGAAGTTAAACAATAGCAAAGAAATGGTAGCTAAATACAGTTAGAACAAAGGGCAACAAAATGTCTGAACAATTCTTGGAATGATAATGGTGTTTCTCAAAATTGCAGATGTCTTTGAAAAGATTAGCTGAAACTTCTTGGTAACAGCAAAATCAATAAGCTGTATAGGTTTAAAAGTTTGAACAAGATAATAACTTTTCTCAAAGTTACCAGTATTTTTGTACACCTAATGAAGGCTTTGAATAAGCAGGCTGAAAACTTTTGGTAAAAACAAAAGCAATAAAAATAATGTGTTTAAAAGTTGGAACAACTCTTTGAATGATAATATCTTTTCTCAAAATTAGAGATACCAACAATTAATAGTTTTTTTTTTGGGGGGGGGGTCACAAATCTATTTGTAACTATTTTTTTTTCATCTTATTTTTGGTTACAATGCTTATTTCATTTTTATATTCTGCAAACATTAAATAAGTAGAGTGGATTGAAAACTAAAGAATAAGATCCAATGGCACTTGAACTGTTATCCCTTATCCTTGAAAGCCTGTTCAATGGGAATAGTGACTTTACCAAGATAGCTACAAAAACCAACCAGAAATTGTTCAAATTTAGACATATTCAGTTCATGCTGGGTATTGTGATAAAAAGCAATAACAGTAAGATGAAAGAAAAACTCCTTCAAAATTAACTAAAATGAGGAAATTTTTTTCCAGTGCCATGTCTATTCAGGACATGGATGATCATGGCTCTCCACAGATTCCTTTTCTTCATTATCTGTGACTTGTCATGTTTTCTTATTGCTTTCCCCACAATTTGGAATTCAGTTTTCCTTTTCTTAGGCTGGTTGTCTCCCAAGGCTAAAGAGCCCAGTCTACCCTGTTAGTTAATCTATAGCTGGGAATTACTTATAAAAAGCAAGTTATTAAAATGCAGTTTTCACAAGAAATAAGGCTGATTGATAACCATTGAAAACTTACCAGTAAAAACAAAGTCATTCGGAATGTTGAAAGTCTCCTGTATTTTTTGCCGTGCATATTTTTTGGGGTCAGCCACAGAAATGATCTGTTATTAACATAAAAATATAAACAAAAAAACACTTTTTGTCAATTTAACATCATAAAGCAATTTATCTCTAATAATTAAATAAAAATTTAGTTAAAAATATCTCAACATGGAAAAAAAAGAAGAATGAATGCAAATAATATGTTAAAAAAATTCCACCATTAGTTCTTTATGAAATTTGATCCCAGTCATCTATTAGACTCTTTGGAAAGTAAATTTATGTGAATCTCAGCCTAAACCCTTTATTTCACAATGGGCTCATAAACAGATATTTGGCATTTTTTTAACATTTCTTAGGTGATATGTGTGATATCTGTTTTAAAAGTAGACAGTCTCAGAATTTCAGAACTGGTCTAACTTTGTCCCAACTCCAAGTATTAGTCAAGTTATGATAATTTGAATTTAATCAAAATTTGCACTATTCTGGATAGTTGCATTTTCTGCTTATTTTTACAAGAAAATCATTGAAATTTTGTTGAATGTTATAAATGACAGACAGGCTTAACTTGACACTCTTTTTAAAAAATGATGTATATCAAGTGGATTTTGGTGCCCTACATACAAAATTAAATCAAATGAACATAATTTTTACCATATTTTACTTGCTTTCTTGTCTCTGACCACACCCAAATCTACATAATGCTAACATAAAATACCCAAGACACAATTTTTTCTCCTTTTTTAATGTAAGTTCCCAAATATCAAAACAATTTAAATCTGCAAAATGGCAAAAAAATCTTCTCAGGAGATATTTAAAATGTACTCAATTTCTTTCATATGCTAAATTGATCATTACTTTTCTTTACCACCAAATATCAGTTTTTGACATAACTTTCTTTGTGTATGTCAGAAAATCATGATCTAGACATCTATTCCCATGTTTTTTAGGGTGCTGAATCAATTTTCTACATGAAAATCACTTAAAAGAAGACCTACACCCTTATTTTTTTAATTAGAAATGTGATAGTTTTGTTTTAATAACAAAATATTAATTAATACTGTTACATAATTGAGCTGAAAATCATTCAGTGTCTCAAAACCCATAAATGTCTGCTTTGCTTGATTGTGAAAGCCCACTGTGTATCCAGTCCACAAGTGTAGACTGATTTCATTTGAAACTCCATGGTCAAGTATATTTCATTAATTCCTGCTTGAAATATCACTGATCCAGAGTATGACTTTTTGTACTTCTATTGAAAATGTTGAAAAGTGTAAAAAATGGCTGAAACTATGTACCAATAACAACCAACATGAGAAATCTATGTATACAGTGTAACCCAGATATAAGAGAGTTGTCAGGACCGGAGAAGAAGTATCTTATATCCTGGTTTCTCTTATATCCGGGTTTGGTCTATTTTGTTTTATTAACACAGGCTCTAATTTGGGACCAGAGAAAATCTCTCTTATATCCGGGTTACACTGTAATTACAATTCTGTAGCATTATGACTTGGACCAGCATTTGTTTTAGATGTTTCTTGGGTGAATGTAGAAAAAGTGACATGATTGAAAAGTGATCCTGTTGTCAAAAAACTCATGGATGAATAAAAACAGTTGAAGGAATCATTCTGGGTTATTCGTGTGTTTCAACAGGAAAATGAGATGGCAGCTACTAGATTTTGGAAATGAAGAAAGTGATGATTATCAAATAAGATTCTTCCTTGTAATGCTTGCCAAGGTGGACGAGCTAGCAGATAAAATAGTTCCTCTTTTATGAGGCTTGAACTCATACTTCCTGTCAGCTTGATTAGGAAAAGTCATAAAACATCTCAGACCAAAATATCTTGGCTGAGACTGATTAGAGATAGATGTTATCTGAAAGTGCTTTGACTGTTATAAATAAATTTTCATCTGAATGGAAGTCTGGCTCAACTCTGGAAATTTAGGTAGGAGGAAAGTCTAGCAGTTGACATATACTATGTGAGCCCTAATGTTTACAAAGTCCACCATGCAAAAATCTCATTTGTTATTTAAAATGTGTTTTTCCAAAAGAAAAAGTAGATATTGTAGTGTTGTACCTTGGACAAGCACTTGCTTAGGTCTTAAATGCCACTTGGAGAACTGAGTTCCAATTCTCTTTGCGTTTGTTTTATTCACTCACACTAGGGAAATGTATGAATCCACTTCTTCTTCCTCTAACTATGGGTTAATTAGTACGACTTGTATCACTAAACCATTATTATCTAAAAAACAAACAAACAAATTCTTACAATATAAACATATTTCCTGGCTTTAAATAACCTGCAAAGGGCTGATAAGCTGTAGGAAACAAATCAATTAATCAATTAAATTCCAATTCTTGGGTGATTGTTGTGACTTGGTGCAGAAAAAGTGACCCCAACCAATGAAAAATCATGAATAAGAAAAATGTGTTGAAGAAATCATTCTGGTTTATTCATGTGCTTCAGCATCAAGACAGTACAGATGCTACTAGGCTTTAAAAAATCAGACAACATGAAGAGCATCAAATAGAGTCCTCTCCTTGTTGTACTTGTCAGAGTGGACTGATTAGCAAGCAAAATGGTTCCTCTTTTATAGAGCTTGAACTCCTCACATCTGCAACTTTAATTAGGAAAAGTCATAAATCACAGCTCCCAAACCACACTTTTATATATAAGTTGAAATTGATTGAAGATAACTGTTGCCCCTAAGTGCCTTAACTCTCATGCTCATTTAAAGGTTCATTCTTACATTTCAATGAGCATCATCATATATCACTACAGTTCTTCATTTTAAAAATTCAAACAAAAATGAGACAAATTTTCCAGCATTAAGAAGCATTTTAAGTTACTAAAAAAAGTCTTGACTCATCTTAGGCACTTGATGGATCATAATTTTTCTCAATATACACTAAAGGGGTGATTAATAAAGGAGGTGGTTGGAAAAATCAAAGGGTCAAAAAGTGTAAAATTAATAAACAGGGTAGACTTAATATGCTTGGGAGTGGTTGGAAAATTTCTTCAAGAAAATAAACGTTCCCCTTTTCTACAAGACACCTTAGATTGTACAGAGTTATAATTAAGTAAAAAAACACATTGCTGCATTACAAACATCACCGATGGTTAAAACACATTACTCTAAAGTGACATATGAATTTTTAAAAACTTTTCATTGGATTTAGTACTTACTTTAAACTTGCTAGGTTCTACCTTAGAATATGTGGTATATACATTTCCTCTGTGGCCTGCACCAACTAAAATTGCCGTCACAGATTTTTCATTTGTCATCTTAGGACTGCAATCAAATAGAAAAATAAAAAGAACTGTTTGAGAAGAATCCTTAACATTGCAAAAATTTTCAATTCTTGAATTTAGCAAAAGACATAAACAATAGTCTGAAAAATATATTGAACTATGAAAATATTTCCACTCAAAATGACAAAAAATAAAACAAAAACATAGATAATCTGGGTTGAAGAGTACAAAATTTTATTATAGCTTTAAAAATGAATATTTTAAAAGTGCATATTTGCGTAATATATGCAAATAACAAGTTTGATAAGGTCAAATTGGCAGCTGATCTCAAAAGTGACCTACAATCTGCTGCTAACTGTGGTATGGAAAGGCCTGTTAACTTTTAACACGTCCAAACAAAAACAGCTCTCTCTTAATTGTCTGAGAGATCCCTTTCTGCCTTCCATCAGCAGGAGGGGGACTCATTGCACTTTCCCAGGCTAACATTTTCTGCTGAGATGAAGTGGAAAGTTTATATTGAATCAACTGCTAGGTCTGCTGCTAAGGAATGTTGGATTATTGTGCTACACAGTTTTTCTTGCCAAAATCTATCTTACATATTTATGTCTACCACTCGTCCATCATTTGAATATTGCTGCTACATATGTTCTACTGCTCCAGCTATATATTTAGAGATTATTGATAAAATCCAAAGAAGAATCTGCAATGTTATTGGACCTGACCTGGCATTCAGGCTTCAGTCAGTTTCCAACCACCATAATGTAGCTTCCCTATGCCTATTCTATAAATACTTTCATAATAATTGTTCTGATGAACTTTCCTTTGTGGTACATAGATTTCATGAGTTTAAACACAGTAGTATTTTAAGTTACTTGGACAGATCTAAAAGGTGATCTATTTATTTTTTGTTTAAAGGTCAAATAAGATAATTTGACCTTGGCCATAACTGTTAATTTCTCAAAAGAAAATACTCTTCAGACTATAAAGATATTGGTGGCTTTTCATAGTAGCTGGGATTCTTCACCAATACAGGAAAACCAAAAAAGTTATGGAAGGTGATTTTTAATTTCATATCAATTTAAAAAAAAAATTATATTGGTGTAATGATACAACATAATTTTTACTCATAAATCCTCAGTGGGTGAAAGTTATTTACTGCAAAACAATGAAATCTTTTGAGACATTTTTAAATTTTGATCTTAATTCATACTCCTGGTCACTTTTTCATATAAAAATCTATTTGTTGTTTAATAAAAATGTAAACAAAACCCCAAATAAGGTTGTTTATTTTCCACCAAATTGGTCAACATTTAACCACAAATAACACAAATTCTGTTGATTTTATGATCATAGTTCTTATGTGAATATTATGTAAAATAGGTACCATTCAATTCATATTGTGAAGCTCTATAATTGCATCAAATTTGAAAAAAAAAGTGTCAGTGATGGTCAGACATTTGTTGATTTGACACAGAATGACTTGGTAAGATCTTATGATTTTACACTGAAATGACTAGATGTAACTGTAAGTTCTATGCTAACAGTTTCTTAACAGTTTTTAAATACCATATCAATTTTTATCTTCTGTCTTTGTTCCTGTTCCTTTATTGTTCTTGCTCATTAATAATGCTATTCTTTTTTTTATATTCTTTCACACTCAGTAACCCTTTTGCATCTTAGTGGCTTTATTGCCTTGCTTGGGTTGAAATGATTAATATATATATTCAAGCAAAAGGGAAAGAACAGCAAGAATAAGAAAAAAATATTACTCACTAGTGAATCAAAAAAAAAAAAAAGAAGCTAAATGGCTATTGCTCCTCAGAGCTCAATCAAGGACAAAACATATAAATATGTGCACAATGATTAAAAAGGGTGGAAAATAATACTAGAGAATGAGTAATATAAATCACAAAGGATTATATTAAGACCCAGCAGCCATTTCTTAAACTTACAGAGGGAAAGGCTTCCTTAAACAGTTTAAGCATTTTCAAATAGTAATCCAAATGTGCTGATAGTATATTTTTACCTCTTTTTTAGTAGTTGTTTATATATTTATATGTTTTATCTTCAATTGAGCACTGAAGTGTGATAACCGATTAGCATTTTTAGTTCTTTTTTTCTTATATTTCTTGATTCACCATTTTACAATGAGTAAATTTTTTCCTTATCCTTTCTCCTTCCTCCCTTTGTTTAATATATTTGTATATATTATGTGAATATATATTTTTAAAATGTTCATTTTTTAAAGCCATAATATAAAAACTCTTCTCAAAATGTATTTTTCTTCTCCTACATGTAATATAAAATGTATTTTTCTTCGCCTATAAATATAAAATATAAAAGTAGGGCAGTAAATTGCAGAGAATGGCTGAAAGGTTCATACTTTCAAATCGCATTCCTGTTCAAAATAATTATCTTTTGTTAATATCAAGATTTTAAATTATTCTACCATATCTAAACTTGATTTGAGTCTGTACATATTTATAGAGAAGAAATGTTCCAAGATTAATGAGTTGTCCTGAAAGATAAAAATAATAAAGATATTTCAGCAAATTAATTGTTTGTTTAGCAGCATATCAATTCCTTAACAATCATTTAATATCAAAATTTAATTTTCTTAGGAGTATTAATAATTTCTTTGATAAAAAATATACTGCTGATAATCTTTTTTCTTTTACAAAAAAATGTATTGCTGGTAATATTTTTTTTGCTTACAGAAATGTATTGCTGGTAATTTTTTCACTATGAAAATGTATTGCCGGTTTTTTACTATAAAGTTTTTATAATTTCATAGTGTTTTGACCCCAGTTTGGGAGTTCACTCTTTGCCCATAGCTGGGGCCCTAACTGGTGCTACCACCTTGGGTCAGTGTGGACCTGGGAATAACAGCAATTAAGAGATGGCTCAGAGCTCCTCAAACCCTCCTGATCAGAGGCCTTGTACTAGATGTAATTTATCGTCATACTCAGGACGGCAGCAAATTAAGAACTGCTGTGGATGTGCAGCTGGTATATAATTGTTAGAGGCTCAGAATGCGAAAGCTGTGATCCATGTTCAAATTCCAGTTCAGATCATTATATTCAATTTCACACAAATATTCTTGGGAAAGGCATGGACTCATGTCTTCCCCCCAGCTACGGGTTAAATAGCAGGGTAGAATGAACTCTAGCTGTGGTTGGCAACAATGAGTACAAAAGAAGGACAATTCTGAATTTAAAGCAATATGTGGCCATAGTAGGTTACATACTTGAACTATACATACATACTGTAACTAAGTCCCTCTCGGCATAGTTACAGTATAAATGACGGGTTGGTTCTGTAAGTTTTGACTTTTGACTTTTGAAGAAACGCAAATCGATCTGCTGAACAAATGGACATATACTCGAAAACATGTTGAAGGAAGAATCACTGTTAATTTAAATGTTGATTTCAAAAGATTAGCAGCAATTATCCTAGAAGGGAAGACGATCTAATGAAATGATTTGATGAAAGTTTAATTTTGTGTAAATTAATAATCTAAAACAAAAAAATTACGCATTTTATCTGAAAAATCATAACAATGATTATTAATGTAATTAAATTTCGAGTAAAAAATAATTTTGAGTTATCCCCCTTTGTTGTAGTTAACCCGCTAATAATTATAAAGTGTGAGAGATGAGTAAAAAGTAAAATATTTAAAAATGATGCAACGCTATATAAATAAATTCAAATTCAATAAATTTAGAAAATACATTTTGAAATTGATTTTAAACTTTATAAATATATTCCTTATTTAAAGAGTTATGCCCCTTAACTAGTATTAAATTCAACTCAATTTTGTTGTGATGTCAAAAACAGTCGAATGCATTGAATGGAAATACATACCATAATAATTGATTCGTACACGGAATAGTAAAAAATAAATAAATCTAGTCTAAATTTGAAAAAAAAAAGATCCTCTTTTTCCTTTCCCTAATTTACTGTCTGAAATATTTTCAACGGGGTGAAAAAGGTACCTTGTTTCTTCGACTAGAGACATTTTTCCTGATAACGTTCAACTCAAACATTTGATAACAAGGTAGATTCGATATTCATCACTTTTTTAATCCAATTTTTAACAATACTAACAAATCAAGTACTGCATATTTGTTACTAAAAAGAAGTGAATGAAGTGTTTAAAATCATTAATATTTTTTATAATTAAAATGATCAAATTGTTTTACATTGAAATTGTTTCTGTTAATGTTATTTATTCACTGAGTGTAGTTTTGGCACAATACAAGTATGGAACCCATAATGGGGATCAAACTCACCACCACCTGGATATCGAGGCGGTCAGAGATTTTATTGTTAGATATTCAAAATCGCCGAGAAAGGTTGTGAAGACGCGTGACAAAATAAAATTCAGTTGGAGAAATCTGGAATTAATTAATTATTTATAAAATGTTAACGATAAGTTAATAATTTACATTTTGCAAATATTAGGACATGGGTAACGTTACAAAGTACATAGTAAGCACTTCGACGTCGTGTACTGTAAAAAAAAAATGGTTTGCAAGATTGTTTCGGTATTAGTGGTTTGAGTAGCGAGTTCTATCTTCACTGGGTGCTCCATACTTTCAGCCTTGTGCTACATCTAAGCAACGCTTATTAAATTTCTATGACAAGGCAATTCGACGTGGTGTAAAATAAAAATGGTTTGCAAGATTGATTCGCTCGATCGATTGCGACTGAGAAAGTGTTGTACTTGTGGCTGTGCGCCATGTATAGGCTACTACTCTAAGTAAATAAATTTAAAAAATCACTATAAAAAATAAAGATGATATCATACCTTTTAAAAAGGAAATTTTCCTTACGAAAGAAATTGAACCTAAAACCAGTTTAAAATGCGATAACTGTTAATTGCATGGCAGAAAATTTACAGTAAGTACAGAACATATGAACGACCCAACGGTCGTCGGTAACCCCAAAAAATTATTCTTACGATTTTTTTAACTAAATGTTTCGTACATACTGAATTAAATATTAAATTTTGTCTATGACCCTATTTCAAGTAAGCTCTACTGTAAAACTGAATTCTAGTGCTTACAGGTTTTACATGAAAATTAAATTTATGATCATTTGTTTATAAAAAGTTTATTGTGTCAGTTGCATTCGATGTTGCAATTTTATTTTAGAGTTGATTTTTTTCAGTTGACACCGTTTCTGTCGTAAAAATTGACTAAGGAAATTATCAACAGGGAATGATTTCGTCTTCATAAGTATAAAGAAATAATTTCCCCCGTTAATCTGTATTTCTAATTGTTACTAATTACCAAAAAGAAAAGAGTTTTAAATTCATTGAGAGCTTAATATTTAATGTTGAAGAAGACAACTGTTCAGATTGTTTTTTTTTGTTTGATAGATTGTTATTTTAATTTTTTTTTATTACATTGCGAAAATGAAAAAGTAGAAATGTTAATTTTGTCTGGTGTTGGTAAATTTTCATTTTAACACCCGAGCGCTAAATTCAGTTTAGTTTAATACATTGTACATAATGTACAGCCTACAAATTTTTCTCTCTTTTTTAAGTAGGTAGTAACTGCTAGGTACCTAGGCTCAGAATAAGAAATCGGAAAATCTTGATCGTATTGACTTACGCACAATTATCGTTGGGGAAGGTATCCATATGGATTTGTGGTGGACTTCCACCACATTTATTTAATTTTGATTAGGAAACCAAGGGACAAGGCAAAGGTATCATTATATATAAAAATTGTATTCAACAATGCATACAATAAAGAAAAAGCATGCAATGAGTAAGACGAGAGTTGTCTCTCTTTGACTATTAAAGTTCTCTGAAAAGGAAAGAGTTAATTGTTTGTTATAAATGTTTTTTAACAGTTCAGCGGTGTAAGAGGAAAATTTGTGTGTGAAGGAATATGCAGTTTGTGAGTTGAGTGAGAAGATGGGCGCATAGCTTCAACTGTCGTGGATTTCTGTGGTAGCTAAAGTCTCACTATATTTATTGTACGTGAAATGTACAAATGCGGCACACGGCCAAAAAAAGGGGAAATGGGGAAAAGGACGGTCATCAACTGTTTTAAGATTAAACTTACTTAGCTAGTCACAATCACTGACCCAGACATACAAACAATATTCCTTTCACCAAATCAACGTATTCTTACTTACCATTCTTACCTCAACCACCATAATGCCACAGAAACTCTAGGAAATCCTGAACTAGCCCTCATATTTAAAATTCATTGTCTGGGTGGGGGTGGGGGGATAAAATAACAATTTAAAAGTCTAAAAACCTCAATGAGTATTTACATATGTATACAAAACTATATACAAGAAACTAAACAAAAGTTTTGTTCGTAGTAAAAAAAAAACACAGCCCTAACTGTGGCAGAAACATCAGTTAACTGGACGAAATCAATGCGGGACTTTTAAAAATATAAAACATTCGTACAAGGCATGCACTTACTACAAACACACACTCATTCAAACACAACAACAAATTCGAAAGACACATTCGAAACGAAAGGCGCCCCGCACTCACCAGAGAACTGATATCACTAACCACCTAACGATGGGAGGGATGGGGATTTAAACGAAGAAAAAAAATAGGGCCAGAAATAAAAGGGGCCAATGAGTATACATAACCTAGCTAAGTTAACATTGAAAAAAAGAAAAAAGAAACTAAAACAAAACCGACCTAAACTAACCTATACACGGGAAGGGTTGCCAATGTTCAACCCAGCAATCCCAAAATTCTTAATGCCTAACCGGCATCAAAATGCCACTCCATGTCAGCACCTTTCACGCGGCAGAGACGCGCAATACTCACCCATCTTTCGCCAAATTCCAATGGATGGAGTCGTTTCCTTTCTGTTCTGATCTTGACTTTAAGCTGATGTTTAAAGAACAAGATCAGTTGGAAAGAGGTAAACTTCTCGCGCCCATGAAATTCCTTCGTCCATATCACGACTCGCATAAACCCCAGTAAGCAAAGGAACAGCCTTAGTCAACGGTGGTACTATATTGCTACATACGGAACTGGTCTCGAGGACAAAAAAATTTCCGCGCAGCATGCGAACCATAATGTCTTCAACAAACTTGCACAACGGAGCTACGACACTACACTGAAAAAAGGCGTGACCTAGGGTCTCCACCTCCCCACTGCAGCGAACGCAGTGTGGCGACTTTACCAAACCCGCCGCACAAAGTCTTTTGGCGACCCAGAGGGCCCCTCGAATCATCAGCCAGGTGAGTGATGCCTTAGTGTTGGGAGACATTTCCACCCGGGCGCCCAAGGACATATGCAGCGACCCTTCCGCTTCGTCAGACCGAGCTCGCCTATCAATGCATCCTGAACGTTCCCCCTAACTAACATCTGATATGCCTTACGGGACAACGGCTGGACGTCGGAGAGGCCATCCTTTGACCGTAAGAATTACTTCAGGGCAATCCGACATTCACGATAGAAAGAGCCCTCGCCTCCTCCTCACACGAGCGCACATTTCTCAAGGATGGAAAATTTTTACGGGCGTCTTCCTTCCAGAATTCGCCGTTCTCATCCAATTGCATACACATCCGGTCTAGATAAGTAATGCGAAGCGTATGTCGACGAGTCTCAACGCAAGGCACCCCAGACCGCCATCAGAGGGATGGAGGTAGCAGATCTCGTGACTAACCATGGCGGCCTTGCCTCCCCACAAGAAGGAGAACAAGAGTCTTACAAACGCCAATAAAGTTTCAGACGGGAGTGGAAGCACGGAGAGTCGGTAAAGGAGAATCGGGTAGATGTGCGAGGCACATACTTCCGCCCTCCCCTTTAAGGAAAGATTCCTCCGAGTCCACAGACGAACTGTGACCTCGGGCTTCTCTCGTACCTCCGACCAATTCATTTGCAACAGGAGGTCGTGACCAAACCAGACGCCGAGTATCTTGACCGGCCCGTCCATCCAGAGGAAAGGTCCGGGAAGAGAAACTCCGTTACACGAACCCAACCGCAAGCCAACAAACTTATCGCTGTTGATCTTGGTCCCTGTCACCATCTCATAGCCTTTTATTTCTTTGCTGACTTCGTTAGTTTCGGCTCTGCTTGACACAAGAACCGAAACGTCATCAGCATAGGCGGAGTACCTGGCCGAAGTGGTAGCACCCAGTAAAGAAATTCCGCGAAGGACCGGATTCGTCTTCAACTTACGCAAGAAAGGTTCCAGCGCAAGAACGTACAGCAATGGAGACAGTGGACAACCTTGACGAATGGAGCGAGACAAAATGAAAGGTTTCAATCTTACACTTCTACCAGCGCACCGCGGGATGCATACAGCAGTCGGATCCAAGTGCGAAAGTCCGGCCCAAAACCGGCGGCCGAAAGAACAGCCTCCAGAAATCGATGGTCAACCCTATCGAAAACCTTGGACTGATCTAAATTGATCAGCGCGGCAGCACTGTCGACTCGCTCGATGATCAAGCGTACCAAATGAAGGCTGTCCTGAATAGTCCCGCCCTTCACAGCACAAGTCTGCTCGGGACCAGTCAGACTAGCGAGGACAGCTTGCAAACGGCCGACTTAGACCTTGGCTAAAATCTTCAACCCTGTATTTAATATCGTCAAAGGCCGATAATTATCTACCCCATCCCCACTGTCTTTGTACTTGCGAAGCAACTTAATCACACGCCTGGTGAAGCGTTGAGGTATAGACCCCTGCTTCATCTAGTTGTTGAAAATCAGTACCAGCAATGGGACAAAGACGGGCGACTGCCTCAAGTACATTTCGTACGGAAGACCGTCTCATCCCGGAGTTTTGTCCAAGCCAACCTGCTTCAACACATCCCAGATCTCAGACTCTGTAACGAGACCCTCGCACCCAGCCGCCCCGAGGCGGGGAAAATCGGCTAGATAGGCATCGAACTGAGCAGCACTCAGACCGGGATCACTGGTAAACAGCTCCTGAAAGTAGTCACGGAAAGCCTCACAAATGCCCACGTCTGTAGCCACAGCCCGCTTGTCCGGCAATGTGATGCTAGAGATATGCCGACTAGACGCCCTACGAGCTTCCTCTGCCCGCAATGAAACGGCCATATTCGTAGCCTCGCAAGACATTCTTTTTAGCCTAGCTCTAACTACCAGAGCTTGATCCTTCTTGATAAGCAAGGAGGCCAGCTCTGACTTAGCTACGACTACGTCCCCACTAACACGGGATTTAATCGCACGATCAATTTTTTCCTCACAAGACTTTTGCGCTGCTAACCCTGCTAGATTTAGTCGTCGACTAAAATTAGCAGCAAAAGACCTAAGTTTAGATTTCAAGGAATCCCACCACTTATTCCCAACCACAGCCCCCGACAATTCCTGCTGTAGCATTAGTAAAATCTGGTCCTGGAAATCTTACTCACCAAATAATGATGCGTTCAATTTCCAGTACCCAGCCGTCTTAACCTTAGGCTTATCTAAGTTTACCCGAACCCGGACAAGCCTATGATCCGACTAAACTATAAAATGGAAATTTGGACATTCTAAGAGCCCTACGTCGACTCTCTTAACTAGAACTCGGTCGATGTAGTTTGCGCTCACCACCGAATCCGAGCTGCCGCCCCTACTCCAAGTCCATACTACCTCCCGGGGGTGCTCATTTCGATACTTATCAACGAGATCAAACCTGTCGATAAAGTCTCGAAACAGCTTCACATCCAGATTGTTAGTACCCGCTTTTTGCCTTATACGATCTATATCGGGATCAAGGACGGCATTCTAATCACTCGCTAGAACTACCGAAAGAGATGTCATCAAAAACGGCTCGATCTGCCAAAACAAAACCGGTCGCTGTGCACAGTCATTGGGCGCATAAACCCCAATGAGACGATGAGCCTTATCCTTTATGGTAATATCCAGCACGCAAAGCCAGCCCGCCGGATCCACGAAGACAAGAGCACTCACCGCATCCAGAGACTTGCTCACCAGCCAGGAAATACCCCTCGAGCGTCCATCAAGACATGCTGAATAGAGGATGAACCTCTTAGACAGAATGTCCTCATGGTCGCGAGATAAAAAATAAGTCTCCTGTACACAACATACATCCACTCCGAGGCTCTGAAGATCGCGATCGAGTCTCGCCCTTCGAGACTCCGACCTCAGGCCCCGGACATTCAAACTTGCTAACCAGAGTGCCATTATCAGACCGAATTAGGGTTGGGACACTGGTTTGAACATGGTCGGGGTAAGGATACCGACAGCCTCTCTCATAGACCCATGGCCCATCTCAGTCTTGATGGTACCGTCTTGGGAGATTCCGCCTATATCCCAAAGAAATGTCAGTTTAAGAGTTCTATAGAGGGAGGGGTGAACTAAAACTCCCGGCCCAAAATTGTTTTAAATATTTTAGCTGCTTATTTTGAACAATTGCTATTGGTAAAGACATTTTGTAAGATAAGATCGCCTCATCGAGCATTGCCCATGCTTGCTTGGCTCCTGTACCAGTTCTTATTACTGTGAGGACCCTTTTGAGCATGAGGGAAATTATGAGGGATTTCTACGTCTAAGTCCGCATACTGCTTTATAGAAAGAAGATATTTAAGGTCTTTAATGCGGTTGCTGTAATGCTGGTCTAATTTTTTATTTAATTCTTTTATCTTTTCAGTTTTCTAACACTTGAATGAAATTATTTTAGAAACATTTATTTTTTTACAGAAAATATTGTTAAAAATATTTATTTTTTTACATTTTTTTTACCCCCCCCCCTCCCAACACTTATTTAATTTATGAAAGTTCGAGAAATTCATTTTTGTAGAGATTAACAGAGCTTTTTGTAGAAATAAAGTTTACTTTAGTTATAAGCACAAGTCCTTGGAGAATTTAAGTCAATTTTTTTTTGTCAAACAATGCCCAGTTACAGAAAATCTCCTCTGAATTGTAAAATAAAAAAAATGTAATAAAACTAAAACATTATTTAATTAGAAAAGCTTTTAATTGCTTTTATGAATAAGATATATTATGAACACTATTGTCTTAAGAAAAATTTTTTTTTCAAGAATTGTTTTCATTTTTTTAAAAATTTTCATTAGAATAATTATCTTGGGTATGACAATTAACTAGATCTGGTAGCAAGGCCTCTGATTGTTATATTGGAGGTTTTGAGGAGTATGGAATTACCTCTTAACTGCTGTTGTTGCCAGGTCTACCCAGACCCAGGGTGGTAGCATCTATTAGGGTCCCAGCTATGGGCCAATAACAAAACCCCCAAATCAACAGTACATTTTTATAATAAAATGACTAACAATACACTTTTATAGAAAAATGACAATGCAAGACTAAAAAATATAAAAATAGATTTTTATAATAAATTACCAACAATACATTTTATGATCTTCAAATTATATATCTAAAAAATACCTTTACCCTGAGAGTATAAAATTAAGTACAAAATATCTGTAGTTGAAAGCATAAAATTGCTTGCAGGATATTTAGATTTTGCTCTATCCTAGGCCCTACTCTGTTCCTTATCTTCATTAACAATCTTCCGGATGTCATAGGTTTCCAAGTAGGCATCTACGCAGACGACACTACTATTCAAAAACAAAAGCTTCAAAAACAAAGCTTGTGTTGCTGACAAAACTAACCTGGCTGTTTGTCTCGAAAAGGACCTCTAATTGGTTGTGAACTGGGGCAGGAATTGGCTGGTTAACTTTAATGCCTCAAAAACAAAACTGCTCTCTATTACTCACCAGAGAAAACCATCCCTGCCCCCCATTAGAATGTCTGACACTTGACTCCATGAAAGCACCTCTTTGCGACTGCTCGGTCTCACATTGACTGTTGACCTGAGATGGAACAAATACATTGAGTCAATAGCTTCGTCCACCGCAAGGAAAGTTGGCTCCCTGTGCCACGCCAGGAAATTTTTCTCACCAGAGTTGATCCTTCAAATCTACAAATCAACCATTTGCCCTTGCATGGAGTATTGCTGCCATATATGGTCTGGAGCCCCTTCTGTTTGTCTCAAGGTCCTTGATAAAATCCAGAGACGGATATACAATGTAATTGGCCCTGATCTGGTATCTTGTCTGCAGTCGCTCTCTCACAGATGTGCCATTGCCTCCCTCTGTCTTTTTTACAAATACTTTCACAGTAACTGCTCCGATGAACTGCTTTTGTTGGTTCCCAGACTTCATGAATTTAAGCGTTCTACTAGGCTGGCATCTCACTCTCACACTTTCACTGTCGAAACTGTTAAATGTAGCTGTCTCTTCTACTCTTACAGCTTCATGTCTTGCACTTATCGCCTGTGGAACTCCCTCCCCTTTTCCTGTTTCCCTGATAGCTATAATCTCCAACTATTCAAATATGATGTCAATCAATGTCTCCAGATGTCTTGATCTATCCCCCATTCTTCTCTTCATCCTTTCCTTTATCACTCCGATTTGCTCTCACTCCAACTCTCTGTAACCCCTTGTGTGCTAGTAGCTTCCTGTCTTGCTTGGGGTGAAACACTTGAAAAAAAATATCCCTTAGAGGTTGATGTGCAGCTAAACATAATTCAACCAATCAACAATACCTATTTATGGTAAAATTACCAATAATACATATTTAAAGCAAAATGACCAACAATACATTTTATCTGTAGTTGAAGGCATACACTTGCTTTCAAAATATATTTAGTTGAAGCCATAAAGATGTGTTCAAAATATTTAGATTTCAGCATTAAATAACCTATAGAGGTTTATATGCTGGTAAACAAAATCAACCAAGTAATTAGAATAAATTATAAACTTTTAAATCTTTTAAAATTCTGTATCAATTTGTAGCTGTTAGGTGATATTGTTATTAAGTAAAAATTATATTTACTAATCATAAATGAAAATGTTTACAATTCAGTGATCCTCCACTATTTTAAAAAGAGTTTTGAATTTTAGATGTGTCTGTAAATGTGCTGATTTTGAAAATATGGACATCCATATACAACATTATCAAACAATAAGAGTGGTAACTATAGTACATTTTATGTTTATTGGTAATTTTTTAACATTTTCTCATAAGTAAGACTATAAAGCCAAAGTAGGTAAAATTTAATTAAATATTCGATTACTTAAAATATTTTCTTAAATTTTTAAGATTACTGGGAGTTAAAATTATATAAAAAAGATGTTTATATTGTATTTGTCATTTAATTTTTACAGTTAAATACTCTTTACTTAAAAATGCCAAACATTAATCTATCAACACCTCATAAAAACATGTATCTCTGTGTTAAAAAATGCTTTTCTGCAATATTTTAAATTAAAAGTAAATAATATGTTTTTATTCAGATTAATTAAACTTTAAATCAATTAATCTCCCTCAAATAAGGTTTCAGAAAAATATCTTTTATTTTTGTAAAGGAAATTATGTTGTGTTGACAGATTTGTCAGTATAGTCGATTTTAGCAATTTAAAAAAATATTCCAATCAATTTAAATTGGGTTTGAAATAGAGCAAAATATTTTGCTTGTTGGAAATATTAAATTTGGAATTAAAACAAAAGCTTCAAGAAAGATTTTTTATTTTTAAAATGCATTTTAAACCTTAGGTATTTTTTTAAATTTTTTTTGGAGGTACCTATTTTTAAGAGATATAATAAGAATTTGCTTCTTTCTGAATATCCGGAAGCCTCCAATTTTTTTTCATCATTAAATTATACAGCTAACAAACAAACAAAATTAATGATATAAACTGGAAAAAATAATCACCTGAAAATTTTATTTTCTGGAGAAATAAAAGTAAAAAAGATAGGATAAATTTTCAATTTCTTTTTAAAGGCTAGAAAAGCATTTAAATTGAGGCATAGTGAGTTCTTCAGACATTGCCTCCTTATTGCACTCAGTGGCTAACAGTCTGCAGTCATAGCGGGGGGGAAATGGTTAATTTCAAGATGATACATTGTCAAAATATAACCATGTGGATGGCAACCACCATCACCACCAAAAAAATATAGACTATAGACAGGTGCCGAATAAACCAGTTTTTTTTTGTTTTTTTTTAAATAAAGTGAATTGTTGTAGGTCATTAGTTTTATTTCACATAATGCCAACTTTGAAAGAAATTCAAGAGAGTTGTTTTTGTAATAAATTCTTTTAGCTGCAATCTAATGTTGATTTACTCTCCACTCCAATATCCAAAACGAAAATAAATGATTTAAGATGACAAGCAGTTAAAAACGATTGTTTTTATTTATGTTAAAAAGAAAGAAATGAATAGAATTAAAAATACTTAAAAATAAAATCATGTTGGAATTACTCATTGAACTAATGAACAATCAGTTATTGTCGTTTCTTTCATACTTTCGTTGGTGTTGTAACTCATGAAATGTTAAACTGAATCTAATTTTTTTGAAAATTTGTTGAACATTTCCATTATTTTTTTTTCTTTCCCCCACCAACACTTCTTTTCATGTAATGCTCGATAAAATTTTGACAGTAACACTGTTAACGTCAGTGGATATTTATGTTTGTTTATGTGTCACAGGGCCTAAAAGAAGTCAGAGGAAAGCTGGTCTTCTCTGTCTATCTTTTTATTTAGCTATAAGAAAAAAGGTAACATAAAAATTAAAAAATCCATAGGTGCATAGGAATAGGAAAAGTTGCTTTCCAAAACCCAAAACAAAAGTATTTAGACATTGGTCAATTTAAAATTTAAATTTAAATATTTACCCAAGGGCCAAAACCAAGGAAATGTTCCAAAACAAGAAAAAAAAAAACACTAAATAAAATTATAACCTGTTGTGTTCATAAAAAGTATACATAAATAAAGAATTAATTATACTGTCACTTTGTCGTGTCCATAAAAAAATAAAAAATTATCGTGCAACAAATAATTATAATAAAATAATTATAACAATTAACAATGTAATTATCGTTAATTGACTCTTTCTAAACCAATGAGAATCAGCCCCACTTTTCTCCTCTAGACACACAAACACATGACATCCTTACTATCAGACAGGCAGTCAACACGTAGCTTGAGAAAAATTTCGGCTCCTTTTCTTTTTCAGGTCACAGTGGTAAGCATTTGTCTTTTAAGTTTTAATGCACAACAAAAATTCAAGATAAGAAAACTCCAGACACTTCTTTTATTTTCCAACTACATTATCTGGACACATTACACACATATGTAGCGTACCTCTAAACGACGAGGTTTCCATTATTGTAGCGGTGAACGTAGGCGTCACCAAATATGTTGTGGACGTGCATGTTGCGGGTCCCGCCACAATTATTTTATTTTGTCTAGGAAAGGTATGGAAAGGATCATGCCATTATGCTGGAGGCCGCTATCCAATGTAGTTGTCACAATGCAATTTATATTTGACGTAAAATAAAGAAAGATACCTAACCCATAACCCCTGTTTTTTGTCTTTGCGTAACAACTTGCTTACGCCCCTGGTGAAGCGTTGGAGTATAGACCCCTGCTTCATCCAGTTGCCGAAAATCAATGCCAGCAAGGGAACAAAAATGGGCTCAAGTACACTTCGTACGGAAAATTTGTACGGAGATTTGTCCAGGCCAACCTGTTTCAGCGCTTCCCAGATTTCTGACTCTGTAATGAGATCCTCGCACCGAGTCGCTTCAGCTGCCTCAAGGAAAGTAAACTAAATAGGCGTCGAACTGAGCAGGGTTCAGACCGGGCTCCCTGGTGAAAAGTTCCTGAAAGTACTCACGAAAAGCCTCACATATGCCTTTGTTTGTAGTCACGGTCCGCTTATCTGGCAATGTGACCCATGCGATATGTCGCCGAGATGCACTCCGAACCTCCTCTGCACGCAGTTTCAGCGGCCATATTCGTCGCCTCAGAAGACATTATTTTTTAACCTAGCCCTAACTACCAGAGCTTGATCCTTCTTGATAAGCAAGGAGGCCAACTCTGTCTTAGCTAAAGCTACGTCCCACTATCACGGGATTTAATTGCCCGATCAACTTTTTGCTCTAGATTGAGCCGACGACTATAATCAGCAGTAAAGGTTCTAATTTTAGATTATACCACCACAACCCCCGCCAGTTTCCTCTGTATCATTAGTAGCAGCTGGTCCCGGAAATCTTGCTCCCCAAATAATGAGCAGTTTCATTTCCAGTAGCCATCCATCTTAACCTTAGGCTTATCTAAGTTTACACGGACCCGGACAAGCCTATGATCCGAATAAACTATATAATGGAAATTTGGACACCCTAATAGCCCTACATCGACTCTTCTGACTAAGACTCGGTTGAGGTAGCTAGAATGCACCTCAGCAGTCGAGCCGCCACTATTAGTCCAAGTCCACACTACCTCCCGAGGGTGTTCATTCCGATACTTACCGACAAGATCAAACTTGTCGATAAAGTTCCGAAATAGTTTCACGTCCCGTTAGTTAGTACCCGAATTTGGCCCTATACGATCTATATCGGGGTCAACGACGGCATTCTTATCCCTCGCTAAAACTACCCAACGAGATGTCGTCAAGAACGGCTCGATCTGCTGAAACAAAGAAGGCCGCTCAAAATGCTTATTGGGCGCATAAACCCCAATGAGACGAAGAGCCTTATCCATTATGGTAACATCCAGCACGCAAAGTCTGCCTGTCGGATCTGCGAAGACAAGAGCACACGCTGCCTTCAAAGACTTGCTCACCAGCCAAGAGATACCTCTCGAGCGACCATCAAAACATGCTGAATAGAAGGAAAAACCCCTAGACAGAATGCCTTCATTATCGCGAGAAGAAAAACAGGTCTCTTGCACACAACATACATCCACCCAGAGACGCTGAAGGTCACGAGAGAGCCTCGCCCTGCGAGACTCCGACCTCAGGCCTCGGGCATTCAAACTAGCTAACCAGAAGGACATTATCAAACCGATTAGGTTTGCTTTCCTGAATTAAACATGGACGGGGTAAGGATACCAACAGCCTCCCCCATCGACCCATGGCCCATCTCAGTCTTGATGGTGCCGTCTTGGGTGAGATCGCCTATATCCCATGGGAAAGTCAATTTTAGTGCTCTATAGAGCGAGGGTGCAACAAAAACAGGGACCCTCCCAGCACAAAATTGTTTCAGTTTGGGACATTTTATATGATGTTATTGCCTCGTCAAGCATCGCCCATGCCTGACGAGCCCCCGTCCCAGTTCTGATGACCGTTAATACACATTGGGCTTCTCGGAAGTTCAATAGGTTTTCTACATCTATGTCAGCGTAATTCTTGACTGAGAGGAGGTATTTCAAGTCCTTTATTCTGTTGCTGTAATCACGTCCTATTTCCGCCTGGGCGGGGGAAATACGGCATACGTCCTCGCCTTTGTTGTAAATTTGTTTTTGTTTTTTACTTTTATCTTTTATGTCCTGAGTAGGACTTCTTTGTCTTTTGTTGGGAGAAGAAGGCATTTCAGAAGCTTTAATGCGGGAAGGACTGGGAGTTTGGAGAGGTAGTTTTGTCTGAAAGGGCTGGGGTCTCTACTAAGAGGGATTGAGGAATGGGAGGAATGTGTATGGTTAGATGTGGAGGGAGTGGCATTTTAAATGGAGAGGGCTTTTCCTGACTTGTGTCTCTACTAAGAGGGGTTGAGGGATGGGAAGAATGTGATGGGGCAGATGGTGTGGAGGGGGTAGCCTTTTTAGCAGAGGAGTTCTTTTGCTTACTGAAGTTTCTATTGAGAGTGGTAGAGGGATGGAAAGAATGTGGTGAATGTGGGGCAGAAGATGTGGAGGGTATAGCCTTGTTAGTAAGGGAGGTCTTTTGTTGGCGTTGACTGTCCAATTTCTCGTCTAATTTTTTGATTTTCTTGTTTTTTTTCAAAAGCTGGGTCATATTTTTTCTGTAGTTCTATTAGAGTAAGTTTAGAGACCAGGGCGTCGCCCTTAATATTGACAGAAGGAGTGGAACTGCCAGTGTCTTTCGTCTCGAGGGCTTCAGAGGACTGAGGACCCGCTGTCTGGCGCTTCCCTCTGGCGCTTCCCTCTGGCCCTGCCTACAACCTGCCATTCCCCGTCTCACTTCTCCACAACTGCGCTTGCAGTGGGCGAAAGCTCTTCAGGGAATAGAAACTTAGATGTAGTCCCAACCAAGGGTTTAACCACTCCAGTCCATTACAGGTGTGGCAGAATTCAAAGGTGCAGTCAAAGGGGAAGTTTGGTCAACTGGGGCTTGACTCCCAGAAGCCTTCTTCTCTGAGCAGGAAGAGGAGAGGTGACCAGTCTCTCCACACTTCCAATAAACTGGTTTACGGGTGGTCACAATGACTGGCAGCTTGAGGCTCCCTACATCCAGACAGTTGGGGATGGAGAGGAAAGCTTTGCCGTCCAACATTATGTCGAAATTCCATCCCCCCAGTCAAGCTATCGCAGGAAGCATCCAGTATCTATCCATACTGCGACAAGAAAACTGCCAGGTGTTCCCCGATAACTTGAGGAGGGTCCTTGTATATCGCTACAATGGTCCTTCTCCTGCTTCATACTCTGTTCGGAGTATGAGATCTTTTGTGATTAGTTCTCGGCTTGTGGCTTTTATACAATCTTCTGGTGTGGGTAGCAATACGTCCCACATGAAAAAGCCCGTACCCTTAACAATTCGTAGTGGCTTAAACCCCAGGGACTCCAGTGTTTTTAGCGCTGTGTCTTTTGTCGAATGACAAATTTTGTGCAAACGCTTGTCGACAATGAAGACTGACACTATTCTTTTCTTGATCTTCTTTAGTTCTATGGGGTCCTGCAAGAGCCCACCTTCTACAACAAGGTGTGCGTAACTCTTGTCACACTCCAAGAACTCTGTGATATTGATGATGCATTTTGGCGGGGACTTCCAACAACAGGACAAATCCCCGGCCTCCGTGTTATTACTTTGTCTTATTATCTTTTTGGCTATTATTGGCCTCCATACTTATAGTTTTTGCTTCTTGATCATTATTGGCCACCATACATTTATTTTTGTTTTCTCTTGGCCATTATTGGCCTCCATACTTTTTGTTTTGTCATAGTCACCAACAGCCTCCTCATAAACGGGTGATAATTCCAGGTACTCCTCAGGATTGTCTTTATTGGAGGGGGGGGTCTTTTTTATTGAGAATAAATGTTTCCTGACTGACTAACTAAGGTTGTCCATTTTCAGTTTTTTTAACAAAAAGGACGGAACTCTTTTTTTTAATGGGCTAGGGAGGGGTGATAAAAGAAAAATAGTTAATAAGTTTTGCCTATAGGCGTAACTAAAAAATATATATATATATATACCAATAAACAGATAAGCCTGAATGCAAAATAAATTAAACAGACAAAAAATTAGGGAGTTGAGCAGAAGAGTACCTTATAAATAAGTCCCCGCTCCCATTTGTAGTCTGTGTATATTTTTTTTAAAATCTGATATTAAAATAAAGACAGTTTATTATTATTATTATTATTATTATTAAAAGAATGCTCAACTGTTATATAATATTAGCCTTCCTATATGGTAGTGAATGCTGGACAATTTTCTCATAGATGAAGAGGAAACTTGCAGCACGAGAGATGTGGTTCTACAGAAGGATACTGAGAATACCATGGACAGAGCATGTGAGTAACAAGGAAGTTTTAAGGAAAATGGAAACAAAAAGGTGCTTATATGAGGGTAAGTAAAAAATTATCCGCATTTTTGTGATAACATATATTTAAACGATAGTGCAGATAATTTTTGACTTTCCCTCATACTTAGAATCAGAAAGAGACTTGAAATTTCTTGGACACATTATACAGAAAGTAGGTTTAGAAAATTTATCATATGCAGGATATACTTGTGTAAAAAGATGGTGGTGGATGTATAGGTGGTGTAATAGCAGCTTGGAATGAGAAATCAGAGTTTGGTTCATTTATTTACACACAAGTGCCCTTGGGAAAAGTATGAATCCATTTTGTCCCTCCAGCTATGGGTTAAATCTGAAAAAAAATCTGAAAAAAATCATTGTTGTTCTCAAAAATTATCAATGCAATAAAAAAAGAATTAGAGCTTTTTGCTGACTCAGATAGCGCTTCAAAAAAAGTGGAGGGGATATAACCATTTTTGAACAATTTTTGTCAAATTTTAAACAATTTAGATCTCAAAACAAAGCTTGAGTTAATTTTTTATGTATTTTTAACATGTTTTATTAAAGTTATTGGATTTATTATAAAAACTGCAATTTGAAGTTATGCAGATTAAATTAATAATAGTTTAAGGCCTCTGAAATCTTATAAAAATCTTTTTTTCTCATAATGTTGAAACATGGATAATAGAAAAGATCTAACAAAATGCTGAAAAGCAGAAAATAGAGTTTATGAGTGAGAGAATATCCACATTGGAGATACCAAAGGAGCTTCAAAGAGATCATCAAGGGCTGTTGAAAATAGGAAAATAAATAAAAAGGAAAAGCCTTTAAGAAATACTCAAAGGGAACTTGAACTAAAGTGAGTTATATTGAAACAACTACTTTTGACCAGTTCTCAGATCTTTGAACAGGTTGTAATTGAGAGAGTCAAGAAGGACAAAAGGTGTAGAATACTTTGTGAATTTGGATCAGTCAAGAAATCTAGCTAAACTCTGCTCAATAAAGCAAATATTTTAAAGCATCAAAATTGGGCCAAGAAATACATGAAAATTGACTTTTCTAAAGTAATTTTCATGAGCGAATCTCAGGTGACGCTTGATGGGCCAAAGGATAGATTTTATCTGATGCAGATGTGCTTGTGGCTAAAAGAAGGCAGAAAAAATTGTTCAAAGCAAATTCAAGTTATTGAAGTTTATATTAATACGCATAATAACTTCATATGGACCATATATATGCACGTACAGGGATTAGATCAATAAACTACGAAGTAGATTAACTTTTGCTCTTACAGCTCAAAATAATGATGACAGTATTTCCAGGAGCTATATCTTGTAAATTTTATCACAAACTACTTAAAGAGAAGAGGATGTTTCTTATTTCAGGTGGTCTGAATATTATTCAGCATATATTACAGAAAAAAAAAACTTTATAGCCAGAATCAGTGGGATCAAAAATTAAATAATAGATTTGCTTTTGTGGCTTATAAACCTCTTGCAAGTTATTTGAAGCCAGGATATTTTTAGATTGTAAGGATTTTTTTGAGATAATGATTTATGATATTTCCTACTAATTAACCCATTGCTGGAGTGAGAAGAAGTGAATTTGTTACCTTTCCCAAGGGTATTTGCACATAAGTGAATCTAACAAATTCAACAGTAATTTGAACTCTGCTCTCCAATTTCTTATTCCAAGGCATTATCTTTGCACCACCTACACATCCAAGTTTACAGTGACTGGAATTCCCAAGCGATCACTCATCTAAGTACTAGCCAGGGTTGACATGTCTTAAACTTTGTGATTGTCAGAGAACTAATGTTTCAAACATAATATGACTGTAAGCTGAGATTTAAAAGAGACTATAACACATATTTGCCATAGAAGGATTACACTTTGAATTGCACGTCTGCTTATAAATATAATATCCTGGTATAGAGAAGAATATATTTTCAGTTAAATGTTTTGCCTACTGAATTATTTGGGTATAAATAAACAGAATAAATATCTGAATAATGAACAAAATGTCTATTCTGATGTTGAGTCAGGTACTGACTCGTATTAAGACTGGCTTTCTTTGTGGTATAATTGAAATACCTTTCTGCTTGACTAAAATTGCAATGAAGCTCAGGTCATTCTACAGATGGCAGAAACAACTTCAGCTCTATATAAAATATCAAATATAAAAAAGAACAGATAATCATTGTTAGTTTTGTAATTTCAGCTTGACATGTTCTCTAATTAGAGAATCAATTAAGCTTGTGTGTCTTCTAGTTTAATATAGGAATGTTTATATGCAAGAGCCTCATCAGTACCTCAATGTATGACTGGGAATTCTAGGTGCTGTAAGCTTGGACGTGTGAGTGGTATAATGAATTGTCAATCAGAGAGTCAAGTTCTAATTCCCATTGTGTTTGTTTTATTCACTTAAGTGCAAATACCCTTGCAAAGATATGAACCCATTTCTTCTCCCCCAGTTATGGGTTAATTAGTAAGACTTGTATCACTAAACGATTATTATTTCAAAAAATTCTTACAATCTAAAATTATTTTCTGATTTTAAATAACCTACAAAGGGTTGATAAGCTGTAGAAAAATCAAACAAAAAATTTATATACAAATAAATAGAAGGAAAATGAATGTATTATAAAACTGTACTGATTCAAAAATTAAGCTAAATATATGATAGTTTATTAATAGTTTTAATTATCTGAATTATTTGTTGTAGTATTGTCATTATTAATTTTTAACTATTCTTTTCATATTAATTGTTGCTTTTTATCACAAAGGTCAATGTGGATGTGTAAGTGGTATTATAGTGGCTCAGCATGAGAAACTAGAATACCGAGTTCAAATTTCAGTCAAATTTGTTAGTCACTTGCACACAAATAACTTTCAGAAAGGTATGAATCTATCTCTTCTCTCTCCAGCTATGGGTTACATAGCAGGACTTGTATCTGGAAAAATTATTGTTATTCTCAAAAATATTGTAAATGCAATATTCACTCATAAAAAAAATAAAAAAAGATCATTCTTACAGTCCAAAAATTGTTTGGGATTTAAATAACCCACAAAGGGTTGATAAACCATAAAAAATAAATCCATCAAACAATCAATGAACCATTAAGGCAAGTGGTGGGAATGAAAGGCCATGTTTATAAATGCGAGAACTAAAAGTGGTACTAAGAGCCTGGAAGTAATGTCATATTAAGAAATTTTATGAAAAAAATCAATATCTCGAATATTTTGTTTTCCAGTAGTAAGCCTACAACTTTAAAAAATTTAATTCTGAAAACCCTAATTTTTTAAGTCTTTTCAAATAAAAGTGGCCTGATTTAGGACAATAAAATTAATCTCTGTCTATGACACTTATGTTGTCTTTCTTCTCTCATCAATGAAGTGTGATATTTTGATCATATAAACTTCATGTTCAGGAAATTGAGGTCAAACCAACAAAATACCATAATTGGTCCATTTGTAGACAATTTGTTGACCTATTATAAAAACATGCTGTCTAGAAATATAGAATGACAACTTTGATGTTAGTATTTGGGCCCAATTTTTGAACAATTTAGGCCTTTTTTTTATTAGGTGCATGCTGAATTTTTGTTCAAAGTGTAATAAAAACAATTGATTTTAGATCAAACACAGCTCACTTTAATCATAGGGAAAATTTTTTTCTCCATAAATGGGTTCATTTAAGATTTTGATACTGTAGGGGAGTTATAATTATAAACCTCTTAACATTTATATATATAAAAAATACTTGTAAAAATGAGAAACAACAAAACGAATATTATTTATTATCTGGTTGTTATGTAGTGTTAGAGACACAAGAGACAGTAATACTGAGTAAAATTGTGAGTTTGGGGTCAGATGTAGATCAAATATGGATTTGAATCCAACAGAACAATAAGTTAAGGAAAGTGTATACAGTCTTTCTTGTATGTTTTTTAATAGATGTGTGTAATTAGTGTTCAGATTTTTTAGTTAGAAAATACAAGTATCTGTGATTATCTTATCTCGAATTTTGTTGAGTGCTAAAAGATAAATGTTACTATTATGGACTGAAAAGGAAAAGGAGCCAAAATTTTTGTTGATGCATATGTTAACAACCTGTTCATGTGGACTGCTTGTCTGATAGTGAAAATATCACATGTTTGTGTGTAGAGGAGAAAAGTGGGGTCGATTTTCATTGGTTTAAAATGAGTGAATTAATGATAATTATAATTGTTATAATTATTTTTGACATTATAATTGTTAATTATTTATTTATGAACATGACAAAGTGTCAGTATAATTAATTTTTTATTTGTGTATTTCTTTTATGGACACGACAATAGAGATTCATGGTTAAAAATATTTTTTAAATAATTTCTAGTATTATCATGTAATTTCAAGTGGCATTCAATAAAAATGACAGAAAACACTCAATTTTTTTAGTTTTGCAGGTGAGCTCCTACTGTTCCTTCACTTATAAACATGTCTGAAATATAAAAAAGAAACTTCCAATGAGATATGAACTTGCATCTCATTACACATATTGCCCAATAATACTAGCTTTCATCTTCTATGTGCTTCATCTCTTGAGAGCTTAGACAATACTGGCTCTCCACAACTTCTTATCTTGTGTGGCACTTAGCCGTTTTTCTCCTGAACCCTACTGCTATTCATTCATTAGTAGTCTATGGAAACAAAATAACAGCAAATATATCAGCACTGTGTATTATTGGCTTCATGGGAGGGAAAAGGATACATTGAAAACTTGTTTTTTTTAATCTTGAATCCAGTCTGTTTGCTAATAACTGTAGAATGACAGTCTGAGTAGTTGCAATGAAAAATGGATAATGTAATTATTGTACATGGCTAAAAAAAAAGTCAGACATAATTTTTATTAGAAATCTTCTTATGACAAAAAGAAAAAAAGCCTTTTATGATTAACTTTTGCTCTCATCAAAATATCCTCCTTTAGCCTTGCAGCACAAATTTTTTTCTGAATATATAATTTACAAATTTATTCCCAAAATTTTTGCGTCATCGCCCACTTTCACATACAATAATTTTCCACTGCCTACCTGTATAGTAAATATTCAAAAACATAAAGTTATGGATAAATTTTGCTTTGATGGGCACTTTTCCTGCCTTGATAAATTCAAGATGGCCAATGTGATAAAAAATTATATTAAATAAAAATTATCCTGTGGTCACTTCTTAATTCTACTGGCAAAGTTGTTCTTGGCCACCCCTTATTTGATTTATATCCGAAAAATATGTTATTTCATTTGAAGAACTGTCTGAATGTTAATGATTCTTCTTAAAACTATAGAAAGTACCAAAATATTCCTTGTTCGTGGGGATATTTATATTTTATCAGTTATTTCAATTTAACCTCCTGTTTTTTAATACACGTTCTTTTGAATATTTTTTTCAGTATCATATATTGAAATACCTTTTCAGTACTCAAAATCCTATATCACCCACCAAAATTTCAAGTTGCCCACCATTTTCTGTTCAGTTGCTCATTGCCCTCCCAACAGTTGAAATCACCCACTGATGGGCAATATCATCCAGGTTGGGAAACTCTGGTCTAGAATAAGGTCACACATGTATGTCCAAAATGATAAATTTCAGATATATAAATTTTATTTATATTTGTGATCAAATTATCAGATATATCTGTAAATTTTTTTTCTGAATATATAATTTACAATTTATTCCCATTGATGGGGTGGGGGGGGTCTGAATGTTCATTTATCTTAAAAATATTTTTAAATGTATTCAACTCTTTTGATTTTTTGTGTGTGGATTAATAGGTCATCCAATGACAAAATTTTCTTCATGTATAATCACTTTATGATCTTAATCTAACTGACCAACTCTACTGTAAGTTGGCCAGCCATCACTTGTGGTTGACTTTAGATAGATCCATCTATGAATTATTTCTTCAAGAGTTGCTTAATACCTATCACAAACAAACTCAACAAAGTAATTGATTCCTTCAGAGTTTCTTTCAATTCCTCTCCAAAATTCAACCATACATCACTCTCTGATACACATGCTGAACAATTAATATTTCTTCAATTTCAACAACTTTTCCGGGATTGCCAATTTTAACACCCTCATTTTTTTCAATAAAAAAAAGAACATATACCTCTGCTTAATAATTTAATAATTGAATTTAATAATTAATAAGTTTCATATTTTCTTTGCTTTAATTAACTTTGATTAAGCTAGGATGTTAAAACTATTTAATCCACTGGTGCATGGAATCCAGTGTTTTTAGAGAGGGGATTACCTACAATTTAAAACCTACTTACCTTAAATTACCATTAACTAGGGGCTTACAGCTACATTATGGTTCCCGTATGATCACCGAAGTTAAGCAATGTTGAGTTTGGTCATTACCTAGATAGGTAACCATTTGGGAATCTCTGGTGCTGTAAGTTTGCATGTGTGGTTGGTGTAAAGGATAATGACAGATTTGGAAATCGGAGAGCCAAGATCCAATTCCAGTTGGCTTCATTATATTCACTTATGTGCAAATACCCTTGGGAAAAGTATGAATCCACCTCTTCTCCCCACAGCAATAGGTTAATTAGAAAGATGTGTATCACTAAAAAGATTATTATGTGAAAAAAATAAAATCTCCTACAAAATATTTAGATTTCGGCATTAAATAGCTCATAGAGGTTGATGTGCAGCTAAACAAAACCAACGAACCAATCAACCATTAGCAAAGTAGTTTAGGCCAAAAGAACTAAAGTTTTAAGGAGATTTGATGCAGTAATTGGTTAATTTTATTATTATTATTATTATTATTATTATTATTATTATTATTAGTGAATATATGATAAAACCCTTCAGAAAGAGAAAATCCCTCTGGCCCAAAGTGAGCTAGAAAAAATTAGTTTTGAAAAAGGCATGCGATGACTTATAGTGTGTGTGTGTGTATATATATATATATATATAGTTTTAGGATTGATGTGAGTTTGTGACCCTGGGTTTCATGCTCTCTGCTATTGTCAGACAACCAGTTTGTCTGGCGATAGAAGAGAGCATGAAACCCAGGGTCACAGACTCACATCAATCCAACTAAATATGTTAGCTCTATCACTGATATTGAGTGCTTTCCAATAAGTACCACACATATATAATATATAAATAATATATATAAAAATTGCATATATACATATTTATATACATACACATTTTACATATATATACCTTTTGTGGGTTGAGCACTTTTTGAAGAAAGGGAATTTGTTGGCTGCTGCTGCTGATTAGTGCTAAGCTCCTCACTATGAATTGAGCCCTCTGATAGCCCGTAATGCATATATATCTTGTATATAATGTGTTAAAAATTCCCTTTCTTCCTAGTGTGAGCCAATGGTCTAGGAGTGAGAGTCTCTGATTGATGTCAAATCGGTCGGGTTTCGATCCCAGCTCGAAGCAATCACATGTCTAGCCACACTGATGAGCTGTGATACAGTGAAACAGTATATATATATATAATTATTTATTTGAAAATTATAACATAAATATGTTATAAAATCACTACAAAAATAGCCATTTTGTTTCAACACCTCTGGTGTCTTATCAAGTGATGATGTTGAATGTAGAATAAAGGGTTTTAAAAGATTCAAATTAATTAACCACCCCTCGCAAGGGGAAACGCTATTACATAAGCTGAAATGACCAATCAAAATACAAGTATACAGGAATTCAAAAAACTTGACAATGAAGTATGGTTATAATAACTATTAAATGCTTTAAAGTTGGGGTTATACTCAAATTAAATTTATTCTAACTAATAAGTATTAAATTATATGATAAAATTAAAAATTACCCATTTTAAAATCTAAATTTACTCTCTATAAAGTTTAAAATTATAAAATTACTGAGGAAAAAAGAAAAAAATATGTTATTCTATTTATTTTGTTTTTATTGAAATTAAGTTGGAATAAACGTTAAGATCGACTGCTCTTAACTTCATGACAACATGGATATATTTGAATTCTAAGCATAGGCAGGGGATGATGACATCTTGAGAAAGACAATACATACACAATCAGATTATAATACATAAGCACGCAGACATATTTAGATATATACACCCACAAAAAAGTGACGAGACAGGAAATATCTCCACGACCCTTTACAACCCCACCCCCCAAAAAACCCACATACATACACAATTAAATGTGCATGTTACCATACACATAGACACCGATAAAGACACGTACATACACCCACATACATTGACATAGACACTCCGATACAACAACCAAGAAATATTCAAGATTGAAAGTGTTGTTAAACGAATTCTAACCACTTATTAAAATATAACTTATATGGACAAATATACATAGATAAAAATGGTCTAACAGAACAGAGAAACAAACAATAGGAAAAGAAAGGACATAAAAACAGATATATACGTATAAAAATAACACCATCTAATATATAAAAATGAAACACACAAATATATATAAAAATATATATTTCATATATGTTTATATACAGCCTACTGTACATTAGTTGAAAGAAAATAAAAACTACTTACAGATATATGTGTACAGTGTACACACATTCTTCACTACAGACAGAAGCACAGAAAAGCCTACCTATAGACAAACATATACACACATATATACATATACACACATACGCATATACACATATATATATCTACACATATATACACATACATATACATATATGCATATATACACATACAGAAGCAAGCATAAAAATATCAACCCACACATCAACGTAAAAAAGTAAACAAACCAAATATAAATATATATACATACACACATACATACATACATATATACACATACATACATATATATATACATACATACATATATAAATGTATACATATATAAACTTAAACATACAAATATAAATATATACAAACACATATACAAGCACATGCATATATATAAAAATCACATACAGAGACTTAAACATACACATATATATATACATATATATACGCATATACATCCATATATATATATATATATATATATATATATATATATATATATATATATATATATATATACACACATAAATAGGTATATACATACATAAACCACAACATATTCTAACAATATTATCTTATTCCCGATAAAGTACAGTAAAGTCCATAATAATTTAAAAATGTAACAAGACACAATTGTTGATTAAGTCTATAAACAATTAAAAAACCCTTATCAAACAAAAGTAGCTTTTAATTAATATTCATGATACATTCCAAGACACTAAAATATACAAACATATACATATACGAAGGCATATGAACATACATCCACATATACATATTTATCATGTATAAATACCCATATGAACACATCCACATATACACATATATAAGTACGCTCAGATCCAAGCGCATATATATATATATATATACACACACACACACATACAAATACACATATATATACATATACATATATACACACATACCCCCCCCGCACATGTAGACCAAACCAAAGTTTACATACCTACACATACGCACAAACGAGCTCATATATGATAGGTGTCAACACGCACATACACACACATATATATACATACATATACATATCTACAATTATAAGTACAGATGTATACACACATATGCATAAACACATACACATTCAACCATATACATACATACATATACATATATACATATACATACACACGCACATATACATGTATCCCTACATACATACATAAACATATCCATACATATAGAAGTACATGTAAATAGAAATATACATACACAATACATCTGGACATATACATACATATATTTTACCCTCCTCTCCTTTTCTCATCCTTTTTACCTTCTTACTTTTTATAAAAAAAAACCTACTTACATATATATACATATATACATCCAGCAGTACAAACACACACACACATCCACACATACATTCACACATATACAGACATGAACAACACAGTATATGTACACCAACACACACCCACATCAACAGGAGGACCATCAGGTAATAAAAGTAATAACCTATTAAATTTACAGTGACATATCATTATCATTGAAAGTATTACAACCCCTATTATAAGTTAAATTTATAATGGTGTTATACAGTTAACATTTAGTTCATATCTTTGATTTAAGAGATGGTTCTTATTTTTAAATCTAATTATTTCAAATTTTTCATTAAAACATAGATAACACGGGGCATATAGGAAGTTACATGTTTGAGCTTTCCTGATTAATTTCCATTTAACAGTAGGTGTTTTATTCTTTTCTTTTAGACTCCAAAAATACTTGAATAATGAAGTCATGTACTTATAATTACTGCTATTAAAAGATTGCATATGCCCTTGCCAACATTCCTTGAATGGATTCATGGTGCTACCAATGTAAAACTTTTTTATATTTGGGTTTTCTAGTGTAGAGATTGTACTAAGATAAACTACAGAACTAGTCAAACAATTATTCTGTAATGGACAATTATTTGGATTCCTACAATTGCACAAGTTGTTATTCGTGTCATTATACTTAGTAGTGCTGGTTGCAACCTGGTGAGTAGTCAAGTTTTTTGAGTCCCTATACTTGTTAAAGACTCTATTGTTATGTTTTTTAATTATATTCTCTAGGTTATCTGCACAACTATAGCTTAATTTAAGGGTATTAGGATTAAATATTTTACTAAGTGGATTAGTTTCTGGCTTGGGGAAATGTTTCTTGATGAGGTTTAGAAATATACATCCTAATTTAGTTTTAACCATTATATTGAAAGGGGGAGTAAACCAAATGATCTTTCTAGATATTCTTTTCTTATTATGGTTGTAATTAACCGGGTTTCTATATTGAATAGTGGTATCTTTGTATCCACTATTTTTAAGGGCAGAATTGTAAAAATCACAATGTTTATTAAAAACATCTTTGTTAGAAGAGTTAGTACTAATCCTAAATCCAAAGGAGGAGGGTATGCGTTTGATAACCGAAGCGGGGTGGTTGGAATTTGGATGCACATATACTGGGTTGGAATTAACCTTCACATATTGTTGGAAAATGTTGCTAGTAAGGTTTAGGGTGACGTCCAGAAAATCTACTTGTTTAACGTTAGTTGTAACTATAGTCCTAAGACCTAAATCCTTAAATCCTATGGATCATTTTCCTAATACGGTCTACCTTAATTTTAGTAGAGTTTTTAACAACTAATATGCCATCATCTCCATATAATCCTACACTATCAGACTCTAGACATTCAAAGGCACTTAAATTGTATAAAAGAAATAATCCAACCAAGTCAGAAGCTTCTGCAGAATCCAAGGAACCCATTGAAATGTCAAAATTATCGCTTTTTGGTTCACTATTCTTCATTGTAGACCAGAACAGAATTTCAGCATTTCATGATTATATCCACTTCACTCTCAGAAATATTGGAGTATTCTCGAGCGAACTCCAAGGCCAAAGTGAACAGATTCTTCGATATAGAGGGATAATAGCCAATAATATCAAACTGTATATAATGTGTGTGTTGGTTACTCCTATTGACTATTAGGTGGTATTGTTTAAGTCTATGAAAAAACAAATATTTACTCTCTTGCGTCAAGATGTAGTAGAATGTCTAAGAGTGTCTTTGCTGGGGCATGTTCATTTTCCCGGTCAACTGAACTCTCATGCACATATACACACATGTATCACATGCATACAAACACGCACATTCTTAATAGCTAAGTTTTAATGCCTCTTCCTTTCCTTTCAACTGTGTACATATTAGTGTAATTTCTTTTTGTTAATACATGCATTAATCATTTGTTTAAAATCCATATATATGTGTATAAATAGGATATAGAATCCATACAAAGTTTTATAAATTTTTTCTTTTGTTTCTTTCTTTTTGTTTATTTAAAGTTTTCTTTTGTTCTGATCTGAGGAAGCCTATCTAACAATACTCAGCAGAATCAATCAGCATATTTTTTAAAAATCTGAACACATGTTGAACTTAAATAAATAAAACAAAATCATACACCATTGATGTGACCTTGGAAATGATTACATGCCCAGATCATTTATATTGGCCATTACATCCACAATGGCAACCTTCAATGAGTTCATGCTATATTTTTTTTTTACTGCACGGTTCATCCTTTACAAGGCCTGGGGGCCACTCGAGGTAGAGGGTTATGTTTGGAGGTCATTTGTATGTATAGGAGTGTAAGATAACAGTTAACCCTAGCCTTGAACAGGTTAAGATTGTAGTGAGCAGAGAAACATTCAGTTGGGAGTCGGTTCCACAGGGCAGTGGTTTGAGGGAAGAAGTTGCTGAAGTGGAACTTCTCACTGATGGAATACAGAGGAAATGTGGGTGATTTGCTACTATGTAAATGGTATGGAGTGTTCTCACTGTGAAGGTTTGCCTTGGAAGGACCAGGGAGTGTATATTGTGGTTGGTCTTACTCTTCATATATACTCAACAGTTAATATAAAGAAAAAAACAATTTTATTCAGTAGAAAAAAATCACTATATTTGGAAAGAAAAAACTGTAAACCTATTCAACTTAGAAAAAAAGGTTATTCAATAAAACTGTCTATCAGCCTGATGGGTGACCTCAGACAGAACTGTATGCCTCTTATTAATGTTGGCTATGGCATTAATGATGGCAGCTTTCAGTGCTCTTGAGGAAGGCCAAAAACTTGAAAATGTGATAGAAACAATTAAGAGAGAATACTTGCCTGAATAAAGGTCTTCAATAATAATAAGGACGTAACCCAGAATTTCAATCATTATTTCAATTCATAGGGTAAGAATGAGTGTTTCTATATATTTTCCACCAATAAATCTCCAAAAATCTTGAAACAGCTTCAACTACATTTTAATTTCATTGAAAAACTGTCTAATTTTCTAAAGACCTGAAAAAAAATGACAAAAACAAAAAAAAAACTGTTCTACCTTTTGTCCTCATGACAGTTGAGGAAATTTGGCGTCGTTTAGCAAACAAACGTCAGAAATCAATTGAATCATTTATCAAGTGTCGAATTTCTAACTGTTTACTGATTTTTCACTGAAGCTCATTCTGCCTGACTTTTATTTCCTAAATGGTGAATAACAGTTGGCCACCCAAGTAGAACCAGGCAGAAATAATTTCCAAAGCTGTTGGAACAATGCAGTATTGTATTGGATAATTAGGAGTGCACAATGGGATAGATAATTAAAAGCTGGACAGAAAAATTATCCTGGGGGAGAAACAGCCATTGTCAAGATCCTGCCAGAAAGGATTAGTTATAATTTGCTGATGGAAAATAAAAATCACTTCTGTGGATTTATAGAAATGGAGTTAAAAATAAGGAATATTTTCCTAATTGCCATTTTCTGAAAGGAAAAACACAAACAGGTATTGACTAATATATATATATATATATATATATATATATATAAAATGTGTGTGTGCAAAAATTTGTCTTTATTTATATTTATGGGTTAAAATGTTCAATATCAGTGGTAGCATGTAAATATAGAAGTGGATATTAAGGTCAACACCCAACAGTGACAGTCTGTTTCATGCTTAAACACAATCTTCAGGCCATGAAGCCACTGAATACTGATCTCAATGTCCACTTGCGCACACACACACACACACGCACACACACACACTTTGTGCCCAATGAGCTGGAAAACCAGTGAAACATAAGTCACACACCAAAACATAGGTATTTGTATATGTATATTTTTTAATATATATCTTTGTTCTGTCTAACCACATCAAGCACTGTTATGTTTACACCTCATGAATAAATTTGATGATTATTTATTTGCTTGCCTGTCTATGCATGCCAACACACATGTATACAGTTGCTTATATCTGGTCATTTGATTTATCCTAATCTAAACTTATATATATATATATATATATATATATATATATGTATATATATATAAACATATATAATTGTGTATTTTGGCAGCAATCCCTCTTTTATACAAGTTTCATTGAAGAGGACTGACAAGGCATTGTAATTAAGGTTTTTATTAAATTTTTTGGCATTTGTACAAGTATTTTCTTTTTAGAACATAGAGTGTACAAAAACTGCCCAAATGTTTTGTCGATTTGAGCACTTTTGGCTAATCTATTAGTCATTGTCAAATATTTTTTTTATTATTTTAACTGAACATGTAGATTTTATAGCTAATATTGCATGACTCTTCGGCAGAATTGAGTCACTGTCAGTCACTGTGTGTTTATCTAAATCTAAAAATAAACATGCTAAAATTCACCTTCATCCCTGCCGTGAGCCGACGTCTTAGTGGTAGAAGTTCCGACTGACGCCAATTCAGTCAGGTTTCTATCCTAGTGAGAGGCAACCGGACATCTAGCCACACTGATGAGCTGTGAAACAGCGAAACAGTCTGTCTGTAGATGACAAAATATATATATATATATATATATATATATATATCTATAGGGAATGGAATGTTTTTTAAATTTCAGAACATAGTCAACATGTGACCATGTTCATGGTTGATATTATTGAGAGTTGGCTACTTCATTTTATTATTAATACTCCCATTATTTTGAACCGTTTTTTGCATGTGGATTATGCTTGAATTTTCCGCAAGTATATTGCGGACAGAGGTTGGTAGGTCTCCATGTGTTTAAATGGGTTCTAATAGAGCTATGACTCGACAGATGTAAAGCAAGTGATATGTCAAATGTAATTATTATTCATGAATTTGTTTTTGTCAGTAATGCAATTCCCTAAAGGGCATCTGAATTCATAATATTGATCCTCTTCTTATAATTATGTGTATTTGATTTTTATAGAAAAGGTTGATATTATTGTTTTTTTCCACATGCTCATATATATATATATATATATATATATATATATATATATATATATACAGTAAATATCCATTACAATATTTTTATGTGTAACATTATGCAAAGATACTGCACTAATCCTAGGCAGAGAGCCAAGGAGCAAGACTTTGATCTAAGTCCACACAGATATACTGATCGAAGCATAAATATGCCCATCATTTTAAGGGTACTATTGTTTTATATATATATATATATATATATATATATATATATATATATATATATATATATATATATATATATATATATATAAAATGTTGCCTGTCTGAGTAAAATAAAGTTTAAGTAGTGGCTGGCCAAAGGAGATACTTTTTTTCTTTTTTTTTTTTACAAATTTATATATATATATATATATATATATATATATATATATATATATATATATATGTTTTGAACAATAAAAAGTATTAAAAATTAAAATCTTCAGACACACTGGGTTGTATATTAATATTCTTTCATTTTTATTATTTCAGTTAGATTCCTCAACTAGTTTTGGCCAACATGGCCATCATCAGGAGAAAAAAATTCTGCTTGTTAGTAGCAGTGAACTACAGAAATGAATGATTTGATATATATTAAAGTCAAGGAATACTAACCACTCATGTTACCACTGCAAGAAACCTTACTGGTGGAAACTATGGTAGCATTAATGGTTAGTTTTCCTTGACTTTGATATTTATTAGCTCTGCTCATTCAGTTTTTCTTTTTTACATTGTATATTGAGCACTGTTTTATATAACAGTTTTCCAGACAAATCTAACATAGACTGGAAAAAAACTGTTATTTATATATATATATATATATATATATATATATATATATATATATATATATATATATAACAGTAGCATAAATGTTGTAGATGTGGAAAGCCATTAAAATTGTTACATTCACTTTGCATATGCAAAGGCATGACTCTATCACTTTTTGCAGTCTCCTTAACTATTGGTTCAATAACAGGGTAGAGTGGGCTCTCTAGCCTTGAGTTGTAGTCTTGGAAAAGGACACTTCTGAATTCAAATCTTCAATGAAGGTAGTGGGAAACCAATCCATCATTCCTAAGAAGTTATGGCAATACACAGATAATGAAGAAAAGAAATCTGTGGAGAGCCACGATTGTCTATATCCAGAAAAGATATGACATTGAAAAAAATAAAACAGGAAAGCAAAACCAAAACCTTTTCTTAAAGAAAATAGGAAGTCTTGGATATTCTCACTATTACTACTATTACTTTGACATTGTTTTCAACCAGTATCAACAGAATGTCAAGTATATAAATGGAGTACAATTGATTAACCTTGAACTTTAAGTCCTGCTTTTGGACAAAGCTATATTATGAAGAGAGCCTCATTCTAGAAACAGAAGTTGAAACTGTTTATGAACAGAAGAGAAATAGAAGATCCAAGTTGTTTGTGAGTGACACACACTTAACTGGAGTTACAATTCAAGTAACTAGAATTTCTTTCTTACTTGGTGTGACTAGAGAACAGCAGTGATGCAAATCTATATAACAATCAGCCAACTACGATTATGCTGATATAATATAAAGTAATAATGAAACAACAGATTACTATAGAATTTTTTATGTTCTGGTACACAGAATTTTCTTCACACTCGTCATACATTTTTAGTCTTTAGGCTAATTGTTGCTGATATAATATGGTATATTTATTGCATCAGAGATACAACTTTGGCTGGTGATTTTCTAAGCTGAGATGTGGCACATGGCCAAAAGTATTGGGCACCCAGTGAGAATTGAACTCACCATTCAGTTGTAATTTATCTTGCAAGACAAGCTTGCTAACTATTACACCATGTTGAAGTTCCCTTACTGATATAATACAGTGAATGTCAAGAAAAATTATATGTTATTTTATTTGGATCTGTCTTCTCATCTTTCTTGCTTTCATCAGATTTCAGTATCAATAGCTTCCTGCTTTTCTCAGATGTTGATCCGATTTGGTTACCTTCCAAGAATGTCAAATGGAAGTTTGTTTTTGTTTTTTTAAAATCTATAGAACTTTTGTACAATAGTAGAAAAATGTTAAAAATAGTGTAATGTTATATTAGTAATTAATGATAAGAATACAAAACCATATTTTTCATATGTGAATAAACATCAGCCAATCAAGGAGTGTGCGGTTTTGGGCCTTTCTTTGAACACTCAATCATCTTGCAAGAGTGTGATAGATTCTGCCTTCTCTCTCATGGGTTAAGCATTTACATACTTTCCTGTCATCCAGTTGTCTCATATGTGTTCAACTGGGTTCACTTCCTGTTTATGTTGGTGCACTCACTGATATCCTTTGAGCCACGATTCTGTACTTGGTGACTTTACAGTCACCTTTTAAGTCAACTGACGAGGCATCTAGTTCTTTTAACATTCTGATGTGATACTGAGTACAAAACAAAATTTAGTATTTTATTGGTGAACCCAGTACATATTGGGGCCACCACAGACCAACTCCTCTTAGATCAAAGGTTCTTGATGGACATTACATTTGATACAGACCTCTGATATTTCCAGATATGAATCACAAAATATAACATTAAAGATCTGGAGTTGGTCTAAATGTTTTGATATACATAGGTTCTTCAATAAGTCTTAAAAAAAAGCTTTTATTTTCCAATATAATTTCCTTCCTTCTCAATGCACTTAGTCCAATGTTTCTATGTTAATCACATGGGCTAAACATTCTATCGTGAAAATATCACTTTGAAATCCAGCTAATAACTGTGTGGGCAAGCTAAGTAGTATCTGGCATGTCATGTGGGCGATCTCAGTAGTATCTGACATGTCATGTTGGCGATCTCAGTAGTATCTGACATGTCATGTGGGCAATCTCAGTAGTATCTGACATGTCATGTGGGCGATCTCAGTAGTATCTGGCATGTCATGTGGGCGATCTCAGTAGTATCTGGCATGTCATGTGGGCGATCTCAGTAGTATCTGGCATGTCATGTTGCAAGAGGCTGTGTTTACTTATTGATTCACATCTTGTTCTATAAATATTGGTAGGAAAAATGCTTAAAATTTTCCAGTTCTTTCTTCTAATATTTATATATCTACTTGGCTTATTTTCTCCTTTCTTGTATTGGTATTACAAATTTTACAAGCATGTGAATGAACTGACTGCAGCATCCATTTAATATGAAATGATATATCTACTTCTGATTCCAAGAGCAAACCTGCTTGATAGTCCTTCAATAATAAAATTGAATTGTCTGATACTTTGGATGCATGCAAGTACAGTCAATGACAAAATTATTTATACACAGATCAATTTTTAATATTTTTATCCATTTCTTAGAATCTAATGCCCGTATGATGCCAGGATTTTATATGGTAATAAGCACAAAAAAGGAATATAAAACTCAATTTTCAGAACAATAGGTTATATACAACAAATTTGAGAGGTGAATTATGCAAAATAGGAAAAGATAAAATTATTCATACAGTATGAAAAATAGAAAAAATTGACTAATTTTCACAATATCAATAGTCAATAGCATGACCTCTCATCTTTATAACTTGCTACAATCATTTTCTAAAGATTTGATGTCATTTGAACAAGACTTTTCTGGGATTTTATTCCATTATTCAATGGCTACATGTTCTAATTCCTGAAGGTTTTTTGGTGACGGATGATTTATTTGAACTTTCAATTTTTACCATAGATTTTCAATAGGATTCAAGTCAGAATTTGTTGAAGGTCATGGCAGAACTGTAATCTTACTTTTTCTGAAGTCATGCAGTCACTGATTTAGATGTATGTTTGGGATCATTAACTTAGTGGAAAGTAAATCGCCAACCTTGATGAAGGTTTTGTGCTAATAGTTGTAGATTTTCATCTAGAATTTTGATACAGTCTGCAGATTTTATTATTCCTCTTATTGCAATTAATTGTCCAGTCCTCCTTGAGCTGAAACAACTCCAAAACATCATCAAGCTGCCTCTATGTTTTAATGTTGCCACTGTGTTCTTTGAGAGGAAAGCCTCACTTTTCATGTACCAAATCTATACATCATTATGCCCCAAAAACGTAATTTTTGTTTCATCACTACATAGTACTTGTTCCCAAAAGCAATTTTCTTTGTCCAAGAATGTTTTGGCAAAATTAAACTGAGCAACAATGTGATATAGTTTGTGAAGAGGGGTTTGTTGTGGTCAGTTTCCATACAACCCATTTCTATTTAAGAAACGTTGTATTGTGTGAGTACTTATGCTGATACCCATCATATCCAAACTTTTGATGATGTCTTTCAAAACAACTCTTGAGTTTATATTAACCTCGTGACACAGTTTTCGTGCAGTTCTCAGTGACAATTTGGGTTTTCTTCCATGCCCAGGTAAATTCTCTTGTGCCAAACTGTTTAAACTTCTTTATAACAGACTGTACCGTAGGTCTAAAGATAGCTAACTGATTTGAAATATTGCTGTAACTATTTCCCAACTTGTGGAAGTTAATAATTCTCTGTCTCAAGTCAACACTAAGCTCCTTTGTCTTCTCCATCATGTTGTTAATGTAAGAATAACAATGGTGACACTCTATGCACTACGTGATGTTCTTTTCTGGAATTATCACAAATATTCTACTGAATATATAGTCTAGAAGGCTTCACTTTATGTAGATTACTTATACTTACACAAATTAATCAATTTAAAACAATATTTTCTACTGTACGAATAATATTTATCTTTTCCTATTTTGCATAATTTGCCTATCAAATTTGATGTATTTAATCTATTGTTCTGAAAATTGAATTTTATATCCTTTCTTTGTGCTTATTAACATATAAATATAATAAATTGATGGGTGTACAAATAATTTCATCGTTGACTGTATGCATACCTATCTTTCAAATGCTTAATCACCCAAAAAATGTATACACACTTTTACAAGCCAATAAATCACTAAATATTTGTTACATTTTAGGTGTGAGTGATTTAAAATAATTGCTGAATCAAAAGTAAGCTTTGAGAAAAGGAAATTTATCCCCAAATGCTAGTTGAAGTGCGTAAGTGTTGGTGTGGTACAAAACAATTAACAAGTAGTGGCTAAAAAGTTCTCAAGCAACCAAGAAAACCTAATAAAAACAAAAATAGAATTGATGTTTAGTCATTTTTGGAAATAGATTGCGTCCAAAAACTTTTCAGCACCCACTTTCCAGAAGGCAATTTTCAACAGTTGGCTAATTTTATGACATATCAACTCTTGGGTTATTTAATGATGAATTTTCTATAGGGTTTGCAGTGATGATGAACTCATTACTAATTGTCAAGCAAACTAATTTCACTGATCATTACCTCAGGCAAAAGTGTTGAAATTACCAAATATATGTAGGTGACCTTAGTAGTATCTAGCATGTCATGTTGCAAGAGGCTGTGTTTATCCACATAACAAGAAAGCATCTTCTCTTTCCATCTACTGAAAAATTGTTCTCAGAACTGACTGGTCATTAAAGATTAAATGACTGTCCAAGTGCAGTGTATACTAATTGGCCAAGCAGAAGGAAAGTTTAACCCAATACTAGTTTTGAACAGATTTACAAATATGACTTATGTTAGAGAGAGATTTTAAATAGAAAGCACTATTTTAGAAAATCCATAGGCATGATTCTGGAAGTCCATTAATCACACAAGAGAAGGAAGGCAACTGAAAACTAATCAGTCTCCAAGAAAATCTGTTCAGTAAGCAGTTTGTGAAATGGGCATTTCAAAACCTAATATCTCTTGTATATTTGAAGTTGCTCATTGGGAAGTGTTTAGTCCAACGTTCATCCACACCTTCAAAGAAGCAGATACTATCTCGATGTAAGAATGGATTGAGTGAATAGATATCTTTGAATACCTCAGCATTCACCAGGCCATTTTTTATGAAGACACCTCAAAGATAATGTTTACTGACAAAATTGGCTACAATCAAAAAAGTGAATATTTGCCATTTTATGTGCTTTGTTACAAAACGAGGGGAAGTTTACTTGAATGTCCTTTTTTAGATTAAATATTTCTAATGATCTAAAGAGTAAAACAACAGTTAAAAAATAATTATTAACTAAATGTAATTGGCTTATGGCCATATCACATTGAAACACCAGGTTCTGTACAATAACCAAAGTTAAGCAACATCAAACCTAGTTAGTACCTAGATGGGTAACCGCTTGGGAATACCAGATGCTGTGAGTTTGGATGTGCAGTTGGTGCAATGGATAATGACTTGGAATTGTTAATCAGAAAGTCAAGTTCCAATTCCACTTGGGTTCATTATATTCACTTACATGTAATTACTCTTGGGAAAGGCATGAATTCATCTCTTTTTCTCCCAGTTATGAGTTTATTAGTAAGACTTGTATGACTAAAAGCATTATTACCTCAAAAAATATTATTACAATCTAAAAATATTTTCTGGCTTTAAATAACCTGCAAAAGATTGATAAGCTGTAAAAACAAATCAATCAATTAATCTAAATGTCATTGTACTATGCAACATATAGCTCCATGTTTTCCAATCAACTTTGATCTTCAAAAATTTAAAATGCAATGTCAGTTGTCATCTTTTCTCTCCTTGAATCCTGTTCTTTTATTGTCTGCTCTCTCTCTCTCTCTCTCTCACTCTCACTCTCTCTCTCTCTCTCCTTAATAATATTTTTTCTTGGACTCTTTCAGTCTTGCATCGTAGTGGCTTTATCACCTTACTTGAAGTGAAATGATTAAAAAATACCAGTATCTACTTTCTCATCTGTGTAATGTCAATGCTATAATTTTTGTACTTACACAGATCTATTTCCATGTGTTTCTGATATTTTATCTTGCCAAGGCAGAACACAAATGGCTTATTCATAGTTAACCTTCCAAAGCTTGACAGCTAGCCAGCTGCGTCAAATGTCCAAAATGACTTTGACCCTTTGCCATACCATTAGCCATCAGAAGCAATATTATGTTGGCAGACTCACGTGTTAATCATAACTGGCGTTGTTTTTCTTTTTAAGTTTTAGTGATTCTTTTTAAGTGACTAGCTCTTTATAATTAGTTTGTTGTTGAGTGCTCTTTTGAAATTATTAAGTTTGTGCCAAATGCTGCAATCCAATCAGTTGCCAATGTACACATAAATACACACACACACACACACACACAAAACAAATATATATATATATATATTTTATATATATATATATATATATATATATATATATATATATATATATATATATATGCATGACCTAAAACTATTACTCCTACTGTCAGCCAAAATATATTAGGGTGTTTGGAAATTAATTGATTTTTTTTATATTTGTGAACAGAAAAATTTAAATTGTGACTTTTAAATGTAGAATATTTAAGCATGGGTCTAACACATACATAAATGTATTAGGTTGGGTCATAAAATTTCTGTTTTTCCTTATCAACTTTATTCTTCAAAAAATAAAGTATAACTACAGTCTATTTAATTATATATTTATTTGCAATGACTTGTTGCCGCTCTTCGATACATTTTGAGTAAAATTCCACAGTTTTCAATAAACATTTGAATCTGGTTTTCATTAGAGAGTATTTTCTGTCTCAAAGTGTTTTACAATGATTGAAAAAGTAATAATCAGTTGGTGCAAGTTCAGGTGAACTTTTTTCTATGTTGTTGTATGCAACCTTGCATTGTCATGGAGAAGAACAACATCTTTCCTATTGACAAGTGCAAAGGACTTTTCAACCTAACTTTTATAGACAGGTTGCAGCTGCTAGATGTATAAATGTGCATTTAGTGTTTCATTGTAGTTTAAGAACTTTAAATCAACATTATTGGGTTCGATTGTGGAGATTTAGACTTGTCATCCCACTGCATTGAATATTGTTGTAGGTTAGTGTACTCCAAATTTATTCTGAACTGCCACATATGATTAGCAGTTAGGATGATACATTTGTCATGACAATTATTTCCCCGAAATAGAAATTACTTATGACTTCCCTTTCAAAACAATAACATGAGGAGATATGTTATTGTATGGAAGGGAAATCCCCACCTGCATAAAGACTTCAGGTTAAGTGTTTTTCTGGGGTTATTTCCCTTATTTGTCTCTGTTGTGTGTGTGTGTGTGTGTGTGTGTGTGTGTGTGTGTGTGTGTGTGTGTGTGTGTGAGTGTGCATATATGTGTGTGTGTGCGCATATATGTGTGTGAGAGTGTGTGCATATATGTGTATGTGTATATGTGTTTGTGCACATATATGTATATAGATATATATACATATACATAAATGTATATACATACATATATATATATATACATACATATATATATATATATGTATATACATATATGTATATATTCATAAATGTATATACATATATATATGTATATACATATATGTATATATTCATATATGTATACACACACACACACACACACACACACACACACATATATATATATACATATATGTATATATTCATATATGTATATACATGTATATATATATATATGTATATACATATATGTATATATTCATATATGTATATACATATATGTACATATATATATATATATATGTATATTCATATATGTATATACATATATGTATATATTCATATATGTGTATACATATATGTATATATTTATATATGTATATGCACACACACACACACATATATATATATATATATACATATATGTATATATTCATATATGTATATACATGTATATATATCTGTATATTCATATATGTATATACATATATATACATATATATGTACATATATATATATGTATATTCATATATGTACATATATATATATGTATATTCATATATGTACATATATATATATGTATATTCATATATGTATATATATATATGTATATTCATATATGTGTATACATATATGTATATATTCATATATGTATATACATATATGTATATATATATATGTATATATTCATACCCGATTTCCCTCTCTGAACTGAGGCCCTTTTGAGCGTGTTAAACATATCCCCGTCCTTGGTATTGGGCATTTTCTCTAATTTAGACCCCCACAAGGCTAGTGGTGTACATGTGATACCAGCCATTGTCTTGAAGAAATGAGCGCCTGAATTGGCACCCATCCTCTCTAAATTATACAACTACTGCCTCAAGGAGTCTTGTTTTCCTGACTGCTGGAAGTCCTCATCCATTGTTCCTGTCTTTAAGAACTCTGGCGGCCCTTCTGACCCTTCTAATTACCATCCTATCAGTCTCCTACCCCTCTTCGGCAAAGTCTTCGAAGCACTTATCAACACCAAAGTGATTAATCACCTTACATCCCATGATCTGCTCTCAGACAGGCAATATGGTTTCCGTTTTGCCCAATCTACAGCTGATGTGCTTACGGCCATCACTGAATTTGTCTACCAAGCTCTTTATAATAACAGTGAAGCTCGTGCCGTGGCCCTAGATATCTCCAAAGCGTTTGATAGCGTTTGGCATGCCTTCTTCGCAAGCTTCAGGGTTATGGTATTACAGGTCGATTGTTTGACCTAATACAATCATTCCTGTCAAACCATGAATTGAAGGTCGTTCTCAATGTATTCTCCTCCAGCTCCTATCCCACGAACACAGGTGTTCCTCAAGGCTCCATCCTAGGCCCTACTCTGTTCCTTATATTCATAAACGATCTTCCTGATGCCATAGATACCCAAGTTGGCGTCTACACGAATGACACCACAATTTACTCCTGCCTCAAAAACAAATCTAGTGTCGCTGACAAATTTAACCTGGCAGTTCGTCTTGAAAAGGACCTCCAATCAGCCGTGAACTGGGGCAGGAATTGGCTGGTTAACTTTAATGCCTCAAAATCAAAATTGCTCTCTATTAATCACCACAGGGATCCTTCCCTGCTTCCCATTAGAATGTCTGAAGACCAACTTCTCGAGAGCTCCTCTCTGCAGCTGCTCGGTCTCACGCTGTCCGCTGACCTGAGATGGAGCAAATACATTGAGTCAATTGCTTCATCCACTGCAAGGAAAGTTGGCTCCCTCTGTCGGGCCAGGAAATTTTTCTCCCCAGAATCGATCCTTCAAATATACAAATCAACCATTCGCCCTAGCATGGAGTATTGCTGCCATATATGGCCTGGAGCCCCTTCTGTTTGCCTTGGGGTTCTTGATAAGGTCCAGAAACAGGTATGCAACGTAATTGGCCCTGATCTGTCATCTCATCTGCAGTCGCTCTCTCACAGACACGTCGTCGCCTCGCTCTGTCTTTTTTTACAAATACTTTCACAGTAATTGCTCCGATGAGCTGCTTTTGCTGGTTCCCAGGCTTCATGAATTCAAGCATCCTACGAGGCTGGCATCCCGCTCCCACCCTTTCACTGTTGAAACTGTTAAATCTAGACGTCTCTTCTACTCCAATAGCTTCATATCTCGCACCTCTCGCCTGTGGAACTCCCTTCCTTATTCCTGTTTCCCTGACAACTATATTCTCCAACTATTCAAATGTAATGTTAATCGACATCTCCAGTTGCCTTGATCGATCCACTATCCTTCTCCACATCCTTTCCTCTAACACTCCTATCTGCTCTCGCTCCAAATCTTCTGTAACCCCTTGCCTTGATCTATCCACTATCCTTCTCCACATCCTTTCCTCTGACACTCCTATCTGCTCTCGCTCCAAATCTTCTGTAACCCCTTGCCTTGATCTATCCACTATCCTTCTCCACATCCTTTCCTCTAACACTCCTATCTGCTCTCGCTCCAAATCTTCTGTAACCCCTTGCCTTGATCTATCCACTATCCTTCTCCACATCCTTTCATCTAACACTCCTATCTGCTCTCGTTCCAAATCTTCTGTAATATTTATATATATATATATATATGTATATATATTCATATATGTATATACATAAACATACATATATATATGTGTGCGTGTGTGCGTGTGTGCGTGTGGTTGCAAACAACCAGGAATGTACAGGTTCATAACTGATGGCTTTCTTTGCTCTGTAACCAAAGGTGATGTGCATATTTTTGCTAAAATACATGAATGATAGCAGAATTGTATGATAACTGAGTTTCCACTGTCCTAGGCTCATTTCCAACCAAAGTCAGTTATCCCTTTCTACCTTGTTATTTAACCCCTAGCTGGGGACAAGAAGAGATGGATTCATACCTTTCCCAAGAATATTTGTGCAAATATGAAATAAACTTTGTCAAAATTTGAATTCAGCATGCTAATTCTATTTTCTCCACCGATAGCTGCTACAGTAAACACACTTGCTATTGGAATGGGAATTATTCATTCTATTCCTCCTATATATTCTATACATCTCTATTTGTCACATAAACAATATTTAGCGGTCTCATATATGTCAATGTGAACCACTTTTGTTGAATGGTGTGGATAATTTTTTCTGTAAACAATTGTTGGCAGTATTCATGTGAGTCCGGGTAAAATTGACACAAACTATGGAATTTAAACAAACAGCAATTAATAAATGTACTGACAGAAGAGAGAAAGTACATTATTGTGTACACTGTTGAAAGAAGCAGAAGTCATTAAAAGCTGTTAAGAATTGTGCATATCTGTGTGTGTGTGTGTGTGTGTGTGTGAGAGAGAGAGAGAGAGTCTGGTCATCAGTGTACCAGGGAAAAGAACATTCACAGTTGAGACACCCTTATCTAGGTTCTGCTACATCTTGGAGGAAAAGAATATTTTACAGCACTTAAACAGTGCTATCTAATGGCTGTTTTAGTAGACCAAGTTGAGATAATTCCCACACTATATAACATGCTGTATATGAAATAAATTACTAAAACTTATCAAACAGCTTTAATTAGGACAATTTTACTAATACCACTTTGTTGTATGCAAGAATCTCTCAATCCAGAAAATAATAAAAACAGCCTTGGCATGCACAGTGTTAGTATCAATGTTCATCTCATATATTATTACAAAATTCAATCCGAATGCTGAACAGCATTTGAGCAAAAAACACTGTGATTAAAAACAAAAACAGTAAAAGATATAAATAAAAAAAAGTGTGGAGTATCAACAAGTCCTTGTTGTGTCCATTGCAAGATTTATATATTTTTGTTATTTTTTTATGTTGCGGAAGCTGGCTGCTTTGCAGGAGCAGTTTGGTATGATGGGCGGGAAGCACTTGAGGATATCCTGTATGGAGTCCTAAGTGTTTACTGGTATGACAACTTGCCTCAGTCTGTCCTAGAGTTCTTGTTCTATGGCCTTTTATTGTAAAATAGAGATATTTAAGGAGGATTTGTGGGAGGTTTCTGACTCATAACTATTTCCTGTTGGAATATCTTCTGAGAGATATTTTGCTTAACAAAAACATTTTCTCTTCTCTTTTAAATATGTATATATTTCTTTTATTTGTGTTAGCAGTTGGTATATATATATATATATACCTATATCTATCTATCTATCTATCTATCTATATATATATATATATATATATATATATATATATATATATATATGTCTGTGAATATATGTATGCGAGTATATATATATATATGAGTGTATATATATACTCATATATATATATATGTATCCTCATATATATATATATATATATATATATATATATATATATATATATATATATGAGGATATATATATATATATATATATATGAGGATATATATATATATATATATATATGAGGATATATATATATATATATATGAGGATATATATATATATATATATGAGGATATATATATATATATATATATGAGGATATATATATATATATATATATGAGGATATATATATATATATATATATATGAGGATATATATATATATATATATATATATATGAGGATATATATATATATATATATATATATATGAGGATATATATATATATATATATATATATATATGAGGATATATATATATATATATATATATGAGGATATATATATATATATATATATATGAGGATATATATATATATATATATATATATGAGGATATATATATATATATATATATGAGGATATATATATATATATGAGGATATATGAATATTTATATATATATTAGTATATATGAGTACATATATATATAAGTGTATATGAATATTTATATATATATTAGTATATATGAGTACATATATATATAAGTGTATATGAATATTTATATATATATTAGTATATATGAGTACATATATATATAAGTGTATATGAGTATAATATGAGTAAATATATGTATATAAGTATATATATATATTTCTATATATATATATGAGTGTATATGAGTATATATATGAATATATGTATATCAGTATATATATAAATATTTTATGAAATGGACAAAGTCCGATAAAGAATTATAAACAGAACATTTACTTAAATATTTGTATTTATAGAAAAGAATATATAAACATAAAAATGTCTTAAAATAATTGTCGGACTTTGTCCATTTCATAATGTGTGACGTCATTTGTTTACATTTGAATACGCATCGAGCAGATATGAATGTATGTGAGAAAATCATGGAAAATTGTAGTTTAAATATTTGTATCTATAAAAAAGAATGTATAAACATAAAAATGTCTTAATATAGATATATATACATATGTATTCAGGTAGCATCTGAGACAAAAAAATATAATGCTAATCGAAATATTTTTTTTTGTAATGTGTCATTGGTAATGCTTTTGGAGCAAGCAATCACAATACTACAGTTGAATTTTTTTGAAAATTTAAGTGAGTGGCTTCTTACTAGTATGGAAATTTGAGAATTTTTTTGTTGTAGGAGTTTATCACTCAATGTGGCATGAATTAAATAGTTCAATATGTAGAATAATGTCTCAGTAAGTAGAATAATGTTTCAGTTGTTATCTCGAAAATTTGCACGTCAGATATGTTCTTTTAAATCAAATATGTGGTGCAGTTCAATTTATATTATAATGAATCATTTATACAAAAATTAAATTACCTGACGCTACCGGAATTTAACCATAAACAAAATAATCTCCATGCCTGAAGATGACTGAACATACAGTCAAAAGTACTTGCGTATTTAAGGAAGACCTAATACACTTTATAATTTTAAAAACAAGGATCATAACATTCATCAAGTGATTGTTAGGTTAATGAATCTTTAAAATTTGTTAGTGAAGGAATTTCGCCATTTTATATCATTATCTTTACTAATTTACTTTTTGTATGAGTATATATATGAATGTATGTATGCAAGTATATATATATATATGTATGCGAGCATATATATATATATGTATGTATGTATTCGAATATATATATATATGTATGTGAGCATATATATATGTATGTATGTATGTGAGCATATATATATGTATGTATGTATGTGAGCATATATATGTGTATGTATGTGAGCGAGCATATATATGTATGCATGCGAGCATATGTATGTATGTATGTATGTATGCGAGCATATATATATATGTATGTATATATATTAGCATATATATATATATATGTATGTATACGATCATATATATATGTATGCATGCAAGCACATATATATATATGTATATACATATGCGAGCATATATATGTATGTACGTATTCGAGTGTATATATATATATATATATGGTGGACTCTCCTGTCGTATCCAACATATAAGGGTCTAGCAGCTCAGTTCCTAGACACCGGCACATATGATTTGATTATAGTGGTGAATCAACCACATTTTTTGAAGGGCCGAATACAGAGACCTGGTACACTACATGCCACAAGGTCCCCAAACAACCCTCTACAGGTTTTGAATTCAAAGTTGTCCTTTTCCTAGACCAGTTGCCATCCAAGGCTATAGAACCCAGTCTGTCTTAAAGATATGCTCACACACACATACATAAATCCCTATACATACATATATATGCCCACATATACATCTATATACATCCACATATACACACACACATCTATAAATACATATAAAATAAACACATAATACCATTCACAAAAAGTGTATACTCCATTACAAAATATAATTCTAAGTCCATACAATCATTCATATCTATATACACACATGGATACTCATACGTACACATACAAATATAAACATACACACTTACCTACATATACAGAGAAAAAATACATTTATATAAATATATATATTCACCCATATGCATTTATTCATATATCAACACATATATACATACATATACACACATGTACCCATATACATATATACATACATGTGTATATATATATATATATACACACACATACATAAATATACATATATCTACATTTACTATATATACACATGTATACATATACCTAACTACATCTGTATCTAATTAGCATGAATATTATAACACATACACATATATACACCATACTTATAAGTGACAGAATATAATAAACATATTCTTGTGAACAATTGTAACAACATTAAACCAAGAAAATACAGAGTGGAAGATATAAAAACCAGGGGAAAGAATTCTTCTATACTTTCAGGCGATGTTTGTGCCTGCATTTTGCTATGAGTTCACTTTTAAGGTTCAGTAATTTTTACTGGTCTTTATATTTTATTATAAGTATTTTCTTCAGAAGAAATAGATTACAGCAGTCCCTGAAGTTCTTAGGGGTCTGGGCTCTGGATATGAATTTCTACTCCAAATGTGGTGTGGGACCTTAGTCAATAAGTTCCCAATATTACTTGGATAAAGATGTTTGGTTTTTAAGAGACCTGTTGTTGAAGGAATTCCTGTGATTATATAATCTTTGTTTCTAATTCTTCGCAGAAATTCTAATGTAGGTTTTCTTCAGGCCTAGATATACTTTGAGGAAAATGGTTGCCTCATATGACATGTTTTTAAACATACATTTACCTTCAACAGGACACTCAGTTTCCCTTCTGCAATTGCATATGGGGTTAATATCCATTTCTCAACTGTTTAGAAATTTACTTAGGAGTTTACTATTCACAACAGTAAACACCTAAGTAAATTTTACTGTTCACAATAGTCATATATGTATGTATGTATGTATGTATGTATGTGTGTATGTATATGTGTGTGTATGTATATTTATGTGTGTATGTGTGTATATGTATATATGTGTGTGTATGTATATGTGTGTATATATATGTATGTGTATATATACGTGTGTGTGTGTATGTATATATATGTGTGTGTCTGTATATGTATATATATGTGTGTGTGTGTGTATATATATGCATGAGTGTATATATATATATGTGTGTGTATGTATATATATATATATATATATATATATATGAGTGTGTGTATATATATAATGTGTGAGTGTGCGTATAAATATGTGAGTGTGCATATAAATATGTGTGTATATATATATATATATATGTGTGTGTGTGTATATATATATATATATATGATGGACTCTTCCGTGTGTGTGTGTGTATATATATGTGTGTATATGTGTATATATATATATATATATATATATATATATATATATATATATATATGATGGGCTCTCCCGTCGGTTTCGACATATGAGGTTCCGACAACTGTGCTTATTTAACCCCGTGTGTAAGTCGCAAGTGATATTTCAGTCCTATTAAAAAGAAGAAACCGCAAATGTTTTTGTTTGTAATGTGGATGTTTAAAATATATATATGCTTTATTAAAATATATATAGTATGCTTTATTTTCCATAATTTTGGAAAATTATGGAAAATAAAGCATACTATATATATTTTAATAAAGCATAGATATATATTTTTAATAATATAAAAAGCATAATATATATTTTTTTAAAATCCACATTATAACCAAAAACATTTGTCGTTTCTTCTTTTTAATTTATATACTTTTCTCTCGTTGGAACAACTATAACCTCTTCCTTATATATATATATATATATATATATATATATATATATATATATATATATATATGTGTGTCTGCAAAAAAGTGGTTTAAAAAATAAGCTGTCTTACGCAACCCCCTATAGGTAGTACAGAAAGTGGGATGTAGGTGTTAAAATCAGAAAAGAAAACTCACTTGGTTCAACCTCCACACTTCTGCAAACTTTTAAGTATCAACATTAGACAGTACTTCCTAAAATTAATTACTAAACACATCCACAAAAAAATCCTCTAAATAAAATATTCAACAGGGAATCAATAAAAATCAGCTCTACTCCTGCATGAATGATATGCCTCAAGTTATTAATTCTCATAACAATTACATCTTCAGTAAATTCCACAGGAAAAAAACTAAATCTAGCATGGAAAACCCCTGTAGTTGTAGAATTAAGAAAACCTGCCCAGTAGAGTGCAAATGCAGATCAGCTAGGGTGGTATACCAGGCAACCATTACCCCTAAAGAAAATATGACAAATTATAATATTGGCATCTCTGCAGGAGAATTTAAGCAGAGAATCAATGCACATAGACACTCATTTACCCACCCAAAATTAAAACACCCCTTTGAAAAATTTGGAGAATTGAAGGAAAAGGGGCTTGAATTCTCAAATAAGTTGGAAAATTTTAGGTTTCACAAGCACCCCCAATAGCTTTAGAGATAGATGCACGCTATGCTTGGAGGAGAAAATTTGGATAATAAAATACAAAAATCAATGCAAATCAATGGAAAGAGCAAATTACAAAATGTAGACATAAGAACAGGACAAAATTACATAAGAATATATGTATGTGTATGTATGGGGGGGCGTGTATGTGCATATGGTTACTTATATACATGTATGTGGGTACACATAAATGTACGTATGCGTAAATGCACAAACACGTGTATGTGGATACAATTGAGTGTATGTGTGTTGGATAGCAGGATTTATTCCATTAAATGTCTTGGTATTACCCACAATTTATAAATCCATCAGTCAACTGATTTTCCTAAATTTAATTGGTCTTAAAGTTAAATCCGACACAACTTATTAATAACATTAAAAACTCATGGTCGAAATACTATTTGCTGTAAATCCCCAGAAAAAAAATACACTTGTTGCTAGCATACAGAGCACACCACAGTAGTAACTGAAATTTAGTTGAAATTTAGTTACAGACGCCGAAAGGCTCTAGCCATAAATAAACTCCAACCCCGGACTACTTCCCCTATAATGAGATACCTCAGCCCACCACCACCACCAGCAATCACCAACACAAGCCCTTTATCATAAACAAGGTGTCTCTCGGAGGGCAACTGATACTGAAAATAAATTCTAATCCCTTCCTTACAGACAAACACTTAAGAGCTGAAGATGGCTGGGTTCAGATCAGCCAGAAATAGACTATTCTCATGCTGAGATAATTTTAGTTTTTACTGTAAAAAAATATATATACACACGCACATGTATGTGAGTATATATATATATATATATATATATATATATATATATATATATATGTTTGTGTGTGTGTGTGTGTGTGTGTATACAACAATAAACTGTGGAAGAACTCAAAATTGATTGTTGCATTTAGAGCTTGCATTAAAATTTAAGCTTACCTTTTCAACAATAATTCTTCTGATGCCATTTTAATTTAAAGACAATTTGATGTACTTAGGTCCTTATTTTCCATACAAACAATTACGTTTCTTTTGTGGATGACTTTTGCTAGATTTTGCAATTAATTTCAATTATTCCCAAATTTATTTCCAATTTACAAAAAATGTTATTGTACAAATAAATATCTCGCAAAAAAAATCACATAAAAAATGCTGAAAGCAATCACCCTCATGAAAACTTGGAAATCCAAAATTTTACAATTGATGGTCCAGATCCTGTCCTGAATGTGTATAAGTTGTTCATGGAGCTGGCCCAATTACAAAATCCTATGATATGTTGGGCACAGGCCCTCAGTGTAAAGTTGAAAAAGTGTGACACATGGGCACACTGACATTCGCATTCATTTATAGTTAGTGAGTTGTACTCCATTAACTGAAAATGTGTGACAGTGACACTGACATTCGCATTTATTTTATAGATAAAGAAGATGAAATATTTAAAGTTAAAGAGTTGTGTCCCTTTATTTGAAAAAGTGTGACACACAGAGGTTTTCACATTTATTATATATATATATATATATATATTATGAACAATTTTCTTAATTCCTATTCATTCACAAGTCCTTTCTTACTGGTTTTCTCTGTATTTATAACTCATTAATGATACATTTACATGATACTTATAATAATACTGTATTCTTAGTAATATTTGCCTTAATTCCTGACTCCTGACAATTTTAGTAATTATCAGTGCATTCTTCTATTAAAATCGCCGTACATTTCTATAGCAAAACTTCATTAGCAATGAACTCTCATTATATATATATTAATTCCAGTGTCACTAATGCTTACATTAATTTCTGGCCACTGACAATCTAGTTCTCAAGACACAACATAGAAATTGAATGATGAAACTTGCTCAAACAAACTTTAGCTATATAATAGCATAATCATCAAATTTTCCCCTGTAGCCAGAAATAATTAGTTTGGTAGTTCAGAAAATGACTTTGTCAAATCAATGTGCTACAAGAAGCAAAAATCAAAACCTTTCGTATGATGACTGAGTTCAGATGAAAACTGCATTTAAATGTAACAAGATCCAGACCCCGTTTAAATGTTTAATTGCATGAAATTACAGGATAGGGAATTGGAGGGACTACTTATTGGATAATAATTATTACAATTCTCAGCAGTATAGTTTGAATGGTTGAAAAAAAAGGTAAAAAAGAATGGGTTAAAAATTATGTTTTAAAATAACACAATGAATTTAAGCATAAATCTAACCTCAAACCCAGAATAAACTAGCCAAGACTCAGTAAAACTTAGCAAAACCATGGTTCACTACCCCATCCACTTACCACCAATAATAAGAAGACATGATTAAGGAGTTGTCTAAATTTCTTTAATCCTGTGAAATTAAGTTCGGAGGTTTGTTTACATTGTACTATCTGTCCAAATCATGTGTGGTCTTACAGAAAAGAATGATCCAAATTCTTTTAAACAAAAAGAGTTTGTTTAATTGTCAAGCTTGTGATTTGTTTGTGTTGATCTGTTCTGTCCCAAAACACCATTATCTTTACAGAAAGAAAAATATCTGGGAAGATTCTAAACAAAGAATGAACCACATGGTTTTTAACAAGATTTCCTAAGATTAAAATGAAGAAATTAGATATATCAATGTCAAATTTGGTGTGGGGAGAGTTCTATATAAAGAGGATCTACACAGGCCCAAAAGTTGGAGGGATGGAGAATCAGTCCAACAAGGAACGTTGCCAGAAATTCACTCCAGCCACATTCTCCGTGGCTGGAGTGAAAACACAGACACAGAAGAAATGAATGAGAATAAATTTAAAATACCAGAATTTTTTCTCTCCTTTTTTTTCCTTCATATTTCATTCTCTGTTATAGGCAAAACATGCCAGATTTATAACGTTTATATTTGTTTCTTATCCTATCATATATGTAAATATAATTGTCTTTTTCTCTTCTCTTGAGAACTATATTGTTCTTTATATAAATATATATTTTAAGACATTTTTATGTTTATGCATTCTTTTTATAGATACAAATATTTAAATAAATTCTCTGTTTATAATAAACAGTATTAAACAACATTTACCGGCCTGAATGTCCGAGAAATTTTCATAGAAAATATTCGTCCTCCGACAGGATTGGAACCTGTATCCTATATGGAACCGTCATATAGCCTGACGTGCCTTTTAACCGATTCGGCCACAGAGGATTGTTCGGTTGGCAAGGTCAAATTTACTGCTTATAAACTTCAATCTTCCATGAATCTTTCACGTACATTCATATCTGCTCATGGCGTATCAAATGTAAACAAATAACATCACACATTATGAAATGGATATAGTCTGACAATTATTTTAAGACATTTTTATGTTTAACATTCTTTTTATAGATACAAATATTTAAGTAAATGCTCTGTTTATAATAAACAGTATTAAACAACATTTACCAGCCTGAATGTCCGAGAAATTTTCATAGAAAATATTCGTCCTCCGAACTAATATATATATAATATATAAATATATATATGTAAAACTCCTCCATTGTTGATATTCATTTTGTTTGAAAATGTTGGAGTTCCTTTCTTTTGAAACTGAAACTTCTCAACTTCTTTGTCACAGTTCTTAAATAAGCACATCCCTTATCAAGTAGCCCCTCTTAAATTGATGCACCACAGCAACGCAGTTTACTTCAACCTGTAGCAATCATTCACTACAAAAGCTTTCATAGATTATATCTGTAATGTCATGTATTTTCAAAAGTAATTACATATATATGTATGTATATATTATAAAATATTTACTTATTTCTACTTAGTTTCACAGATTCTTAAATCCACTCACCAGGAGACAAAAATATTTTTGATTTATTTATATATATCCTTTCTTTCTTAAAAGATGCTAAGTTATGACCTATCTTAACTTTTAGCATCTTTTAGGGCAGATATATATGAAAATAAACAAAAATAATACTTTAGTCTTTTGAAAAAAAAGGACACTTAATATCAGAAAGAGTTGAAATTTCTAGGGCATATAATGAGGAAAGTGGGCTTAGAAAATTTAATATGCAGAATCTGTAAAACTCTGAGTAGAGAGGTGTATAGAGACTGCTTTATCTAAACAAGCATAATCTTCTAGAAATATCCCAGTTGACTATTTTCTGTTAAAGTATATTTATTGTTACACACACACACACACACACACACGCACACACACACACACACACACATGTATATTTGTAAAAAAATAGTGGAAAATCATTAAAAAAAATTGAGAAAGGCCCAGTGTATGGTCACAAGGAAATGGAAGGTGAAATAAGACCACAATGAGAGAAGAAAGTACAAATCCTGTTTTCAGTATATTGGGTTATTTATTTGTGAATTCACATACCATGTCTGGGGAGAGGGGTAGATAAGTAACACTTAGGGCATCTTCACTGCTACTTATGAATCCATATTCTTCTCCACATCTATGAGTTAAATAGTAGGTCTTAAAAAAAGAAATTTCATTGTTATTTCAAAACAAAAAAAATGTTAATGTAATATTCACTTGCAAAAAAATATTTTGGCTTTAAATAACCCACAAAGGGTTGATAAGTCATAAAAAACAAATCAATCTTTTGCTGCTACTTTTCTCATAATAGACACATGGATCAGATTTTCTCTTTCAATCAGTGAAGATCCCATCAGCCACCAACTCTATATCTCTCTTGCTCTAACCATCTCTCTCCTGTCACTCTGTCAACTCTCTCCTACTGCCCATCTTTATTTCACAATATGGCTCACCAGTGATGGCATCCTACGGGTTCATACAAAACAATTCTTAAAATTATAAAAGCTTAGTGAATTGGTTGTTCAATTATCCAAAAATAATCTTATATATTAATAGCCAATATATATTTAGCTAAACAACTAATACCATTGCTATAAGTTCTGCGGAAGCTGAAAGAGGGTTTCTGTGATGAGCATAATTTATTCTGACAAAAGAAGTCTTGAAGATAAAAATATGGCAAATCTTCTAGTCATAATTTTGATAGATCTTCCTTTGAATCTTTGGGACTGCAGTGATTCAGTTTGAATGTGGCTAAGAAATCATAACACAGTTGATGACACTAGAGTCAAAAAGCATCATATGTCTGAATAGAAATATGATGAGAACAGAATTTTAATCTGGAAATATAAATGTTTTCTATTAAATTATTAAAATGGTTTAATTCTTCTTGATACTATAAAGTGATTTTTTCCCTAGTGTCAACACATCTGCAGCCATAGAGGCAGTGGTCAAGACAGCCTGACAGAATCCAATCCTCTCCAGGATGGTTTGAATTCTGAGTTTTCCTTCTCCCAGACTGGTTGCTAAACAAGCTATAGAGCCCAATCTATCCTGCTATTTCCCATAGCTGGGGGAAGAGGTGAATTCATGCCTTTCCCAAGGGTATTAGCATGTAAGTGAAGGTAATGAACTTGAATAAAAATCAAACTCTGCTCTCCAATTCCTCAGTCTAAGCCGCTATCCATTACTTGACCATGCTTCCAAAGTATGAGGCCTAACTATATAGTCCCATGACTTGAATTCAATACTTTCATATTGAGTGGCATTTGATCCCAAAAGTTTTATTTTGTTTATTTTCTTCACTTCCCTTTTCCCTATTTGGGGACAGTGGGTGGCTACTTTGAAGAACTTGTACCTCAGTTTTACTATCAGTTGTAAAAACCAGAGCCCACATCATGTCTCTTAAGGAGAATCCATTTTTTTCACATGCTTGATCCAAGCAGGAAAATTATTTATTTTCAAGAATAGCGCTATGGTTATTTCTTATTGTTCTGAGAGGTAGCCAAAAGGCTACTTCAGAACATTCTTCATGCATAGACTGTATGTGGTTAACAGATTGTTCAAGTTGGCCTGAACAATTCTCAGAAATTGAGGAAAACTATCACATGACTTGCATTAGCAAGTGACAAACCTGAGCTTTTTGTTTGTGAAAAGTTGTCTAAAACAGGATAGAATGTAAGCATGCTTACCCATATATTACTCATAGACCAAATGTTTGCCTGTCTCCCAAGAACAATGTTAAAGGTCAATTAGTCATGAACTTTTTCAAATGATCACCATTTAGGGGGAAAAAAGGTTGAGGTTTACATTTTTTTCAACCTGATTTTAAATCCGGCATTCTCAAACTGATTTGGATAATTATTTTTTTGAATTTACTGTAAAGACTTCTGTATTCTTTCTCATGAGAATACTGCTACTAAAAATGGTCCTCACAATTCAGGTTAGTTAATGGTTAAAGGTTAGAGATTTGAACCAGAGATTATCGGTTCAAGAGATCAATATTTGACCATGATTTCTTGGGTTATTGGTTCAAGACTGAACAAAATGTATCTCACTTATATTTGGAAGTATGTGCAAGCCACTTACTAAAATACATTTATCAGATGAAAGGCAATTTTCCCAAGCAATTTCTTAAACACGAGAGCTGCTTCCAAGTGTAATATAAGTAAATGAAAGTAAATATTTTCACTGTGTCTTTTTAGCAATCCTAAACTTGGTGTGTGAGTGTATGTGTATGTGTATATATATATATATATATGTGTGTGTATATATGTGTGTGTGTGTGTGTGTTTGTATATATATATATATATATATACACACACACACATCCTCTACAGGCAAAAATGTCTGAGGTCACACTGTATGTCTTGAAAAAAAACTTAAAATACTTTTGTATTTGTTTAAGTAAAAAATAAGATTCAGTAACTATAATAATGTATTTAATTTTATTTTGACAAAAAATAAGCGCTTAACTATAAAGGAACTATCATGCAACAACATCATGTTTTGTTTTTGTCAATAAAACCACTACCTGCCTTAATTACTAATTTACAAATTCTTGGCATTCTTTCCAAATTAAAAAAAAAAAAAGTAGAAGGCAGTCCTTCCCAAGCATTTTGCAAGCACTGAAAAAGCTCCCTCCCATGGTATTCTCTTTTCACTCTTCTATCCTCTTTATCCCATATTAATTCAACGGGAGAGTGACCTTGATCTCAAGGCAACCAAGTCATAATTTCCAAAATCTTGTTCTTTTTTTTTTTGACTCTAGGTATTTTGAAATAATTTAATTTTGGGTCATTGTCTTGTTTCCAATTATGCATAAGCCAGATGGTAGAGCAGGGTATTGCAAAATCAAATGACATTGTTCTTTTTTCATGATTCCCTTGACATGAATCAAATCTCCAGCCCTTTTGGTAATCTCAAAAAGTCTACTGAGAAGTTAATGGTGAGAATAAAATATAATGTTTCTCATGCAAAATATCTGTAAGATAGCAAAATATATTGTAGACAGACAAATCCAAATTTGAACTTTTTGGTAGTAAGAGGAGTCTGGAGAAAGACTGAAAAATAAGAACAAATATATATATATATATATATATATATATATATATATATATACAGGGTGACCCCAAAAAACGGTAACTTTTTAACAATCCAATAAAACCAAGAGTGATGGAAGAAAAATATTTAATTCATAGTAATTGAAACATGCCATTTAAAAACATGCCATTTAAAACAATGATAGAATTTTATATTTTTTTAAAATTACGTCCTGTAGATGGCGTCCTCCTGTACGAATGCATTCTTGAAATCTGCTGTTGATATTCCTCATTGACTGCTGCAACATCTCAGCTGGGATACTGTGAATTTCATCATGAATTCTCTGTTTTAACTCATCCAGAGTTCTTGGTCGAGTTGTGTAAACTTTACTCTTGAGATAAAGAAAAAATCACAAACGGATAAATTCCGTTTTTTGGGTCACCCAAAAAACAGGAATTTTTGAAGTGCGTATTGCCGGACATGAGCAAGTGGCAACACTGTGAGACAGTGACCTTGAACAAGTAAACATTTCACCATTTTAGTAACGAGAATTGTTTGGTAACCGTGTGATCTCAAGATTCGGTAACGTTGTCTGGCGATATACAACTCTTGCGATGGAGAGATAAAGATTTCTGTGCGTGGCTTAAAGTTTATAGTTGCGTTCCGCCTCGGCAGTAGTAACAGTAGTAGTAATCTTCATGGTAGTGGAAGCAGCAGTACTTATATCACCAGTACATGTTAGCGGATGCTTTGTTCCAATCTCTGACATCACTTCCTCTCCCCCCCTCGAGTCTCCAACTCGACTCTCCACTGTCTGCCTCTTTCGTCTGCAAGGAGATGGAGAGAATAATTTGTCTTGTTCAGGCCAAATTCTCTCTTCTCTCGTCAAGAATTATCTCCAGTCTCTCGTATATGAACGATGATCAACAAAAGAAAAGAAAATACTTTGTGTAATTTTGTTAAAGGAGAGGTGTGGCTTGTTCGACGTTTCCATTCCCAGTGGTAGTAATAATAGTAGCAGTAGTAGTCTTAGATGGTGGAGAAGTAATTCGCTTCTTCGTTCTTATATCAACAGCACTTGTTAGCAGGCGTTTTGTTCCAATCTCTGGCGTCACTTTCGTACTTCTTCGAGCCTTCAATTCAACTCTGCTCACTTTCAATCTCCATCTCTCCACCCAGCTCGACTGCACTCGAAGACAGACGAGCCAAAAACTACCACTTTTTTCAGCATAACTACGCATTTATATAGATAAACCTGGCTGGTCATAATCGACCCTTGGCCCTACTACTTCGCACGTGATTATCACGGGTTCTGGCTACTTTCAACCAAAATCATGTGAATTCCAAAGTTCCTCATAGCTTACTAAGTTCTATTTATAATTTTAACCGATAAAAATTATTTTGACCATTTCCATTGTCTTTTCTAATGACCCAATTCCAAATGGGTACAACTCCTGCCCTAGATCAGATTTCCCACCAGTAAACAAAAATGCTCTGATCTAATTTCGCTACTCAGATCCACTCCAATTTCAATTAAAAAAAAATATACATGTGTGTGTGTGTGTTTCCCCGACTCTCTTCTCTGTCACATTACATACAGTATTACATGACAATTTAATCCAATCATTCCTTTCAAATCATGAAATGAAGGTCGTTTTGAACAGGCTCATTTCCAGATCCTTTCATACAAACATGGGTGTCCGCCAAGGTTCTCTCCTGGGTCTTACGCTGTTTCTGATCTTCATCAATGATGATCCTGATGTCATCAGTTCCCAAGTAGGCATTTATGCAGATTACACTACCATTGTCTCAATAGCAAATCTGTCAGAGTTGACAAAGTTAACCAAGCCACTGCTCTTGAAAAGGACTTCCATCCAAGCCTGAAACAGACTGTCATCACTCAGTATCCACTTTTATATTTGCACACACACTATTCCTGATATTTAGCACTTTTATCCATGAATAGAGCATACTTTAAAACTATATTTTTATCATATGCACACACACATATACATATATATATACTGATTGCACATCTTAATCAGCATATAATCATTCCATTTGTGATTGCTTCCATTATCAGCAGGCTGATAGAGTTGGCTTGCTTCTGGTTGTTATGATGACCTTTCAGATGGTTTAAAATGACCTGCTCACGACAACAGCCTATTTACAAGTAAATGATTTTAATTTTCTAGATGTTATAACTAGTTTCATAAACTGAAATGATGTCAATATGATAAACTCATTTATTTTGATCGTTTTATTGTTATAATGTTGATTACAAAATATATACTTTTTATTGCGGTTGTGTTGAAATATATGCTAATATTTTTATTGACAAACAAAAGATATCTATTCTCGTTTTTTTTAAAGAATTTGCAATAAGTTTAAACTTCAAGCTGTGTAAATGTTGCTAAAATATATCGCAAGCAAAAAAAAATATTCAAGATCGGCAAGTTAGATGTTGGCTACATCTGATAAAGGCCTCCATAATTTCAATAGCTTAGCGGTCCCAAAAGGTTATAATCTGGCCCTGTTTGCAAGACTGCATATTAGTTGGCAAATTAGAATGAGTGCTTTTTTGGAAATCATGCTTGATCTGAGCATACCTGAGAGATTCATCCTCAAAGGTGTTGCATTCCCCCACTCTCTCTCTCTCTCTCTCTATCTATCTATCTATCTATCTATCTATCTATCTATATATATATATATATATATATATATATATATATGTTCCTGTGTGTAATGTGACCTTACAAAAAACTTAGAAAATACAAAGTCTATGGTTTTTGAAGAGAAAAGGTGTTAAAACTTTGATATCAATACTGCAATTGCATATCTTATATTAAGATTGTGGCCAACAATAATGAATCCTGGTAGGACTTCTAATTCTCTTAGACATCATCTCACAGTATAGGTTGAATAAGTCCAATGAAAAGACACCTTGTCTTACACCAATCTTTATTTTTGTATATTTACTGAACTATCCTTTCCAAGGTTACTGAGCATTTCAACAGTCCTTTGTGTCATACTTTATCAAATGCTTTTGCATAATCTATAAAACACAGGTACACATCCTTCTACATTTGTATTGCTCTTTCTGATATCATTCTGAGTATAGATATCACATTCCTTGTTTCAGTGTTTTTAATGAACCTTGACTGTTCTTGTTCTATTTTAGGTCAGATTCTGCTGTGTGCTCAATTCATCAGAATTCAAATAAAACTGAATCCTTCTTAATTCTCCACTTCTTTTTCCTTCTTTGGTTTCAGACTCTCAACAACTCAGTCCTCTGACTTCTTTTCAGTCAGGCCTTTTGCTCTCTGGTATTTTTCTCTTGTTTGATGGGCTGACATTAGTGAAGCTAATGAGAGCATTCCTACTGATGGATACCTGAAGCAGCGTGTAATAATGCTCTGAAGATGCTACATTCATTATATCATTCTTGTCTCTTGGGAAGGTACTTTGTGAGTCATTTTCTGGCAAACTCAGACCTTTGTGGTGGCAATAAAAAATTTTTGTCAGAAGGATGTTTTTTTTCCCTTGACACCACTATTATTTTAACTAACTTAACTCCCATGGCAATGTTTATTGTTTTAGAAAGTAATGATTAGAATTTAAATAAAACTTAGATATATGAAAGTGAATTTTCTTTGTTCTTGAGAATTGGTAGCAAAAATAATAAATACTATTCATTTATTAGATTGTTTATTGGAATGGTTGGCAACACAACAGCTAATTGCCAATTATCGATTCAAACTTTATAAAATATTAAAGTGGATATTAGGACTTAAAAGTTAATAAACTTGCATTTTAATTTGCTTCATTCAGTTGTGTGTCCATCTATACATTATTACGTGTGGTTGAATGGTTGTTCTTGGTATCTGGAAATAACTTGAATTCCTTTGACAGAAGCTGAAAGAAAAGTAGGTAGATTAAGAAAATCGACCTTTCACCCCTTACCCCGTCCCATCACCACCCATCTCAAGTGAGAGATAGTTGTATGCTTTTGGCCATGGAAATCAGAAATTCACTTCAAAGTCATAATTGTACCAAAGTACCATTGAAATCAAGTCAGCCTGCTCTGTCCATAAACTGTTCAATTTAAATATTGGAAAGAAGCAATTGAAGCATCTCCTGTAAGATTTTAGAGACAGACTCCCTAGTACCTATTACTTCCTCTCCCCACTAATATACTAGAATGTCAGTCAAACATCGCATGGTCAAAAAATTCTGTGGGCTACAGATCGACTCTCCAAATAAGTTATCTGAAAATACATTCTTTGAAATAACTGGAAGTCAAACCCTGGACTGCTATTTTTTTGTTTTTTTTTTAATAGGAGTAGATAGGTTTTCCTATTGCCTGGTCTATACTCCTCCTCCTTCTCTTGAACAGGAGTAGATGCTCATACCTTGTTTCCTGTTTAGGAAAAGGTTCCCAGTTCCTTTCTTTCTCAGGCCTTAATAGTGGTGTTGTCATCAATTTTTTGTGATATGTTTCATCAATCCACATTCAGTCTTCTCTCACTCTCACTCACTGTAACCCCCTGCATACTAGTGGCATTCGCACCTTGCTTGGGGTGAAATGATTAAAAAAAAAACCAAAAAAAAACAATAAGAACTTCCTTATAATTGGTTCACGTATTTTAATAATTTAGTAAATGTTTATAAATTTATGAAGAAAAAATTGTTTTCATATTTATTTCATTATAAATTGGTAAATGATAAATGTTGGATTAGTTTTAATTGTATTAGTTTTAGAATATTGTAAATATGAAATTATTCTTGTAAACTTTTGTTGTAAATTCTCAAGATTAAAAAAAAATGTATAAATCTACTTTCATCATATGTTTAAGTTTTATTATAATTCTAATCATCGCTTTTAAAAATAATAGCAATGTCAAGAGGAAAACTGTTATTTTGATATTTCATTTTTTTTGTGGGCATAAAAGTCCAAGTTTGCTCATTTTCTGTTGTCAAAGTTGTGCTATGGTTTTTGTAGAATTACTAACAATGGCTAAACAGACAGTTAAGCTGGAAAGAAATGCTAGTGCTTCTTATTAAAGTTTATGGAAACATGTGGATGAATGTCATCTCATTTCTATCATTTCTGTTCCTCAAAATTCACTGTTACAAGATTGGATATATTCAGAACCTCTGAAGGGATTTTCATTTTTAAATTGACAGTAATTCTACTTAGTTCAAATTAAAGTCGATTCTATTCTTATAGTTGTTCAATTCAGACTATGTTATATAAGTTAGTCTAAACTGAGAAACCATTTCCAAAGTTGGAAATTCAGAATCTCAGTAAATCTTGAAGTGGCTATTTCATTTGAATTTCTTAAATGAAGGATTGTCAGTTATTATTAATTTTTGACCAGTATTTGAAAAATCTTACCTAATAAGGAATAAAGGCTGTACACTAATTTTAATGGCCGTTACTGTTAGCCTTCATAGCCTAATCAGTAAGTCTTGGAAAGGCAGACGAGTGATGATAAAAGAAGAACATGTGTGTCTGACCAAATGATTGTTCTTTATTTCTGATCCATATAACGTATTAACAATTGTGGAATGATAATCTGGAAGTTTTGATAAAAAGCAACTAAATTTAAGATTAAAAAAAACCCTAATAAAAACGAATTAATGCAATAGTCATTTTGAATATTTTACATAAATTTACGGCAGTTACTGAAAGCCTAAATCAGAAGCTTTCAGAAGAAATATTAACTGGCAGCTGATTTTGAAGAAGACCTTCAATCAGTTGTTATCTAGGACAAAAAATGGCCTGTAAACTTTAATGCCTCCAAAACAAAACTGCTATCTTTTAGTAATCTTGGAGAATCATTTTTGCCTTCCATCAGCATGGCCTGGTGCCAACCTCCAGGAGAGCAACTCAAATGTCTTCTCAGTCTCTTGTTTTCCACTGACATGAAATGGAATGACTAAATTGAATCAATTGCTAGGTCTGCGGCTAGGAAAGTTGGTTCACTGTGTTGTAATTCTCACCAGAATCTATCGTGCATGTCTATAAATCTACCATTTGCCGGTACATTGATTATTGCAGCCATATATTTTCTGGTAATCATGCTAAATATCTCTAAATTCTTGACAAAATCAAAAGAAGATTGGTCCTGACAAGGCATCTTGAATTCAGTCATTTTCTGACTGCTATAATGTAGTTTTCCCTCTATCATTTCTATAAATATTTTCATGACAATTGTTCAGTTGCACGTTCCTGCTTGGTACCATGACTGCATGAATTTAATCATACTACTAAATCTCATCATTTTACTGTAACAAGATGTAACCATAAGTTCTATTCTAATGGTTCCTTTTCTCACACTTCTTGCCTGTGTAACTCTCTTTCATCTTATTGCTTCCTTACCACCTATGATCTTCAAAAATTTAAGTACAATATCCATTGTTATCTTCTGTATTCTTGAATCTTGTTCTTTTATTTTCCTTTCTCCTCATTGATGCCATTCTCATTTTCTTTCACCTTCAATAACCCCTTGCATTTTAGTGGCACTATCACCTTGCATGGGGTGAAGTGAGTAACAGAAACAAAAAAATTAAAATCTGTTAACACTGATAATAGAATGGCTGTGTTTGGTTAGTTTCATTTTTGGAAGATCTTTATTGGTTCTACATAGCAAGAATGTTATTTAAATCTTTGCTAGCATCTAGATAATATAATTCATATACAGCCACTAATCTTTTCAGATCTTGTTTCAATCTGACCATAATTTGATCAAAACATTTTATTGACATTTCATATGTTGATTTTTATCAATTTATATCATTTAAGAAAAGGTGGGTGTATAATAATTGAGGCAGAAATTTTTTTATTTTTTGTTGGGGTTCCTTTTGTCAATTTCCAAAGGCCAAATTTGACCCCCCCCCCAAATTAATTGGCTTAGAAATTAATGAAAAATCTTGGTAGCTTTGACCATGATAAACTTATAAAGATTTTACATAACAATAAAAACTCAAATGTATGTGTTTGTGTGTGTGTGTGTGTGTGTGTGTGCGCGTGTGTATGTATGTATATATATATATATATATATAAGAAGATGAAGAAATATAGTTTTATGGTGTGCTATATTTATGGGATAAAGTGCTCAATATCAGAGATAGGGTGTATGCAAATATAAAAGTGAACATTGAAGTCAATACTCAGAGGCAACAGGCTGTTTCATGCTAGGTGCAATTGTCAGGCCACCTGATGATTGCGCCTAGCATGAAACAGCCTGTTGCCTCTGAGTATTGACTTCAATGTTCACTTTTATATTTATATATATATATATGTGTGTGTGTGTGTGTGTGTGTGTGTGTGTGTGTGTGTGTGTGTGTGTGTGTGTGTCTGTTTATTTAGACAGCAATCCTTTCATTCATTTTTCATTGATTTAGTTTTTTATACAATTTCTCATGTCATCTTTAGATTTTTTTCTTTTCGGTAGACAAATTATATAAAAACTGTCCAATTTTTTTTTTTTCTTTCTGAGTGCTTTCAGCTATACATTTAGCCATTTTCAAGGTTGAAATATATTAACTGTTAACAAGAAATAGATTGTTGTATGTATGTATTTATATAATGTCTTGACCATGTTTTGAAAATGAGAGTTTTAGCAGTGCACCCGCATACTATTGTATCATCAACATAGATATTCACAAATGGTTGGTGTATACTTTTAGGCAGATCATTTATGTAAAGCAGAAAGAGGGTTGATTTGTGAAGCAAACTTTGGGAGATATCTGCATTGGCTGCTTGAGCCTCTGAAGACATGGCTGTTAACAACTACCTTTAGGAAATTACCCATGAGGAAGGATTTGAGAAGACTCTTCCAGGAATTCAATAGCTTGAGAACTTGTGCAGTAACCCTTTATACCACACTTTCACAAAGGCCTTTGAAATATCTAACATGATCATCCTTCAGATGTATTGTTTAGCGGGCTCACTGATTCTGTGAGTAATTGCAGTTAGGATATCAGCAATGGAATGGGCTGCTTGAAACCCATACTGTTTGCCACTCAAGAGGATGTTCCTATTAAGGTGATCAGCAACCTTCTTATTGATTATAGCTTCAAAATGTTTGCTAATGACACAGTGAAGACTGATGGGTCTATACTGTGAAAGGGATGAGTGCTCACCTGCATTCTTCAAAACCAGGCATATACTTGGCAACTTCCACAGATTTGAGAAGGATTTCTCCTTCAGCTGCACTTAAATAATTTTGCTAAGATTGGGGCTAACTCTGGGTTAATATTTTTAAGGACAACCACTGGGATTTTGTTTGAACTAGAAGCCTTCTTAGAGTCAAGAATTCTTGAGAATTCCCAGGCTGTAATGAAAATATTACTGAGGTTGTGTTCAGTGACACAGGGGAAGTCAGGAAGTGGATGGGCTTTGTCATCTAATGTTGAGTTAGAGGCAAAGATTGAGGCAAAGAGCTCCATCTTATCTGACAAGGATGAGATGACCTCAGTACCTACTATAATAGTAGGCGCTGACGCTTTGCCTCTATTCAGAATTCTCAGGATCCAATTTGTTTGCTTTCAATCTTGGCTTGGATTGCTTGTGCATAGCTGCACTTTGGATTTTTTAGAATTATCTTGCAGTGATTTCAGGCTGTTCTGAATGCAGCAAGTGTCCTACTACATCACTCCAAATGATAGATATCGTAGTAATGGTTACGGTGAGCTATGGTTACAGCACATTCAGGGATGAAGCAGGGCTGGCTGTTCAGTTTTTGCTTGAGTATAGAAGTTTTCATTCTGAGATCAAGACAGCAGCTTTGGAGGTAGTACTCAGTCAGTTATGAGTCATGTGTGATACATGCTTAGGCAATCATGTATCTTTTGATACATGACTGACGAGGCAGATTTTTTCCCACAGTAGGTTGCCATTTCTTTTTGCAGTAGACCAGTTGCCATCCAAGGCTAAAGAACCCAGTCTGTCCTGCTATTTACCCATAGCTGGAGAGAGAAGAGGATTCATACCTTTCCGAAGGGTATTAGCACATAAGTGAATGTAATGGATTTGACTGGAATCTGGAGGCAGTATTATATATATATATATAATATATATATATATATATATATATATATATATATATATATATATATGTATGTATATATATATATATATATATAAAACAATATATATATATATATATATATATATATATATATATATATATATATATATAAAACAATATATATATATATATATATATATATATATATATATATATATATATATATATATATATATAAAACAATATATATATATATATATATATATATATATATATATATATATAAAACAATATATATATATATATATATATATATATATATATAAAACAATATATATATATATATATAAAACAATATATATATATATATATATATATATATATAAAACAATATATATATATATATATATATATATATATATATATATATATAAAACAATATATATATATATATATATATATATATATATATATAAAACAATATATATATATATATATATATATATATATATATATAAAACAATATATATATATATATATATATATATATATATATATATAAAACAAGAGAAAAAACTATTCTTAGCCGATGCATTTATCAAGGTAATGTTGTCCCTCAGAGGACGAAACACATTGGCTAAGAATAGTTTTTTCCTCTGTTTTATTCATTTTTTTCTCTTTTACAGATACACTCTGTCTGAAAATATTTACACACACATACACACACATAAATGGAAAAGACTACATAATCTTGGATCTTGAAAATAAGCATATATGTATATATGATTTGACAATGTTTAATCATTGTGCCCACAAAATCAATTATTCCCTTGATATCATGATTACTGTATACACTTTTGACTCCTTCAGCAAGATCCTATTTAAAAGAATATAAAAATATGTGAACCAAGTACAATGTGATATTTATTATTTCTAAAAATTTGTTTACCATTTTATAAAGAAATAAATTTGAAAAGAAATCTTTTTATTCAAAAATTTATAAATAATTGCAAAATTATCAAAATATGTAAACCAACTACATTGAAATATTTATTAAACATGATATAAAAAAAATATGAAAACAAATTTTTTTATTCAGTCTAATAAATAAATCTTTGTTGTCAATTCACAAGAATAAAGAAAATGTATAAATCCCTTTTCATATGTTTGAAACTCATATATTTCATACATTCAAATTCAAATTCTTGCTTTTTAAAAACAATAAACATTACCGGAAGAGTCAAAAGTGTATACAGTAATAGTGGTGTCAAGAGAATAATCAACCTTTTGACACACCAGTTTTTTGTGGGTATGAAGGTTAAACATCACTTAGGAGTTCATATGGAAGAAATTAATGGCAAAATATTGATAATCTGTGTAATAGTTACCATATGGAGTTTAATTTGTATTTGCTGCTTCCATCATCTTACATACTTCCTAGTTTTTCTTTCTCTCTATTATTTTGACCTTATAAGTGATGGGGCATTCTCTGTTCTCCCTATATGTCCTTCTCTACTGATTCAAGCTTTTCTCTGCTCAGATTACAGCTGCCTTTATATTATTTGATTTAATCTTTAGGGAGAAATTGGTTTCTTCTTTTATTCCCTACCATAACTGCAAAGGACATTACACACTGTTTTAGTCCTACTTACTTTCTGTAGAAGTCTGTCTTTCGTGAAAAGATTGTGTAGTGTACCTTTGCTCTAGTAAGCTGTTCTGATGTTCTACTGACTACAAATTCTTTTAGGTTTTGATGGGATAACCAGACCCACAGATATTTTTTTTTAATTTGAGAAAACATAGCAACTCAGGCTGAAAGAGGATGTGAAGGAATGAAAGCAGATTTGCTGAGCCTTCTATTATATATTTTATAAACTTTAAACAATTTCAGCTAATTTTATTTCATGTTGCAATTTATACTAATTTTAGTACAAGATAAATGACTGATATAAATATTTAGAAAATTTAGTGTGTTCAGAAAGTAACTTATATACTAGAAAGTATATAAAAACAAATGTAAGTTAATTTATTTAATATCTGTCTATATTTCTGAGATGAGGTATTGTAATTATTTACACTATTTACATTGTTCGGACTGTTGTCCTCATTTTTGTTGCCATATTCACAACATTTTGGCTGCTGTACGCTCCGGCCTTCTTCAGGTGATTGGAATTTTGAATCAAACTTTTTATTTTGTCCACTGGGGTAGATTATAAGAGGCATGGTACGTGGAACTAGTGTCATTACCTCTTCTGGATGTTTCAGTTATCTCTCTTTAATGCAACTCTCCAAGGTTTTTTGTTCACCACTGCAGTAGCCAGGTATTGGATCCAGTCAAGTCACTGGATCCAATGGATGCTTTTAGCCACTTATAAACTTAATGTTTCAGTAATCATTTTTTACTAGAGCTCATATTGCAAGTTTTTGTTGTTATTATTTCTTTTCTCTAGCACTCTATATTACTGGTTCCCATATTGTATTCATTCCTATGCTTGGCTGGCTTAGATTTTTGTAGCCTATCATATGTGCTGATTCCTTAAGTTTTTATATTTTCCAGTGATGTTTTCTGTCTATTATTTCAACTCCATCCCACAGGGGGCAGTGATCTCCCTTTTCCCTCCATATGTGGTCAGCTATGCCTGATTTTTCTATTTCCTCTCCTCTTGAGGGTCACCCTATTTCTCTTTTATATTTCTTACCACAGCTGCACAGGATGGCGTACACACAGTCCTTAGTCATGTTCTCCTCTATGGGTGGGGGGATTACTTGGAAGTGGTGTCTGTCAAGTGTTGAACCACTTTTGAAAGTTGACTTGAAATACAAAAGATCTATGGACCATAGATCTTTTGTATTTTTTCTGATAATCCCTTCACATAGGGTAAACAGACTGAAGCTGTTTTCTGAGTTTTGTTATCCTCTTGTACACTTCTATCCCAGCATGTGGCATGGTATGTGGAACTAGAACGATCTATTCCAGTAAAGGGTTCAGTTTGAAATTTTAAAAGGTGATGATTGAAATTTAAATAAAACCTAAACATATGCTGAAAGTGAATTTATACTTTTATTGTTTTTTGAGAATATACAACAAAATTATTAAACACTATTTATTAGATTGTTTATTTTTTTTTATTTTAAGCGTATCACCCCAAGCAAGGCCGGTGGCCACTATCACGCAAGGGGTTACAGAAGGGTTGGAGGAAGAGCAGATAGGAGTGGTAAAGGAAGGGATGTGGAGAAAGAGAAGGACGGAGGGTCGATCGAGGTAGGGAGGTTACGGGAGATATAGAGCGAGAGCAGATAGGAATGAAAGATGTCAGGAAGTGGATAGATCAAGGCAATTGGAGATGACGATTGATGCTACACTTAAACCGTTGGAGATTGTATTTGTCAGGGAAACAGTAATAGGGAAGGGAGTTCCATAGGCGAGATGTGCGAGACATGAAGCTATTGGAGTAGAAAAGACGTCTACACCTAACAATTTAAATGGTGAAGGGGTAGGAACGGGATGCCAGCCTCGTAGGACGCTTAAATTCACAAGGCTTAGGGACAAGCGAAAGCAACTCCTCAGAGCAATTACCGTGGAAGTACTTGTAGAAAAGGCAGAGTGATGCAACATTGCGTCTGTGAGAGAGCGACTGCAGACGAGATGACAGATCAGGGCCAATCACATTGCATATCCGTCTCTGAATCTTATCAAGAACCCCGAGGCAACATGCAGGGGCCCCAGACCATAAATGGCAGCAATACTCCATGCAAGGTCGAATGGTAGACTTATAGACTTGGAGGATCGATTCAGGGGAGAAGAATTTCCTGGCTCGGCACAGGGAACCAACTTTTCTTGCGGTGGATGATGCAATTGACTCGATGTATTTGTTCCATCTCAGATCAGCAGACAGCGTGAGACCGAGCAGCCGCAGAGAGGAACTCTCGAGAAGTTGGTCCTCAGACATTCTGATGGGATGCAGGGATGGGTCCTTGTGGTGGTTAATGGAGAGCAGTTTTGTTTTAGAGGCATTAAAGTTGACCATCCATTTCTCTCCCCAGTCCACAACCGATTGGAGGTCCTTTTCAATTTGAGCTGCCAGGTTAATTTTGTCCGCCTCAGTAGATTTGTGCTTGAGGCAGGAGTAAATAGTAGTGTCGTCAGCGTAGATACCGACTTGGGAGTCTATGGCGTCTGGAAGGTCATTTATAAATATGAGGAACAGAGTAGGGCCAAGGATGGAGCCTTGAGGAACACCAGCAGTAGTGGGATAGGAGTTGGAGAAGGAACCACTGAGAACAACCTTCAAATCCCGGTTTGATAGGAACGATTGAATTAGGTCAAACAATCGACCTGTGATACCATAGCTTGCGAAGGAGGCCGGCATGCCAAACCCTATCGAATGCCTTGGAGATGTCAAGGGCCACGGCACGGGCTTCGCCGTTACTATGGATAGCTTGGTAGACAAATTCAGTGATGGCCGTAAGCACATCGGCAGTAGACTGGGCAAAGCGGAAACCATACTGCTTGTCTGAGAGCAGATCGTGGGATATCAGGTGAGTAATCACTTCGGCGTTGATAATGGCCTCGAAGACTTTGCCGAAGATGGGAAGGAGACTGATAGGACGGTAATTAGAAGGGTTGGAGGGGTCGCCAGAGTTCTTAAAGACAGGAACAATGGTAGAGGACTTCCAGCAGTCAGGAAAACAGGAGTCCTTGAGGCAGCGGTTGTACAATTTAGAGAGGGCAGGTGCCAGTTCAGGTGCGCATTTCTTCAGGACAATGGCTGGTATTCCGTCACCGCCGGTAGCCTTGTGGAGATCTAAGTTAGAAATAATGCCCAGTACCGACGACGGGGTTATGTGCAAGCCGTCCAGTAGGGCCTCAGTTCTGGGAGGGAAGTCGGGCAAGGGTACCCCAGAGGAGTCAAGCATAGAATTGGAAGAAAACTTTCGAGCGAAGCATTCGGCCTTGTCGGCAGAGGTGGTCAGGACCTCAAACTGATTGAACAGTGGAGGAATGGAGGGTTTGTTACTATTCAGAACGCTCTTGCAGAGGCGCCAATAGTCCTTGGAGCCAAATTTGCGGGATGCAATACGTTCCTTCATCCGAGCTGCAAATAGTGCCTTGGCATTGTCGAGGGTACGCTTACACTCATTGCGTGCAGAGGTAAATAGACGTCTGTTGAAGTCGGACATGTCACTACAAAAACGGTGGAAGAAGTGGTTCCTATGGGCAATGGCGGCTGAGCAAGCAGCTGTGAATCAGGGGGAGGAGTGCGGTTTGACCTTGAATTTCCTGGAGGGGATGAAAGCTTCGATACCGGCTTTGATCCAGGAGGAGAACTCAGAAGCACACTCATGAGTGGGGAGCTTAAATACAGCATCCCAGGGGACGTCGCGGAGGAAGTCCCGAAACGAGTCCCAGTCAGCCCGTTGGTAGCAGAAAGTGGTTCTGGTGGTAGGAGGTTCTTTGCAGGGGGTGGGGCTGAAGGAGATACTAACAGACACGACAGCATGATCGGAGTTACCGATAGGACAGAGCTGCGTGGCACTACACGACTCAGGGATGGAGGTAAAACACAGGTCGAGGAGTGAGGGCTTACAGTCACGATTGTAGGAAAAACGCGTTGGGAAATCAATTATCTGGGTGAGGGATTGAGAGATTGAAAAGTTAAGAGTATGAACGCCAGCGAGGTCAGTGGTAGCGTTCTGTAGCCACTGGTTGTGATGGGCATTGAAATCACCAAACACAAATATGTGAGCGGACGGATGGACAGAGAGGGCCTTATCAACGCTGTCAGAAATGACATCGAGTATCCCGCAGTCCTGAGAGGATGGAGAGCGGTAGAGGAAGAGGAGAGCGGTCAAGATTAATTTTATATTTACAACTAATACAATTAACTTTTATATTTACAACATCCTAAAAACTAATACAGTTGTATTAAAACTAATGCTATACAATTTTTATCATTTACCAATTCATAAAAAAAAATAAATACGAAAAAAATTTTAATTTATAAATTTACTAAATTATTAAAATATGTGAACTAGCTATAAAGAAGTCCTTATTATTTACCATTTTATAAATTTTGAATTGATTGGCAATTAGCCGATGTTTTGCCAACCATTCCTATAAACAGTCTAGTAAATACTGTAAATAAACAATCTGAAAATGTATAAATTCATTTTTATATGTTTAGGTTTTATTCAAATTCTGGTAATCACTTTTTAAAACAATAAACATTGCCGAGTAGTGAAGGTAGTTAAAATAATAGTGGTGGCAAGGAAAAAACTGTACTTTTCAGACACCATCTTTTTTCTGAACAAAAAAAAAGCTTGAAAGGCTGTTTTTAACTTTTTTGTTTCTGAATATTCTGCCACTTCTGAAATGTTTTATAATTTGGCAATGAAAATCTGTCGGTCAAAAATCTGTTGATTATGGATGATGTAGAACCTCCCATTCTCATATTTTTTTTCTTGGGTCTGTTTTTTGTTATGCTTGAGAATAATAGCTTTTCACTTTGACTACAGTTGGACACTTTCAATGTCATGCTTTGTTTACCCAATCAAATTACTGGCAATAAAAATATGCAGTGATGGTCCTTCCACCTTTCATATTCCACTGGACACAAAACAAAGACTTTTGTGCATATAGTTCTGGTTTTAGTTTCTCACTTTGTAATAAACAGTCTTTTTCATTTTCTGTTGACATGAAAAACCCATTTTTTATCACCTGTAACAATATGATGCAAAACAAAGAAAATATAATGTGAGCATTCCTAGTTAAAAGACTGCTGCCAATAATGGAACATTGCATTTAGTGAAAAACTCATGAGGTATCAAAATTCTCTCTCTGCCAGTTTTCTCAATTAAACTTTGACACAGAATTCATAGCAATAAAATATGTAATTACTTTATTAACACCTTAATTTAAATGTCATCACACTTGTCTCTATTTTTTAGTGTGATAACCAATGGTCAGGATTCTTTTTCTTCTATGTGCAATGTCCCCTCAGGACATGGGCGATCATGACTCTCCACAACTTCTTGTTCTTTGTAGCCATTAGTAAAGTTTGTCTTTTTGCTATATCTCCTAATCTCTGTTCTGCCAGCCATTTACACAAGCTTGTCAGGTAGGTTATGTGTTGCTTTCCTCTATCCCTCTTGCCTTCAATATGTTGTGTGAGTGTCAACTTTTCCAAGTCCCCTTTCTACATTATGTGCCCTAGAATTTTTAACTATCTATTGATGCTACATATAAGTATCCTTTTTGTTTTTAGTTTTACTGAAAATCTTTAACAATCTTGGATAAAATTACATGTTTGAATAGCTATTTTTTCCTAGGTAATAATTATTTTACATCCTTGCCTAGAAAAGTTTTATTTTTTGCTCATATACAATAATTCACTTTTAGGTCTTATTAGAGGCACGGAATTTAATTAATGCAAAGAAGCGGACATAATTAAATGGGAAAAGAAGAAAACTTCAACTAGTTGTCAAGACAAAAAGGAAAAAAAAAAAAAGCAACAACAAACGTTATAGTTCCTCTTGTCAGAACTCGATTGAGAAAATGAAAATTTGGGAATGTGTTTCATTCTTCTGTGAGAACTGTTCTCAGATTTGGATGAATCACATTCCAACTGCCACTTAAAAGTCCTTGAGACAATTTATATTAAATCAAGACACCCATCCTTATGCAAATAAAAGGCCAAGTGAAGGCAGATCTGGACTGAGGTTATTTACCTCGCATCCCCACAAGGCAAGATGTGGCACAAGGCCGTTTTTATGTGGGGCAATTCTGAGCCTGTAGGTTTGGGTAAAAATTCCCCGTAGACCCTGCATACACAGCGTCAGGCTTGTCTACCTCCACAGACATGACTTTGCCCTTCGACATCTCTGCCCAAAGGTATAGAGTGCGACAAGTCAGTTCGAACCACCTGAAACGTTAGATCTGGACTGAGTCATGTCAAAACACAAGCTGTCCCATTTTATTGGCTAAGAAAAATATCCCAGTATGCATTTTGTTTCCTTCTGACTGTAAGAGGGGGAGGAGAAAAACTTTTGCAATCATTCCCTATCCTATTTGAAAATCAACAATTGTTTTTGACATTATAACCATTTTTTAATCTTATTTTGTTGAAGAACACCATACTGGAAAAGAATTAAATATTTTATATATACTTCTAATTGTCCCTATTTGCAGTATTTATTAACTGTAGCTTAACTTGGCCAAGAGCCATAAGTGTGAGTCACCCATTGAGGGTTTCTTTACAGAGTTGTAATAATCTGAGACCAGATTTGCTGAGAATTCTGCCCACTTCTCCCTGTTTTACATTTGTTTCTATAAAATCCTCATCTCAGAAATTGTGATTAAGATTCTCTCTAAATTTTAGTTTAAAATCCCTAATACAAAGAATATTTTAATTTATTAGCTCAATTTATTCATTTATTTTATGAAGATATATTAATTTTTTTAAAGCTCTTAACCAAACTAGAATTAAAAAGTCCAATTATAAACTTCCCTGCTGTGTTTTTCTCACAGAACACAAAGTAATTGATTTGCTTTTAGAACAAAGAAATGTCTACAGTTTTAATTACATGCTGAGCGTCACTAATCCAATAAGTTTTAGAACAAACAGGTGCAGAAGTAGCAGATTTTCCAAGCCAATGAATAAAAAAAAAAAAGAAAAATAATTCATATGTGGCACCATACTATTGATACCACTTTAGGGAAAAAATTAGTTCAGTCACACTGGAGTTTCTTTAACAAAAGAGTTACTCTTGTAATACCATTTTTAGAATTATTTTTAAAAAATATCTGGTTCTATGAAAGGTACACAATTTTATTTTTATATCAGAATTTTCTCCAATCCTGGCACAAATATAAGTGATTATAAAATAATTAAAAATAATTAGCTAAGTGTTTTTTTGTTTTTTTTTTATTCTAAAAAGTGGATTTGCTGAAATTTTTAGGCCACCAAATTCAGATGACTATCAAAGATATTGGACAAATGGGTTAGGGAGGTTAAGGATAATTTTCTTATGTTTAACTTTCAAAAACCTGCTCAAACCCTTTTCTGAATGTACAGGGGTGGGGACAAAAAAAAGCTGTTGAAAGCATGTCAACCTCTTTGCCATTCCTGTCAACATGTTCCACTAGACCCTGTTGATAGCTGATAACTCTGGAAGTGGATGAATCGCTTCCTTTTTACATACCAAATCATCATAGGAACTCCTCCATAATGTCTTTGGCAAGATTTGGAATCAGTATTTCCCCAGGTTCTGTCCTGGTGATATAAACTGTCAATATTTTGTGTGTGTGTCAGCCCTGAAACTTAAACGGTGTTGAGTCATGAAAACACTTTTTAGATACAAGAAAATTAAATCTATAATCAAAATTGAAAACTTGTTCCAGTTTGAGATTTATAGCAAGCTTATGTAAGGAAATAGTGGACACCTGGCTGAGTGGTTATAATGAAACTTAGGCTCAAGTTTCACTATAATTGGTTCATCAAGGAGACTTCTTGAAAATATTGGCCTGGGAGACAATCCCGGCATGTAGCATCATTAGGAAATGCTTGAAAACACATGCAATGGGTTGACCCAAGCTTTTGGAGTGAAATTAGGTAGATGAAACTGTTGAACTAGCATAAATTCACAAGTCATTGTGACTGAGGGCTCAAAGTGTACTGGTCTTGTTCAATTACTGATCATGTCAGAAACTAACTAACTAAAGTCCTCTTAGCATAGTTCTAGCATGTCACAAGTTGGCTCTGTGGGTGTTGGAGACAAATGTGCCTGAGCAGGTGTTTGCAAAACGGATTAGCTAGCCACCTTACTAGATTGGCTGATGTGGGGTTACATAAAAAAAAACAACAAGAAAACATCTTGTCTGGCCATTTAGTCTTCAGGATCAATCACTTATATAAATGCTGACACGAGCAAATACATATCTAAGGCACATTAATGGGTACTACTTGAGAAAAGTGTTTTGGGAATAATACCTGAAGATTAGCATTCTTAAGACCTTCCTCAAGCCATGGATATTTGTCAGAGTCCCAAAATATTGATTTTTTTAAACAATTTAGAAGGTTGGTGAGGGATGTCCTGTTCATAATATTTCTGGCTTTTTAGAGAGTTATCTGTACTTGGTTTTTGTTTACAAATAACAAGTTTGTAACAGTGCTTATGTCAGTGTTGACTACATTATATATATATATATATATATAATATCAGTCATATATATATATATGACTGATATATATCTATATATGATATCTATCTCTCTCTATATGATATATATATATGATATATATATATCGTATATCTATCTATATATGATATATATATATATATATGATATATATATATATCGTATATATATATATATATATATATATATGATATATATATATCGTATATATATATATATATATATATATATGATATATATATATCGTATATCTATCTATATATGATATATATATATATATGATATATATATATCGTATATATATATATGATATATATATATCGTATATATATATATATGATATATATATATCGTATATATATATATATGATATATATATATCGTATATATATATATATATATATGATATATATATATATATATGATATATATATATCGTAT